>CM054062.1:312831904-313445968 GCA_028641055.1 Alopecurus myosuroides | reverse complement strand
CTTTAATCTGATCCGAACTCCCCTTGATAAGAGTTTGACCAATGTTGACTTCCCGAGGATGCGCATGTTCAATGACTTCATTGCGTACATGGCTTTCATCGAGATTGAGCGGGTTGGTGCTAGGTACACATGGACTAATAACTAGACGGATCCGGTTCGCTCGGTGCTGAACCGCGTCTTGGTCTCGGCTGACTGGGAAGCGGCGTTCCTGTTGTGTACTCTCCGGGCCGCCACTAGGGTGGGGTCAGACCACTGCCCCCGATCCTATCAACCGGGGGGGGGGGGTTGGCCCCGGCTAGGCCGAACCGGTCCCACTTTGAGGACTTCTGGTTGGATCAACCGAGCTTTGTGGAGACGGATAGGCTGAAGTGGCTCTCCGCGACGGCCTCCCCCCGCGGGTGTACAATGCGGTGGATGTTTGGCACTTTTTTGCTAAGAGTTCACGCCAATTTATGCAGTGGTGGGGGGCTAACCGGGGGGTGGAGCTCCGGCGGCACAAGGCTGCCTTACTAGGCCAAATCCATCTCCTCGATCTTGCGGCAGACACAGGGGGGCTGAGTGCAGATGGGTGGGGCCAGAGGTACGCCCTAGAGGCCTCCCTTTTGGAGATCTACAAAGGGGAGGAGGTGTTCTGGTTCCAGCGTAGTCGACATAATTGGATCCTGAAAGGGGACTCCAATACTGCCTATTTCCATGCCATCGCTAATGGGCGTAGGCGGAGGTGCTCTATCCCACTTCTGTGGGCGAATGACGTCTTGTTGGAAGCGGCCGAGGACATTCCGACCATATTTTACTCCTTTTATAAGGGGTTATTTACGTCTACCCCGCGGTCGAGGTTGGCGTTGTCGACCCACCTGTGGCTCCAGGGGGCTCTAGTTACCCCGGCAGAGAATGACCGGTTGCTGCACCCATTCCTCCCCGAGGAGGTGCAGGAGGCGGTCATGGATATGCGTACGTGCTCGGCTTCGGGTCGGATGGTCTCGCGGTTTCCTTCTTTCAGAAGTTCTGGGATACTATACAGGCGGTCGTTTTGACGATGTTCCAGGAGTTCTATACTAGGACTCTGGTTATGTCACGCCTCAATTATGGCGTGATAACTCTGATCCCCAAGATCCCTGAGGAAACGAACATCCGACAGTTTAGGCCCATCACGGTGATAAATGTTATCCAGAGGATCTTCTCAAAGGTGTGTGCCAGGCGCCTAGCTCCGGTGGCTGAGCGCCTGACACACCCCTTCCAGTTTGCCTTCTTTAAGGTAAGGTTAATCCACGATGGGATTTTAGCTCTACATGAGATAGTCCACGAGGTGAAGGTGCGCCACCATAAAGCCGTGTTCCTAAAATTAGATTTTCAGAAAGCCTATGATCAGTTGGACTGGTCATTTCTCCGTCCGGTTATGCAACGGAGGGGCTTTGATGACCGGTTCATATCGTGGGTTATGCAACTCGTCATGAGTGGCAATACCACGATTAACATTAATGGGGACATTGGTCCCTATTTTAGACCTTCTTGTGGGGTGAGGCAGGGGGATCCTATATCCCCCATCCTCTTTGACCTTGCGGTGGATGCCCTGGCGGCTATCCTTGATAAGGCCAAGGCAGCCGGCCACATCTCCGGAGTGGTTGGCCACTTCATCCCGGGTGGGGGTGTCACTCACCTACAGTACACGGATGATACCATGATTATGGTGGAGGGCTCGGGGTTGGATATTGTCAACCTCAAGTTCCTCCTATTATGTTTGGAGGCTATGTCTGGCCTCAAGATTAATTTTGACAAGAGTGAGGTCATAGTTCTGGGCTATCCCCCGGAGGAGCAACAGTGGATAGCGGATAACCTTAATTGCAGGTTATCAGTCTTTCCGGTTACTTATCTGGGGGTCCCGTTGAGCGATTCTAGGATCCTCATTAGGGACCTGGAGCCTTTGATGGGGAAGGTTAGGCGGAAGACAGAACCATGGTGCGGCCGCTTCACCTCCAAGGGGAGTAAGTCCATGCTTATTGGTTCTTGTCTTTCGAGTATTCCATCATATATGATGGGATTATACTCCCTGCCGGAAGAGGTACACACGGCCTTTGATAAGGAGCTCTCCCGATTCTTCTGCCAGGATGGGGTGGGCGTAAAAAATACCACATGGTTAAGTGGGCTGAGTTTGTGCCCCCAAGGACATGGGGGGCATAGGTATTGTAGCGTCCCGTAAAATGAATGTGGCGCTTCTTCTGAAATGGGTATGGCGCATTTTGCGAGATGAGGGGTCCTTTGGCTCCAGCTCATCAAAGCCAAATACTTACAGGGACGCCCTCTCCTCGCCTGTGAGAGACAGGAGGGATCCCTGTTCTGGAGATCTATCTAGTGTATGAAGCAGGACATTAGGAAAGGGGGCCGGTTTGCCTTGGGTGATGGACGGGGCATTTCTGGCTAGACCCATTGCTTAGGGCGAGGCCACTCCGACTAGAGTTCCCGAGACTATTTGCGATTTGCGCGGACCCATCCTTAGTGGTGGCTACGACATTTCGGCATGGGTCTTGGGATATTGGGTTTCGACGCACCTTTGGTCTGTCCGAGGCAGGGGAATGGAGGGAGTTGCTGGGCGCGCTTCCTGCTATTGTGCCCGGGGGGGGGGGGCTGACCAGGTGTCCTGGTCTTTGGCATCGTTGGGACTTTCACGGTTAAGTCGGCCTACCGATCCCTGTTTACGGCGCCCACGAGGCTGTGGGCCTCCCCCCTTTGGAAGGCCCCTCTTCCCCTGAATATTAAGATATTTGTGTGGCAGTTACTGCGGGATAGGCTTCCCTGTGGGATTGAGGTGGCCAAACGCCGGGGACCTGGAGATGGCTTGTGTCCACTCTGCAGGACCCCTGAATCGAGTACGCACATCTTCTTTGTGTGTCCCGCGGCCCGGTTTCTGTAGAACTTCGTGCGAGAGGCCTTGGGTCCGACATGGCTCGCCTCGGACCTGGGCGAGTTCCTAGAAACCCGGGCACACCATGCAGGAGGAGAGAGGCGTCTCTTCTGTCTAGTGTTTGCGGCGATGGCGTGGTCGTTGTGGACGACCCGTAATAAGATGGTGATTGAGAAGATCTTCTTAAGGCGGGCTTCTGACTCAGTGTTCAAATTTTTGGCTTTTTTTGCAGCAGTGACACCCGTTGTGTAGGCAGCGGTATAGGGCGCGGCTGGACGATTCCATCGACAGACTTCTCGTAGCCGCGCGTCGCCTCTTTGCCTCGCCGCCGCCCTGAGACGCCGCTCTGGGTCGGGGTGTCCTCTCTAGCCACTCCCCCCCCCCCCCCCCCCCCCGGCCCATTCTCTAGCGTCTGTGTGTGTTGTACGCTATTCTTTTCCTTGGATGTTGTGTTGTGGCCCCAGTATTGTGGGTGTGTTGTATCGGTGACTTTGTAAACTCTTGTGGTCGGTTGCTTTTTATTTATAAAGCGGGGAAAGCCTATTTCGAGAATGACAATAGAGAACGTACCGTACACACATACAAGGATAGGCGCTGAGCACACACCCCGACAAACACTGGTGGCGCGTCATGCCGAATGATCTTCGCGCTGCCACAATTCTACTGTATCTTCCAACAGATTGTATCGTCCCTTCCGTCGTCTGATCGATGGACCGTCATGGCGCCGGCCTGTCTCCCATTTCCGGTCGTGGCAAAATCAAAGAATGTGTATGGGCTCCCGAGCTGCGCTTGACACGCGCTCCCTTCGCTCCGGCATGGAAACTTCAACGCCTGGCCGTACACGGAAACGGATAGCGTTGTGGAGTATCGTTTTCTGATTGATTGATTGACGATCGATCGACTAGATTAGATAGGGCACTGTTGATTTGACCCTAGTCCAGGCTACTCTCTTCTTTTTCAAAACAGTTGCCAATTGATGGGAAGAAAACATTTTGGTGACGTATGACGGCATGCATGATCCATTTGATGATGGTCCGGCTATTCTGGACGGGCGCATGTCTTTGTTTCAGTGGGCTCTGCCCACATCTTCAAACCTTGGCAGGGGAACGGGCATGTCCTGCTTTATTTCCGAAAAGTGGTTTTGGCTCTGCGCGCGGGTGCTCCTGTCAATTAAAAAAATTATAAAAAAAATTATTTTTGAGTTATAAAAAATTCTGAAAACAAATCTGGATGTAGCCAACGATATATCCTATAAACATGCAAATTTTCAAGTTGAAATACGAAATAGTATGGGCTACAAAAAAAAATGATAAAATCTAGACATTTGAAAATGGTATTACTCAGATCTACAATTTTTTTCATTTTTATATAGCCTACACTACTTTGTATTTCGAATTGCAATTTTGCACGTTTATGGGATATATTATTACCTACATCCAGATTATTATTTTTCCATAAATTTTGAAACTCGTAATTTTGTTTTTGAATTTTTCAATTGGCAGGAGCGCTAGGGCCCAGGTGCACCAAATCTCTACTCATTTATTTCGGCATAGTTTATAGTACTCCTACTATGATCGTTTACATGCTTGTCTCGCTATATTTAGTTCCAACTGAAAATCGGTGAACGGGCATCAGGACAAAAAAACACACCCCCGCGTCACCCTCCCTGGGCGACACGGGGAACCCTAGCCGCTGCTGCCGGTAGGTCGACCCCCTGGCCCACCCCGCATCGCCGCCGCCAGAGGGAGTGCATGGGCACTAGCTAGCGTCCCAGATGTGCCCAGCCCGGAGTTGCCTGAAGCGATGACTATCAGATTTGTTAGGCGTGAGCAAAATGTCGCCGCGCATATTCTAGCTCGAGCGAGAGAGTTTTCTAGTTTGTCTGTGTGGCGTGGTGTGCCCCCGGATTGTATCCGGGAAACTATATGTAATAACTCCATTTCTGGTTGATCAATAAAGCACACGCGTTCTCTCAAAAAAAAAGAACACCACTTATGGAGCTTACGTTGTCATGATTGTCTAAGGATAAAGATTTTCTGCCGGACCAAGATGGACGTGCCATCCACAATCACTATGTGACGGTTGATTTTTTAAGGCACTCTCTTATATGCATTTCTTAAAGTGCCTAGAAAAACTATTTTTTTGAGGCGTTTTTAAAAAATGCCTTGAAAAACTGGTTTTTAGTGCCTTGAAAAAACTAAAAGTGCCTCTAAAAATTGATTTTTTGAGGCATAATTAACAAAGTGTCTCAAAAGATCTTTACCTACCCTATTTGATAGGACACTTTTTTCAAATGCCCTAAATAATTTTTTAAGCACTTCATGTATTTTTTGAGG
The DNA here is from genome assembly GCA_028641055.1 of Alopecurus myosuroides. Taxonomy (NCBI): domain Eukaryota; kingdom Viridiplantae; phylum Streptophyta; class Magnoliopsida; order Poales; family Poaceae; genus Alopecurus; species Alopecurus myosuroides. The sequence continues at coordinate 313,440,733 of CM054062.1, read as the reverse complement.
CATTTTTTGTGCCTCTATATATCAACCGTGACGTAGTGAATGTCCACTCATTTTGGTGGATAGCAGACGTTCTCAAAGGTTTGATGCAGCATCCTTTTTTTTTTCCTGCACACTATTTGTATGAATATCTGTCAGGGGCTGAGCTGCTATACAAACATTAGTTTAGCTGATCCCAATGGGACTTACGAAATCCTTTGTTAGAGAGTCCCCTATTTGTATGTATTATCTAAAAATGATACTAAATTGAGGAACCGGCGTCAAACGTCATGCTCCTCTACGTCCACCGCTGAAAATACACATACCATCATTGGGATGGCCCGTTTCGAAATCTGGACGACTGGACCAAAAGATGAAATAAAAATAATAAAGATAGCTCTCGGTATTTTATATTTTGTCACAAAAAACATATGTATAATGTCTTAAAAAGAATCTCGCGGGTTGATAATAAGTTGAAACTCGCCCATACAATCCGGGTCCAGTAATATGGCCGTTTACTATGTTTTTAATTTGAAACAAAAGAGAAAGTAAGGTTTAGATATGCTACTAATTCGTTAGATAAATTTGAAACTGTAATGGTAGGGCGGTTTAACATCCGTGTTACACGCAATAGCAAAACAACGATGAAGTTAAACAAGATCGAACCAACGGGGACACGAGATTTTAACGTGGAAAACCCTTCCAACAAGGAAGAGAAAAAAACCACGGGCGCCAGCCAGCAATACTTCACTATTTCGGGGTGAGGTTACAATCGCGCCGGGATTTACAATTTGTGGCTTATACCGTGCGGCGGCTTACAAGAGGTATATAAAGGCGGTCCTGACCTAACTAGGTCGGTAACTGTGTATCCAACTCCGACTCGGTATCAACTCGGCCCTAAGCCTCCGGCGACGGGCCTCCGCGTAGCGGAGGCCGAACTTTCCTTTATCTTCATATGAATTTGGATCACCATAAAATAACACTCCAGCTTGAGACAAATTCCCTCTTGTAGCATAAATGAGAACCTTCACCTGAAACACACAAAGAAAACACCTTCGGCGCCAAATAGCCTCTTGGGCTAAGCAGTGATACCAACTAAGCTTGAGCAAAGCTCAAACTTAGCAATAGGAACTGGCTTTGTCATCATATCAGCAGGATTATCATGAGTACTAATCTTGCATACCTTCAGCTTACCTTGTGCAACAACATCACGCACATAATGGTACTTGACATCAATGTGCTTTGTTCTCTCATGGAACATCTGATCCTTAGTAAGATAAATAGCACTCTGACTGTCACAAAATAGGTTAATGCAAGTATCATCTCCACAAAGCTCAGCAAACAGACCTTTCAACCACACTGACTCTCTGCATGGTTCAGCAATAGCCATATACTCAGCCTCAGTAGTAGACTGTGCAACAACACCCTGCAAGGTAGCCTTCCAGCTAACGGCACATCCACTAATTGTAAACACATAACCTGTGAGGGATCTCCTCTTATCCAAGTCGGCAGCATAATCTGAATCCACATAGCCTGCGAGTCCCTCATCAGTCTTGCCAAACTTCAAGCAAGCTTTGGATGTGCCGCGAAGGTACCTGAAAATCCACTGAACAACTTTCCAATGTTCTTTACCAGGATTAGCCATGTATCGACTGACCAAACTCATAGCATAAGACAAATCAGGTCGGGAACACACCATGGCATACATTAAGGAACCAACAGCACTAGCATAAGGAACTCGTGACATGTACTCAATGTCTTTGTCAGTAGTAGGACATTGCAATGCTGACAATTTGAAGTGTGAAGCAATAGGAGTATTAACAGACTTTGCATCATGCATATTAAAACGATGAAGGACTTTCTTAATGTAACTCTCCTGACTAAGAAATAGCAATCTAGATTTTCTGTCTCTTGAAATTTCCATACCTAGAATTTTCTTAGCAGGACCAAGATCCTTCATCTCAAACTCACTACTCAATTGTTTCTTCAATGTAGTGATTTCTTTCATGCTCTTGGCAGCAATTAACATATCATCAACATATAGCAGCAAGTATATAGGTGTTCATCAACAAATTTAACGTACACACAGCTATCATATTCAGACCTCTTAAAGCCATGTGACATCATAAAAGAATCAAACCTTTTATACCATTGTCGAGGAGACTGTTTCAAACCGTAAAGGGACTTCTTTAGCTTGCACACAAAATCCTCTTTACCAGGCACTATGAACCCATCAGGTTGGTCCATGTATATCTCCTCCTCAAGTTTTCCATGCAAAAACGCAGTCTTCACATCTAACTGCTCAAGCTCAAGATCATGCATAGCAACAATACTAAAGAAAGTACGGATAGAACTATGCTTGACAACAGGTGAGAACACATCATTATAATCCACTCCTGGAATCTGGCTGAAACCTTTTGCTATTAACCTTGCCTTAAACCTTGGAGGCTCACTTGGACATAAACCCTCCTTTTTCTTGAAGATCCACTTACAGCGTACGGTCTTCTTTTGTTTAGGCAAACGCACGACATCCCACGTGCTATTTTTCTCAAGTGATTGCATCTCCTCGTGCATTGCACCAATCCACTTGTCACGATCAACCGAAGCAATAGCTTCATTATATGTAGCAGGTTCAGCATCATTCCTCGATTAAACGAGTATGAGGTCCTTTATTCTTCTTCTCTCTGCGCTCTGCAATAGACAAATTTTCTTGCTGCACAATAGGAGGTGAGGGTGGCACAATATCCTCCCCATCAATTTAAGTTTCCTCCTCATCCAGGTGTTCTAGCTCCACCTGCACACGAACTCGTGGTTCGTCCTCATCAGAAGAATCTGGCACAACATCAGTCGACAAACTGTCCTCATACATAACAGATTCATTAAACACAACACTTCTACTAAAGAAAGTCTTTTTGGTTTCCGGGTTCCACAACTTATATCCTTTTACTCCAGAACCATAACCAAGAAATAAGCACTTAACAGCTCTAGGCTCTAACTTTCCATTATCAACATGAGCATAGGCAGTGCAACCAAAAACTTTCAGTTGTGAATAATCAGCTGACTCACCAGACCATACCTCAATAGGAGTTTTCTTGTCAAGAGGGATGGATGGTGACCTGTTAATCAAGTAGCAGGCAGTGTTGGCAGCCTCAGCCCAAAAACGCCTATTCATGCGGGCGTTAGACAACATGCAGCGAGCTTTGGAGATGATCGTCCTGTTCATCCGCTCAGCTACACCATTCTGCTGAGGTGTGTATGGGATGGTGTGATGCCTGACAATGCCTTCCTGCACACAATAATCATCGAAAGCATGCGAACAAAATTCGCCACCATTGTCAGTACGAAGCAACTTCACCTTTCTTTCAGTTTGCTTTTCAATCATAACTTTCCACTCTTTAAAAGCAGCAAAAGTATCATCCTTAGTTTTCAGGAAATAAGGCCAAACTCTTCTAGAGTAATCATCAATGATAGTAAGCATATAACGAGCACCACCATAAGAGGGCTTACGAGAAGGCCCCCACAAATCAGCATGTACATAATCCAATGTACCTTTAGTGGCATGAACGGAAGCATTGAACTTAACTCTCTTATGCTTACCAAACACGCAGTGTTCATAGAACGGCAACTTACTCATATTGCAGTTCTTCAGAAGTTCTCTCTTCACCAATTCTGCCATACCATGTTCACTCATGTGTCCAAGTCGCTTATGCCAGAGGTTAGTTGTACTTGGATCATCATTAGTAATAACAGCAGCAGTACCAGGCAATGTGCTACCTCTAAGAATATATAACTTGGCATAATTCATATCACCAATCATAACAATGAGAGAACCTTTTGATACCTTCAGGCGTTTATCCCCTCCGGCGTACTTGTACCCGTCATAGTCAAGGGTACTCAGCGAGATCAAATTTCTCGCCATGGATGGTATGTGTTTTACTCCCGTCAATGTACGTGTCATCCCACCATGGGTCTTGATCTGAACAGATCCAACGCCAACAATGTGACATTTGTTGTCGTTCCCCACACGCACAAAATCTCCAGTCTGCACAGCCTCATAAGAACTGAACCAATCTTTGTTACAGCAAGTATGAAACGAACAAGCAGTATCAAGAATCCACTCATCATCACGGGTAACACATGCAAGAAAAACAGCTAGGCATTCACCATCCGAACTATTATCACCAGCAACAACAGCAGCCTTACCAGTACCATTACCATTACCGTCAGATTTATTTTTCGGTTGGTATGTGCCGTTCCTTTTCTCCTTGTTCTGCACTTTCCAGCAATCCTCAATGGTGTGATTGGTTTTCTTACAATACCTGCAGAACTTGTCACGTCCTTTGGACTTGGAACGATCCCTGCTCTTATCTCTGTTGTTGTTGTTATAGTTGTTATCTCGCTGCTCAGGTCTGCCTCGAACCTGCAATGCATCGCCTTTGGAGGACGATGGGTTAGACTGCACCATAACTTTCATCTTTTCCCTGGTCTGCAGGGCCTCACAAACTTCCGCGAGGGTTAGTTTATCGCGGCTTAACAGTATGGTATCACGCAGGTTTGTAAAAGAGCTAGGCAGCAAACATAACAGCAGAAGAGCTAAGTCTTCATCATCATATTTTACCTCCATCGACACTAGGTCGGACACGATCTCCTTGAAGATCGACAAGTGGCTCATGACAGAACCACCATCTTGCATCTTGAGCGAGAACAACTTCATCTTAACATGCATCTTGCTGGTTAGATCCTTCGACATACAGATCGATTCCAGCTTGAGCCACAACGCTGCTGCGGATTTCTCCTGCAGCACTTCTTGCAAGATATCATTAGATAGATGAAGTTGAATCAACGACAAGGCCTTACGATTGTAACATCCCAAGTATGAAATACCCCTTAGAATGTTTGATTTATTGTTTTATTTCAAGTATTGCATCATGTCATCATGTTTAATCATTTGTTTGCATTTGTTACTATTTGTTTTGCATCTGTTTTATCTTGTTTTCTTAATCAAACTCAAACAATTTCAAATGGTTATTTTCATACTTGATCTGTTACAACTTTTGGAATAAAAATAACAAATAAAAACAACCATTTTATTCCATGATTGATCACTTATTAAATTGTTGGTTTTAATCAAACCATTAATTCAATCAATAATTCCCAAATCATCTTTTAAATTTCAAACCAAGTTTCAAATCAGTACCTTTTGAATCCATGAAGTTCACCACACTATTTTTAATCTTTAAAATCATTTTAAACCCTAGGGGTAACCCTATTCAAATGCTTGTTTTTCATAAGGGTTTATTAATATTAAAATTTCCCAAATTTGGATTCAAATACAAACATCATTTTAAATCTCAAATTTCTGAAATCCAATCTTGGAAAATGGTTTCTAATTACCTAAATATACTAACCTAATTTTTCTGGAATTTTTCCTAAACAATAACTTATCATTTTCTTCCAAATCTGTTTCAGCAAAAAAAAATAATAAAACAGAAAAATAGAAAAAGAAAAGAAAACTGCAGCGCGCGCGGCAGCTAACAGCAGCCCAGCCCACCTAGCCTAGCGCGCGCGCGACCCAGCCCGCCTAACTCCCCCCGTACCGCTTCGCAAATCGTGCGATCGTTCTTTCCCGTGTACGGCGCACATCCGGGCACTCCACGTCGGAGTACGGCGGCCCCGACGGCGATCCGGCCACCTAGGCGCCTATATAGCCCCTCGAGCAGCGCGCGCAGCCCTAGGCTAACCCTAGGTCCTCGCTCCCCGCGCCGCGCCGCCATCCTCTCTCTCTGTCGTCGCTTCCCCCCACCTCTGAATCTCACCGGCGGCAGCTCCTTCTGAACATTGCCATGGCGCCGCCACCCTCGACTCCCACCTAGCCTCTGGCCTACTGGAATCAGCTCGCCCCTCTCTCCTCTCTCTGTTGAACACTTAATAGCCACCGGTAAGCCTCTGTGTCGCCGCCGCGATCCTCGCCTTTTCTCCGGCCACCGTGGCGCCATGTATCTGAACCCGATGTTCTCGTCTACGTAACAGAGCCTCTCGACGCCGTTTGATCGCTGGAACCAGTAGCCCTCTCCTTCCTCTACTCGTCGAACACCTGCGGGAGCACGGAGGAGCACGGGATCAACGACGCCGTCCTCTTCCCCGCCGACGTCGCCTCCGTCATCAGTACGTCACCGTCGAGCTCTCCCTCGGCCAAATCCCGGTGAGCTCCACCGTCTCACTCACCCCTCTCCCTCCTGTTGCATCCGCGCGGTACCGTGCACGTCCTGCACACACCCACGCACCCAATCGCGAGCACGGCCGTGCAGATCGCCGCCGGCGAGTCGTTCTGTCAGTCGAGCAAGCGTTTGCTCGTCAGTTTCGTCAGATATCGCGTGGATCTGAACGATATCCTTTCTGCGTCGCCTATACTGTCAAACACACGAACGCAGCGCAGTGGCAGCGCTCTGTTTTCCCGCACGCAGGCTCGCGGGTTCGAGCCCTGGGTTGCGCGGATTAAATCCAACGTTTTTTGCATCTCTGGCTGACACCCGTGGCCCGCATGTCATTGACCTCCGCTGCCACGCGTGCATACGCCGCGCCACGCTGTCCCCTGGCCCACGCGGCAGTGCAGTGTGTAGACAGCAGATCCGTAACAAAAGTTTCTGCGAGTTTCTGTAATTTCCAAAATCCATTTAAATAACAGATTTAAAACAGAAACTTCAAACTTTAATAACTTTTATTCTGTAATTCCAATAAATAAAACTTGTATATGTTTTCTGTTCCAAATTTCCTAATCTTTCCAAATAATCAATTTGTGAACTGTTTTGAATTTTCCAAATACATTTAAAATTCAAATTTGAATAATTCAAATGTAATTTGCAATAATTCATAAATAATTCATACTAATTCCAAATAAGGCAAATAAAATATGTTTTTCACACCATTTTGAATATCCTATTCAAATATAATTTTTGTTCCCTGGTTTGAATAATTTAAATTGTCTAAATAATTTAATACTTGTTTAATTCATTTAAATTTGTTAAAAATCATAACTTGCTCAAAATAAAATATTTCTGAACATGCAAAATATGTTTGCAAACCACCAAAGTGTGAACTTTGCAAATGTGAATTTGAAATTATATTTTGACTAAATAAAATTCAATTAATATTCAAACTTGTTTTAAATTCAATTAAAACTTGTTTAATATTGTTTAATTCATAATAAATTCATCCTAATTCAAATTTCAATATTGGAAACATGTAATCCAACTAAAATTTGATGTTCTTTTCCAATATAAAATTTGTAAATTGTTTTGCACACTTTAACTTGATGAAAACAATAATTGTTTGTGTGACATGTTTAAGTAACCAAATTTTCCAAACTTAATAAATACTTTCCAAACTTGTTTTATTCCTTTTCCTTTGCATCTATCATTGTTATTTGTTGTTATCTTGTTATCACCATCATGCATGCATCATGCTAACAACTTTCACCTAATAATTAATTATAAGTCATTTGTTCCACTTAATTATGGACCTTTTCCATATGCAACTCATTTTAGCATATGGGTCCATTTAAATTGTGTTATCATGTTAGCTAGTTTACTTTGATGCAACTATTAACTTGTCATGCATCATCTTGATTGTGCACCATGCCATGGAAATGATTGTTTACATTCCTGTTTTGTTTGTTTGCTTCTTCTCGAATAGACGACGACGTTGAGGCAGACGACCTTTACAGCACCCCTTCTGAGGATCTAGCTCAGTACCCGGCTGCTGAGTTCGCAGGCAAGTTATCACTCACATGAACCATTGTGTTCCTTTCAACCCTGGTTACCGATACTTTCCGTTGTCTATTTTTGCTAGCCTTAGTGGTAGTTGTTTCTGTTACGAACCTATCACATGAATCCTTTAACCCTGATATTGCCTCACCACCCCTCCTACAACCCTATTGATTGAGCCAGTGTCTTACTAGCATGCTTAGGTTGTTTTGCTCGAGTCTGTTACCCGTTACTTTCAGTTACTATTTTTCATTATGTTCTGGGGGCTCGATGTTTAATCAATCAATCAATCATGCTAATGTTATCACTGTTAATAATAATTTGATGATAAGGCACCGGCAGGAGGCCCTGTGTGGTTTTGAGGCCTGCTAGTGTCGACCCTAATAGGAAAAGGGTCTTGTCTACTGATCCATGATGAGCGCACTACCCGCATGTGGGAAGCGAGTATGGGCGCCCCCCTCAATTTGATTCGATTCGCATCTCGTCCAAATCATCTCATTTAGTTCGTGCTTTCTATTTGCCGCATGCATGTTTTTGCGAGCCCAGCGCAGGGTGGAACTTTTGTAGTCGGCATATAGGGGGACACGGTCTTAGAGTGCTATGAGGGTCCCTTTTCTTCGGGGCTTGATTAGCCGTGCGCCCAAGGTGCTTTGGGCTTGATGCGAAGAAGAGTTGAGTTGTGTTGAGTGCCCCGCTTGGTGGGAGGCATCCCATCTGGCGGGTTATTCATACGTGTACGGCCAAATTGGTGCAACCCTGCAGGGATAATCTTCTCGAGAAGCCGTGTTTTCCGCGGTTATGGTTAACTTGGTGAAAGTACTGGCTAACAAGTACTCAGGACAACTTAAACCTAATGATACACAATCTCACACCCCATGATTACAATTTGACTAGTAATAGGATTACTGTCACAATAACTTGTTTCATCTTAAACCAACTGTGTGAGTTATCCTCGGATTGCTTCTTTGGATAAGGGGCGAGATCCAGGATGGGTTTGTTTGAAGTTATCTTTCAGTTGGTTACAACACTCGATCTTATCCCCTTTCTGATAGTTGGAAGTGATAGAATCTCTGTAGTTGGTTAGTGCAGCCAGTTGCAGCATCTTATATACCCCTTCTTTCCGTTGAACCCAAGTCATCTGTGCTTGTGTTGACGGGCTATACTCTGGTGAACTGTGAGTCTTCCTTGCCAGTACTTGGATGTACTGACCCCGTTGGGGCTGTGGTTTACGCAGACTACGACTACGGCTACGATGACCACCAGGATGGCTACTTCATGGAGTTTGACGAGACTGCAGACGAGTAGATAGCTGGACCAGGGCTGGATCCAGGACCTACGTGGATGGGCTTCGTCTTCTTTATTTTCTCCGGCTTCTTAAGCCTGTTGGATTTGTCTGTACCCAGACACCTTTGATTGCTTCCGCTGATGTAATGAATGCTATGTTGGGACATGTGTCCTCTGGATGATTGTATTTGCTATTTCTGCCTTAGGGAAGGCCATTTGCAACCTTATTTCAATCTTTTGGTCTTAGAGATAAGTTGTGATCATCATTCGTTCAAAGCTGTTGACGTACCGTGCGTGATTGATATGAAGTACGTCGACAGTAGTGCCTATGACTTCTAGTGGATGGTTTACATCGACGGTGGAATAGCAGGGCTTGTGTTGTCGCGCATAAGCGCAGGCCTACCAGGAAGCTGGGACGTGGGAGCAGTTATGCCCCATAATCCAAGCACCTGCTATCCAGTTCGGCCCGATGAGTATCCCTTAGAAGCCAGGGTGTGACAACGATCTTTGCGCTTCTCCTCAGAAGTCCAATCCTTGGCTTCCTTATTCCCGAACTCATCTAGCGCCTCATCAAGATCCGATGCTTGCGATAGAATCGCACGCATCTTTACCTGCCACAGAGAAAACCTCGTCTTGTAGTCCAGCAACGGTAGATCAAACTTCATCGATGCCATCGTGAATCCCTAATCTGAAACAGGGCTCTGATACCACTTGTTACACGCAATAGCAAAACAACGATGAAGTTAAACAAGATCGAACCAACGGAGACACGAGATTTTAACGTGGAAAACCCTTCCAACAAGGAAGAGAAAAAACCACGGGCGCCAACCAGCAATACTTCACTATTTCGGGGTGAGGTTACAATCGCGCCGGGATTTACAATTTGTGGCTTATACCGTGCGGCGGCTTACAAGAGGTATATAAAGGCGGTCCTGACCTAACTAGGTCGGTAACTGTGTATCCAACTCCGACTCGGTATCAACTCGTACCGTACCGACGGGCCTCCGCGTAGCGGAGGCCGAACTTTCCTTTATCTTCATATGAATTTGGATCACCATAAAATAACAATCCGTTTGTCTTATATGTGTGGCAAGACACGTGCCAAAATGTTTACAATAAAATGTCGTGTGCATCACTTCAATACAGAGGCAAGGGACACTAGGGGTGAAAACGGAACGGATACGGCCGAATAGTAGTGAAACCATGTCCATAGCCGTATTTTTTTAGATTCGGAATCGGAGCGGATAGTGTGCGGATACGAATACGAAATCGGAGCCTCCCGGTTACGAATACAGACCGAATACGGTTTGGTCGTGGATAAATATTTCCTCGTATGTTTATTAAAAAATAGAATATTACCATCTCCTAATTCCATCCATCCCGATATGTAGGTTAAACACAAATTCGAGATTAAGCACTTGTTCATAATATAATAGGGTCGTTAGAAAGTGATGTATGCAGGATGCTTACAGAGTGCAGACCTGGCCGCCGGGAGGTGATTGATGCGTGAGGACCCTCCAGACAAGGATCGGTGGCTGAGAAAAACAAGAGGAACATATGGTGGACTAGGTTATGACGGCAAAAGGGAATCGATGTGGTGGCTGGGGTTACGTTGTTAGGAATAGAAAGAGCTGACGTCCAAGGATATATCATTAGGCGAACTAGGGGAACAGATAGGCCACTAGTTTTGGGTCAGGCTATAGTTTTACATGTTAATGAATCGTTCAAGGTATTAGTTGGCGGATACTAATCGGATAATTGCCGGATATTAACCGTGAAATACGGTATATCCTCGATACAGACGGATATTGCGAAAACGACATCCTTTTCCGTATTCATGAATTACCATCCGTATCCGGAACCGTATCCGTATCGTCAATTATCCGACCGTGTCTGTATTGTCCTTCCGTGAGTCTTCGGTCGATCGAAATAATTTACCTTTTCATCCCTAGGGGACACTCATTTCAAAAAAAAAAAAACACGTGCACAAATCCCAAATTGAGGCACCAGTGTGGTTCTGAGATAAGCCGTGAGCCCGTGACCGAGCTGTAAAAGATCCGATCTGGATTCGCCACTGGCTCTCGTTTGTCCAGTACGCACGTACACTGACGTTTTGTGTGTGAGCATATTTAATCGAAAATCATTTATTCCGGGACTTTTAGTACAGTACTGCCCGAAGGTCTGGCATGTATGTAAACTACGTGGCAGCTTGCACAGCTCCGGACAAAAAAAAAAATCACAGCGGCACTCTTCAAACGTGTCCACCCATTAAATTTGTGTCTCGCACCCAGCCCATCCATCAAACTTATGGGTCTTTCTGAGGCACCGAACATTATCCGGGCAGTCCAGCCGGCGGGGGGTCCGCTCGTTATAGACCCAAGACTGCTAAAGCCGCACTACAGGAGGTCGTTCCGCCCGCGTTAATGAAGACGACAGGACGCGACTGTCCACCATGCGACGGGCGGCGGTTCGCGGATGCCGCATGTCATGCATTTACGCGGGCTATAGGCTTTCCGGCTCTCGAAACAGCGCCAGGGCCAGCGCGGCCGGGACGTGTCGCCGCCATTTACTCTGATGGGACGCTTGCGCCTCTTTTCGTTGTCCCGCCGCTTTCCACCTCTTCCTGCTCTTCCGCCGCTTCCCACTGTTATAAAAGATAGTGTCTCGTCGTAGACAATATCGATTTAGACAAAACTCGCAACGATGCCGGGATGACGGAGGAATACCTGCGCAGGGTCCGCGGCCAAAGCGTCGTCTCCGGCGCGGATCTGGAGTTCCGCCGGCAGAGGAGTACGATGGCAACGAGTTACCACCGCACCAGCCGGTGGGGCTAGGGAATGTCAGAGTCTCCCTGAGGGTAGGGGCTCCGGCGCCTGCAGCTGGGACAACCTCCCGAGCACATCTTGTCGGCATTCAAGCGGACCGAGAATGCGGAGGACAAGCTCTACATCGCGGGCATCGCCTTCGATGCTGGCTCTCCGGGTGCGGCGGAGCGTCTCCAGGCCGTGGCAGACGAGTACGAGCTCACATGCGCTCTACGGAAGATTGTCGAATAGGATATTCTTGGCATCAGGTACAACTAGATAGGTTTAGCTTAAATTTTCTCGGATGTTCTAAGATTTGTCTAGTTAAACTTGTGTAAACTTCAAGAACCGAAAGTGTTTATTGTTTTCACAAGAGTTTTGTGAGATTTATTTGAAAAATACCGATGTGGGCGACGCCCACGAAATCCGCAGACACAGGTCTGATGCTCCCGTAAGAGCTCTATTGGTGGGTGCCGGAAATAAAATAAATGGGTGCCCGTGAACACGCTTTTAGAGAAGTACAATACACTTTTGTAAGCATACTATAATACTAAAATAATATTTTTATGATGACATGGATGAGAGAAAAGGAGAGAGAAGGTGAGCGGGCTCTCATGCAAGAACCAACTGCAGCACGTGCTCCTACACACATCTTGTGAGAATGGAAGATAGACTATGTTTTAGTAAAGTAACACACTTTTTTATCTAACTATTTTATATGATTGGCTATAGATATAGCCAACTGTTGGCTCTATTAGTGAACTTTGCTCTTAGTATCTCAGCGGGATGGCGACATTCTCAAACACGCTGTCGGATTTTTTCCAGCGCTAATGCAACAATTCTATCTTCTAACGGATTCTATCGTTGTTTGATCCAACAAAGGACCGTACGTCGTGCCTGTCTCCCATTTTGGGAAGGGTCAGCGACACTATATTGCGACGAGATCGGATCTTTGCCTAGAATGGAGTCACTGGTATTGCCGGCACTTGTTACCGCAACACATGGATAGTCGTGTGCTGAGCCACTCCGATTAGTCCGCATCGTAAGGTACGCCATGGCATACTTAGCTGCGATAACCGTGATGTTGACAATGATGCGGAAGTTTAGAATGATTGGGTCAGATGGCAACATAATCTCGATGGCTCATATTGAGTTCGAGTTTTCAAGTGATGATAGAGACTAGTGTGGATGTGGTGAAAACTGTGAATTGATTGATCGTGTGCAGAAGTCTCGGCAAGCGGGGGAGGCATCACAGGGGGACTTCGTCTTGGTGGTGCTCTATGGGCATAAAGTCTCGACTTTCGGGGTGAAAACCCTAGGTCTGACCTTCACTGATTGTACATGACATTGGCGGATCTCTATTCGTCTCCTCGTTGAAGGCGTTGTATGGAGTAAGTCAGACTTTCTTCAGGGTAATACCTTCTTGGAGGCATCGTCCTTGGAGAACCTTTTTTATAGTCCCGGTGTGTCTTGTGGTGGTCGTAATTCCTGCCGCTTCACTCATAAGTTCGATGGGGTTTTTCTTTTTTATTTATTTTTCTTTTGGCTGTGTACATCCTTAATGACTCGACTAGCTTCTGACATTATGTGTAAATGTCTGGGAACCAGAAATATTCTTAGTAACGTTTGGCAAAGCTAGGTTTGGTTCTTTTCCTATCTCCCGGGGAAGGAGAAACTTTACACTGTCATTTTCGTTGCGCTGTGTTGGGCCATTTGGACAACACGGAATAGAGTGTGACCTTTGATGATTACACTCTTCTGTCTCCTCACGTGGTTATTTGTACTATGGCATCTTTTCTATCTTACTGGACAGGACTTTACAAAGACGAGGAGGCGGAGAAGTTGAAAGCAGGAGCCATCAAGTTAATGAAGAGTGCTAGAGATGTGGTGCAAGCAAGACAGGTGCCGTCGGCGCACGCTCCAATGTTGATACTGGAAGATGCAAGACGTTAGGTCATTTGTGATTCGGGCTGATGTTTTCTCGAAGACGGCTGCTATTTCTGTGACATCGCTGGTTGCTGGACTTTGGTGGTTATTTGTGTTGAGTTTGTTGTGAGTAGTTAGTTGTTTGAACCCCTTGTGTGGATTTGCAGCCTGCGTGCTGTCGTATCTTGTCCCTTGTCTCTGGTTTGGTAGATGTTAGACCAAGTGTTACTAGGTTTTTGCCCCGTAGCGGTTGTTTCGATGCCGAGCAGCTGTCACCGGGTTCTGGTGATGCAAGGGTTCTTTGTCATTTCCTGTTTCCTTTTGTATCCCTTGCTTGTGAGAATTATGTATTTCCGTTATGCAAATTAATGGAAATGGGGAGAAGCCCGTTTTGGAGCTTCTGGCGTTATGTTGTTACAGAGCCTGGTGTAATTGATATATGCTTGTATATAAAAAAAGGTGTACGGCTCCGTCCGGTGGCCGTGAAATCAACCCTGACACGCTCTCCCTATGCTCCGGAATGGAAATGTCTTTGCCTGACCATACACGGAAAATGATGTCTGCTCTGATGGACACGGCTACGATAGGAGTGAAAAATCACAAAACTAATCCTGGGGCCAAACTTCAGCACAAAATGAACCCAAAGCCAAACTATTTTCGAATCTAACCCTTTTGGGTAGCGCCCAACACCGTGGCACGGTGATCTTCAGGGTTGCGCCCCAGCACCCGGCGCGGTGCTCTCTAGGTCCTCTCCATCGTACCCGGCATGGTGCTTCCGCCACGTCGGCTAGGCTGGGCCCAGGTGCGGATATGTAGCGCCGTGGCACTCGGCGCGGTGCTGTAGGGGGTAGCGCCCCCGTGCTCGGCGTGGTGCTTCCAGGATGTGAAAAACAGGTCGGGCCCGACCCCCATCTCTCTCCACTCCACTTGTTCTTCCTCCACTCGGGCTAGTCCCATTTTCTCTCTCCCTCTCACTCCCCCAAGTCCCCCGACTACCAAATCTCTCAATTTGTTGGTCCATACTTGGTTGATTTTGGTCCCCCCCTTCTGCAAGAGGTATTCTCCCTATTCTTAAGCTTTTTGTCCAATTAATTTTTGCAATTTGAGGTGGCATTTGTGTAGATCTAGGAAACCCTACCTTTTGCATATGAGGGAAAATTTTGTGGTTTAATTGCTCATTGTTTGTGTATGAGAGCTATATAGTGGTGTGCACATGATTTCAATGTTAGGGATTAGGATTTTTGTTAGATCTAGTTAGTAGGCTATATTAATTATGGTTAGTGTTAAATAATTATTATTATGCTTAGGGTTAGATGTAGTTAGTGAGATGTATGGTTACATACTATTATTTTAGTAGCTTCAATTCAATGGTGAATGTATATATTTCTATTTGATGAGAAAATTTTGTTGTGTTGTTGTAATTATTTTTTAGATGGAGAAATTTGTTAGTGTTCATCATGTGAATAAGGATTCTTTTTTGAGAGGCAGTGTTGACCATGACCTAGAGGAGGTTGTGTTGATGTTTGATTGTAATCCTAGCTATGTCGAGGTAGTGGAAAAAGTGAGGATTGAATTAAATTGGATGGAGCCAAATGATGTAGTTGAATTGGTGGGAAGGCATAAAGTTGGCACCGGGATGCACTCTCGTTGGAAGGTCATGCCTCTCAACTCCGAGTCATGTTGGAGTGCTTACAAGGATATTGTGGAGGAATATCAAGACAAAGCTCGTGAATTATTTTCCACAAGGAAGGTTGATCCTCTCACGCACTTTGATTTGAACCGGTGTGCCTCCCAAAGTGATGTTTGGAGCCCTATTCCTAACGAGCCATTTGATGTACATGAAGTGTATGTCACATCATCAAGTCCACCTCCAATGACCCAACATGACATGAGCCAACCTACAATGACTCAACATGAAATCAACCGACCTCCAAATCCTTCTCAAGATGATCAATATGTATCGTCGGAAGACGATGAGTTGGAGGATAAGCTTCATACCAATGTTGTTGGTGATGTGGATGCATATCGTTTGCAAGAGGACATGGATCCTCTAATGCCTTACAACTGATGCTATGCAGATGACTCCGATGATGAAGATGTTGATGAGGATGGGTTAACGGCTAGAGAAGCCGAAGTTTTCAAGAAGGTAGTGGCCGGGATCATCAGATATCATTATTCCATGATCTTAGTCTCGCCGAAAAAGCCGTGGTCTATGGAGGCCCTAGTAAATTGCTTGGACCAAGGCCAAGTTCGAAGAAGGATATGGATCCCCAAAAGTATGGTATTTGTAAGGGGGTGAAGTTTGAAAGTTTGTTGGAATTTAAGACATGGCTCAAGGAGTATGCGGTTAAGTATTACCGACCTTTCAAGGTGGTTCACTCGGACTCCAAGGTGTGTTAAACGGTAAAATGTGAAGAGGCACACAAAGCGTGTCCATGGATTGCGCATGCAAGACCATGGAAAGGAGGGCCCTAATGGGAGATAACAAGTTGTGTGGCAACTCACATGTGCGGTGGCAAGGATAGCGATGACATTGAAGTTAAGAATGCTCACCGACAAGTAACCTCGGATTTCATTGGCTATAGACTTTCCACCGAAATATCGTCATTCCCGTCTTATACGATTGGGGCTATCATAGATACGGTGAAAGAACTATTCGGTTACACGGTGAAGTATGGGAAGGCATGGAAGGCGAAGCAAGCCGCATTTAAGAGGTTGTATGGTGATTAGAAGCCTCCGGTGATGATCTCCTCTCCGGCAGGGTGCCGGAAACAGCTTCAGAACCACCCTGATCTGGGGTTGACGGTGACGGCGGCTGCGGAACTTTTTCGGGGATTTTGATCAGGTGCTTAGGTTTTTTCATCCGGGGGGCTTAAATAGACGAAAGGGAAAAGGCGGTGGAGCTCCAGGGGGGCCACACCTATAGCTGGCGCGGCCAGGGGGCGTGCCACCCTATGGTGTGGCCCCCCTACTGCCCCTCTTCGGCTCCTCTTCGGTCTTCTGGATGGTTCCGGGGAAAATAGGACTTCCGGGCTTCGAACTTTCCAATTCCGAGTATATTTACAGAACAACTTTTCTGAAACTAAAAACAGCAGAAAACAGGGAACTGGCTCTGTGGCATCTTGTTAATAGGTTAGTCCGGAAAATCGATAAAAATGACATAAAGAGGGGATAAAACATGTAGCAATTGGCATAATATCATCATAGAGCATCAGAAATTAGGGATACGTTTATGACGTATCAAGCATCCCCAAGCTTAGTTCCTACTCGTCCTCGAGTAGGTAAACAATAAAACAATAATTTCTGAGGTGACATGCTACTAACACAAACTTTATCAATCTAATGTAAAAGCATATGCACGCTGAGATCATGAAACTTTAAACACGGGCATGATAAATAAAACTTTAATAATAAAGCATAGCAATCACTTTGCATCACGAAGAGTATCTCAAATAAAGGATCATGAATAATAATGCAAAGAAAGCTAAACATTTGTTTCAGGTATAGAGAAAGCATGGCAAAGTGATATTTCGATAGTCCTTAAGAGTGGGGAAAAACATAAATGCCAGGACACCTTCAAAGTTCAAGAGGAAGACTAGAACAAATAATTTATGAACAAATAATAACACATCATGAAGTAATTATTGATGCTTATGGGACAAATGCACATAGAACTCAGAATAGCAAAAATGCTCTCTCAATTGTGCATAAAGTTAGAAGATGGAGACTCAACATAAAAGTAAAAGAAAGGCCCTTCGCAGTGGGAAGAAGGGATCACTCAGGCGCTATAGCTTTTATTTTATTAAACAGAGGTATTAAAAGTTTTACATTTGTGGAGGAATGTCTATATTTTGAGAGATGTATGCTAATGTCAACGAATGGTAAACAGAAAATACAGTACGTCACAAGTCAACTGGATTCACAAGAGCGGCTCCCATGGTGAAGGACGCAACTAGTGTAGAAGGTCATCCCTCTTTCTCTTTTGTTTACACAATTATGCTTTGACTGATAAATCAGGGGCAAAAATAGTGAAGAGAATTTGTTTGTATTAATTTGGGGCTGGGCACCCTGCTGCCAGCTCTTCTATCATTTGGATTAGCGGATGAAGACACTAGTCCAGGGTGTGAAATCCAATCAGCAAGTGAGATAAAGATTCTCTATTTACGTCCTCATGAGCAAAAAAAGGAACATAAAGCAGGAGTAATTTTGAAGGTTTTAAAGGTAACACATGAGCAATTTACTTAGGAATGGCAGTTAAATACCACATGTAGGTAGGTATGGTGGACACAATAGGGAAACTTTGGTTTAAGGGAGTTTGGATGCACGAGTAGAGCTCATACTCAGTACAGGTGGAGGCTAGCAAAAGACTGGGAGCAACAAATCAAGAGAGCATAAGAGTCATAATCATGCATAGAGACATAAGCATCATTATTTAAAACATAAGCAGTATCACAAGTTCAAAAACTAAGTGGTCATGGAGGCTATTCGTGACTGGTTTGTATTCATAAACATGATGTGAGCATGCACCAAGTCAACCAAATAAAACATTCGAAAGAGAATACCATATATTGACGCTTTACTATGATAGGCAACTCACGAATCTTTCAATGCATATTAAACAATCTCAGCTATTTGAGGCTAATCATGCTACTCAATAACCACAAGGATTTAAAACTAAAATAACATTTAGCATGGCATGAAAAATTTCTAGCCACAATCTATACAAGCTTCTACTAGTACTGTTATAAATTCTACTTCAAGCAGCAGTTTTCTTTCTCCCAACAAGCACCAAACAAAACATGCTTTAACAAAAATACTCTTTATGATAAAGCAAGCAAACATGAGAGTACTCAATTAATATTAATAAAACTAACAGCTCTAATAAGAGATGCATGCAAAACAGGAGCTGAATAAATGCAACAGCCAAACAGAGACTAAGAATACAACGTATTCTCAGGAAAAAGCGGAGCGTATCACCCTCCAATAAAAGAATGTTGGGGTCCAACCAAGATTATTATGAAATTAAAAACAAACTGAAAGCAAAAGAAAACTGAAAACAAAAATAAAAGATGCTCCAAGTAAAGCACATAAGATGCGACCGAATAAAAATATAGTTTCACTAGAAGTGACCTGATAATTTGTTCATGAAGAAGGGGATGCCCAAGGCATCCCCAAGCTTAGACGCTTGAGTCTTCTTGGAATTTTCTTGGATGTACCACCGGGGCATCCCCAATCTTAGGCTTTTCACTCTTCTTGATCACATCATATCATCCTCTTTTCTTGACCCTTGAAAACTTCCTTCACACCAAAATCTCACAATCATCATTAGCAACGTTAGTGCAATTGATATAATAAATTCACATGGTTCAGTTTCAACACAAGTCGAACACTCAAAAACACATTATATAATGTCACAACTTTTAAAAAACTCTTTTTCTCAAAATAACACCAAAAGAAAGAGATTAAGATGCAAATGCGATAAATGACAGAAATCTGTCAAAAACAGAACAGCAGGTAAAGATAGATTTTTTCAAAAAATTTCTGTTGCTCAAATAAAAAAATGTTCTTCTAAGAAAAGTTGCGTATATAACTCAGGATTAAGCACAAAAAAGATCAGGTAATTTTGAATTTTCTGTGATTTTTAACAGAATTAACAGTGGACAGCAGAAATCTGTTTCCTACGCAGAAATCCGAAATATAGGCTCAATTTTCCACTAGAGGCTTTACTTGGCTCAACAAAAACACAAAAAAAAAAGATACAGCGGGGTTGCTAAGGAAATAGAAAACACCTAGGTGCAAAGCACACCAAAGAAAACAAAGGAAAACGGGATGAAAACAGAGAAATAAAATGGGTTGTCTCCCGGTAGTGCTTTTCTTTAAAGCCTTTCAGCTAGGCATAGAAAATCAACTCAAGTATTTTTCAAGTAAAGACGCATCAACATCATTACGGGGCTTACGTTTACCTCTCTTAACCTTATTATTTTTAGGGAACTTATGGTCCACGCATGATTTGGGAGTGGAAGTCATGTTACCTTTTCCCATATCAATAGTTGCTCCTAAGAGCTTGAGCAGAGATCTTCCAAGGGTAATTTGTCCTCCTTCTGCGCATTAAATAACAAGATAATTAGTGGAGACTGTTTTTCCTAGGAGTTTCATAAATACTCCCTCAGCTATCCCAATGGGAAATATAGTGGTGTTATTAATGAGAGGAATTTCTTCTCCTCCATCAGCTAGCCCCCAAAGATTCAAAGATTCATAAATTTCCTTCGGCATAAGACAAGATTCAGACATGGTATCACAACGAGCATGAAAAGTTTCACCATTTATAATAGCTTTAACCAAAGGGATCATATTTGTTGACTCAAAATTTATTGGGACATGATCAAGATGTTCACGAATTTGGCTGTATCCCTGTTTTAAAATAGAAATATGTGATTCAAGAGTATTTAATCTAGCATAAATATCTGCAAAGGCTTTATCAGAACTACTGGGTAAGCTGTAGGTTGCAATTAATTTTCTTATATCATTGAAAGCTTGATCTCTATCACAATTAAGGAAATCACCTCCTACCACAGTATCCAAAGCATATCTATAACAAAGAACAAGACCAAAGTAAAAGCTACGAAGAAACAAATTTAGAGTCACTTTAGGTTCAACTTTGCAATAGGAATCAAAAGATCTAGACCAAGCTTCTTTGAAGTTCTCATCATTCCCTTGTTTGAAAGTAAAGATTGTTTCTTCTGGTGACATAATGACAGGAACAAAACTAGACGTAAAAGCAAGCAAATAAATAATAGCTACTCCCTCCGTATAGAAATGTAAGATGTTTTACCATTTTCTAGACAAAACGTATCTAGACATGTTTTAGTGTAAGATACATATGAATCTATACACTAAACCATGTCTAGATACGTTTTGTCCACAAAGTGGTTAAACATCTTATATTTTGATAAGAGTATGAAGTAAACTAATTTTTTTGTGTTTTCAATATAGAGAAATAAAAACAAGACAAAAATAAAAACAAGACAATAAAAAAATAAAGAGATTGAGAGTGAGAGACTCCCCTTGATAGAAGACTTCCTTCTCCCCGACAACGGCGCCGGAAAAAGTCCTCGGTGGTGCAGATCTTGCACTCGTTCGGATATCCCAAGAGGAGGGTGTGAAGAGCACAGCGGTAGGAGTTTTCCCCTTAGTTAAGAACCAAGGTTATCAATCCAGTAGGAGAAGGAGGACTTACGAATATATGGATCCTGGACCCTGCGAATAAGGACACCCCCTCTCAGGCCCAAGGTTGAAGGCCCAAGAAGAGGAGCCCTTGGAATACTCCAGAAGGCCCACGAGAAGCCCACCTGCACTAACTTGCGGGTTAAGATAGGAAATATGTAACCGACCTAGTTAGAGTTCGAGTCCTCTCCGGGTAGGATTCGAGACCTGGCCACCTATATAAGGCCAGGAGAACCCCCCGGGAGAGGACCAAGCAACACAACACCATCAAAGCCTTGAACTCGAGATCTTACTCTCGATTCGAGCATCACCATTGTAACCGATCTTTCCGTCAATACAGATCAACAAGAGGCAGGAGTAAGGGTTTTACCTCTACGAGGGCCCCGAACCTGGGTAAATCTCGCCCCCTGTCTAGCCGACGATTCCACCAGCGCTCATGACTTCTCCTAGTCGGAACCCGATAGGGTCACCTAAGGGATTTGTAGAGTCAGAGATTCGACAATTGGCGCCGACCGTGGGGAAGACGGGCGCTGGATCACCGGCATCTTCGGCTTCATCGACAACGCCCTCTCGTTGGAAACCATCGACTACGGCTCCGAACAATCCTATACGGATCGGATCTGTCGTGGTCACACCTCACTCGCCGGAATCGCGTCCGGTATTCGAGGATCTGGAGAAAAGCGTCACCTTGACGTTTGGGAGCCTAAAATTCGTGACTAACCGGGACGGAATCCTCCACTTCTCGGATGAATCGGAAACCGAATCTGGAGCTGTCGACTCACGCCGTCATCTGGAGAAAAGCGGCGAGTCCATCCGCTTCAACGCCAACGACTACCATACCCTCTCGACAGAGGAACCATCAAGAATTCGAAGAAACTTTTGACCTACGCCTAGGACGCACGAGCCTCGACTGGCTCAAGTCTGCATGACAGGATCGGAACAAGCCTCGGAAACAGAACACATCGCAACAGAGCGCAACATAATCGGCGTCTCACGGGAATCCTGGAACCGAGCAAAAGAAGCTATGCGAACGAGCAAGCCCCCCGCATCCGGGGCCTCACACGAAGACATGGTTGCCTACCACTATCACCTAGTGAGAGCAGCCACGACTATCAAGGACACTCGGATAGATCTGGCCCGCCGAAGAAGAGCGACGGACGAGTCGAGCCAAAGGCGAGCCGGGCTATCCATAACACCCTCGGTTGGAACCCGACCCGCGAGAAAAGGACGCGCATCCACATCCAGGAACGATGAGTCCCTAGCCGGAACCAGCAGATCAGTCACCCCTTCTCTCATGCGAGTTGACGACGATGGCAATGTCTACCCGCAAACTCCTGCTGTCGCGGTTCTAGCCGCAACAACTTACATGCAGATGAACCAACCGACAGAAAGTGATCCTCGGGCGGAACAGTATAAACAAGTACGTAAGGGATTAGGGCTGGCGGCCGCAAGACTCGCCGCTTATGATCGAAAGAAGGTCGCAGAGCAGCTGGAGAAGGAACAGGAGAAGGAGAAAGACAAGGATAGGGAAGCATCCCGTAAACGCAAGAGTTCTTCGCCAAGAAGGGACAGGTCACCACGTCGTGGTCGAGGAAAAGAAGCACGGCACCGTGATGACAGTCGAAGTAGCAGCGAAGGCAGTCCGAGAGACAGGAGTTCACGGCATCATAACGGCCGCTCGCGAAAGCGAAGCAAGGAGCCAAGGAAGGATACTGACCGCGACCGGCCAGAGTACGACGCGCGATCAGATCTCGCGCAAAAAGGGTGGATAAGGCGAGGGCTTCGCGATATCGTGAGCGCTCCTCGTCTGGCTCCTCGGATGACGAAACCTGCGGCGCTCTCTGCTTTGCCCGCAGTATCCGCGAGGCACCCCTACCCAAAAGATTCAAACTTAGCACGGAAGTAACGAAGTACGACGGCTCACTCGAGCCCTCTCAATGGCTAAGCGATTACCTCACGGCAGTAAAATGCCAATGTGGGAATAAAAACACGGCTATGCAATACCTCAATTTGCATCTCGCCGGTGCGGCTCGCAGTTGGCTGGAGAGACGACCAAAATCTTGCTACGCATCGTGGGATGATTTGCACCGCGATTTCTGCAAAAAAATTCAGTCGACTTACAAGAGGCCAGCGACCATTGAAGAACTGCGAGCATGCAAGCAGAAAAGTGGCGAGTCCACCCACGAGTACATCCAGCGATGGACTACACTCAGGAATACCGCAGGAACCATTTCAGAAGAAGTAGCGATTGAAGCCTTCGCAAAGGGCGCCCGAAGTAGATAATCCATGGATTACTTACTATCACAACAAATAAGGCTATACTAGCCACTCTTGTAGCCCGAATACATGACTTCTCAGTCATATCAATAAAATACATAGTTTCTCAACCATATTTACTCGAAGATTATCTATTCTTACATGCTAAAATAGTTACAGGTACACACCCCATAAACACACGGGGGCTAAGCCTACAACTAAGCATCATAAGAAAAATTCATACACACAAGGTTACACGCCTTATAAACAGTTTTTACAAGCTGCACAGCATACAATCAGTCGTGGCGATAAGCATTCTCAGTCGCCAACACTCTCTCTACTTCTTCAGAGGTCAATCGAATGATTTTCTCCGCTGCAGGACGAACAACATCGTAATGCGGAGAAATATCATCGATTGATTCATCTGGGAGGCTAGCTACGGAGTTAACATCTACTTCAGGATATCGTATTAGGACAAAGGAGAGAGCAACCACCGCGCCGCAAATCATCTGGTTGCGCACGCACTCGCGAATTTCTCCCTCCTGCCCGAAGAGGCCAAGGAGATACCTCCAATCTTCAGGACCCCTCTCAAGTGGGTAGAATGCAGCGTTTATCGCGATCAAGACCTCGTGAAAAGAACTCACGAGAACTTTTATCTGGGAAACACGGAACTTCAAAGTAGCTAACACAAAACCTCGGCTGCGATCAGACCAAAAATTGTTCGCATGAGGCATTGAGCTGCCAGCTTCTTGAAGAATGTGGTTTTCCACCCACTGTTTTTCCTCCCTATCATCCGGTTTAACAACTGCGGACAAGAGTACGTAATCAGATAAGGAAGCAAGACAAAGAAGACTTGGGGGCTGTATTACTTACACAACAGTTCCCTAGCAAGGGAAGCCAGCTCGTCCATCACAAACTGTTCGCGTTCAGTCGCCAGTTTTTGCTTGGACTTCGCCACATCGGCCACCCCACGCAACACTTTCAGTTTGCGCTCGCCATCAGCTACACGATCACGAAGACCCGCCAAAGACCCAACAGCTGCAACAAGTGGATCAGCTCGGGTAGCAAGTCCACCTGAGGATTCAGCGACAAATCCAGTAGCCTGGAAGAGTACAAGGAAAGAAGTAAGACTCCCTATTCGAAGAATCTCTAGTCGCACATTTGACGAATGCTCGGGGGCTACTCCCATCGGGAGAGAATACACAAACTACCAGAAGCAATTTCCAGGCAAACATTTCGATTAAAAATAATACGGGAATACATCCCAAGGTTCATTCCATTCAAAGCGGAAAAGGAATACAAAACTACGAAGCTACAGTGGTACTCCCGCTAGCGGCAGTCGCCCCTCCTGTGAGCCGAGCAAATAGCTCAGACAACTTCCGAGCAAGGATGGCGGCTTGCTCGCCAAAACGAGAGAGCCGTACCTTTTTGCCCGTGGAGGGGTCAACTGGAAGAGCCGAGTAGGCTTCCTCCAAACCGGTGACTCCATGCGCCAGCGCGAACTGGATCGCAGTCTTTGCGCCAGACTCCGACTGGGCGACCGCGTAAGCATCCAAGAGACTGCTCTTCGAAAAGATTTTCAGCAAGTCATCTAGCGCAGACGGAGGTGCAGCGTTGGCGAGGAGCGACCGTGCAGTTGCGTCAACACATGAGTGGCATCGCCAATCAAGGAGCAAACTCCTTCGGCGTGCCTCTTGAGTTGAGCAAGAGTGTCGGTTAGCACGTCTACCCGTTGGATCCCAGGGATCTCCAGAGGAACATCCAGAAGTCCTGCAAAAGAAGAATATCAAGACCTGGCAAGATCAGCAGGATAAAAGATGAAATCGCGAGAGCTTAAATTACTTACCCGCGAGACGCTCGGCAAGGGGACGGAGGAACGTGACAAGGTCAGAATCGGCCTTATTGCCAGTATCCTCTTGATCCTTTAGAGCCTTCCGCGCATCCGCAAGTTGCCTCTCTGAAAGATCATCGTCCGTTTTGGTAATTATATGACAACATAATTGTTTGATCTAATGTTTGTTCAAATGATGAAAATGCCCAGGTTATTAGGTTCACCATATCTATGGGGCTAATGCTTGAGATATTCGAAAAGTGCTAAGAGAAAGGAAGCCAGGGAACCAAAATGTGCAGGGGCGGAAGCTCCGGTGAACCCACCGGAGGCTCCGGGAAATCCACCGGAGGCTCCGGTGAATCCACCGGAGGCTCAGCCCTCAACCTGTGCGCAAATAAATACCGGTGCACATCCGGTGGTTCCTCCGCCGAAATACCCTTCTGTTGGAAAGTGGCGGAGGTTCCACCGGAGGCTCCGGTGGACATCCGGTGCCCCCCTGGTCCAAGTGCAAATGGACTCCGGTGGAGGATCCGGTGGTAGCTCCGCTAGCTACCCCTTCTGTTGGAAAGTGGCGGAGGTTCCACCGGAACCTCCGGTGTGGGTCCGGTGGGCGGAACCTCCGCTCGATCCACCGGAGCCTCCGGCCTCCTCAGCAGCGCGCAAAGGATAAAGCACTGCGCAACTGCGCAGTGCAAAGAAGACCCACCGGAGCCTCCGGTGAAACCACCGGAGCCTCCGGTGCCCTGGACTGCAAACGGCTACTTCGTGGCCAAGAGTATAAATACCCCTTCACCTACCTCATAAATGCTAAGCTTTTCCCACTCTCTCTCCTAGCCATTAATGAAAGCTTCAACCTCTTAGATCTCCCTCTCCGTCCACCCAATCACTCCCAAACTTGGTGGAGAGCTAGAGGAGACCTAGATCCACACTTCCACCAAAGGAATCTCAAATCCATCCACCACAACCTAGTAGATCTAGAATCCTACTTGAGGCCTAGAAACCTTAGTAGATCTCGTGCTTGTAGTTTCCACCTTGTTGCAAGAAGCTACGGATTGCTTGAGAGCCTCCATCCTTGTGGAGTGACCTCAAGCCCTTGTAAAGGTTTGGTCAACGCCTTCAAGTCGACCTCATAGTGGAAACGAGCATCTCCCTCACCGGAGAAGCTCAAGGAGAACAAGGTGTGCACAACCGTGCTATTGAGGAGCGCCTAGGTGGCTCCCCACCTCTCCAACGTAGACGTACTTCTCTTTGAGAAGGAACTACGGTGAAACATATCCTTGTCTCCTTGTTTACACTTGTTGTTTGCTTTACTCCTTACGCTTTACTTCCGTTGCGCATACTACTCTCTTCACATAGGTTGTTCACTTAGTTGCACATCTAGAGAATCGTATCTTATCTTACTAAGCCCCTTAAAAGGAAAAGAAAAGAAAAATTGGTAGTCAACCTATTCACCCCCCCTCTAGTTGACCATAGTGCACTTTCAATTGGTATCAGAGCCTCGGCTCTTACTAAGGGCTTAACCGCCTAAGAGTACAATGGTCGATGAAAATACCCCCGGTAGTTCTAGTGCGGAAATCTCCAAGATGTCCGACAGTATATCTAACCTACAAGACTCGGTTGGAATCCTCCAAGCCGAAATGTCTAAGGTTAGCTCTACTGTCAGTACGGAGGTTTCTAGCATCAAGAAAATGATGGAGGTATTGATGGGGAGAACCAAGGAGTCCGAGGAAGCACCTCTCACTACCAACGATGTTAGCTCGGATGAAGAATCCATTCCGGACATTGATGAAATGGAAGCTAACATTGCTTTAGCTAAGGCGAAAGCCAAAGCAAAAGCCGATAAAAAGGCTAAGAGTAGTGGGAACTCCGAGGGCTCCAAGTCTCAATCGGCTAACGGTTCGGGGTCTAACTCTAAAGTTCCACCGCCTCCCAATTACGATTCTATCCACCCTATTGCTACAATACCACACATGGTTAATGTTGGAAATCCTCCCATGCTTAACACTAACGAATTCTCATCATGGAAGTTCGATATGGAGTCTCATATTTCAGGTTGTTGCACCGCTCTATGGAGAAGCGTTGTTCATGGATTCCACCCTCATGATCCAAACAACTTGACCCCAAGAGAGGACGTGGAGTTCCAACTCAACAAGACCGCTATTGTGACTATCCAAAAGGCTCTCCCAAGAGAACATCTTGAGCACATTCGCGGCTTGAAGACCGCCAAGGAAGCATGGGATAAACTTGACTCCTTGTTCCAAGGAAATGCTAGCATTCAATCATCAAAATATGATGTTGCTCTCGACAAGTCCGAGAACTTCGTCATGCTTGAAGACGAGAGTCCCGAGGAGCTATATAGAAGAGTTGTCACTCTTGGCAATCAACTAAGAGATTTTGGGAAAGAGGAAATCTCGGATGAATGGATCAAGAGGAAGTTTGTCAAGGCCATAACCCCATTTGAGAAGAACCTTTCCACTAGCATTCGAACAAGATCCGACTACAACTCCCTTAACTCCATTGGAGTGCTAAGTGAGTTCATTGCCATATCCTTATCTCACAAAAGTGCGGATGATGCTCTTGCTCGCTCTAGAGGACATGGAAAGTCTCCCAACCTTGCCTTGAAGTCTAGAGCAATGGCCAAGATTGAAGAAGTTGATGATGATGATGATGATGATGATGAGGACTATGAGGATACATACAAGGGTGCCCATAAATGTATTGCTCTTGCCATGCAAGGGTATTGGAAGAGATGGGAGGCTCACAAAGCCGGTGCCCCAAGACCTTCAAGGAACAAGATCTTTAGGAAGAAAGGGGAACGGCCAAGGACATGTTATAATTGTGGAAGTGCAAACCACTTCGTTAAAGAGTGTCCCTTTGAGCCAAGAGAAGAGAATGAAGGGAAGCTTGTTCGCAAGGACAAGAACAAAGCTCCACAAAACAAGAACCTCGCTAGAAGGGTTCCAAGGGCTCTATATGTTCAAGAAGGCCCCACATTGGAGACATACTACTCCGGAGATGAAGGAGAAGATGAAGTCGTAGGTGTTGCCCACGTCGCCATAGCTACCACTTCCTCTTCATCGGTCTCTCTATTTGAATCTCCCAATGAGAAGACATCGATCCGACCTACATGTCTCATGGCAAAAGCCACCGCGGTAATAACTTCCACCTCCAAGTCTATTAACACTACCTCTCCCTCATTATTGGATTGTGTTGAAAACATTGGTGAAGATGAGGAGGCCAAGAACCTAGGGTCTTGGTTGAGTAGTCTTGAAGGTGAAACTAAAGAAAAAGTAAAAGCTCTCCTAAGGCAACTTGATGATGCCAACTCTCTCATTGATGAGAAAGAGGAAATCATCATGACCTTGGAGAATCATGGTGGTACCAATGAGAATCATGATGGTGAACTAATTAAGGCTCTCGAAAAGGAGAGATCCATGAGAGCCTCTCTTGAAGAAAGACTATCTAGTTTACAAGACTCTTATGCTATTAGTGTTTCTAAGCTTAGGAAAGACAATGAAAAATCTCTTGCCAAACTTAAGAAAGAACATGCTAAATCTCTTGTTTTGCTTAAAGAATTTGAAGAGGAAGAGTTGAAGCTAGGAATAGCTCATCAAAAACTTGACGAGGAACATGACAAACTAAAAGAAGAGTTTAAATCTCTTAAGGAAATTCATGACAAACTTGCCAAGTCTCGAATCAAGCTTCTAGCTCAACAATCAAATAAGCATGTTGCATCTTCATCAAATAGCATTGTTATTGCACCTACCTTTTCCTCTACGACTAACAATGTAGGGAAGGAAAGAATTCTCAACGACGCAATAAGCTCTCAAGGTGCCAAGAGAGGTAAAGAGGGACTTGGGTTTATATCCAAGTCAAAGAAGACATCCAAGAAAGTCACTACTCCCCCTCAGAATGTTGTTTTTGTAAAAGAGGGTGAGGTGACCAAAGAAAAGGAGACCAACGCCATTATGGGTGGTGATACCTCTAGGGGGAGCATCACCCATAATGATTTCGCCGGAAAATATAATCCATCTTATGTTCTTATGAAATCTAGGGATGGACATGTTTATGCTAAATACGTTGGTACTTCTTATGGTGATGATTATCATTGGACTATTTGGGTTCCTAAGACCCTTGTTACTAACAAAAGAGGACCCATTGGAGGATGGGTACCTAAATCAAGAAATCTCTTGTAGGGAAATGCTTCCGGGTCTAACAAATGGACAGTGGATAGTGGTGCATCCCAACATATGACCGGAAGCCTTGACGCAATAAGCAATCTTGAACCTCCTCTACCTCATCTCAATTGCGTCACTATTGGTGATAAGTCCGAGCTTAAGGTATTGGGACGAGGCAAGGTAGCAATCTCAAATGATTTATCAATTGAGAATGTTCTCCTTGTTGAATCCCTTGGCTATAATTTGATGTCCGTTCTTCAACTTGCGAATTGTGGTTTCACCTCGTTCTTTAATAAAGAGAGTGTGATTGTCACTTGGGAGACATCTCTTAAAGTAGCCTTTGTTGGGTTTGTCGAGAACGGCATGTATGTAGTGGACTTCTCTAAAGAAGACACGTGTGCCGCGACATGCCTAATGGCTAAAGTTGATGTGGGATGGCTTTGGCATCGCCGACTAGCCCACACCAATATGAGAATGTTGCATGATCTCCAAAGTGGCAATCACGTTCTAGGACTAACCAAAGCTAAATTTGCTAAAGATCGTGTGTGTAGCTCTTGCACCTTTGGGAAGCAACATGGAGAACAACACCCAACCAAGACATCTATCTCCACTACAAGAATTCTCGAGCTCATTCACTTAGATCTCTTTGGTCCACTATCCTATGATAGTCTCGGAGGAAAGAAGTATTGTTTGGTAATTGTGGATGACTATTCAAGATATTGTTGGGTGTATTTCTTCAAGAGGAAAAGTGAAACTCAAAGTAGAGTCATCGAGTTCATCACTCTAGTTGAGCGCCAACACAATGCTACCATATTGGCTATCCGGAGTGATAATGGCTCGGAGTTCAAGAACTACACCGTTGAGGGTTTTCTTAGTGAAGAGGGCATTGCTCATCAATACTCCACTCCTTATACCCCTCAACAAAATGGTGTTGCGGAGAGAAAGAACCGGACTTTGATGGATGCGGCTAGAACTATGATTGCGGAGTTCTCTTCTCCCTATAACTTTTGGGCCGAAGCCGTCTCCACCGCATGTCACGCCACCAACCGGTTATATCTTCGCAAGATCTTGAACAAGACCCCCTATGAGATTCTCACGGGTAAGAAACCGGATGTTTCTTACTTCAAGGTCTTCGGTTGCAAGTGCTTCATTCGCAAGAAAGGTAAACGGTTGTCAAAATTTGAGACTAGATCTTATGAGGGCATTTTTGTTGGTTATGCCACAAACGCTCACGCCTATAGAGTCTACAACAAGTCCACCGGACAAGTTGAAGAAGCTATAGACGTGGTGTTTGATGAGGATAATGGCTCCCAAGGGGGGCGTATAGATCATGGTGTTGTAGGAGATGCAATTCCTCCCATCGTCATAAGAAGAATGGGGATTGGTGAAATAATCCCCATTGAGGGACACCGGATGACGGAGGGAGAAGGACTATGCCCCACTCAAGTGGAGCCATTGACTACACCCATTGATGATCAAGCAATCCAACAAGATGCACCAAGCCCTCAAGCTAACGATCAAGGCCAAGCTAATGAACAAGGCCAAGCAACACACCTAAATCATGATCAAGATTCTATTATTGTTGAGAATGCTCAACCTAGTGGTGATTCATCACCCATTATTGATCAAGGACAAAATGAAGATGGACATGTCTCCGATGAAGAAGGTGATTCTCAATCCATTTCCAAGGAATCTTTGGAGGAGATATTGGCTCGAAGAGCAAAGAGAAGGCTAGAGAATCTTGAACGAGCGGGTCATACGGAGGACATGATTCTTGGTCAAGTTCGTGGAAGAGTGGTCACTAGAAGGCAATTGGCGGATTTTAGCAAGGCTCATGCATTTGTCTCCTTCATTGAACCCAAGAAGGTATATGAAGCTCTCGAAGATCAAGATTGGCTTGAAGCCATGCATGATGAACTCAATAACTTCGAGCGCAACAAGGTGTGGAAATTAGTGCCGAGACCCAAGGATTGCAAAAATGTCATTGGTACCAAATGGGTGTTCAAGAACAAGCAAGACAAAGATGGTATTGTCATTCGCAACAAGGCAAGATTGGTGGCCCAAGGTTTTTCTCAAGTCGAAGGTATCGATTTCGGTGAAACTTTTGCCCCCGTAGCTCGCCTTGAATCCATTCGTATCTTACTTGCCTATGCATCTCATCATAACTTCAAATTACAACAAATGGATGTCAAAAGTGCTTTTATTAATGGTCCCATTAATGAGTTAGTATATGTCAAGCAACCTCCGGGTTTCGAGGATCCCAACCACCCCGATCATGTCTATAAACTTGATAAGGCGCTCTATGGACTTAAACAAGCTCCACGTGCGTGGTATGAGCACCTTAAAGAGTTTCTAGTAGATCGCGGGTTTAATGTTGGTTTAATCGATCCTACCCTCTTTACCAAGACGGTTGGAGGTGACTTGTTCATATGCCAACTCTATGTGGATGACATCATTTTTGGGTCTACTAACACCTTGTTCAATGAGGAGTTTTGCAAGCTTATGACCGATAGGTTTGAGATGTCTATGATGGGAGAATTGGAGTTCTTTCTTGGCTTCGAAGTGAATCAATATTATGAAGGAACCTTCATCAAACAAGCCAAATATACTCAAGACATGCTCAAGAGATTTAATATGAATGATGCCAAACCTATGAAGACCCCTATGTCCACGACCACCGACTTGAAACCCGACCCTAATGGGAAAGAGGTAGATCAAAAGGTATACCGCTCCATGATTGGCTCTTTGCTTTACCTTTGTGCATCTAGACCCGATATCATGTATAGCGTAGGTAAATGTGCAAGGTTTCAAGCCTCTCCGAGGCAAAGTCATTTGGAAGCCGTGAAACGAATCTTTCGATATCTAGTTCATACCCCAAACTTCGGTCTTTGGTACCCCAAGGGTTCAAGCTTTCAGCTTATTGGTTACTCGGATGCGGATTATGCGGGAGAGAAGACGGATAGGAAGTCCACATCCGGGGGTTGCCAATTTCTTGGCCGCTCCTTGGTTTGTTGGTCTTCCAAGAAGCAAAATTGTATTGCTCTCTCCACCACCGAGGCCGAGTATATCTTCGCGGCAAGTTGTTGTGCCCAATTGCTATGGATGAGGCAAACTTTGAAGGATTATGGTATTCACTTTGACAAGGTGCCTCTTCTTTGTGACAATGAGAGTGCTATCAAGATCGCCTACAACCCGGTTCTTCACTCCAAGACGAAGCATATTGAGATTCGTCATCACTTTATTCGGGATCATGTTGAGAAAGGTGATATTGATCTCTCTTATGTCTCCACCACGGATCAACTTGCCGATATCTTCACGAAGGCCCTTGATGAACCAAGATTTCGAGCTTTGAGGAATGAACTAAATGTCATCGATTCTTCCAACTTCACTTGAAACCTTGCATATCTACCTTCATTATACTTGCTATCTAGTTTAGGTGTAGGCATGGAAATAGGGGGAGCGCTACTCAATTCATGAGTATGCACTCCTTTTATTATGCAAAAATCAATCGATCATTGCATATCTAGTCAATTTGTGACTCATTGTGCTTAATTGTGAGTAGTAATTTTGGACCCAAGATATATCTTCGCGGTGCCAAGTTACACACTCGAACATGGTGGCCTCGGCCACCGACATTTGATGTGTTTTTTGATCATTTTCTCACATTATATCCACATCTTGACAACTCGTACGGGTTCGGTTTTTCACTTGTTTTATGGTTCTTGCGAACCCCGTCGAGCAATGTCTCTCGTATGACAGTAACGTTTTTCCAACCCAAGCCCCACTTGCCCAAACCGTTGCTCTTATAGTATTGCTCGAGTTTTTCCAATCTCGGCGCGCTGAAATTCATCTGGGCGGAACCTCCGGTGAATCCACCGGAGGCTCCGCCGGGCCTGTCCACCGGAACCTCACCGGAGGCTCCGCTGGGTCCCTGTGGCTCAGCGGGCCAAAACCTAAAGTTTTGGGACAGGGGCGGAGGCTCCGGTGATTCCACCGGAGGCTCCGCTGGCGGGAGCGGAGGCTCCGGTGAAACCACCGGAGGCTCCGCCGGCGGAAAAATTACTGCGGATAAGATTGGGGCGCACGGGGGTAAGTGAGATCCAATCTCATTTTCCCCCACCCGCCCCCATCTTCTTCCTCTCAAACTGCCGCCGCCCCCAAGCTCACCGCCGCCGGATTCGGGTGCTCCACCGCGGGGAGACCTCCTCCTTGCCTAGGGACGCCCCGGGAACCTTCCCTCCTCCCTTCTCCACCATGGATGAAGCCGGTATGTGCTCTCTCTCTCTCTCATCTAGTTGATGGATGAGATGCATAGGAGTTCATGTTCTAGCCTTCTAGATTTGTGGTTTTGGAGTTTTAGGAGTGGATTTTCTCAAGTACTCACCCTAGCAACCTAGATAATGCATGTTAGGCTTGAATCGTTGCGGTTCTATGGGAAGTTTGCCCTAACCCTAGATTATTCAACCCTAACACCATGAATATCTTGGTTCTTTGGTTTGTGCGTGCCTTATTTGACTCGAGCTTTACTCGTTCTTCATGCTCTTCTCGATTTCTATGTTAGATGCTTCCGGCTCCAAAGGGAAAGGACAAAGGTACAAGTCCACGGGCCGCCGCAAGCCACAACCCGTGGATGAAATTCAAGAGGAACTTGACCGTACTCAAGGCAAGCGCAAGAGATTTCCGGCTCCCGAGAAGACTTTGCCAAGGAAGAACACCGCACCAACCGCATCCAAGATGTCCGATGCGACATTTATAAAGGAAAGAAGGGAAAATCCATATGTCATTGCCCGTGACCGCCAAATGCCCCAATTCCGGGGCAAGGATCCGCGTTTTCACACCGCCTTCCAAGGACAGATATTCAGGGAGATCTTGATGAGGAAGCCCAAGGAGAATGTTGTTCCCCAACATGCTATAAGTATTGGTCACATGGAACGCAATCACAAGTACTTTGGGGAGGCCCTCGAGCTCATTGAGAAGTTTGGTCTCGGTCCCATTATCACCCTTCAACAAGACTTTGATGAAGAGCTCGTCTGTCAGTTCCTTGCCACAGTTCATCTTGGCAATGAGACCAACCGCCACCTCATTTGGATGACCAAGGACAAACAACTTGACATCACTTGGAAGGATGTTGGAACTATTCTTGGTGGCTACCCAGATTTTGGTCCTTTTGCCAACGGAGAAGAATTTGCTAATGGATGGTTTCGAGTTCACTCCGCTCAAGCTAATTCGAAGGATGACCTCACTCCCCTCTATCATTGGAAGAAATATGCCGTGGGTTTCGTCAAGGGTCTCTTTCCCACTTATGACATCATGTTACAGATCTATAGAGAGACTATCAATCCAAAGGCGGGCAATGTGGATGAGATTCAAGGTTTCATGAAGAACTTGTTGCTTCTTACTCATCAATACCGTATGGATGCCACTCCTCGCAAGCTTGATGTACTTGACTACATTTGGAACGAGTTGTGGCATGTCATTGCCAACCGAAGGAATGCTTGTTTTGGGCCTTTCATCATGAAGATCATATTGAAGGTGTGGAATGCTAGGTTTCCGGATGATCCTTTGGATGATTCACTTTGGATCTCTCATACGGAAAAGAGGCTTCTCATGAAGAATCACACCGAGCCCGTTGTGCATCCCACTCCAGCTGTTCGCAAGCACAAGGCTAGGCCTCGCATCATTGTGGATGAGGAAGAGGAAGCCGAGGGTCCATCTCAACCCCCTCCCTCTAGCAATGCCTTCAAATGGATGGCTCGGGCTCTCAAGAAAGTATTTTGCTTGAACAAAAAGATTGAGCAACATCAATGGGAGGCACATTATGATGCGGAACTCAAGGCACGTAAAAAGGCTCAAGCATCTCGTGAACGTCTCCGTGAAGAGGGTCTCTCCATTGAATCCCCGGTTCTTGATAGCATCACAGATTGGGATGCTTGGCAAGCTAAGGACTCCAAGGGCAAGCTCATTGAATGGTCCGAGGAAGAAGGAGACGAAGCCACTAGCTCTCACCGTGTTCCCTCCCCGGCTCCGGAAGCATCTCCCACATCCTCCGAATGATTTGGGGCGTTAGCACTTGGCTCTCCCTCTTTTGGTATCTTGATGCCAAAGGGGGAGAAAGATATATTAGGCAACGGGCATTTGCATGGTCCCTCAAGCTTTCTTTGATTTGCATCTCTCTTTTGCTTGAGGGAGTTTGATTTGAACTATTTGGAACTTCGGTTGTTTACCTTATTCGTATCTATCGTGAACCTCGCTATATTGTGATCATGTGTGAACCTCGTTTCATATTATCTATGTGTTATGTGTGCTATGTGTTATCATTGTCATATTATTAGTTTATATCATGTCTTAGTGATCTCAATATGAAAGGAGCATATCTTTAGGGGGAGCTCCGTTCATATTGAGTCCGTAATCATGCAAATAATTATGTTGTCATCAATTACCAAAAAGGGGGAGATTGAAAGATCATCGTCCGTTTTGGTAATTATATGACAACATAATTGTTTGATCTAATGTTTGTTCAAATGATGAAAATGCCCAGGTTATTAGGTTCACTATATCTATGGGGCTAATGCTTGAGATATTCGAAAAGTGCTAAGAGAAAGGAAGCCAGGGAACCAAAATGTGCAGGGGCGGAAGCTCCGGTGAACCCACCGGAGGCTCCGGGAAATCCACCGGAGGCTCCGGTGAATCCACCGGAGGCTCAGCCCTCAACCTGTGCGCAAATAAATACCGGTGCACATCCGGTGGTTCCTCCGCCGAAATACCCTTCTGTTGGAAAGTGGCGGAGGTTCCACCGGAGGCTCCGGTGGACATCCGGTGGCCCCCTGGTCCAAGTGCAAATGGACTCCGGTGTGGGTCCGGTGGGCGGAACCTCCGCTCGATCCACCGGAGCCTCCGGC
This sequence comes from Alopecurus myosuroides, assembly GCA_028641055.1. Taxonomy (NCBI): domain Eukaryota; kingdom Viridiplantae; phylum Streptophyta; class Magnoliopsida; order Poales; family Poaceae; genus Alopecurus; species Alopecurus myosuroides. The sequence continues at coordinate 313,404,592 of CM054062.1, read as the reverse complement.
CTCCTCAGCAGCGCGCAAAGGATAAAGCACTGCGCAACTGCGCAGTGCAAAGAAGACCCACCGGAGCCTCCGGTGAAACCACCGGAGCCTCCGGTGCCCTAGACTGCAAACGGCTACTTCGTGGCCAAGAGTATAAATACCCCTTCACCTACCTCATAAATGCTAAGCTTTTCCCACTCTCTCTCCTAGCCATTAATGAAAGCTTCAACCTCTTAGATCTCCCTCTCCGTCCACCCAATCACTCCCAAACTTGGTGGAGAACTAGAGGAGACCTAGATCCACACTTCCACCAAAGGAATCTCAAATCCATCCACCACAACCTAGTAGATCTAGAATCCTACTTGAGGCCTAGAAACCTTAGTAGATCTCGTGCTTGTAGTTTCCACCTTGTTGCAAGAAGCTACGGATTGCTTGAGAGCCTCCATCCTTGTGGAGTGACCTCAAGCCCTTGTAAAGGTTTGGTCAACGCCTTCAAGTCGACCTCATAGTGGAAACGAGCATCTCCCTCACCGGAGAAGCTCAAGGAGAACAAGGTGTGCACAACCGTGCTATTGAGGAGCGCCTAGGTGGCTCCCCACCTCTCCAACGTAGACGTACTTCTCTTTGAGAAGGAACTACGGTGAAACATATCCTTGTCTCCTTGTTTACACTTGTTGTTTGCTTTACTCCTTACGCTTTACTTCCGTTGCGCATACTACTCTCTTCACATAGGTTGTTCACTTAGTTGCACATCTAGAGAATCGTATCTTATCTTACTAAGCCCCTTAAAAGGAAAAGAAAAGAAAAATTGGTAGTCAAACTATTCACCCCCCCCCTCTAGTTGACCATAGTGCACTTTCACTCTCAAGATCCTCCGATCACATGCGGGAGTTCTCCAATTCTTGTCGGATGGCCGCTAAATCAGCCCCCTGAGTGGTTACCCGCTCAGAGAGACTGCCCTTCTCGGATTCCGCGAATTCGAGTCGGGATGCATAGAAACACTTGTCAGAATTCAAGAATTGAAGAAAAAACAGGAAGAAGAAAAGATGATAAGACTTACTCTTAAGGAGCTCGTTCTCAGTCGAGAGTCAACTGCGGTCTGATCGAAGCGACTCACATTCTGACTCGGCAAGAATAACTCGGCGACCAATCGCCGCAAGAGAGTCAACAAGCGACTACAAAAAATGCAGAGATAGAAGAATTAGAAGATATAAACTGGAGCCTGTACCCGATTAAATTCAATCGACTACAGCCTCGGGGGCTACTCCCATCAGGAGCACTGCCGTGCACCCGATAAAATCAAGAAGAAGAAAAAGACAAAGCTTTGAGCCTGTAGCCGACCGCACGCGATCGACTACAGCCTCGGGGGCTACTCCCATCGGGAGCACTGTCGTGCACCCGATAAAATTTTTATGACAAATGACAAAATTTACCTGGCCCGTGGCGCGGGAGAGGGGATCCATGGAGCTGTCCGTCACTTCTTTCGAAGCTGAAGTCCTGGCGGCAAAGCTGGGCGCCTCGCGCTCCACAGTCGCCGCATGGGGGGCTGCGCTGGGAGAATTCTGGACAATGCCAGCAGTGGGAGTCTCACCCGCAGCTCCTGCTCTATTCCTCTTTTCGGGAGGAACAGAAGAAGCATACCTGCGAGGACTGATGGTTTGCAATCTGCAACAGATAAACATCAACATAGATGCAAAGGAAAAAGTTCGACCAAAGGACAAGAAGAAGAACTTACTCATCATCTTCATCTTCATCCAGCAAATCCGCGTTCCAAGCGGGCGCGATCACTGGGAATGAAGGGGAAGGGGCGAGTGAGCAAAGTGGAGTCGCGGAGATAGGAGCCTTTCCAGGCGATTCTTCCAAGGAGTTATCCTTGGAAGTAGCCTCGTTATCATCCACTCGACGACGCTTGTGGTGATGAAGGCCGCCATTCGAGCCCTCCACATCATCCGAAGAATCATCCTCGGAGCTCGAAGAAGCATCGGCTACACTGGTATCGGCTAAGCCGTCCAGGTGACTCGCCAATAACTCCGAGGCGTCCTCTCCCGCAACTGGCGGGTAGCAGTTCGCCACTGCTAAGCTCTACAAAGAAGGCAGAAGAAGGCATGAAAAAATTCAGTCGACTAAAGCTCAAAGCAAAGAAGAAAACAATAAAAGACAGGAAGGGTAAAACTAACTGCGGCTGGTGGAGGTTTCGAAGCGTCGAAGGCTTCGACTGTGCAGTCGGGGAACTTCCCCCCCACCTTCAAGCTGGTGAAAGCCGCGATTTTCTTCTCGAACTCAACGTTCGAAAGCTCCTCGCGGCTCACTCGGCTAGGATCTTCATCGCCTTGGTATTCCCACATGGTGGAAGGCCTTTGCTGCAGCGGTTTGATCCTGCGCTTCAGAAAAATACTCGCCAGGTGCAGCCCGTTGAGTACCACTCCAGCAGTTTGATCCCGGAGAGCGGACACCCTTGCGAGTAGGGGCGTGACAACCTGGGTTTCTTCGGCTGACAGCTTGTGCGCCCATGACTTCCGCCTCTTCAAAACAACGAACGGGTGGAATTCCACGATCCCACCCGAGCTGTTGTCGATGACGTAAAACCTCTTTTTCCGCCAGCCTTGGGCGGAGTCGACGAAGTGCATGTTGAAGTAGCTGCTCTCCTGTCGCGCCTGGATTCCGAAGCCACCTGTGCGTAGCGGCTCGCCAGGCTCGGAATCCACCCGCGATTTCTCGCGGAAGATGCGAACTTTGAAGAGGGCCTTCCAAAGCGCCCAATGAGGGCGAATGCCAAGGAAGCATTCGCAGAACACGATGAAGCACGATATGTGCTGCACCGCGTTCGGAGGAAGATCGTGAAGCTGTATGCCATAGACATACAGCAACCCGAGAAGGAAAGGATGGAGAGGGAATGAAAGGCCCCGAGACACGTGGTCCGCGAAGACCACGCGCTCGTTCGACTGCGGGTTTGGTACCTCTTCCTTCTTCCCGAGGCGCACCCGCTTCTCAGATTCAGCCGGCAGCAGCCCCTCCCGCTGCATCTCTTTGATGCTCTTCGCGGTGGTGTTGGGCGAACGCCAGTCGCCAGCTCGAGGCGCAGGTTGCGCGGAAACTTCTCCGGTTGCAGAGGTGGCAGCGCCACGTCTTTTGCCTCCAGCCATGGTTGACAGTACGAGCTCGAGCGCGAGGAAGAAGATGGGCGCGAGGAAGGAGATGGATTGAAGACGAAGGCTGGGAAGTTTTTACCGCAGCGCTAAGTCCCGTATTTATACACGGAGCGAATAAGCCCCAGCCATTCGATGCACTACGTGGCGCCTATCGCAGCCACCACGTGTGAAGATGAAACGAGGAGACGGTGAAACGCTGTTCCGTGCCACGATCTTAACAGAAGATCGTGCGCATTTACTGCACCGCTCACGTAAAAACCGGGAGTGGCGTCTCGTTTCCCGGTCAAAAAGCTGACTAGGTGGGCCAGCCCATCTGTTACCACTCCGCCACGTCCCATCGGGAGGAGAAAAGTGCGCCATGACGTCATGGCATGCATCATCAAATTCAAGAACCTTCGAATGGAAAATTCAAACACGAAAACAGCTTCGTATGAAATTCCTTCGATTAAAGGCAATTCCTTTGCGAACAAATCATGGAGCAAGACCTCTTTAAAACAAGAGAACTACCCTATACACGAAAACTCTTTCGTACGGGCACAACAGTCCAAACATGAAAACTCTTTCATAGGGGCATGACTCTCTTCAGTACGAAAATTCTTTCGATTGAATCTTAAACAATCACTCGGGTAGAAAGAACCTACCTCCATTCACACATGATATTTCTACATCATAAAGACCTGGATTGTTCAGCCGACTAGGCACATCCGGATGCCATATTCTTCGAATATGAAGGTAAGACCCAAAAAGATATTTCTTAAGGGCCTGGAATCGCACTCGAAAGCTGCGTCCTCCGGTATGATTTGGTGTCAACAACACGAAGAAAAATCCTAGCGGACGCGCCGGGTACCCCTATAGGTTAAGTTCGACTCGATAAGTCCACAACGGCTCAGTCGCAACAATCACCTTATCGGGTTCGAGTCGGAGGTCTCGAATCTGTGTAGGCCAGGAATGTTTTTGCCCTAGTCACAATTAATTGGCCCTGATCTCTCGGGAGAGCCAAGCTACTGAGCCGCATCCTTCTGCGATAAAAGCCGCAAAAACATGCACCTATGCTGCTCGACACTCGAGCATGAAGACTCGTTACATAGGGAACACACCCTTTAAAATAGAAAACAACCAAGCTGGTTATCCATAAGAAAGGCAGACCAAGAAAGGCTTGACCGTCTACTCGACTGGAAAAATCCCACTCGAGCAAACGCTCGGGGGCTACTGACGAATATATGGATCCTGGACCCTGCGAATAAGGACACCCCCTCTCAGGCCCAAGGTTGAAGGCCCAAGAAGAGGAGCCCTTGGAATACTCCAGAAGGCCCACGAGAAGCCCACCTGCACTAACTTGCGGGTTAAGATAGGAAATATGTAACCGACCTAGTTAGAGTTCGAGTCCTCTCCGGGTAGGATTCGAGACCTGGCCACCTATATAAGGCCAGGAGAACCCCCCGGGAGAGGACCAGGCAACACAACACCAACAAAGCCTTGAACTCGAGATCTTACTCTCGATTCGAGCATCACCATTGTAACCGATCTTTCGGTCAATACAGATCAACAAGAGGCAGGAGTAAGGGTTTTACCTCTACGAGGGCCCCGAACCTGGGTAAATCTCGCCCCCTGTCTAGCCGACGATTCCACCAGCACTCATGACTTCTCCTAGTCGAAACCCGATAGGGTCGCCTAAGGGATTTGTAGAGTCAGAGATTCGACAAGGACCTTCGGAAGGTTGATGCCACTGATGGTGGTGCTGGCGCTTCACTGGTGTCAGCAACAACGTGGAACCTGCACACAACACAACCAAAATACTTTGCCCCAACGGTACAGTGAGGTTGTCAATCTCACCGGTCTTGCTGAAAACAAAGATTAGACGTATAGTGTGGAAAAACAGTGTATGCTTGCAGAAAGTAATGAAAGAAGGAAATTGTTGTGGTTTGTTTAACAGTGTGGAAAATTGACCGGGGTTCATAGTTTCACTAGTGGTGTCTCTCCATAAAAGATAGCATGCTAGGTGAACAAATTACTGCTGGGAAATTGACAAATAAAGGTTGCACAGTAGTGCAAAATATGACATGAAGATTACTATGGTATTTAGTGCAGGCATTACAACAAGATACATAGACCGATATCCATCTGCATCTATGACTAATAATCCACCCACAGGTTATCATCTGAACCCCCTTAGGTACTAAGTTGTAAGAAACAGATAATTGCATTAAACTAAGTGTGTAGTGTAAGCAATGATTATGCACGCGGGCACTCTCACCGTTGTTTTCTTCCTAATGGCAACATCACATCTTCCCCCCTTCACGTTTCTGTCACTCGAGCAAGGCAACAAGAAGGCATGAACCCACTATCGAGCATAAATACTCCCTCTTGGAGTCACTAGCAACTACCTGGCCAGAATAACCACTAGCAACGGAGAGCATGAAAGATCACAAATAACATATGCAAATAAAGACTATAATCAACTTGGCATAAGGTCAATATTGATCGGATCCCAGCAAACACAGCACATAGAATTACATAAGATCAATCTCGATCATGATAGGCAGCTCACGAGATCTAAACATGGAGGCATATGAGGAGAAAACAACCATCTAGCTACAACTACGAACTCGTAGTCCAAGGATGAACTACTCATGCATCACGGAGGCAGGCATGGTGATGTAGAAGCATCCGGTGATGATCTTCTCTCCGGCAGGGTGCCGGAGATAGCTTCAGAACACCCCTGATCTGGGGTTGACGGTGACGGCGGGTGTGGAACTTTTTCGGGGATTTTGATCAGGTGCTTAGGGTTTTCCATCCGGGGGCTTAAATAGGCAAAAGGGCAAAGGTGGTGGAGGTCCAGGAGGCCCACACCTATAGCTGGCGCGGCCAGGGGCGCGCCACCCTATGGTGTGGCCCCTCTGCTGCCCCTCTTCGGCTCCTCTTCGGTCTTCTGGATGGTTTCGGGGAAAATAGGACTTTCGGGCTTCGAAATTTCCAATTCCGAGAATATTTCCAGAATAAATTTTCTGAAACTAGAAACAGCAGAAAACAGGGAACTGGCTTTGTGGCATCTTGTTAATAGGTTAGTCCGGAAAATCGATAAAAATGACATAAAGAAGAGAGAAAACGTGTAGCAATTGGCATAATATCATCATGGAGCATCAGAAATTAGGGATACGTTTATGACGTATCAATAATTCACTAACGGTAAGGTTGGAGGATTATTCCATTGAGGCCACCAAGGAGACATGGGCGGCTAGATTTCACCCTTACTATGACCAATCCTAGTGGCCGTAATATCATGGCATCCAATTATGACCCGATCCAGCTTTGAAGGTGCAAACACGGGGAAGAAGGAGGACAAAGCGTTTCAGAAATGAAATGGATGCTTGGGGTCGTGGCGGACTTCGAGAATGGGGCAACCAACATTTTGAAGAACAGAGGGAACCTCTCCGATGTGGAGCATGCAATGGCGAAGGGCACAACAATAGAGGTAGTCGTTGTAGAAGAAACAAGAGATCGAAAGGGAATGATGCAAGCACAAGCCAACAAGACGGTAGCCAATATGGCGTCATGGTGGTGGCGGTAACACAAGCCACCAAGAGGGGAGCCAACATGGCGGTCATGGTGGTGGCGGTAACACAAGCCACCAAGGGGTAGCCAACATGGCGGTAGAGGTGGTGGTGGTAGAGGTGGTGGTAAAGGTGGTGGTGGTAGAGTATCAATGTTTGACGAACTAAGAGGTGGTAGACGTATAACGACTAGGGGTCGTGGGGGTACCCGAGGACGTAGATGATTGGTATGAATAAAACATAAAATTATTTCATTATTGTCTTTATTTTGAATATAGCACTTTTTTCATGTGCTCATTAAATTTACTAATTATTGTAGGTATGGACCCAGACTCATGGATAGAGAGGCCTTTCACGTATAAGAATTCTCTTGACACTTCCAAAGAAGATCCACCCATGTGTTGGTGCAAAGAAATTTGCAAGGCCAAGCAATCCACGGTTTGGGATGAGACAAGAGGAAGAAAGTTTTGGTTGTGTCCCAACTATTTTAGGGACAAGGAAGAACCCAAATCTTCACATGACCGTCCCAAGGTATATATCCTACCATTCATGAAAATTTTATGAGATTTTTGTTGGGGCTAATGATTATGTTCTCTTAATAGTCACCGCCGCCCCTTTGTACCTACTTCAAGTGGATAAACCTAGTTCAAGATAGCTACTACAAGCACGAGGTGGAATGGGAGGTTCTTTACACTCGTTCACGTTTAGAGGAGAACAAACATGATGAGGAGAGAAAGAAGAGGATGAAGGAACACAAAGATAAGGAACGGTTGGAAAAAGAAAAAAGAAACATGTAGAGAAGTGGGCTCGTGAGCCGGAGAGGTCAAGAAAGCGTGAGATAGCTCGCGGTGCACCAGAGGAGTGGGCTCGTGAGAATGATTCAGCTAAACGCAAGGGGAAGAATTTGATGTGACCTTAGTGCACAAGAGGAGTGTGGCAAGAAGTATGTATCATGAACTAGGTGTGGTGAACTAAGTGGCAAGAATTTGAATTTGATTGTGAACTTGTAATATGGTGAATTCTTAGTTTGTTGTTGAATTGTTATTTGTTGTTTCGTGAAAATTTCCTGTTATTTCTTGAACTGCGTTGCAAAGTTCCATATTTTCTAACTTGTGTGTGCGAAATGTGTGAAAATTAGCATCAAATGGGCATGCAGAGAGGGTAGCGCCGGGTGGGGGCGGGTGCCTAGAGGGGTAACTCCAGCGTGCACGGCGCGGTGGTCTGTAGGTTGTTTTGCGACGAGTCACAGGGAGCATACCGAGAGAATCTTACCCATCGCGTTGCCCAAACGGCTAAGGAAGGGAGGGTAGCGCCATGTTCTGGGGCGCGGTGGCTGTGGGTGCCGCTACATGCTGCTCGACGCGGTGCTCGGTAACTCCAGCGCACTCGGTGCGGTGGCTGTGGAGGCAACTCCACGCTGCCTGGCGCAGTGGTCTGTAGCTTCGATTCCGTGGGGTTAAAGAAAGCAACCCGAGAGCTGCTACCCTCCCCCCTGCGTCGCCAAAACGGCTAATTGTGGGAGGGTAGCGCCCCCAGCCCGGCGCGGTGCCCCTACTAGACAGCTCCAACGAGCTCGGCGCGGTGGCACTTCCGCGCCCTTGCGCCCGGCGCGGTGCCAGAGAGGGTAGCGCCCATACAGGGGGCGTGGTGGTTTGTAGCTCGATTCTCCCCGAGTTTCAGAGATCAACCCGAGAGCTGCTACCCCCTCCTCCCGCGTCGCCAAAACGGCTAAGTGTGGGAGGGTAGCGCCCCCAGACCGGCGCGGTGCCCCTACTGGACAGCTCCAATGAGCTCGGTGCGGTGGCACTGTCGCACCCTTGCGCCCGGCGCGGTGCCAGAGAGGGCAGCTCCCTTACGGGGGGCGCGGTGGTCTCGTCCCAGTGCACAAACCAGTGCACAGAACAGCGGTTTAACAAATTTCAAATATCTCGAATATATGAAAACAAGAAGTTTAGAAGTGCACAACAGAACATACAAATATCTCAACTACTCCACAAACATACATCATTGTTCACAAATAGTCCACAAATACTCCACAAACATCATAGTTCAGAAATAGTCCACAAAATACTCCACAAACATCAAAGTTCACAAATAGTCCACAAACATCTCAAATAGTCCACGACGACGACGATACACGCCCACTAGTGGAGAACGATCCATCTACCTCCTTCCCTTGCAGGCCCGAGTCAACTTCCTCGCCAGCGAGGATGGCGCGTCGTCATTCTTTCTCCTACATGAAAGGTTCTTCCTCCTCGGGGGCAGCAACGGAGGGGCCTCGATCTCCTCCTCCTCGGCCTCAACATCATTCTCCTCCTCGGCCTCAACATCGTCCTTCTCCTCGATCTCGTCCTCGGTCTCATGCTTATCTTCCTCCACAACTATTTTGGCCTTTTTCTTGGACAGTAAACCAAAGGAACGTACATATGTCTCCAAGGTATCATCGTCACCCAGGTTATCATCAACCTGAAACAAAAAAGAAAGAAAAATTATGTGTATGGAACAATTTCGAAAACATGTAGGGTACAAAAATCTTACTACCTCAACATCTGGTGGATTAGAGGAGGAAGCACCACCACAGAAAGGGGCTGAATGTCCTCGAGAACCCGAGGAATCATTGCTCGGTTCCGCGGCGTCGTTCGTTCGACAACCAAGCATATGAGCCAATACTCGTGACCGAGCGGCACTACGCTGTGAGATTGACAAGCAAAATCTTAGTGATTCTTCAAAGAAAGCATAAGTGGTCTCGAGAGGATTTAAAACTTACTTTCACATAAGCTCTAAGGGTGTTGTCACCCTTCTTAGTACGAGGGAGAGAGGTTGCTTCCTCGGCTTCCGCGGCTTGGGTCTCTATCTCATTACGTTGTCAAAATAAGAAGTTTAGATCTCCGAATCACAAAATTATGAAAACGGAAAAAAATGGTTGAAATTACCATATAATTAATCATAGGTGCAAAGTCGGTTCCGCGTCCCTCTCTCACTGCCTTGTTATAGTTGAACTGAGGCGCGACAGCTGCAAGTTCAGTATCCTCAAAGACTATATCCTCGAAAGCAGGACGACATAGGGCCAGACGAGTCCGTGGATGACACCAAGCGAGGTAGGCATTGAATGCAGCGTAGTCGAACGGGGGGTGATGACGTAGATACATCTTGTTCTTGCTAGCCCTTGCCACCCTAGCTTTCCATTTGGAGACATACTCACTATGGTGTACATCCCATTTCACCACCTTCTTCTGCCTTTTACGGTCCAACCTTCATATCAGAAGATATTAGATGTTAGTTTTATGAAATGCATGGATTAGAATGGAAGAGAGGAAAGTTAGCTTCTTACTCGTGTAACGGAAATTTCGTGTCCTTCCACTGCGGCGGTGTAGTTTGGAGTAAACCAAATTGCGTCATCACTCGATGTGGCAAGTGGAGCTCAACTGCCCAAATGCATATCAGCGGGACCTTCAACAACCAAAGATATTCTTCCTCTCGGCACTTTGGGTTCAGGTCGAACTAATTGTTTGTGTTTACGAAATATTCCCGAGTGCCATAGATCTCCCATGTCACCTACAACAGCATACAAGATTTAAAAACTAGAACAAAACTAAACAACTATTACCTACAACGTTATGACAGAACATGATATCACCAACTATTACCTGCTCAGGGGTTAGCTCATCAAACTCGTTGGTGTATCGCACATACTCCCTCTTTGGGTCACCTTTGAACTCCGCAACCTTATCCCACCAATATGCCCATGTAGCCCTACGCAGCGGATTTCCATGATCATCCCAAGGCACCGATTGCATCTTTTTCGGCTGTCCAACCGAAAAGTGTTCCCACATCCAAACAGAGAGTAGTACTATTGGACCACCAATACCGGCCTATGGCAAGGTCCTACGACAAGCCTCGTCCAACTACACATACAGACACACTAGTAAGTTTACAAGTTTTGGAGACAGACATGTAATTTGGAAAATGAGAGTTATTTGGATTACCTGGCGATACAAGTACGCAAGCGCAGCCGAACCCCAGCTAAGATTTTTCACCGATAACGCCTTCAGCCACATCCAGGGAGCATTCCTACCACCACTGTCAGCAAACAGAGTCCTCGATATGACATACCACACGTATGCGCGTGCATACTGCTCAACGGTCTCCTTGTCAGCTTCGGTGGGGCATTTTCCAAAGTTTTTCCTTATCAAAACAAATGTAGCGCCGGCGGAGAGTCTATCCTTGCTTGGGTCTGTCTTCTCTCGTGGAACCTTACCGATGAGACTGAACATATCGGCACACCAGTCCTTGGAATCGGTGCTAAAACACACAGGATCTCCACGGATGGGGAGTGCCGTTATCATGGACACGTCTTGGAGAGTCACGGTCATCTCCCCGGTGCGGAGGTGAAAAGAGTGCGTCTCCGGCCTCCATCGGTCAACAAGAGCGGTGATGGCAGCAGGATTCATGTTCATCTTTGACCGAGACACAAGCGAGATATATGGAAGTAGTCCAAGTGTCTCGATGTAGTCCGTATACCGCTCGTCGTACGACATGTCCTTGTGTGCGGCCTCATGGGCACACAAACGAAGAGGGAAAAAGACCTATAAGAACAAATACAAGTTAGAGAATATAAACATGGAAACTAGATATATATGAACAAACATCGTCAATATGGATTACCCTATTCTTCTCCGCCATAAACATTCCACAGCGAGTGACATCATATATATCGTCCAGAAGATACTCGTCATCCATCCTATAATTTTGCAAAATTGACAAACTAATAAGAATAGAATGGTAAATAACAACTCCTCACATACACATTCTAATATATTTGACATCCATATAACAAGATATACGACACATGTCTCACATACACATCGAAATAGTTTTTTGCATTCATCTAAAAGAAATATATGAACCAAAGAACACGCAAATATACACCTCTAAAACTTAGAGAATACCAATATTTCATCTCCACATGTCAAATGTCTCTCACACATCTATAGCACAACTATTACATACACCTACATTAGAGATTTCAACAATTACATACCAAACAAAATAAAATGACCAATATGAGAGATTTCAAAAACTACACCACATTTTAAACCACATTAGAGAATACCAAAATTTCATCCATCTACATCTCTATCACAACTAGATCTCTAAGGTGGCAACTATGTCAAATTTCTCTCACACATCTACATTTCTAGCACAACTACTACATACAACAAAGAAATCTACAAATTTTAATATCAGTCAAGAACTAAGGTTCCACCTAGGGTTACCAAAATAGAGCAAATGTGAGAGATTTTTCGGCCAAAACTGAGGGGAATGAGGGAGAATACCTTGAGGAGGAAGAGGGGATCCAAATCCACGGAAAAATCCTCCAAATCCGGCCGGATTTGAGTGGGATTTAGGAGGGGGGAGGGGGCGCCGGCTGCCATTGTCCTCTGGTTCGTGCTTTGACTTGGGGGAATGGGGGGTGAGGGAGAGAAGGGGTCGGGCCCGAGCAGTTTTGGAGTGCCTCGAAGCACCGCGCCAAGTGCAGAGGCGCTACCCTGTTACGCACCGCGCCGAGCTCGGACACGCTACATACACGCACCTGGGCCCAGCCTAGCCTACGTGGCGGAAGCACCGCGCCGGGTGCTGGGTGCTACCCTGAAGACCACCGCGCCGCGGTGTTGGACGCTACCCAAAAGGGTTAGATTCGAAAATAGGTTGGCTTTGGGTTCATTTTGTGGTGAAGTTTGGCCTCAGGGTTATTTTTGTGATTTTTCACACGATAGGACCGCTAGGCCGAGCGTAGGGACATTTCTCCGGATAAACCGCTGACAAAACACTGTGTTCCGTGTACTGTTCAATCCGGCCGAGGTCCACACCTTCCTTTTGCCAATCGTCAGCAGCACCTTGCATGATCTTCTTCCGGCGATGGTTCGGCTGTTTTGGACGAGTAGTTGCAGCACTATTTGTGGTTGCAGCACTATTTCAGTGTGACATTCCTCAGACATTGGGAGGGAAACGGGGCAACGACCTTTTTTTCTCTGCTTTGTGTGTGTGCAGTTTGTATGATTGTTTTCTGGACCCCGGGCGTATTGCTCCGTGACCTGGTCGATGCATACACGATGGCTTCATATTTTGTTGCAACGCCCAGTCTCAATTGTTTTTATGGGCTTTAGAGCTGACACGGTCTACAGGACTACTCCTTTTTTGTCACATGGCGAGACTTTGTATGACTGTCTTGTGTTGCTGTAGCTTTATCCGGCCGTGATCAAGAGCCGGTACAAACAATGCACACCCACCCATTACCCCCAGCCCTACCTCTAAGCTTCTCAGCCTCGATGGTTGCTACCGCTGCCTCTCACCCAAGCACCTTGTCAAAGACTGCCGCGACCCCATACGTTGCCACGGCTGCAAACGCTCCGGCCATCGGCTGCGTGACCACGACATGCCCTTCCCCCAACCCACCTTCATTCCCACGTCCACCTCACCGCCGCCTACCAATGCCAACACAGTCATCCGCCCAGCCACGCCCTACCCCTCCGCCCTCCTAGCCCCCCTCTCGCCTTGCTCGGGCTCCCGCGCTGGCCTCGCTCATGCTCCCTCTCCGTGGCCCGGCCCGCTGTTCGAGAGCAGCGAATCCTCCGCGGGCCTCTCCCTGCCTCCGTAGGAGCGCACCATCAACGTGGTCCCGGCCTCCCTTGCTGCGAGCTCTCCCATTGCCGGCTCCCGCGCGGACGATGACGAGGAAATCGAGTCCGGGGACGATGAGGATGGCGCCAGCTCCGACGTGGCTCCAATCCCCGAGGTGTTCATGCCCCCGGGTGACATGGCGGTTGCGCAAAGGATGGCCGTCGTCTACATCGACTCGCCTGCGGCCTTCTCCTCCCCCCGCTTCCTCCATTGCTGAGGCCTTGTTTAAGGTTCTACCGGGCTTGCACGTCACGCTGGTCCCGTCCTCGATCAGGGATATGTACGCCAAGTTCCTCACGGTGGGAGACCGTGAACTTGCCCTCGACCACCAGCCGTTCGTCCACAACGGATCGACCTTCCGCCTTGTCCGCGAGTAGGAAGCAGACCGTGTGCCTTGCCACATGCGGTTCGTCGCCGTGGTCACCGCGAAGCGGATGCCTGTTGAGCAACACAGCCTCCTTGGAGTGGCCTCCGCCTTCAGCTGTTTTGGCGAAACGCTGGAAGTGGACGCGGCCTGCCTGACAGGCGCGGACTGCGCGCTCATCCGTGCCGTAGTCATGCTCAAGGACATCAACTACGTCCCGCCGGAGATCATGGTTTCACGCCCCCCTTGGGGGTCTAGGCTTGTCCACCTCTCACGGGTGCGGTTTTGGCGTGCTGAACAATCCTACTCCGTGGACGGCGTGTACATTCCGTTCTTCGGACCGCCGCCTGAGCCCCTCTTCCGGCGTGGACACGGGCGCTTCGTGCTTGCTCCGCCTACCCTGCCGCCGAACCAGTTCCTCGATGACGATCGCGCGCAAGCCCCTGGTGGTGGAGAGGACGCCACCCTTGCGCACGACGCCCTCCTGCTGCTTCTCGACAGTGTGGCCTCATCGCCTGCACACTCGTTGGCCTCCCCTAGCTTGCCAGGGTCCACCGTCTCCTCGGTCACCATCTCTTGGTGCTCCGGAGTTGGATCTGCACCTGACGCCTCTTCGCTCAGCTCGGGCCCGCCCATTGCTGCAGTGCACCGCCACGGTGTCGTCATCACTGAGCTACCCGGTGACCCACCCGCGCCCCCTCCCGCCGCACGAGCTCGCGCCTTGCAGAAAAAGCCCCGCAGCACTTCGAGAGCATGGCCGCCCGTGCCATGAAACTGCGGGGACTCTGCGATGCGCTCAGCGGCTGCACCGGGGCGTTGCAGAAGACGGTGCTCAACCACGGCGTCCTCTCCGCCTGCAATAGGCCCCTGCGCAAGAACACTGTCGCCGCACTCGCCGCCACCGTCTCGTCATCCTCGGCGCGGTCAGGTGTCGATGATTAGCGCGACTGCGTCGCTTGCCTCCAGGGCTGTGGCCACAAAGCCCCCTACCAGCGCCCTGCTCGCGCTCCCCCCATTTAGCTTTTCTGTTCGATCATGGTGCCGTCCCTTCCCATGTGTAATGCCGTAAGAAAAATTGTCGTGGAAACCTGGAACACGCAAGGCCTTGGTTCCATGAAAAAACGCCCCCTCGTGCGCAATGCGATCTCCACCTCCGCCCCAGATGTTATCTGCGTGCAGGAGACGAAGCTCGCTTCCATCTCGAGCCATATCGCTGCATCCTTCCTCCCCTCGTCCCTCCCTTGCTTCGAATCGGTTGATGCCATCGGTTCCTCGGGCGGCATTCTGACGGCCTGGAACCCCAACCTCTTTTCCATTACTTCTTGCCGCAAAGGCGAGTTCACGCTCACCGTCATCCTCGAATCCACCCTCTCTGATCTCAGCTTCGCCGTCACCAACGTTTACGCCCCCGCAAACCACGCACACTCTCCTGCTTTCCTCTCAGAGCTCGAGCAGCTGGGCGCCATCTACTCTCTCCCCTGGCTAGTAATCGGTGATTTCAACCTCCTGCGTGACCCTGCTGATAAGAACAATGACAATTTCGATCACAACCTCGTCGCTTCCTTCAATGACACCATACGCAACTTAGCTCTGTTCGATCTCCCCCTCCTTGATCGCCTCTATACCTGGTCTAACAAACGCCGCGATCCCATCCTTGCCCGGCTAGATCGCGCCATGTTTAATCAGTCCTGGAATGCCGCTCTCCCCAACTCCTCCCTCACCTCTCTCCCTCGTCCAACCTCCGATAACTTCCCCCTTCTTCTTACCGTAACCACCGCCATTCCTCGCACCCACTGCTTCCGTTTTGAAACCGCCTGGTTGCTGAACAACTCCTTCCTCCCCTCCACCCTTCCGTCCTGGTCCACGCCGTACCCTCGGGCTGATGTTGCGGGAGACCTCGCTGCACGATTGAAGTCCTACCGCGCGGCCGTCAAGGTTTGGCGTCGATCCCAGCCCACCTCCTCAGCTATAGAAAAGAATTGCCTGTTCTTGATTGATGCCCTCGATTGGTTCGAGGAAGCGAGATCGCTCTCCCTCGACGAAATTGGTCTCCGTTCTCTGTGCAGGTCCACACTCGATCGCATCGTCTCCGAACGCGCTGCCTACTGGAAACAGCGCGGCAAATTCCGGGCGGTGCGGGAAAGCGACGAGAACACTAAGTTCTTCCACGCCCGCGCGTCGCACCGGATGCGGCGCAACACCATTCGCTGCCTTGACGACGGCGGTGCGGTGGTTGCCACCGACGACGCCAAGGCCGCGATCCTGCATCGCTTCTTCGCCGACAACCTTGGCAAGGCTCCTGCTGTTCGTCCCGGCGTCGATCTCGCGGCCCTCTACGACGGCTGCCCCGTCCTCGACTGCCCCGGCTTGGTCCAGCCGTTCACGGACGCTGAGATCAAACAGGCGTTCCACGCCATGGACGCGTCGAGCGCTCCCGGGCCAGATGGGCTCGGCCCCGCCTTCTATACTGCTGCCTGGGACGTGGTTTTGCCCTCCCTCACCCGCCTCTTCGCCCGCTTCCACGCGAAGGACGTGGATCTCTCCTGCATAAACCGCGCCCACATTGTTCTCCACCCGAAGAAGGAAGGGCTCCTCTCGCCATCCTCCTTTCGTCCCATCTCACTACAGAACACCTCCATGAAATCCATCTGCAAAACGCTCACCTCCCGCCGCCAACTCCACATTGCAAAAATCATTGACATCGACCAGGCCGGTTTCCTTGAGGGCCGTAGCATCGCCGAGAATTTTGTCTACGCCACCGAGATCATCCAAACTTGCCACCGCCGCCGCTCCCCCTCCATCATCCTCAAACTTGATTTTGCGCGCGCCTTCGATTCGGTGAACTGGGCCTGCCTGCGGGAGATCATGTTGGCTCAGGGGTTTCCCCCGCTGTGGTGCGACTGGATCGACGCAATTTTCGCGTCCTCCCACTCTGCCGTCCTCCTCAACGGCGTTCCGGAGAGGTGGATCCGCTGCCTCCGCGGCCTCCGTCAGGGCGACCCCCTTTCGCCCTATCTCTTCCTCATCGTGGCGGACGTTCTTGAACGCCTCATCAGCTCCGACTCGGTGATCCGCCACCCGCTCGTCGATGATGCTCCCTGTCTCGTTCTGCAGTACGCGGACGATACCTTGATCATCATGTGCGCGGACGCTGCGTCCGCTGTTAGGCTCCGTCTCCTCCTGCAACGGTTCGCCGATTACACTGGCCTGCAAATCAACTTTCAGAAGAGCACGGTCGTCCCTATGCACACTCCTGACGCCCTCCTCGCCCAAATCCAATCCACGCTCCGATGCCGCGTCGACGGAATCCCCCAAATATACTTGGGATTGCCTCTCTCCGCTGACAAACTCCGGCTCGATGCCTTCTGCCCGCTGATCGCTAAGGTAGATAAGTACCTGTCAGGCTGGCGGGCTCTCCTGCTCTCTCCTGCTGGTCGCCTTGTCCTGCTGAATTCCGTCCTCGACGCGCTTCTTGCGTACGCCATGGGAGCCCTCTCCCTCCCCGTTGGCGTGGTCGAGGCCCTGGACAGGCGCAGGCGCGCGTTTCTATGGGCTGCGAGCGATCGGGCCTCCGGCGCACAATGTCTCGTCGCCTGGGACTACGTCTGCCGCCCAAAAAAAGAAGGTGGGCTCGGCGTGCGCGCCATCGGCACCCAGAACACGTGCCTGCAGGTGCAGCTGATCCACCGACTGCATACCGCCTCCGATCAGTCATGGCCGCGGTGGGTCTGGTCGTCCCTGCACGGACGGCCCCTCGACGAGGTCAACGACGCCGGTCCCCTGTGCGGTGCTCACTGGAAAGGGCTGCTGCCTCTCTACTGGGCGATCACCTCCGTGTGTGTTGGGGACGGTGCGCGCTCCTCGTTCTGGCACGACTCGTGGACCTCTATGGGTCCTCTCGCCGTCGCGATGCCGGAGCTGCTCAGCCACTGCACCACGCCCCACGCGTCTGTTCGTCAGCAGCTTGAAAGGGGCCTGGACAACTCCCTTGTCGCTCGCCTGTCGCCCACGGCCGCTCGGCAACGGCTTGTTCTGCTGCAGTTCATGGCCACTCTCCGCCTCGACAACGACATCGCCGACTCCCGCTCGCTGCCTCTCTGCGGCGCCCCGGAAACAAGATGAAGAACGCCGCGCTCTACAGGTTTTGCTCATTCGGTGGCGTGGCTTTCGCCCACTACGAGTTCGTCTGGTCCACGCGCGCGCCCTCCTGTGCAAAATTCTTTGCCTGGCTGTTCATGTTGGAGCGCACGCAATGCCGCTCAAACCTGCTTCGCAAAGGCGTCATTCTGCCGCCGCGAGCGGGTGCCCGTTGTGCAACTGCACAACGGAGACCGGGGCTCACATCGCCTTCCAATGTGTCTTCGCTCAGCAGTTCTGGACTGCGCTTGGTGCCCGCGCCAATCCCGCCCGGCAATCTGCAGACGCCGCGTCGTGCCCGCTCCCCGCCGATGTGCCTGCTCGTACCGCAAACACCCTGCGTATCCTCTGCATCTGGGAACTGTGGAAGCACCGCAACGGCGTTGTCTTCAACGGCGAGGAGATCTCTCTCTGTCGCGTTCGCAAATGCTGCCACGACACTGCCGCTCTATGGCGCGTTCGCCTCCCGCGCGATCACCGCCCTCTCTGAATCCCCCTGCTCTGTTAGCTCCCCTTCCCTCCCCTCTGTCTATACCGTGTGCGCGCGGTTTGTACACTGTATAACGATCACATCTTTTTGATATATGGATATTCAGGTGGGGGCCTTTGTGCCTCCCCCGGTGAAAACTCAAAAAAAAAAAATGCACACACCGGTTAATCTGCTGCCTGTGCATCATTAATCAGGAGGCCCGGTTGTTTGTTACTAGTTTGTTCCGAGACATTGAGCGAGTATATCCTATGAAAACTGTGGGGTCCTGAATGTAGGTTTTTATTTAAAATGGTAAACTCAGCCTCTGAATGTACGTGCATGTGCGCTCCTCCAACCCTTGGAATTCAGTTTGAGACTTGCGCGCCGGCTGACCGCGCAAGTTGACAAGTGACCCAGTTTTAATTTGGTTGCGTCGTTTCCTAGTGATCAAAGTAAAGTGCATGGGTCTTCCGTCCTCCAACTTAATAAGACTACACGCTACTATCCCAAAGTCAAGGTGGCAGGTTCGCAGTAGAGTACACTATCCCAAGTCCTGAGACGGCCGGTGCGGCATGTGTAATCTATGTCGAGTCACGTGCTGGACGATCGATGATCGAGACCAGTGGCACTGCCACCGCGTATATATGTACGCGCTGGTCTTGGTCAATTAATTAATTCCAAGTCTCGATTAACCTGCTCCGGTCGGGGTTAAAAAAGGGGGTCTCTGCTCCTGTCCGCTAAGCCAATTCAACTATCTGGTGACTTCAGAACGGTCCCTTGTGATTTTGATTTGCACTCGCGCTAGGTCTGCTTGCTTTTATCCAGGATCCTTTTGATTAATTCAGCGTGAGACTCACTAATTAAACCAACGACTTGCTTTTGATAAAGGAAAGCTATGTACGCGAAATAGCGCAGGAGTTAACGGGAGTGGACAAATGGAGGCCGGCCGGGCTCCATGGAACAATTTATTTTGAAAAGAAAAACCATGCTTGGAATTTCTAAGAAAATCTAGAAAAAGAATCCTGGATGTAAACTAATTCTACCAACTTGTAAAATATTTACTGCAAATATCGTGTTTTCTGGACCACACAAAATTAACAAATGCTCACATTTGAAAGTAGTGGCAAATTTTGAACTTTTTCAAATCCTTCAGATTTTATTATTTTTGTGTAGGCCCAAAATCTTAATTGTTTTGATTCGAAATTTGCCACGCTTATAGGATGTTGCATCATTGTCTACATACAGGATTTTTTTTCATATTTTTGGAAGCTTCAAAATAAGATTTTTTTTTAAAAAAAATAAAAATCTACAGATTAAATTAATCCAAGTATAAATCATGAGTATGGCGTAAACATACTGATAATTAACCATATTCATGCATACTAGATTGACAGTAGACACATCTACGCAAACTACTAGTATGGCACACATGAAAATAATAAGGGCAGGGATAAACATGTTATACCCTGCGATCGGCCAGTTGGTAGTCAACGTAGCAGTGGCGCCAGCCACGGCAGCAGCGGTGGCCGCTGCAGCAGTAGCGGCGGCCTCGATGGCAGCAGTGGCGGCCTCGGCGGCAGCAGTAGCGCGTTCGGCTTCGGTGGACATGTTGACGAAGAGGGCGACGCGGTAGTAAAGCGGTCGCGTAGGACATGCTCCCCAAAAACCTAATCGCCCCTCTCCCGTACAGGATCTGGAGAGGCGGTGTTTCGGAGGCCTGCTCTCCCGTCGGTCGTGTACGCGGTAGACGGTATGGGATCACCGGCGGCAGCAACAGGAGGTGGAACGACAGTAGACGCAAAGAGGCAAAGTGTATGAGTTGTGTTTTCTGTTTCCGCGTGAGGCTCCAATTTATAGGCACGGCCGAGTAGGAGAACGGTCAATTCAATTGGCGTTTACTACAGCCGTTATCACGTGATAAAAGCGGCGTTTTACTGCGCGCAGTTATCACACGCGATCAATACGGCTGTTACCAAAATAAATGTGACGCAGTTATACAACAATCAATATGACGTCTCATATTATTGCCATGTCTGTTGACTCACCGTTTCCGACTGCTAAAATAAAGACACCGGCTCGGCTCATTCCCGCAACCCGCGGCGCGTCGTGACGTGTTGTGACGAGGCGGGCGGGCGGAGGAGGAGGAGCGCGTGTGGAAAACCTCCATAACTCCTCTCTCTTCATATCAAATCACACTAGTGGGGAGAGAGCTCAGCTTATAAACTGATCCAAAACTCTTCCAACTAGCAATATGAGACTAAACTCCCACCACTTGCTATGGCTACATGGGTCTTAGGGATTTAAATAGAAATTGCTTAATGGGCTAAAAGCTATCACAAATTTCAGCATTTCCAATGTCAATGCATATGATTATTAACATCCGTACTTACTCCCCGGGTTAAACGACGCTGGTTTTCCTTAATCGCATGACCCCGATCGACGACATACGTGTATGAAAACCTCGCGGTCGTGACGCGACATTTTATACGCGTAGATACGCAGGGCCAAGTGGACAGCAGGAAACGAGGGTAAACTATACCGTCAGAAGAAGCGGACTGATTAATTAGTTAAAAAATCAGTCTTGCAAACAGTATAGCCGGTTGACAGCGGTTTGGCGATACCACTTATGAAAACATACATCACTGATTGCGATTGTGGCAGGTATACCCGCGTCCATGTATGCTTGGACTGGTCAATCCATGTGGAGTTTGTATGCATCTGTAATATTGTTGGAGTTTATTTATTAGTACAGTGCACGTGGTCCGAGCTTACAGATTTTTGTTGCGATGCACTCAATAGATTCTGCTTCAAGGAGGAGGAATACTTTGATTTGGCTTCAGCACGCATTTTCTAACAACCGCTCTATATTTTGCATTGCATATTGCGCCAACTTACGTGTTTTTACTATGTGTTTGCAATGATAAATCAAATGTTTGTGTTCACACAGAATTATAGTGCCACGTAGAACCTTCTTCCAATAAGGCCATATCCTCAAATAATTGCAAACCTCGTCGTCAATTTGGTTGGTTAAATCCCTTTGATCAATTGTAATCTTCTTGCATACCAAAACAACACTTTGTAAAAATTTGAAATTTCAGGCTGTTCATGTTTTTTCTTCATATATGAAAATCATCTGTCATTCTCGCTGCAGCGCACGGGGTATCACCTACTTTCTACAACACTAAATTTCTCTTCATCGCTAGGTTTGAACATATACTTCTTCCATTAGTCCGCCTGGTATTCACTATTGCTCTTACGTTTCAGCTCCTACTAATGATAATGATGGCACAACGAACGCACCAAATGTCCATTGCTCTAAGTTTGGTAGCTTGATGAGTTATTGTTACCGTAGTTTTGTAACCAAACATTTAATTTATTTTGCCGTATACTATATCTTTGAGGTAAAATAGGAGGAGCTCTCCTTTTGCATTATAGAAGAGGGAATACTGTACAATGGTCAAGGACCAGGGAAAAGGTTACACAGAACAGAAAATAGTAAGGAACTACTCGCGGGAGGCCATGGACAGGGAAGAAAAGTCCGCTCGTATCTGAAACAGCAGCCCTCCAGGATCACAGCTGCAGTCTTCAAAAATTCGCCGTCCTCTTTTTTTCCAAAGGTGCCAAGCCGTGTAGGCACCAATGGAAACTTGCTCTTTCTTTTGCTTGTTCTTTCTCAGTCGTGACAATTTCTTCCACCATCCGGCGATCGTCGTGGAGCGAAGGCTGATATTAGCCACCTGTTCATGTGTAGATCGAATTCCCTGCCAGATCTCCTTCGCGAAAGGGCAAGCAAGTATCAGGTGGCTAGCCGTCTCCATGGCTTGGTCACAAAGCATGCATTTGGCATTATGGGGCCATCCTCTAGCAGCGAGGCGATCACTGGTCCATAATCTGTTTTGCAAGAGCAGCCAGATGAAAAACCTCACTTTAGGTTCCGCGGGAAACTCCCAAGCAGAAGCAATGTGTGGCCTCGGGACTCTTCCTAGGAAGCAGGCAGAGTAGGCTGAGGCAGCCGAGTAGTCTCCCTTGGCCGCCATGGACCAGGAAATCTTGTCTGTCTCCTCAGTAAGCTCCAAATTTTGTACAATGTGCCATAGCTCAATGAACTGATCAATGGTCTCAGTACCATTGATCCTTTGTAGGCCTCGCATCCATTTCTCCAACATCATAGAGTTCTGCACGGTAAGGTTCTTACGACTGGCCAAATTGAAGAGACCTTGGAACCTTTGTTTCAAAGGAACATTGTCGTGCCAAGGGTCTTTCCAGAAGCTTGCCATGGCGCCATTGCCAAGTTGCACAGTGGTGCAAGCCGAAAACAGAAATCTGTCAGCCTCTTTTATGGGGAGAGGCAACCCATGCCAAGGCCTCTCCGGATCCTGCCAATTCAGCCATAGCCATCTCAGGCGCAATGATTTACTGAAAAACTCAATATTCTTGATCCCCAGGCCACCGTACATCTTGGGGGAGCACACTTGGTTCCAGTTGACAAGGCATTTGGAACCCGAGACGTCCGTGTCACCACACCACAAGAAACTACGTCGAATTCTGTCCACTTTCTTGATGAACCACTTCGGGGGGTCAAAAACCGTGAGCAAGTATGTCAAAATCGTCGTCAGGGAAGAGTTAATCAGTGCCAGCCGACCTGGCCTAGCCATCAGTTTTCCTTTCCAAGGTTTCAATTTCCCCGCCATCTTGTCCAAGTAAGGCTGATAGTCCACTCTCCTAGGGTTCCTGTAGCTGAGAGGCAGGCCAAGGTAAACACACGGTAGAGAGCCTGTGTTACCTCCAAAATCACGCAGCAGGTGTTGAACATCAAGCCCTTGACAACTTATGGGGTAGGCCGTGCATTTGTTGAGATTTATGCGCAGGCCGGAGACCTGCCCAAAGAACTCGAGCAGTTCGAAGATCACTTTCACCTCAGCTTGCAGTGGGTTAATGAAGAGGGCAGCGTCATCAGCATAGAAGCTAGTGCGCATACGATCAGCTCTCGGGGAGACGGCGGTCAGCAGTCCAAGGTCAGTGGCACGCTGAAGGAGGCACTGCAACGGCTCCAGAGCTAGGATGAATAGCAGAGGCGCTAGCGGCTCCAGAGCTAGGATGAATAGCCGTATACTATATCATACATTGATGCTATGTTATTGTGATTTGAATCTTAAAAATTCTCTTCACTCATTTCTACATCATCTTCTGCTACCAATTTTTATATACATGACATCTTCACTTATTTATGCCACATTAAAAATTCACGACTAATAAATACATTACGACTGACCTCTTTTGGGGTTTTGGGCGGCTTCGATCGAGGCAACATGAAGCCCTTCCGCAGTGCAATTCGAGAAACTGTCTCAAAGCAGTTTCCCGCAGAAGCTCGCTCACCCATCGAAATAGTATGTTACCCACTCTAAGAGTTCTGCCAATTTACAAGAAATGCCACAGAGAGTCCTCCCGCCGGACACACGAACCGTGCAGCTGCGAGAGTCTGCTGACAGTCCGCCGTTCTTCTTCCTCTTAACTCTGTATGAGCACTCCCCCGTCTCCGCCTCGTCGCTCCCACCATAGTGGACAAAGCAATGGGCTTGGGGCACGAGAAATCGAGCCCACTGTCCAGTTCTTCACCGCCACCGGCCGTCGCGATCTCCATTGAGTCGTTCTCGTCCGACGTTCTGCGCCTTCAAAGACCTCTCCACGAGCTCCAGGGTGATTGCACATTGCAAACGGGCCCTCGTCGTTGCCTTCTAGCGTTCAGTAATGCGTCACCGCCGTGAGCAATCGAGCTCCACCATTCCGTGGTCGCCGGCGCCGATTTCGGTGACTATCTGGCTCCTCACCGACTCCAATCAGCGTTGCGCTGCACTGCGCTTTAGATCCGCGAGACATCTCACTCCGGCGAGCTTCGGAAGGCCTTCCCGGCCTCCGGCCAACTAGCGGCCATCCATGGCTGCAGCCAAATTTCTAGAAGCGAAATAAGTCTCCAGTTGAGTTTCTGTGCGCCGTCGTTTCCCCAAACCGCAAGTCAGAAGCCTGAAAATGCAAAGACAAAGATTACTTGAAGCTTACATGTTCTGATAGTCAGGCGCATTTTCACTTTGTAAATGATTTATGGCCTAAAATTGTCCATGTTGTGCATACGGTGGTTCTGCAACTTGTTCAGTTGAGGACTTCAATCGATATCATAAGAGATACATGGAATTTTGTGTTATATCTTAGGTGCACCATGGACCTGGTAAAAAAGTAAAACAAAGAAAACAATTTTTACGTTGAAAGTGGCAATGAGTACAAAATTGGAAAGTTTGATACCACAAATTTTAGAGCTCCTTGGTAAGAAGAATTGCTATCTTCAATACTTTGATTCCTCGGGCTTGACTCTGTGAGTTATTACGTACAAGTAAATGATAAATTAGGAAGTAAAAAGGTCTACTTTTCAACCCCAAGCTATTGTAGTTGAATTGTGAAACGGCTTCAATTTAACCTTAAACTTGTGAATAGGTTACTTTACCCCTATGTCTGTTTCCGAAACGGATGTGTGCTTTTGGAGAAGGAAAAACATCAACCCTTTTACACGTCAACACCCGTTATGCCAGAATTTTAATTTTAGAATTTAGGAAAACCACGTAATTGGGGAAGTACTAATTAAAAATATCTTTTTTAACTATACTATTAGAAAACAAAGGAATTCCAAGTTAACATCGAGTTTTCCTTTAAATACCAGGATTTTGTTTATGAATTTCATGATATTTATTAAGATCGGCAATTAAAAGAAGCTTAGCTACATGTCATTTGTGGACTATTAAATCCATTTTTAGGTTGCGTTTTGACTATTTCCAATTTTTTCTATATAAAATCGTTTTTTTTTTAAATCCTTTTTTTGTTTATCTAGGTTTTCTGGAAAAGGTAGGGAGAGAAAAAAAATAAAAGAGGGGTCAAGGCGGCGGTGCCGGAGACGGACCGACGAAAAAGCGAGCCTATAAAAGGCAAGAAGGGCAAGAGTTAGGCCACAACAAAAGGCACCATTGTTCACTTTTGGTTATATTTTAATGTATCTGTCTGTTTAACATGTTCTGATAAAGAAGCTAGATTTATATTCATTGTTGATATTTTCATGCTTTTGTATGCAATATGGGTGAGTGTTGAATCTTTATTGTGCCAAGATCTTGCTTTATCCACCCCCTAGGCACTAGAGGATGTTTCCTTAAAAAAGACAAAAAAATCATACCAAATAGACTCTGTTCCGCTTATTAGTGGCTTTGGTGTGTTTGTTTTCTATTCAGACTTCTTTGGGGATAAATAAAATCCTTTCTCCTATACACATAAGGATTGCCCTTGGTTGTCTTCAAGCATGAGATGGTGTTTTCCCGGGGCAAAGACTCGGTAAGCATGCCATAATACTATATCTTTTGAGACATTCAATCGGTGGTTATTTCCTTTCACTTAATGAATTATGTCTTTCTTTAGGTAATCTGTGCTCGATCTATACGGGACATGCCATGGTACGGCTAGACCTGCCATTATGACACACATTGCTAGAAATAAACAAGTTACCCTCGTTTGGGTCCTAGATGAAAACGAGTATCGGTACACCTTCCGAGTCACACCATTTGACAACGCCATGCAAGCGGCGCGGCGAAGCGCGGATATCCGTCTAGTTCAGGTTTAGTTTTGGCTTGCCAAGGATCGCCAAATATCGTCTTTGCTCGACAATTTAGAAGATCATTTGCAAGGACATGTGAATTCAATACGGGTCCGGGGAAAAATCATACTCCCTCCAATCCCAAAAAAAGTATCACAATAAATGAATTAATCACATACAATTTATATGAGAAAATAATCCTATACGACCCAATATGCAACGACCCCTTGGTGGACCACCTCCAGCATGGTACACGTGGCAAAACAATTTTTTCTCCTTGATCAGAGTCCCGCCGTCGAGCGTGATTTCCGCTTGTTAATAGGATCGTGCGGTTCCGAACATGGTCCACCTGGTGGTCGTAGCGTGCTGGGTCGTATAGGATTAATTTCTATTTATATGTATAGCTCCCAATACTTTTTTGTAAAGGATCGGAGGGAGTATCATTACGTCATAGAGCTTGTCAAGAATTTTTTGCTTCATTTCCACACTGGATATTTACAATGTACACATATGTTCCAAATTATCAGCAATGCAATGCACACCTCGTTGGTCCCAATAAAAAAAAGGATTCTCTAATTGCATCTCGTGCTTATTGCTAGGACGGCCGTATGGTGCCAAATTCCTGCTTTTGGCCACCTCGTAGGCCACTGAACCATACCTATCACCATGACGACCGTAGCCGTCATATTTACTCGTACGACGTCACAACAAAGAAATGAAGTGTTGGGGGGCAAGGTTATGCTGCCCTAAAGCCTTGACATGGCCATGACGTGTGCCATCGGCTGCTCGCCCCGGCGCCCACCGCCGACCGTCGTCTTGGTGGCCTTGGTCTTGTGCGCGGGCGGTGCGAGCTTGCGTGCGGCGTCCCGTAGCTTGTTCTTCTCGACCTTCCCGAGCGCGTTCCTCGGGATAGCGTCCCAGACGACCACCTTCTTGGGCACCATGAAGCGCGCCATGTGCTTGCGGCAGAAGGCCAGGACGTCGTCCTCGCAGACCCCGGCCGCCTTGTCTGTGGCCACGACGAACGCGCAGGGCGTCTCGCCCCAGTGCGCGTGCGGCATGGCGACGACGGCGGCGTCGGCCACGGCCGGGTGGCGGAAGAGGACCTCCTCCACCTCCTTGCTGCAGATGTTCTCGCCGCCGGAGATGATGACGTCCTTGGACCTGTCCTTGATCTCGATGTAGCCGTCCGGGTGCACGACGCCGACGTCGCCGGTCATGAACCACCCGCCCTTGAACGCCTTGTCGTTCTCCTCGGGGTTGTTGAGGTACCCCTTCATGACGCTGCTTCCGCGGAGCACGATCTCGCCCAGAGACTTGCCGTCGTGCGGCACCCTGGCCATGGCGTCGGTTTCGGCGTTGACGACGTCAGCGTCGGCGAGGGAGAGCACGCTGACGCCCTGCCTGGCCTTGAGGCGCGCGCGGTCCGAGAGCGGCAGGCTGTCCCACTGCGCGCGCCACTCGCACGCCAGCGCCGGTCCCGTGGCTTCCGTGAGGCCGTATGCGTGGGTGATGTGGAAGCCGATCTTCTCGACGCGCTCCAGCAGCGCGGCCGGGGGCGGGGCGCCGCCGGTGAGGACGTGGACGGGCGCACCGAGCCGCGCGTCGGCGTCGCCCTCGAGGAGGATGTTGAACACCACGGGCGCGCAGCACATGTGGGTGACACCGTGGCGTGCGATTGCGCGGTACACCTCGGCTGGGCGGTTCTCGCGGATGCAGACGTTGACGCCGCCGCGGGCAGCGACGCCCCAGGTGAAGGTCCAGCCGTTGCAGTGGAACATGGGGAGCGTCCACAGGTAGACCGGCTCGGCGCCCATCTCCCACGCCATGATCAGGCTGGTGGTGCTCAGGTACGCGCCGCGGTGGCTGTAGACGACCCCTTTGGGGTCGGACGTGGTGCCGGAGGTGTAGTTAAGCGTGACGGCGTCCCACTCGTCCTCGAGCTGGGGCAGCTCGACGGAGGGGTCGCCGTGCGCGACCAGCGCCTCGTACTCGAGCTCCCCGAGCCGCACGCCCGTGGGGCGGTCGAGGTCGTCGATGACGGCGACGAGCGGGACGGGCGCGCCGGAGTCGGCGAGGAGCTGGAGCGCGTCGCTGGCGAGGCGCACGTACTCGTAGTCGACGAAGAAGAGCTTGGCCTCGGCGTGGCGCAGGATGGCGGCGACGGCCTTGGCGTCGAGGCGGGTGTTGACGGTGTTGAGGACGGCGCCGGCCATGGGGACGGCGAAGTGCATCTCGTACATGGCGGGCACGTTGGGCGCGAGGACGGAGACGACGTCGTTCCTGCGGAGGCCGAGGGTGCGGACGAGAGAGGAGGCGAGGCGGCGGCAGCGGTCGTGCGTCTGGCGCCAGGTGAAGCGGACGCGGCCGTAGACGAGGGATGTGCGGTCGCCGTAGACGGCATTGGCGCGGGGCAGGAAGCCGACCGGGCTGAGGGGCACGTAGTTGGCCGGGCGCTTCTGGAGCTGGTCCATGTCCAAAGGCTCGGTCGGGATGGTGGATGGTGGTGCTGATTATCGGGGCGTGGTGGTAGGAGGTGAAGAGAGCAGCAGTGGCTGTGTAGAGGTAGGAGGCGGTGGCGGGAGTGATCTGGAGAGTAGAGTCTAGTGGCGTTTATATAGCAGGTGGAGGAGGGCAATGTGATTCGCATTTGGAGGTGGTGATGGAGCGTGACGGGGGAGAAAAGTATCGATTTGGGGCCGGGCGGAGAGGTTGCAGGGAAAACAAAGTGAAAACACGGCGTCTTGACCACAAAGTCCGACGAGCGGTTGTGTTTCACACGTCGACCGGCTGGGCAGGTAGTGCTAGACTGGGACTGCTTTGGTTTTCTGGGAAGACCGTAACGGCGTAGCGAGACCACCGGACTCGACTCGCCTAGTGGCGAGCCTGCATCGGCCCGTTGGTTCGATGAGCGGTCAGTCTCGCTACGCACGATGGGATCTTGTGCATCTACTGTCAGGATCCCGCTTCTCGATAAGGCTGGTCACAGTGGGGAGGAACTAAGGAGTAACATCACACACTCCAATACAAGTTTGCTTATGTGGCACGTATTTAATGAAGAGAGAGGTGTTTGTGGTAACTAGCTAAGTTACCGGAACATCACACACTCCAAGAAACAATGAGTCTATAGCCTAATAAATGCATTGTTGCATGACACTACATACATGTTACTCCCCATTGTGGAGGTGGCAACATAGTCTAGAAAAGTGTGTAGGTTCCTACCTTATGTTACCCCCCATTGTGACCGTGGAACAGGAGCCCGACCGGCAAGGTCAAGTCTAATCGGACCGGCCGGCATTTTCCCGGTCATTTAGCCCCCTCCACTACCTGCTCAAAATCGAAGAAGTTTACCTTGGTTCTGAATTGTCCATCGACTTTCCACGAGATTCAGTTACACGCGCAACGCGAGCACGCGCGGGGCCTCTGCCATTTTGTTTCGTGCCGGCAATGGATGTCTGCTTATCCAGGTCGATGATTTGGTGCCTCCAAATGCGTACTACTGTTTTTCTCCTGTCCCCCAAATACTCCGCACCTTTTTTTCTCCTACCAGTACTAGTCCATGGTGTTTCGTGGGTGAATATTCCGTGTGAATGACCAGAAATTCGCAATTGGACCGACCGGGACCGCGCTCTCCCGGGTCAAGTCCCGCACTATCCAGACACTCGCCTCGCCCGACCAATCCGGCCAGGCACGCGGTGAGGATGACCTGATCTGATCTCGTCGTCACCAGCGCCGCCGTCGCTGCCACTCTGAACGTTGTCCCGCGCCCTTGCACAAAACCTACCGTGCTTCTTTTGAACCAGCACTACGCGCGGATCGCTAATTAAAACCAGATGGATTTGGCATAGTGCTACTCATATCGACCGCATCGTGCACGAATATAGTATCTTTGTTTTTTTTTGCCAAATCGACAAGTCGGGCTCATGGCGCCACGGATCTGCGCGGCGAGAACGACAGTACTGAACGTACAGATACAATCGCAAGCGCTGA
The DNA here is from genome assembly GCA_028641055.1 of Alopecurus myosuroides. Classification (NCBI taxonomy): domain Eukaryota; kingdom Viridiplantae; phylum Streptophyta; class Magnoliopsida; order Poales; family Poaceae; genus Alopecurus; species Alopecurus myosuroides. The sequence continues at coordinate 313,374,645 of CM054062.1, read as the reverse complement.
CCACACCCCCCGACCAACAGTGGTGGCGCGGGCATCGCCGACTGATTTTGGCGCTGCCACAATTCTATCCTCCAACGGATATATATACTTGTATTATTATTAATTATCTCGTACTTTCAGTATATACATTCCGTCGATCGATAGACCCAAACTCTCTCCTAGCAGATCGATTGATCCATGGATGGACCGTTCGTGGCGTGGCGCCGGCCTGTCTCCCATTTCCGGCGTGCCGGAAAACATGGGGAGTGTCAGTGAAAGCGTATGGGGCTCCCTGGCTCCGGCATCGAAACTTCAACGCCTGCCCATGCACGGAAACGGGTAGCGCGCGTGTTTACCGCGTACAGTATCATTCTCTGACTGATTGATCGATGATCGATTAGACTGGATTGGGCACTGTTGATTGGACCCTGCTCCAGGCTTCTCTCTCTTTCTTCCAAGTTGCCAATGGATGGTCAGAGAACATTTTGGTGAGCTACATGAGACGGCATGCATGCATGATTCTTTCGATCATGGTTCGGCTATCTTGGACGAGTAGTACTACTCTCTGAATGTAGAAGAACTGTTTCAGTGGGCTCTGCAGACATCCTCAAACGTTGGCAGCGGAACCGGCGTTTCCGGCTTTGTTTGGCCAGTTTGTGCTATGATGATTGTTATGTGCTTGTCTAGCTACATCTAGCTAGAGCTAGTCAAGACCTACCAGGCAACGACGGCAAGATGCATGCATGCATGCTACAACATTGCAGTACGAAATAAGGGCTCATTTGATTTAAAGGAAATGTGTAGGATTTTAGGAGAATATAACGCTATAGGAAAATTTTCTAACTTGACCATTTGATTAGTAGGATTGGATTCTATAGAATTTTTTCATGTAGGAATTTTGTATTACTTCCTATAGGAAATCTACATCCACTCCAATCTCTTTTTATGACTCTTTTGATAGAATCAAACAAAATTTGGTACATAACAAATCATATAGAATTGGAGTGGCCATACATTGTAATACTATGTTTTTCCTATTCCTATGTTAAATTTGTTCTATGAATAAAAAAGGGCCTAATGCTGCTCCGGTGGGGAAATAGGGTTTTAGGTCATAGGATCAGATGCTCCCATTACCGTAAAACTGAATTTTAAATTGTCAAAATAAATAAATTCAGTTATACATATGAGCATTCTATGTCCGTACAAAAATATTTCGCGGAGAAAAGACACTTTTTGGGGCCGTGTACAAAATATAAAAAATACACTGTGACAAGTTAGAATAGAATAACAACCTTTTGTACTCGTAGCGAATAATTTTTGGAAATTTGCACAAAAACGCCACCTATGTAGTTTTGAGTTTCTTAGTTCTTTACGGGACGTCCTATCCATCCCCTTGGATAATTCCCACATCCCCGGGTTAACAGCACGACACGTGTCCCATCTTATGGTCATCGGGAGAGGGTTAAAAAACAGAGACGATCGCCCTAATTGCTACAGTAACCGCATGGCCTCACTTCTTGTTCCTCTTACTCTCCTCTCTTCTTCCCCATTCTCTACCATAGCTCAATGTGGTGTTTGGTTTTTGGAAGTGCCCACACATGGTAGGACTCTCGATGTCACCTACACGAACGAGAGCGCCCGGGTCCCGGGTCTTCTTGCCGATTTGAAGCAATGGCTTCGATAGGTTGGTGGCAACTTTCTTGGCCTTAATATCAAGTACACGGCCAATCAAAGAGATGCGGCTGTCATCCAAATTGCGCACAAGAAGCATGTCCTTGTCTTCCAATGGGCAAGGTAACACAAACTTCTCCTCTTGCTCTCCTCTCTTCTTTCCACATTCTCCTCTCTTATTTTGATTCTATATATAGGATAGGAAAATTGTATAGGATAGCAACATGTGTGGCCATTTGTATCCTATTGGAAAGAGAGCTTCTTTTGATTCATATATAGGCGAGGAATAATTGCATAGGATAACAACATGTGGCCATTTGAATCTTATTGGAAATACATAGCTTCTTTTGATTCATATAGCAACATGCATCCATTTCAATCCTATATGTACCCATTTAAATCCCATTTTGTTTCATTTGTTGTTGCATTGAAATAATAAACTTGTTGCAGCGGTATTTAACATTTGTTCCAATTGTTGTTGCATTGAAACAATATACTTGTTGCAGCGGTATTTAACATTTGTTCCATTTTTTTTGTTGCAGTAGTGATAAACATTGTACAGAACTCCTGGATTTCCTTGTCAACAGCGGCATACGTTTTGCTAGCGTTGATACAACGAATGAAAAGTTGAAGATGATGCGCACCTACCTAGTGCCCCGGTCTCCTACTGTTTGGGATTCTCCAGAGGATGAGCTCGAGTAGATGGGTATCGTTGTGTCTCTATATTATAACTGCTTGGGAGCCTCTCGTAACGTGATGTTTTGTGTGTTTATATATTGCCTAGAAGACTTTATGTAGTACTATTATATCTATTAATTATGTCCTTGTTTAATTATATATGATGTGAGAAAGTGATGACCCACAAGTATAGGGGATTGCAACAGTCTTCGAGGGAAGTAAAACCCAAATTTACTGATTCGACACAAGGGGAGCCAAAGAATATTTATATGCCTTAAGAACCGAGTTGTCAATTCAGCTGCACCTGAAAGTAGACTTTCTCGCAACAATTTATCTGTGGAAACAAGTTTATAGCAGCAGTAGTAGTAAAATAACAGCAGGAATAAAATAGTAACAGTAGTAGCAATTGCGGAAAACAGCAGGATGGCAGTATTATAGGCATAGAGGGAATGGATGAACGGGTGTTGCATGGATAATCTAAACATGGGCATTGCAGATAATAATAATAAAGCATCCAACTTCTAGGCAAACCATAGGCATGTGTTCCAATATAGTCATACGTGCTCGCAATGAGAAACTTGCATAAGATCTTTTGTCCTACCAGCCCTTGGCAGCTGGGCCTCTAGGGAAACTACTGGTAATTAAGGTGCTCCTTGTAATAAAGCACCGGAGCAAAGCATTAACACTCCATGAACACAAGTGATCCTCACATCACAGCCATCCCCTACTTTGGGGCCTCGGGGTCCGGACAATGACATGTGTAAACAACTTGCAGGTATGATCAAGAAACATAATTATACTCATGAAACAATAACATATTCAGATATGAGATCATGGCACTCGGGCCCCAATGACAAGAATTAAGCATAAAAAGTTGCAACAACGGTAGAAAACAATAACAATGGATACTAGGCACTATGCCCTAACAATCTGGCATTATTACACGATTGATCTCATTCAATCTCTTCCATCTCTCTCAGCCTAAAGCGGTGTTTACTCACACATGGAAAGGGGAATCATGGATGGTTGATGGAGAAGAGGTGGCTGTGTCGATAGCGATGATCTCCTCCGAATCCCTGTCCCGGCAGGGCGCCAGAACATGAAGTTCTGATCCCCAAATCGAGTTTCGAGGTGGCGACGGTGCTCTGTTGTGTTTTTGTGGAATATGACGAACCCCCTCGTGTTTTAGTTCTACGGGGGATATGTAATCAAAAGGGGAGCCCAAGCGGGCGCCTAGGGGTCCCACGCCACCAGGCGGCGCGGCCAAGGGGTGGTGTGGCCCCCTCCTGGCCCATCTCCGGAACTCCTTCTGGCTCCGGGGGTCTTCGAGTGTTTTAAGGTCTTCGGGATCTTTTGTGGGCATTTTCCCGAAAGTTGTTTTTTTTGCACAAAAACGAGACACCAAGGTAATTCTGGGGAAAACATTGTTAGTCCGTGTTAGTGTTATCCATAACTCACAAGTTTAGAGGAAAACGATAAGAGAAGTGTTCGGAAAAGAAGATGCGTTGTGGACGTATCAATTCCCCCCAAGGTTAGCTTATTGCTTGTCCTCAAGCAATTCAGTGACAACTGAGTGCGATAAAATACTTTTACAAACACATTTGTTTCATATGATGTAAATGTACTCACTATATGATCAAGTGATGAGGCAATTCATAATAATATGTATGCAAAATAAAAGTCACCTAGGAGTTATGCAAACTATGAAGAGATGCCAAAAAACTAATAATAGACAACATGAAGTATATCAATCTGCAGGATTGCAATTCTCATAATAGGGTATGATAAAGTGTACCCGCTTTCCCTTAATAATGGAGCAAAACATAAATGGTAGGTCACCTCTGAAGTTCAAATGAAGACTAGAAATAAATATATCAAAGATAAAAGCATCAAAGTTATACCACAATCAACTGTGTTTTGGGACAAGCACATTACACTAAGAATGACACCCATGCTCTAACGAAGTTGCATAAAGTGAGAAGGTGAAGACTCAGAATAAAAATAAAAGAAAGGCCCTTCGCAGAGGGAAGCAGGGATTAACTCATGTGCTAGAGCTTTTTATTTTATTAAACAGAAGTATTGAAAACATTTTCAAGAGAGGTGTATGTTTATGTCAACGAATCGTAAAAAGAAAATACAGTACATCACAAGCCAACTAGACTTCACAAGAGCGGCTTCCATAGAAGGACGCATCTGGGAAGAAGGTCATCCCTCTTTCTCTTTTGTTTACACAATTATGGTTTGACTGATACATCAGGGGCCAAGATAGTGAAGTGAATATGTTGTATTACTTTGGGGCTAGGCACCCCGTTGTCGGCTCTTCTATCAATTGGATAAGCAGATGAAGCCACTAGTCTAGGTTGTGAAATCTAATCAACAAGTGAGATAAATATTCTCTATTTACGTCCTCATGAACTAAAACAGGGGCATAAAATAGGAATAATTTTTCGAACATTTTAAAGGTAGCACACGAGAAATTTACTTGGAGTGGCGTTTAAATACCACATATATAGGTCGGTATGGTGGACACATTTGGCAAACTTTGTTTTTTGGATTTGGATGCACGAGTAGAGCTCATACTCAGTACAGGTGAAGGCTAGCAATAGACGGGGAGCGACAATCAAGAGAGCAACAACTATCATAATCATGCTTGCGACAAAGCAAAATTAACAGGGGCATAAAAATGATAAAGATACTTTGAGAAAAAATAAATCACCGAGGCTTAATTGACTTTTTGTTTTTCACTCATAGCATGCGTGAGCATGTGCCAAGTCGATTCAAGCGAAACAATCAGAGGGAGATACCACAATGTCATACCCTTCTATGAATAAAACAATGTAAGCAAACATTCATATAACATGCTATGTTATATTAATAAGTTGGAACTAAACACGTGAGAGCACGAACTACTAAGCATCAATTAAATAACATACACCTTACATCAACGAACTAAGGAAGTTCACATGGATGAGTATATGTACAAAAATAAAACAAATAGAGTTCATACCAGCCTCTCACCACAACTTCGATTGTCGTAAATCATCATTACTGCTCTTCACTTGTGGATTGAATAATATAGAATGATAATCAAGCTCCAATGGAGACACGGAAGTTGGATGAAGTATGCAACAAAATTTACAAAACCAAAAAAGAACAACAAATATTTTTGGGTTTTTGAACTAAAACAAGAACAGAAATAGACAAGCGAACAAAGCAAAATATTTTTGATTTTTTGAATATTAAACCGAAACGAGAAAAAAAACCCGACAAAAGGAACTAAATAAGCAAACAAAGAGAAACAAACAGAAATATTTTTGATATTTTGGTGTTTTGGAAAACAAGAACAGAACGATAAAACAAAAAGAAACGAAAGAAGCGAAAGAAAACGAAAACAAACGAAAGAAACGAAAACATGGATATACAAAGAACCGACTGAACATGATATAAAGATGAGTGTGATGTCGGTATACCTCCCCCAAGCTTAGGATTTTGGCCTAAGTGGAGATCATTCCCAAGGGGACCATGAGGTGGCGCCCCTGTAGTATGCTGAGGAGGATCCCTCCTCCTGATATGTACTCGAGAACGCGCTGGTGTACTGCATGGTGTAGTCTTCGGAAGGCGTGTCTCGTCTCGCCTTCTGCCTGTGGAACTCCGTCACGCTCAGATGCTCCTCTATCTCCCCCTTGGAGCGCAAACATGGTGACCTGTCAACTTTGAACAAAACAGGCTGCGGCAAAATAACTTTCCGCTCATCTCCGTCAATAAATAAAAATCTATATACTAAATGATCAGCAATAGAGTTATTAGTGATAAAATGATGAGCCTTCATGGCAACAAGGTTGAGTCTATAAGGAGTAATTAATTCATCATCAGGAGCAATAGAAAAATCTAGATCAGTCGCTATACGTATAGCAATAATTCCCCCATAAATGGGCCCCTTAGCAGCAAGGCGGCGATCAATGAGAGAACCAAGGTTATACTTCTTGCTACGGTTAAGCGCATCATCAATAGAAGAAAGGTGATAACTAGAAACGTTGTTAGTGTTCTCCCTTCCAAGGATACCAATAGCAAGATAATAAGTGAAATATCTAAGGGAAGGAAGTTGGATGTTCCTTATCTTCCCACGCTGGGGTGGGAGGCCATCATCATTGGCGATTTCTCGATAGAGCGCCATGAGATCAGCGGGTCTCTCCTGAATCTTGCACGTTGTCCCGGAAGCATTGATACCTATAATGTTACAAAAAAGTATCCAAGGGCAAAGAAAAAGGACTAACATATAACTTAAAAGCAATAATGGGACCAAATTGTTTGTTTTGAAATTTAAAGCTCCCAACAAAAGTTTTTGTGAGAGTAGCATACAGAAGTCTTTCATCCTCCATGTAGCTGGTTAAACCAATTCTTTCAACAAGCATCAAGAAGTCATCCAATAGACCTACACTTCTTAAAAATGTAAAACATGGGAACCTAGAAGGATTAGCAATTCCATCACCTCCCGCATCGTCGATGTTCGATGCAATAAGGTCTTCGTTATAAGATGGCCTCACTAAGGTGGATTAACGTGAGGGCCTTGTTCTTCTAGGAGAATCAATCCTAAATATTTCTCCAAACTTATGGTTGTCATCTCTGAAATTTTTCAACAATCATCACAAAAATTGATTTCAAGCAACTATAAGGTGGAAACTACCATAGAGACTTATAGGAGAGCTAAACATGCATCAAAACTATATTATTTCTACTCAAATCAAGCATGAAAACTCAAATAAGCTGTCACCTACAGTACCAAAATACTCAAGAAATACTCCACCAAACAAAATTCTATTTGGATAATCGGAGGAGTCACATACCGGAGAGAAAATGCACAAAATTTTAGCACAAATGGTAGGCTGAGCGAAGAGATCGAAAAATCTCGAGGAAGAACAAAAAGAACTCGGGTTCCAGGAAATGTATTGAGTTTGTGGGTGAGAGAGGAATCTTTGGCATGGGAGAGAGTTAGTGAAGGGCCAGGGTGCCCCACACCATGCCTAGGCGCCACCAGGGGCAGGCCGCGCCCCCTATGGTGTGCCTGACTGGTGGGTCCCCCTGGGGTCTCCCAGGTGGCTCTCTGCCTCATTTTTTACGTAAAAAAATTGTTATATTTTTTCTGGATTTTTTTAGAAACTTCATTTTTGAGGTATTTCCAGAATTTAATAATTAATAAAAACTTAGAAAAACAAAAGTGAAAAGGTGGAAAACAAAACCAAAACCAGAACTACAGAGGTTCTATGACACTCCAATGGAAAAATAACCAAAGAAAACAAAGGTGGAAGTGGTGAAAACAAAAGTATGGATGGTGAAAACATGCATAACCACAGTAATCAAGATGAAAACATGAGGGAAACATGAATATGGATGATGGAAAACATGATTATACTAAAGTAGCAAGGTGATAACAGAAGTAAACACGGTGAAAACATAATGAGGAAGGTGAAAACATAGTGAAAACATTGTTCTCTTCATTGAAAATCATTTTGTTAACAAGGGTGATCAAGTCTTGTTACCAGAACAATTTTCTTATGAAGCAAAACTTTGCTAATCACTAAATAATTATGTTACCTCAACCTTGATATACATAGTCCCAATCATAATAATCTCATATTCTTTTGGTGGCTTTGGAATGGGACAATAAAATTCTCCAATCTTGATGGTCTCAATATTTTCAATTGAATTTAGACCATATCTTCGGTCAATCTTCTTGGGAAAATAAACAGTATGCTCTTTATCATTGACATTGAAAGTTACTTTTCCTTGATTGCAATCAATAAAATCCCTTGTAGTGTTAAGAAAAGGTCTCCTGAGAATAATAGACATATTATCATCTTTAGCCATTTCCAACACAACAAAGTTAGTTAATATCAAACAACTAGTAGCAACTTGAACAGGAACATTCTCACATATACCAACAGGAATAGCAGTAGATTTATCATCCATTTGCAAAGATATATCAGTGTGTATGAATTTTTCAAGAGATAGTCTCTTATAAAGAGAGAAAGGCATAACACTAACTCAAGCTCCCAAGTCACATAAAGCAGTTCTAACATAATTATTTTTAATAGAACAAGGGATAGTAGGAATACCAGGATCTCCAAGCTTCTTTGGAACCTTGACGTTAAAAGAGTAATTAGCAAGCATAGTGGAAATTTCCTCATTAGGAACCTTCCTTTTGTTAGAGACAATATCTTTCATATATTTAGAATAAGGAGGCAGTTTACTAGCATCAGTCAAAGGGATTTGCAAAAACAAAGGTTTCATCCACTCACAAAACTTGTTATAATGTTCTTCTTCCTTTGATTTGTGTTTCTTATTAGGAAAAGACATTGCTTTTTGTACCCAAGGTTCTCTTTCATTAGCATGTTTATTATCAATGAAATCCTCCTTAGCATACTTTGCAGTTTTAGTTTGCTTTTTAGCTTCAGCTATAGTTTCTTCTTTATCAGAAGCATCACTTTTATCATTACCACTTTCAGTTTCAGCATCAGAAATAGATATACTATTAGTATTTTTAGCAGGTTTAGGAGATTCTACAACATTTTTATGTCTCTTCTTCTTTTTCTTAGAAGGAGAACTATTGTTTTTCGGTTGCTGAGAATCTTATTCAATTCTTTTAGAATGTCCTTCAGGATACAAGGGGTCCTGAGTAGAAACACCACTTCTAGTAATTATTTCACAAACATGTTTTTTAGAAGCATTAGCTAGCATATCGTTTTGCACTTTAGTAAGTTGATCAATTTGAGTTTGAACCATATGAAAATGTTTAACATGCATTTTAACATCATTAGAGGTTCTCTCAATAATACCATGCAAAGTATCAATAGCTCGAGACTTTTCCATAAGGTGATTTTGCACTCTCATATTAAAGTTGTCTTGCTTAACAACATAATTATCAAAATTCATCTAAGCATTCATCAGGTGGTTTAGAATAAGGAATATCTCTATTATCAAAGTATTGGAGAGAGTGTACCTCAACTGTTGATGGATGAGGAATAGGCTTACATAATTCTTCTATAGGAGGTAAATTCTTCACATCTTCAGATTTAATACCCCTCTCTTTAAGAGATTTCTTGGCTTCCTTCATCACTTGATCATTTAATTCAATCATCCCTCTATTCTTAGGTGTTGGTATTGGTGCTGGCTCTGGTGTAGGTGTAGGCTCAGGTATATTCCAATCATCATTATTTTTGGCTATTTTAGCCATTAATTCCTCAGCTTCTTTTGGAGTTCTTTTCCTGAAAACACAACCAGCACAACTATCCAGGTATTTCCTAGATTCAACAGTTAGTCCATTATAAAATATATCTAGGAGCTCATTTTTAGGTAATGGATAGCCAGGGCTAGCTCTTATTAAAGAACAAAACCTTGTCCAAGATTCAGGGAATTTCTCTCCTTCAATTTGCTCAAAGTTAAAGATATCCTCCACAACAGCATGCTAGGCACTAGCAGGAAAATATTTTTGAAAGAACGCATTAACCAAATCCGTAGGATTAGTAATAGATATAGGTGACAGATTGTTAAACCAAGTTTTAGCTTCATCTTTCAATGAGAAAGGGAAGATATTGGTAAAAAAATAAGTACGCGGCTTAATATCATCAGAAAATAAACTACTCAAAGATGAAAGCTCATTCATGTGTTCCATAGCACTTTTACTTTCAGTTCAACAAAAAGGTTCCATCTCAACAATAGATATGTAAGATAAATCTAGAGAGAAATCATAATCCTTGTCGCTAATGTGTATAGGAGATGTGGCAAACTTAGCATCAAGAGAAGATTTATATTTCACAGCATGTCTTGCAACAAGACTCTTAAGAGCACTTGCACCAGTAGTAGCCCGATATTCTTCAATAAAGTCATCATTAAGTTCAATATAAGTTTCATCAAGATCATCAATAAACTCAGGTGAATTAAAAGGTGTACTAGCATTTTCAACAGAAATTTCAGCATTTTCAATTTGTTTGGATTTAGCAATAGTAGCATCTAGGAAAGGACCTAGAGAACCAGTATCATCAAGCACAGTAGAAGCATCATCAAAAGTAACAGAAACATTTTTAGACTCATCAGAAGTAACAATACGTGTAACATGTGGTGGAGTAAGAAGTTTACTCATGACAGACGGTGAATCAAGAGCAATAGATGTGTTCAGAGTTGTACCACTTCTTGTAGTGGATGGTAATATAGAGACTTTTCCATCACGAGTCTTGCCCATGATGAAAGGCTTGCAACAAACAATATCACGATCGAGTGAGAAAATAAATAAAGCTATGCTCCCCAGCAATGGCGCCAGAAAATAGTCTTGATGACCCACAAGTATAGGGGATCGCAACAGTCTTCGAGGGAAGTAAATCCCAAATTTATTGATTCGACACAACGGGAGCCAAAGAATATTAATATGCCTTAACAACTGAGTTGTCAATTCAGCTGCACCTGAAAGTAGACTTGCTCACAAAAATTTATCAGTAGTAACAGTTTTATAGCAAGAGTAGTAGTAAAATAGCAACAGGAATAAAATAGTAACAGCAGTAGCAATTGCGGAAAACAACATGATGGGAGTACCGTAGGCATAGAGGGAATGGATGAATGAGCGTTGCATGGATAACATAGGTCATGTAATAATCTAAACATGGGCATTGCATATAATAATAATAAACATCCAACTTCTAGGCAAACCATAGGCATGTGTTCCAATATAGTCATACGTGCTCGCAATGAGAAACTTGCACAACATCTTTTGTCCTACCAGCCCGTGGCAACGGGGCCTCTAGGGAAACTACTGGTAATTAAGGTGCTCCTTTTAATAAAGTACCGGAGCAAAGCACTAACTCTCCATGAACACATGTGATCCTCACATCACAGCCATCCCCTCCGATTGTCCCAATTTCTGCCAGTTTGGGGCCTCAGGGTCCGTACAATGACATGTGTAAAGAACTTGCAGATATGATCAAGAAACATAATTATGCTCATGAAACAATAACATGACCAGATATGAGATCATGGCACTGAGGCCCTAGTGACAAGCATTAATCATAACAAGTTGCAACAACGGTAGAAAACACTAACAATGGATACTAGGCACTATGCCCTAACAATCTGGCATTATTACATGATCGATCTCATCCAATCCCTTCCATCCCTCTCAGCCTACAGCGGCGTTTACTCACACATGGACGGGGGAATCATGGATGGTTGATGGAGAAGAGGTGACGGTGTCGATGGCGATGATCTCCTCCGAATCTCCGTCCCGACATGGCGCCAGAACAGGAACTTCTGATCTCCGAATCGAGTTTCGAGGTGGCGGCGGAGCTCTGTTGTGTTTCTGTGGAATATGACGAACCCCCTCAAGTTTTAGGTCTACGGGGGATATGTAGTCGAAAGGGGAGCCCGAGGGGGTGCCTGGGGGCCCACACCACCAAGCGGCGCGGCCAAGGGGGCGCACAGGGGTGGTTTGGCCCCCTCCTATCCCCTCTCCGGGACTCCTTCTGGATCCGGGGGTCTTCGAGTGTTTTAAGGTCTTCGGGATCTTTTCTGGGCATTTTTCGGAAATTTGATTTTTCTGCACAAAAAGAGACACCAAGGTAATTCTGCTAAAAACATCGTTAGTCCGTGTTAGTGGTATCCAAAACTCACAAGTTTAGAGTAAAACAATAAGAAAAATGTTCGGAAAAGGAGATACATTTTGGACGTATCAGCAAGTTTTATGAAGCAACTGTGATGTATATGTGATGAAATTTCGAAAATTCAATTTGACACTCGAGCTCTTTTGCTCCTGCTTGTTTCCGAAATTGAAAGAAAATATAAAAACACTTCTAAAAATCTAAATAAAAATTCATTATAGTATTTGAATATACATATTTTGATTAGCAAAATGGAAAGTCTTGATCTATGTAATGTGTAGTAAGAGAAAAAAAATATCTATCTGAAGATATTTTCAAATGACTTACCATTTGAAATAAAAAAAATTACATTTATATATATATTAAAATTATAATATTAATGCCATGTGGTAAATCACTAGCTAGTTATGAATTAAGTAATTAATAGTCCTATATACATGATGGAAAATATGATATGGAAGTCGATCATATATATTTGAATTTCTCTCATTTTACTAATCAATTTAGACAATATTATTTGCCAATTTTCGATTTACGGATTTGTAGATACGAATTATTCAATATTAAATGGAAAAAGCAGCAAAATTAATTATTATTTAAATTCATGATTATTTGAATTCAAGATTATTACTACTTGTTTATTTTTGTTTAACTAAATAATTTTTTGGATTCACAAAATAAAGACTCGCGACATCGTAGTTCAAAGGTTAACATGATTGACATCATATTATTGTCAGTAAAATATGATTTGTTTCTTGAAAGCTGAGATGGAGGAAACTAATAAGTTAAACGTGCTGAGAGTGGAGTAGTTTTAGGATGTGTGACCTACTGGGAAGTGTTAGTTCAGAATGAAAGAAAAGTGATTAGAGTTAAAAATAATTGAGACTAAGAGAGAATGATTAGAGTTAGAAATAATAGAGACTAAATAAAAAGGAAAATCCAAAAAACAAAAATAAAAATTTATTTAGTTCCGGTTCGTATTACCACTCGGGACTAAAAGTCGTCCAGCTGGTGCGGCCGCGTGGAGGGTCTTTAGTTCCGGTTCCTGGCCTATCGGGACAAGGGGGGGGGGGAGCTTTAGTCTTGATTCAGCAATCCCGGATAGAAACTAGAGGCCCATTTTCTAATAGTGAATTGCTCGACTAGATATTGAGTTGAACTTACCCAAGCAATTTTTTGTTCAATAATACGGGCATGTTCTATTTTCTTCAAATTTTATAAAATAAAAAAAGTAAGGTTTAGATAAATAGTTTTTAGATAAGTTTTGGAGTTTTTATCGGGAGGTAACGTAGGTTTTGACATCAGTTCTTAGTCGAAGAATCGTTTTGTGGGCTTCAAATTGAATTTGACTAGCCCCGGTTGACTAGGCAATTTGATAAGCGCCACGGTTTTGTATGCGTAGTTTCGTACTGGAGTAGCTAGTAATGAAGGTTTCTTGGCGGGTCTTTCGTCATGCGGCAGGTTTGCAGTAATAGAGTATAGTACACTGTCCCAAGGAGCAGTCCGGCCGGTGTCGCATGTGTAATTTATCGTGCCAACTTGCACATGGCCTTGTGAGTTGTGACGTGACGAGGCTGAGCTCTACACTTTTGTTTTTCCAATTGGCAGCGCCATGATTCTCTTCCGACGCATTGGTGGTGTTCGGCTTGATCACTACAACGGAATCGGTTTATTGCAACGAAACTAGTCGTTGTAAAAAGTGACTTATCGTTGCAACAGGGTTCTGTTGCACCGAAATCGGTTTCGTTGGGAGGCGTCGCGAAAACCTCCGTGGTAGAAGCCTGTCTCCGCGCACTTAGATTCGTCGCTAAAAAATAATCCAGTTGCAACCATTTCCTAGGCCAATTGCCACACACGTTTCCGTCGCGTCTCGCACATAACGCAACGTACGTATTTCGTTGGTACACCTCTAGTGCAACAAATACCCAAACGTGGCGAGTGACCAATGTGGCAACGGCGAGTGTTCCGTTGCGCTTGTTCTTTCGTTGCAAAAGTCGAGTTTATTTGCCACGTCCAATTGTGTGGCAAAAAACTATGGCAACAAACATTATACGCGTGGGAACAACTTTTTGCCACACACAATCAATCGTGGTAAGATGATTTTGAAAAAGTAATCGCAACGGCCTTCATATTAGTAGCCATAAGCAATCGCGACAATTTCAACTATTCGTGGCGCCATTCAATTTCTACAAATTTTAGTTTCGTGGCGTGATGTAGTATTCGCAACATCCACATTTTATGTTGCTAGAAGCAACTGCGACAATAACAACTTTTCGTGGCGCCATTGTATTTCGACAAATTTTATTTTCGTGGCGACATATACAATTCGCAGCATACAAATTTAAGTAGCTAGAAACAACTGCGACAACTTCAACTATTCGTTGCGCCTTTCTATTTCTTCAAATTTTAGTTTCGTGGCGAGATGTAGTATTCGCAACATCCATATTTTATGTTGCTAGAAACAACTGCGACAATAACAACTTGTCGTGGCGCCATTGTATTTCGACAAATTTTATTTTCGTGGCGACATGTACTATTGGCAACGTAAAAAATTTAGTAGCCATAAACAACTGCGACAACTTCAACTATTCGTTGCGCCTTTCTATTTCTACAAATTTTAGTTTCGTGGCGAGAAGTATGGGAATTCTGTATTGCAACGAACATAGTTTGGTGGCGTGAATGAACTATCGCAACAAAATTAGTTTGGTGGAGAAAAAATATTGCGGCGATGTCTCCCTCATGGTGGTGAGAGTCTATTTCAACAAAACACTTTGTTGTGGCGACTGAGGCTTCACGCAACACTACAATTATCGTGGTAAATTACCTATTGCCACGTTATAGAAAAAAAAAATTAAAAAAAAATAAGGAAACAAAAAATACGGGCATTGAATTAAAATGTTCAAAAGGGTACGTAAAATATGTTTATTTACACAAAATAATAGTTCTCATAGCTATTTTTAATATATACAAATGAAATTCTCGTACAACATGGATCAAATCAAACTGAAATATCCAGTGCAGCTATTTGTTTCCATCAGAAGTTTGATTGACGTCCTGCAATCAAGTGTAAAAAAAAAAAAGGTGTGCGTCTAGTCAGCAATAACACATGCTGAAACATAAGAACCAGCAGACTATAGTGTGTGGATGAAGCAAAAACAGTTGTTGTAACTCAACGAAGCCACAACCCATAGTGAAACATAAACTGTAGCAAGTATAGGGTGGGTGCAGCAACGCTATAGTGTGGGTGAAGCAAAAACAGAATGTACTAGTACCGAACTGTACAAGATTGTGACTTACATATGACTTAAACATTCGACTTTTCTGTATCGTGCTGTGCGGAGGAACTATTTTCTTAGCAGGACTGTTGGTAAGTGATGGTTGCTGGTTCGACTTCTTAGACGTATGGAAAAACAAAGTGCACCGTTAGCAACGCAAGTAAACAACTAAATCTTACTAGTTTGCAATTGTATGACTATCATCACCTGAGGTGTAGTCGTCTTCTGCTTTTCCATCTGTGCGGAGAGCTCGTCAAACTTTGCCTGCATCCGTGAGTTAAACTGTGCAAGCAAGTTATTTTCAAATTCTTTTCTTGAGTTTCTCTCCGACTCCATCAGTTGTTCCCTTTGAGAGAGCTCTTCCATTAATCTCTTCTCAAGATTTTCTCTCTCAGCCCGCTCTACATTAATCTTCTCTTCCATGCTTGCACGTTCATCTAGTAACTTCTGTTCTAAAGTACTGACCTTCGTGGTGAGCTGGGAGTTAACTTTTTGGGTCTCTGCCGCAGCCCGAGCTTGCTCCTCTAACAGCAACTTAGACCGCTGAGAACTAGTTTGCACCTGGGCCATGTATCCAAACCCACGAGGCTGCGATGACTTGCATTGAACTTTAGATTTATATGCTTTCTGGAAAATATTGATTCTTTGTTCAGCTGACAATGGGACATCAGTTTCCTTTAATCTGTTTTCAATCTCTTTACATGCTGTTTCCTGATTAGGAAAAAAAATCTCAAATCAGATGTAATATCATCCAAGAAGGAGAACAGTAAATATGTTTAGAGTAGCTCCTAAGTCAGTTAACTCACGTAAACATCCTTGGACTCTTCTGTAGTCCATGTTTCATTCTTTGTGTGGGTCAGTCTCCAGAGAGCAACACAGTTTGGCTCTTCTCCAGTTTCCGAATTCCTCTGCAAGTAGTGCAACAATTAGATACTATAAACATTAAAGCAAAGTGAACACCGACGCATGCATAGTGAGTAGGCCCATACATTCTCAAAACTGATTTGAGAGTAGGATTTTGATCCTACTCTGTGTTTTGTCTTCATCTTCGTACGGTTATCCTTGTTCTTTTGGCTGAGTTCCTGCTCATTCAATTATAAAAAAAAACTTGTCAGACAAGCCATTTGATGATAGTACAAAATTCACAAACAGGTAGTATAGAAATAACCAGGAATTTCGGATCAGTGCCAAAGTACTCGATCAACCATTCCCACTCTTCTTTTTGTAAATCTTCTGGGACAACTGCCCTTCTGGCATCATCTGTTTTGTATGCCTTGTAAGTGCTGCTTAGGTCTCCTCGCCAGCCTCTGTAGCGTTCTTTTGCAATTTTAAGAATTTTTCCGTGTGTTTCGTCTGTATCTGGCATATCGTATCTGTCCTGTAATGCGTAGAACAAACAGATAGACTTAGTTTAGTAGTAGTACATTAATTATGGACAAAAAAGCAGACAACACATGTGAGAAAGGTTGTACTCACCAACATATCTGTGACGATCATGCGATGGATGTTAGGGTGAATGTCTGTCCACCTCCTCACTCCAATAATTGGTAACCTTCTTTTCATTATGATTACCACCTCATCCTTGAATGAACGGTTGTTCATTCCTACCGGACCACCCAATGTTTCAGAGAAATCAACACCTAGGTTTGCAGCTCCATTGGCATGACGCTTCTTACTGGCTTTCAAACCTTTCACTACACCTCGCCCTTTCTTCTTCGGTATGTCATCACCTACATCCCAAAACACACACAAAGAAACAATTTATTTTGTAGTTGATTGAAAGAAATTAGGACACAGCGGTAAAAAATATAGCTAGTACCTTCTTGTAGTTGTAGCTTCGGGCGATAGCAGCGTGCATGGGAAGGCCAATCCTCAACGGAACACATGTCAGTTTCAGACACATCAGTGTTAGGTTCAGTTCCTGTTTCAGGGTTAACATTTGTACTGAATCGGCAATCCTAGATGTTATCCATTAAAACAAATATTAGACAGAGCTTAAATGTCAAAAATAAATTACCACGTCTACGTTTTCCCTGACTTTTTTTATATTGTAGTATACTTTCAACCCTTGTCATGCAGACAGATCCTTTCTTTATTACTGAAAATGTTAACAATAAATGGACAAAGCATTAACATTGTGCATAATTCAGCAAGCTGATTAAGAATTAATGAACTTGTGTACCATTCCCAAAGGAGTAATCTGTATCTTCTTCTTCGTTTGAAGCTTGTTCCTCTTCGGTTGCATCCCTAACTGCATGTTTATCAAAATTGTGGATTAGGTAAGGAATGCATAAAATAGTTACCGGGGAAAATATTTATTAAAGTCTGTATTGAAGGAGTTGTGAGTTGGAGATTTGGCATGAAATTATAACCTGTCATAGTGATCTGTCGCTTTTTTCTGGTGGATCCAGTTGCATCATCAAGCAGAGACTCTATTGGTGCAATATCAACCGCCGTGGCCTCCTCCCTAAACACACACAGGGAGATCTTCTTATCATTAGAGTGTCTGCGTTTCAATAGCTCGAAATCACTACCATGTTCTATTGGAACAAGTTTTCCTTTGCCAGGGCCATTATTTAGCCTGAAGTACAGGTAATCACGCGCGCCACTGAAGCCAACGTTTTCAATCAAATTGATGAATTCCATATAGCAGATTTCCTCCGGTTCCATGGCTGCTACCACAACTTTTTTGTTTTTATCACCGTCCTCATAGAAAAGTCTAACATTCCAAATGGGTTCGGTCGTCTACAATTAGATAGAAGGAAAAAATGAGAACCCAAATAATCAGTGAGTTAGCAGAACTGAAATAAAAACAAATAGTTACATGGCATTATTCATATAGAAAACCAGATACACATATGATCGACTAGGTGTTCATACACGGATTAACGCTTCAACCAGAGGAAGAACAGAGAATAACAACCAATATCGAGACCATATAAGAGACGGCGAGATCACGGAGATGGACGAGAAGCAGATTAGACAGGAAAACCTGAGAGGCTTCGCGTTCCATGGAGTCCGATCGCGACATCGACATGTGTAGAGCTCCGAACGTGATGAGGGCGAGATGAGATCTAATCTGCAATGGCGAAAGAGGTGGCCCGTAGATTGTGCTATGGCGAAACAGGAGGGGCATCGTGCACTTATACATACACGTTAGCGGGAAATTTAAAGTGACTGCTTTTATTTTTTGGTGGGAACACAAAATTTCGCTACACTTGGCGTTTTAGCGGGAGGATTTCATTTTTTTTGGTGGGGCATCGTATTCGAGCAACCACAACGCCTTGTCGACAATATAGGCGCTAATTGAGCAGTTAAACAATGCATGCAATCGCCGGCTGCCTAGAAGGCATATTTTGCATTGAGTTTCAAGGCGTCAGGATCTTAACTACCGAGGGAAAACTAATCGGATTTATTCCCTAGCGCTTACAACGTAGGATTGAAAACATGTGGAAGTCTCGCATGAGTCATGTAATGTCACTGAACAATTATTGCATGCAACTTATTAGCTGCCGCCGCCTTGTTTATTTCCGCAAACTTCAAATTGCCATTGAAAATATAAACAAGACAAGTAATCTTCACTGCAGATGAAGGTTTGGGTGATCAAACCACTGAAGCACATCGCTGATGGCAGTACGATAATTACATACATCCATACGTTCATGATCCGATGAGAATGTCCAAGTTGGCAGACTACGTACTACAACCAGGGCGACACCGCCCGCATCACGATCTTCACGTCCAAGTGGCGGTTACGGGTGCTCCTAAGTGTAATGAGAATAGCTTGCTTTTCATATAAATGCTTGCCTTCAAGGAATTCCCGCCATGCATTCCTGCCAAACATAATGCGGCCGTCCCTGTCCGTGTTGTATGGAACGGTGGTGAACGCCTCTGATGATCCGAGGCATAGTCCAGCATGGCCTGAAGACGGAATGCCAGCACTGTCCGCTATGGACTGAGGTAGTTTCTGGATTTCGAGCGTGTGGATGACATACAAAAAGAAGTAGGTCATAGTAAGGCACACGTTGTAAGCATAAATTGCGTTGAAAAATATAAATAGCATTGGCACCTTACGTACCATCTCATATCTGGCCACATTTGTCCATGTCAAACGAGTCACGTATGACACTCCAATGTACTCATCTATCGTGGGTAGAAGCTCACGAACGTGGTCCTTCTCATCATCATCAAGATCAGCTCTCTGGAAGAAGATGATGGAAGAGTCGAATGGGTCATCCTCATCCATGGACTGCTGATCCGTGGACTCCTCATCCGTGGACTCCTCATCAGTCCTGGGATCTGGGTCAGTTTCATTGCTTGTAGTAGCGTCGTGGTCGTACAAGTAGTGCCTGCGGCACATGTCGAACTTGAACACCTTGACGGTGAGCAAGGCGTCGCCGTCGTAACTGAAGAGGAGGAACATGCCGCGCTGCAGGAAGTAATATTGGGCGAACTGGTCCCAGCCGTGCCCGAGGAAAATGCGGCCAGCTTCATCGAAAAGCACATCCATGTCCCAGTTCTTGCTACTCGGATCGTCCGCCTCACGCAGCTTAAGTTCACGTGGTTCACGGCCCTTCAGCAACTCCACAAACTTCTTAGGCAGCACCTGCAGCAATATGAAAGTTAAATAGATAGAAAAGAGTGCTTACTAGAAATAAGTTTACTGTTTGATGATGGATGAGTACTATAAAAATGTAAACAAGTAGTACCTAGTAATCAGTTATACTAAATCTTAGTTGAGCAATGAGGGTGTTTGCCACATTAATTCAAAAAGATGAACTTTCAGTGGGAGCTGAAATGTACCAAATCGAGTGAACATATTCACGTAGAGCAATTGAGCTACTAAAACCCATCTACTAGACCTTAATTTGATTCACAAATTTAACTAGCTACAGGATCATAGCTCAGACACTATGTCAGACTAAATAACTGAAGTGGTGGTGTGGGTCGATGAAGCGTACCAGTTTGTCCGATGTAGCGTCTACTACGAGGGAGTAGAACTCAAAGTCTGCCAACTCCATCTTAACAGATCCCTCTGTTCATCATATAATAGAAATGCAAATTAATTTCCGGCTACATATATAATCGAGAATTAACATTTTGGTGATACAGTCCACGTACTGAATGCCGCGTTGTATTGCAAGCGGAAACTGCTTAGGTCGAACATCTTTACTGTGATGACATTGCGGCCGTCGTAATTGCAGATCAGAATAAAGCCTCTCTGCAGTTTGTAGGTCCGGGCGAAACACTCCGAGCCGCGCTTTAGGAACATGCGGCCAGTGCTGTCGAACCACACATCAACGTCCCACGTGGTGCTACGCCGATGGCCGACCTCAAGCAGCTTCAGTGCACGGGGTTTACGGTCCCCTAGAAACTCTGCGAACTTCTTAGGCAGTGACTGCAGCAGAGGATAGAGCAAACCATGAACATCATTCCACCTATCTGACTAAAATGACAAGTAAAATGAGTACAATACCTGTTTGTCCGATGAAGCATCATCTACGTAAGCGAGGAACTCGTAGTCCATCGTATGCAAACCCGCCTGTAGATCGTACTAAAAAGTATGACTTCAGTTACATTTAGCAGACGTGCCAAAACAACAGAGGTTAAGAAACATGAAGGTTCACTACAAATTTAGGACTAAATGCAGTCTAGCAGCATCATGGTTCAGAGACATTCATACACAGGTGCAATTTAAATTTGACATGCATTCAAGAATTTCATGGAAGTACGGAACTTCAGAAAAGAAAATCTACTAGTATGTCAAGGAAATGGTGTGCCGACAATCAATTGTACTGCTTTAGCAAATTAATTGAAATAGCTACTGGTCCTAAAAAATGGCTCACATCTATTGTCCTGTTGAAGATTAAAAATGGAAATTACTAAAAAGAGCTAGTGAACCTAAAAAGGGGTAAAGTCAACTGTACTTGTGAATAGTAAAAAGGGAAATTACTAAAAGTAGGTACTGGTCCTAGATATGCCAGTGTGAGTACCAGAGGTCTTACTTTCAACATCACTAATTACCTACCTAGAAAAAGGCACACACACAACAACAGTTACAAACATCAATTGGGCACCTGGAACTATCAAAATTAACATGAAGGTATAGTGCAACATCTCAATCAGATGCATGTAAGTACCATTTACTTTAGTCATAAACGTGTAAAAGACAAATCAATCATGAATGACATCGAACATAAATACGTGCTACCATCTATATGTAGCACAAGATTTCACATTTCTTTCCTGTCTAGACAAGTAGGACACTAGTTACCTTATAGAAAATGAGTGTTTGAACTTAAATCGTTTTGCAATGCATCCACAAGAGGTGAAGTTCTAACCTGAGTGTCGCCCGCGATGGATCAGTGGTGAATCGACGCGCAGTGGGTCAATCTACAGCGCGATGAAGAGACTGGCGACGGCGGCGGTCGCGAGAATGCGGCGGCCCAGAGAGGGATGCTGATCGAGGGGCGGCGAGGTCGAGAGATGGATGGCGGCGGCGGCGGCGACGGTGTCGGTGTACTGCGGAATAAGGGTTTTCTCGGAGCAAATAACTGTAGGTACACAAAGAGGAGGAGTGCGAACTTGACGTGACAATACGAGAGGAAGATGATACTTGGGCCCACCTGTAAGTCTGTTACCACAAATGGTGGGTACATTTCCGCGGGGCAGTTGCCATTTTTATGGTTCCTATCTGAAGTTGCACTTTCGGTCCAGAACATTGTTCCCTTCCACCTACGATGCCTGGAAAACAGCAGAGAGATGAGAATGTAAGCCACAATTGGCAATGTGGGCCCACACAAAATGCTTGAACCCCATTGCAGGACTTGTATGGTGCCGCCGTTGCGCTGGGTGGCGTCGGACGTTAACCGGGACGATTCTCGCCGCTTCTCGCTCTTGCATGCCAGCCTCCACACCTGGGGCATCCTTACAACCCACTCCAAGCAACTCACTCCACATGCAACACTGCACCTTGTTACCCCTGCCCATGAGTGGGCGATGCGTGGTCTGGCCTTATATTGCCTTCGAAAGCGGAAGGAACGGCCGAAAACGGGGATTTCCTTGCCCAACTTGTTGTTTCCCATGCCCAAAGTCGAAATCATGATGCATTCCAAGAACCTCGCTTCATTTCAGCAACATTGCACGTGTGGGATCTCAAAAAGCCGCTTCCATTCTCAAGTTGCCTACCAATCTTATGTCGTAGCCGTTTCCGGGCACTTTCGGTCCAGAACATTGTTCCCTTCCACCTACGATGCCTGGAAAACAGCAGAGAGATGAGAATGTAAGACACACTTGGCAATGTGGGCCCACAGAAATAATGCTTCAACCCCATTGTAGGACTTGTATGGTGCTGCCGTTGCGCTGGGTGGCGTCGGACGTTAACCGGGACGATTCTCGCCGCATCTCGCTCTTGCATGCCAGCCTCCACACCTGGGGCATCCTTACAACCCACTCCAACCAACTCACTCCACATGCAACACTGCACCTTGTTACCCCTACCCATGCATGAGTGGGCGATGCGTGGTCTGGCTTTATATTGCCTTCGAAAGTGGAAGGAACGGCCGAAAACGGGGATTTCCTTGCCCAACTTGTTGTTTCCCATGCCCAAAGTCGAAATCATGATGCATTCTAAGAACCTCGCTTCATTTCAGCAACATTGCACGTGTGGGATCTCAAAAAGCCGCTTCCATTCTCAAGTTGCCTACCAATCTTATGTCGTAGCTGTTTCCGGGCACTTTCGGTCCAGAACATTGTTCCTTCCACCTACGATGCCTGGAAAACAACAGAGAGATGAGAATGTAAGCCACACTTGGCAATGTGGGCCCACACAAAATGCTTGAACCCCATTGCAGGACTTGTATGGTGCCGCCGTTGCGCTGGGTGGCGTCGGACGTTAACCGGGACGATTCTCGCCGCTTCTCGCTCTTGCATGCCAGCCTCCACACCTGGGGCATCCTTACAACCCACACCAAGAAACTCACTCCACATGCAACACTGCACCTTGTTACCCCTGCCCATGACTGGGCGATGCGTGATCTGGCTTTATATTTTTTTTTGAAACATTTTCTACTGCAGGGGAGTCCCCCACAGCCCTTTATTACCAACCACAAGCGTTACAGTTACAAATATGTACAAATATACATGGAATTAGACTAAGAAAGTCTATCCCAGGCTAAAATAAGGAATTAATCCATAAAGCTAACTCAGCAGCTACAACAAGGTCCATGAAACCAGGTCCAAATCTTAGTCACAAGGTCCATGAAACCATGTTGCTTAACCCAATGATTTTCAAACCGAAAAATCTTTGCCTTTGGGATGTTGGTTCCAATTTTAACCATACAAGGCAAGTGGTCAGAGGTTATTTTAGACATGGGTAACACCATGGTATTAGGGAAATCTAGTGTCCACTGGCATGAAGTAAAGCACCAATCCAATTGAACCAAAAGTGGATCATCCACTGATCTAATGAAATTAAAATCACCAAGAATCATCCAGTTCTGATGAATCGGAATGAAAAGATTATATAACCAATTAACAAAATCTTCTCTTTCCACCCCATTCTCCACTGAAGATGAACTTCTAACAATTCTCCACTGAAGATGGACCTGTTCCATAGTACAATTAAACCTCCAGAAGCTCCAACAGAGGGATAGAAGACAAATTGATCAAATCTTTTAGGGCAGAACGACCTAATAAAGGAATGATCAAAATATAACAGGAAAACCCAGCAACAACTCCAGGGACCAAACAGGCCAAAAAGATATAAAGAAGGCCCACTAATCATCAGAACTTGATGGAGTGGTGGGCTTCTTTGGAGCAGCTTCAAGCTTCTCCACCGTTAATTCCAAATCTTCTATCTGGAGGATGGTTCCTGCCCTCTGCAGAACAGCAACAGGAGTGAAAGGAGGTACTCCCCCTGTAGAGTCTTGAGGACGAGCAGACTTGGCCTTTTTCCTAGGTTCTGGCTTGTCTGATGCAGGCAAAACCCTGAACCCAACATTCTTGGCAAGGCTACGCGTCACTCTACGCTCCTCAATGACAAGTGGAGTAGACACCTTCCTGGTCCTCTTCTTGGTAACCGGCTCGGGAGTCAACGGTTCAGTAGCAGGGCATGAATCCAGCAGCAAAGGAACAGGAGCAGCAGAGGAAACTGGCAACTCGAAAGGCAGCAGAGACGACAGAAATTCAAATCTTCTGTCAAAAATAACCCGAGCTTTGTGCTCCAGAAAATATCTGGACCACTCCACCACAGGATCAGGCAACATGACTTGAAGAATCTGCACTTCATTGTTCTGATCTGCACCAATTTCAGGGGGTGGTGGAACAAAAGGAACCATAGCCAGTTGGTTATGTTCCACCTGTTGCTGCATATCCACAAATTGTTCCGGGCCCTCAGCTCGTGCAACATTCATGGAGTCAATGGAAGCGCCAGAGAATTGAACAGATACAGAAGACTGCACCTGCTCAGGTTCCGGTGCCTGATCAACAGGCTCCTCCGGCGCAGCATTCTCTCCCTGCTCCTCATTGTTCCACTCTCCCCAACCATCTTGCTGTGGTTCAGGCTGAGCCGGTGGATCCCAAGCATCTGGAATTGGGGCCTCTGGAGCACCAAAAGCTGGGTGTGGATTGTCCCCAGGAGGGAGAAGGTCTTCCTCCCCCGGCAAAGCATCAGCAGCATCACTGTCCAGAATAAAAACAGGACAGGTCCAGGAAACAAAGTGACCACCGTAACGCTGAACCTCCCTAATCACAAGCGAGCGGGGAACATCAGGACCGCCCCCATAAGTAACCTTGAGCAAGGTGCGAACAGGAGAAGCGTCCTCCCTCCACCAGGTCTGGAGCTTGCCAAACTTGGACACAAACTCTTGAAGAAACTCATCGGTGCGATAGTCCATGTGCAGATTCAGAATCATAATCCACCCAGTCCTTGTATAAGTTGTTGATCTAACATTATCTCCTTCATCATGCCTAACGAAGGATAGCATCCTACCATCAGGAAAGATAAAAGGAGGAGAGTGTACCAAACAATCTCTGGCAACTTGATCCGCCATGCGGAACATGCCAACTCCCACAGCGCTCTCCGAGAAGGAGGCAACTTGCAGATGTAATTCCTGAAAGATGTAATCGGCGATTTGCTGCAGGATATCGTCGAGCTCTTCTACCGGTGGCCGCGGAACCAACTGAGCAATGGCCCAGGATTCATGGCGGCGAGGTGGAGCCGCAGAGGAGGTGATGAAGAGGCGAGCAGGCCGCTGCTCGGCCGCCCATACCTCCTCAACATGCATCCCCGCCGGGACGAACCTGGTCGGATCACAGGGGAAGTTCGCCATTGCAGGAGGTTGCGATTCGAGCGGCGATTCCGACGAGGGTTTTCCAGGAACAGTGGCAGGGGCAGGGGATAGAGCTGAGGCAGGGGCAGGGGATAGAGCTGAGGCAGGGGACTCCTCGGTTCCAATAGTTGACGATTTAACTACCCAGCGCAGAGTTCCATTAATTCCCGGGCAGTTTCTACGGATATGCCTACAAATCTTATGTCGTAGCCGTTTCCGGGCACTTTCGGTCCAGAACATTGTTCCCTTCCATCTACGATGCCTGGAAAACAGCAGAGAGATGAGAATGTAAGCCACACTTGGCAATGTGGGCCCACAGAAATAGTGCTTGAACCCCATTGCAGGACTTGTATGGTGCCGCCGTTGCGTTGGGTGGCGTCGGACGTTAACCGGGACGATTCTCGCCGCTTCTCGCTCTTGCATGCCAGCCTCCACACCTGGGGCATCCTTACAACCCACTCCAACCAACTCACTCCACATGCAACACTGCACCTTGTTACCCCTGCCCATGAGTGGGCGATGCGTGGTCTGGCCTTATATTGCCTTCGAAATCGGAAGGAACGGCCGAAAACGGGGATTTCCTTGCCCAACTTGTTGTTTCCCATGCCCATAGTCGAAATCATGATGCATTCCAAGAACCTCGCTTCATTTCAGCAACATTGCACGTGTGGGATCTCAAAAAGCCGCTTCCATTCTCAAGTTGCCTACCAATCTTATGTCGTAGCCGTTTCCGGGCACTTTCGGTCCAGAACATTGTTCCCTCCCACCTACGATGCCTGGAAAACAGCAGAGAGATGAGAATGTAAGCCACACTTGGCAATGTGGGCCCACAGAAATAGTGCTTGAACCCCATTGCAAGACTTGTATGGTGCCGCCGTTGCGCTGGGTGGCGTCGGACGTTAACCGGGACGATTCTCGCTGCTTCTCGCTCTTGCATGCCAGCCTCCACACCTGGGGCATCCTTACAACCCACTCCAACCAACTCACTCCACATGCAACACTGCACCTTGTTACCCCTGCCCATGAGTGGGCGATGCGTGGTCTGGCCTTATATTGCCTTCGAAAGCGGAAGGAACGGCCGAAAACGGCGATTTCCTTGCCCAACTTGTTGTTTCCCATGCCCATAGTCGAAATCATGATGCATTCCAAGAACCTCGCTTCATTTCAGCAACATTGCACGTGTGGGATCTCAAAAAGCCGCTTCCATTCTCAAGTTGCCTACCAATCTTATGTCGTAGCCATTTCCGGGCACTTTCGGTCCAGAACATTGTTCCCACCCACCTACGATGCCTGGAAAACAGCAGAGAGATGAGAATGTAAGCCACACTTGGCAATGTGGGCCCACAGAAATAGTGCTTGAACCCCATTGCAGGACTTGTATGGTGCCGCCGTTGCGCTGGGTGGCGTCGGACGTTAACCGGGACGATTCTCGCCGCTTCTCGCTATTGCATGCCAGCCTCCACACCTGGGGCATCCTTACAACCCACTCCAACCAACTCACTCCACATGCAACACTGCACCTTGTTACCCCTGCCCATGAGTGGGCGATGCGTGGTCGGGCCTTATATTGCCTTCGAAAGCGGAAGGAACGGCCGAAAACGGGGATTTCCTTGCCCAACTTGTTGTTTCCCATGCCCATAGTTGAAATCATGATGCATTCCAAGAACCTCGCTTCATTTCAGCAACATTGCACGTGTGGGATCTCAAAAGAAATAGTGCTTGAACCCCATTGCAGGACTTGTATGGTGCCGCCGTTGCGCTGGGTGGCGTCGGACGTTAACCGGGACGATTCTCGCCGCTTCTCGCTATTGCATGCCAGCCTCCACACCTGGGGCATCCTTACAACCCACTCCAACCAACTCACTCCACATGCAACACTGCACCTTGTTACCCCTGCCCATGAGTGGGCGATGCGTGGTCGGGCCTTATATTGCCTTCGAAAGCGGAAGGAACGGCCGAAAACGGGGATTTCCTTGCCCAACTTGTTGTTTCCCATGCCCATAGTCGAAATCATGATGCATTCCAAGAACCTCGCTTCATTTCAGCAACATTGCACGTGTGGGATCTCAAAAAGCCGCTTCCATTCTCAAGTTGCCTACCAATCTTATGTCGTAGCCGTTTCCGGGCACTTTCGGTCCAGAACATTGTTCCCTCCCACCTACGATGCCTGGAAAACAGCAGAGAGATGAGAATGTAAGCCACACTTGGCAATGTGGGCCCACAGAAATAGTGCTTGAACCCCATTGCAGGACTTGTATGGTGCCGCCGTTGCGCTGGGTGGCGTCGGACGTTAACCGGGACGATTCTCGCCGCTTCTCGCTATTGCATGCCAGCCTCCACACCTGGGGCATCCTTACAACCCACTCCAACCAACTCACTCCACATGCAACACTGCACCTTGTTACCCCTGCCCATGAGTGGGCGATGCGTGGTCGGGCCTTATATTGCCTTCGAAAGCGGAAGGAACGGCCGAAAACGGGGATTTCCTTGCCCAACTGTTGTTTCCCATGCCCATAGTCAAAATCATGATGCATTCCAAGAACCTCGCTTCATTTCAGCAACATTGCACGTGTGGGATCTCAAAAAGCCGCTTCCATTCTCAAGTTGCCTACCAATCTTATGTCGTAGCCGTTTCCGGGCACTTTCGGTCCAGAACATTGTTCCCTCCCACCTACGATGCCTGGAAAACAGCAGAGAGATGAGAATGTAAGCCACACTTGGCAATGTGGGCCCACAGAAATAGTGCTTGAACCCCATTGCAGGACTTGTATGGTGCCGCCGTTGCGCTGGGTGGCGTCGGACGTTAACCGGGACGATTCTCGCCGCTTCTCGCTATTGCATGCCAGCCTCCACACCTGGGGCATCCTTACAACCCACTCCAACCAACTCACTCCACATGCAACACTGCACCTTGTTGCCCCTGCCCATGAGTGGGCGATGCGTGGTCTGGCCTTATATTGCCTTCGAAAGCGGAAGGAACGGCCGAAAACGGGGATTTCCTTGCCCAACTTGTTGTTTCCCATGCCCATAGTCGAAATCATGATGCATTCCAAGAACCTCGCTTCATTTCAGCAACATTGCACGTGTGGGATCTCAAAAAGCCGCTTCCATTCTCAAGTTGCCTACCAATCTTATGTCGTAGCCGTTTCCGCGCACTTTCGGTCCAGAACATTGTTCCCTCCCACCTACGATGCCTGGAAAACAGCAGAGAGATGAGAATGTAAGCCA
Organism: Alopecurus myosuroides; assembly: GCA_028641055.1. NCBI lineage: Eukaryota > Viridiplantae > Streptophyta > Magnoliopsida > Poales > Poaceae > Alopecurus > Alopecurus myosuroides. The sequence goes on along the minus strand of CM054062.1, from coordinate 313,345,842 downwards.
CACTTGGCAATGTGGGCCCACAGAAATAGTGCTTGAACCCCATTGCAGGACTTGTATGGTGCCGCCGTTGCGCTGGGTGGCGTTGGACGTTAACCGGGACGATTCTCGCCGCTTCTCGCTCTTGCATGCCAGCCTCCACACCTGGGGCATCCTTACAACCCACTCCAAGCAACTCACTCCACATGCAACACTGCACCTTGTTACCCCTGCCCATGAGTGGGCGATGCGTGGTCTAGCCTTATATTGCCTTCGAAAGCGGAAGGAACGGCCGAAAACGGGGATTTCCTTGCCCAACTTGTTGTTTCCCATGCCCATAGTCGAAATCATGATGCATTCCAAGAACCTCGCTTCATTTCAGCAACATTGCACGTGTGGGATCTCAAAAAGCCGCTTCCATTCTCAAGTTGCCTACCAATCTTATGTCGTAGCCGTTTCCGGGCACTTTCGGCCCAGAACATTGTTCCCTCCCACCTACGATGCCTGGAAAACAGCAGAGAGATGATAATGTAAGCCACACTTGGCAATGTGGGCCCACAGAAATAGTGCTTGAACCCCATTGCAGGACTTGTATGGTGCCGCCGTTGCGCTGGGTGGCGTCGGACGTTAACCGAGACGATTCTCGCCGCTTCTCGCTCTTGCATGCCAGCCTCCACACCTGGGGCATCCTTACAACCCACTCCAACCAACTCACTCCACATGCAACACTGCACCTTGTTACCCCTGCCCATGAGTGGGCGATGCGTGGTCTGGCCTTATATTGCCTTCGAAAGCGGAAGGAACAGCCGAAAACGGGGATTTCCTTGCCCAACTTGTTGTTTCCCATGCCCATAGTCGAAATCATGATGCATTCCAAGAACCTCGCTTCATTTCAGCAACATATTGCACGTGTGGGATCTCAAAAAGCCGCTTCCATTCTCAAGTTGCCTACCAATCTTATGTCGTAGCCGTTTCCGGGCACTTTCGGTCCAGAACATTGTTCCCTCCCACCTACGATGCCTGGAAAACAGCAGAGAGATGAGAATGTAAGCCACACTTGGCAATGTGGGCCCACACAAAATGCTTGAACCCCATTGCAGGACTTGTATGGTGCCGCCGTTGCGCTGGGTGGCGTCGGACGTTAACCGGGACGATTCTCGCCGCTTCTCGCTCTTGCATGCCAGCCTCCACACCTGGGACATCCTTACAACCCACTCCAACCAACTCACTCCACATGCAACACTGCACCTTGTTACCCCTGCCCATGAGTGGGCGATGCGTGGTCTGGCCTTATATTGCCTTCGAAAGCGGAAGGAACGGCCGAAAACGGGGATTTCCTTGCCCAACTTGTTGTTTCCCATGCCCATAGTCGAAATCATGATGCATTCCAAGAACCTCGCTTCATTTCAGCAACATTGCACGTGTGGGATCTCAAAAAGCCGCTTCCATTCTCAAGTTGCCTACCAATCTTATGTCGTAGCCGTTTCCGGGCACTTTCGGTCCAGAACATTGTTCCCTCCCACCTACGATGCCTGGAAAACAGCAGAGAGATGAGAATGTAAGCCACACTTGGCAATGTGGGCCCACACAAAATGCTTGAACCCCATTGCAGGACTTGTATGGTGCTGCCGTTGCGCTGGGTGGCGTCGGACGTTAACCGGGACGATTCTCGCCGCTTCTCGCTCTTGCATGCCAGCCTCCACACCTGGGGCATCCTTACAACCCACTCCAACCAACTCACTCCACATGCAACACTGCACCTTGTTACCCCTGCCCATGAGTGGGCGATGCGTGGTCTGGCCTTATATTGCCTTCGAAAGCGGAAGGAACGGCCGAAAACGGGGATTTCCTTGCCCAACTTGTTGTTTCCCATGCCCATAGTCGAAATCATGATGCATTCCAAGAACCTCGCTTCATTTCAGCAACATTGCATGTGTGGTATCTCAAAAAGCCGCTTCCATTCTCAAGTTGCCTACCAATCTTATGTCGTAGCCGTTTCCGGGCACTTTCGGTCCAGAACATTGTTCCCTCCCACCTACGATGCCTGGAAAACAGCAGAGAGATGAGAATGTAAGCCACACTTGGCAATGTGGGCCCACAGAAATAGTGCTTGAACCCCATTGCAGGACTTGTATGGTGCCGCCGTTGCGCTGGGTGGCGTCGGACGTTAACCGGGACGATTCTCGCCGCTTCTCGCTCTTGCATGCCAGCCTCCACACCTGGGGCATCCTTACAACCCACTCCAACCAACTCACTCCACATGCAACACTGCACCTTGTTACCCCTGCCCATGAGTGGGCGATGCGTGGTCTGGCCTTATATTGCCTTCGAAAGCGGAAGGAACGGCCGAAAACGGGGATTTCCTTGCCCAACTTGTTGTTTCCCATGCCCATAGTCGAAATCATGATGCATTCCAAGAACCTCGCTTCATTTCAGCAACATTGCACGTGTGGGATCTCAAAAAGCCGCTTCCATTCTCAAGTTGCCTACCAATCTTATGTCGTAGCCGTTTCCGGGCACTTTCGGTCCAGAACATTGTTCCCTTCCACCTACGATGCCTGGAAAACAGCAGAGAGATGAGAATGTATGTCTTCATTTTTAGTCTTCAATTTTAGCCATTTTTGTGCAAAAAATATGGAAAAACAACTGTACAAAAAGAAACCCTAGATTCACGCGTGCACATTGCGTCAGAGGGAGAGCAAAAGGGAAACTCCATAAATACACGGTTTGACGCATATCCACTTCCTTTCTTCCTCCATCTCTGCATCAACTTTTCCCCAAAAAACGCATCCTCCCCTCCACTACCACCGCAAAACCCTCGACGGTTCCCCTGCCCTTCCCATCCGCCATGAAGAGATCTCGCGAAAGCTTCGACGCCGAGGAAGGTAATGAGGTGGCGTCCGTCGTCGGCGAGCCATCTTCTGCTGTCGTCCCAGCCGCGGCCATCTCTGGTACAGTGGCTGCTGCTTCCGGCGAGGTCACGCCGGTCGAGGATGCGCTCCGTGATGTCTCTTCGGAGATAGATCGGAAGAAGACGAAGAGCGGGGACGGAGAAGATGGCCCATCCCACGCTGCCGTGCCATCTGACCTCGAGGCGGCGTACAAGGAGATTGACGAAAGCTACGACCAGTCAGCTGAATACGCCATGTGGGGGGCCATCTCCGCTAAGCTGACCAACGCTCCGACCGCCGCGCCGCCCGCTGCGCCGACTGCCGCGCCGACTGAGGTAGTAGATCTATTTTTAGTGAACTTGCCATGTATTTTTGATAATGCCCTTGTATTCACAGACTGGTACTAGATCGATTTTGCTTTGCACTATGTGGTTGTTCATGTTTGCCACTTATTTTGGTTGTGAGTTGTGACTTCTGTGAGTTGAGAGAACTAAGATAGAAACCTCTATGTGTGCTGTTTGCTACTTTACTCTTTTTTGTTCTTGGCTGGATTGGAGCACAACCTGATGGTACCGTGTGTGTGACTAGGAAATTTATTTTGTTCTATGGTGGATTGGAGCACAACCTGATGGTACTGCATGCACGTGTGTGCCTAGGAAATTTCTTTTATTTTTTGATGGATTGGAGCACAACCTGGTATATATGCACGTGTGTGCCTAGGCAATTTTATTTCTCACCTGTTATTTACATTAGTTCAAATGCCATTGTATATCTCATCATGTAATAATTACAACTGCAACTTCATATGCAATGTTCAAATAATTGTACAGTGTGTTATCATCCTAGATTCTCCTATTTATGATGTTACAACCTATTTTGGGTTGCAATAATCTTCACATTATTTCAACTTCAATTTCATATCTCATTTTGTAATAATTGTACACTCTGTACTATGTTTAAATAAAATTCAATTAATATAGCTTGGGTAATTTGATGTGCAAGATTTTAGCTATCTGTTTTTGTTATGAAATACTGGGGCATATTACTCTATGGTTGCATGGCACATTGACATCAATGAGAACCATTCTATGTGGTAGAATCGAAAAAAATTCCTCATTGCAAGAGTTAGCGGTCTAGCATACATAGAAATTGTATTTTTGATAGTGGCCTTGTATTCAAAGAAAGAGAGAGTAGATCGATTTTGCTTTCAAATATTATTCTGTTATTTCTCAACTGTTATTTACATTAGTTCAAATGCCATTTTATATCTCATCATGTAATAATTACAACTGCAACTTCATATCTAATGTTGAAATAATTGTATAGTGTGTTATCATCCTAGATTCTCCTATTTATGGTGTACAACCTTTTTTTGGGTTGCAGTAATCTTCACAATTATTTCAACTTCAATTTCATATCTCATTTTGTAATAATTGTACACTCCGTACTTTGTTTAATTAAAATTCAATGAATATAGCTTGTGTAATTTGATCCGCAAAATTTTAATTATCTGTTTTTGTTATGAAATACTGCGGCATATTACTCTATGGTTGCATGGCACATTGACATCAATTAGCGCCATTCTATGTGGTAGAATCGAAATAAATTCCTCTTTGGAAGAGATAGCGGTCTTGCATACATAGAAATTTTATTTTTGATAGTGGTCTTGTATTCAAAGAAAGAGGGAGTAGATCGATTTTGCTTTCTAATTTTATTGTTTTATTTCTCAAGTGTTATTTACATCAGTTCAAATGCCATTTTATATCTCATCATGTAATAATTACAACTGCAACTTCATATCTAATGTTGAAATAATTGTGTAGCTTGTTATCATCCTAGATTCTCCTATTTATGGTGTTACAACCTTTTTTGGGTTAATCTTCAAATTATTTCAACTGCAATTTCATATCTCATTTTGTAATAATTTTACACAGTAGCTTTTAGGTTAATTAAACGTGCATGCCTACATGGATTCTAATTATCAGATTTGGTTATGATATACTAGGTTTAGTATAGGTTGTACATTTCATATCCATTTGAATTCTTCGGCAATAAATGATATAAAAGTTAAAAACGAATGAGCAACTTCAGTTTTCAGTTAACATATTGGCTTATTGCATTTTAGGAGCCGAGAGTTGAAGAAGAGTCATCTGATCGCGGACTGGCCTTGTCAGATGGTCATGGTTCTGGGGATGGAGGCTCTGGAGAAGATGATGAAGATGTTGAAGAAGTACCTCCAACATCACCAAATGTTGATGAAAAATCAGCTTGCAACGTCCATGTCTCCAATCTGGTGATACTTCAGCTAAAGGAGGAAAAGGGGGTGCACACCGACTTTGTTCTTCAAGCTGTGGTAAAGCCGAACCAGCGACCATCGTCTTTCATGGTTTCGCGTGTACTCCTTAGCAAGTTGGGTACTACCAACTGGCGCATTGTCCAGTCTCACGAAGAGGGAGACTCCGCGTATCTTTACATCAAGATGCGTAGACAGGATGTGCTAAGGTGTCACGGGAAGAGGTACGAGTGGGAGGGAGAACAAGTCACCTTCCGTAAGGTGAATAGACTCATTCCACTCATACCTGATCCCATGGAAGCTGGCCCAGTTCACAAGATCTTCTAAGTTGTGCCTGCGAAGATAATGTTTCTTTTGTTTAAACTATGTGTTGCTTTCCGTACTCCTGCATGATGCACTATGTGAAATATTATGTCCTTTTTATGTTATCGTTTAGCAGAGCTTATTAATATTGTTAAAGAGTTGTTTCTTTTTTGGAGGGCACGCAATTGGCACCTGATTTTTATAGGAGATAGTGGTTTGAGTACATGAACTTGACAGTTCGTTGCGAGCAACACTATCACTTACACCACTCCACACCGGCTAGTCCGAGAACTGCCCCACGGACTCAAAAACCAAACACAAGAAAAGGCCTTTCCTAAACAAAGATCAGAGCCGCGTCGCCACAGATGCTGGTGCCTCTTAGGAATAACAAACTACATCTTGACATCCCTAGTCGTCGAACCACCCAAAGGAGAATGGCGGCTGGACTAGTTCTGCCTCGAGGAGGGAACTACTCGAACACCGCCAGCGAGGGAGAGTTGTCATTGAGTTCAAACCAGACTTCACGTAGCATAATTTGCACTACTAGTTAGATATAGCACTTGCAATATGAACAAAAGTACCAAGATAAATCCATAGCTCAAAAGTAGCATATATACTACTCGAATAATTTTACATATACTCTAATTACAAAGAACAAAAGTAGCATATATACTACGCCGCATCAGGTGATCTAGTGCCAAGTGCGGGTCGCACTCGCCCTCCTTGATCTGCCTCCCTCTTTGGCCTTCTTGGCGTCACTCATGGGTTTGAGCTTACGGTACAACTCTAGGGAGAGGAACCCATCAATTGCAGCATAGGTGATGTGTTCCATGTCTAGCATTTGGTTGTCCCAGTAGCTGTGCCACCAGTAATCCTTCTTCTTCATGTTTTTGTAGCAGGGATCAATAAATTTTGCTGCCATGGTAGCCATTCCAACTTTCTTTTGTTTGAACACATGAAAGTATAAATCTTGGATATCCTCATAGTTTTCTTTTGGAATAGAAAAATTCCAGGTTCTCGCAAACATTTTCTTGTCGTTGTTGGTGTCAACACTTGCAAATTTGACGCCGCCAAAACGAAAAAGATCAGCCAGCGTCGCAGATTGCCACCAGTCACCACTGAAGTACACAAGTAACAAGAGTTTAGAAAAGTACTACTCCATCCGATCCGAAAAAAAGTGCGTGAGAAAACTGTTACGCATGCACGTCTGGATGAGTACTAGTTGCAGAAAATCTAGATGAGTACTAGTTGCCGAAAAAAGAGGAAAAAAGTAGTAGTAACACCAATCACAAGAACCAGGAATAACCAAATAGCAATCACAAGAACATGGCGGCGGAGCAGATGAGTACTAGTTGCAGAAAACAAGATGAAAAATGACTTCAACCTGAAGTGATGGTACACCAGGACGTGGCGGCGGAATGCAAGCTGAAGGACGGCGACCTTCTTCTCGATATCAACCTTGTGGGATGTGTACTCGAAATCGAGCCCCATGAATCTTTCTTCTCCTTCATCAATCCACTGCTCGTACATGTCTACGACACGCTGCACCTCGGCAGGGTCGTTGGTGTACGTGACGTCGATGCTTTCCTCGCCATGGATGGGGACCTGAATCGTGCGGCAGAAATACTTCTCTTCGTCCATTCTTGGAAGAAGAAGAGAGGGGAGCGGATGGAAGAAGAAGAAACTCGAGTGCAGCGGTTGGAAGAGATGCAGTGGTGAATACGAATGGAAGTACAGGGGAGTATTAATATTAATTCTGTACGGAGCAGACTCGAAGTGGTTTCCGTGTGAAAACGATAGAAAATAATTGGGAAGCACATGTGCCGTGTGTGTACATAGACACAAGGTTGTACATAGTACTCACTTCTTTGTGGGCCTAAACTAATAAGCCTATTTTTAATCTACTAAACCTACACAATGGCCAGCGCGGCCCATGATTTGTCCCATCAAACAAGCTAGTCTACGGCCTGACCTAAGGCAGCGTGCGTGTAATCATTCTCCCACAGAAAACCGCCGACTTCACACGCCTCCCTCGCCACGTGTTCGCCGCCGCCTGCCCTTCCGCACAAGTTTGACCTACAATTTTTAGTCTACCGGCCGGCGCACCCTCCACTTCGATCATGAAGCCAACCAAAGACGTGCCAACTTGATCTTACGCATCTTTTTGCATCTTTGATCGTGATTATCACACCAGATCTGATCGTTTTTGTTCGTTTTTTCTCGCAGTGTCCAGTTTGTTTTGACAAACTAGGGATGTGTGGTAGTGATGACATGACGACTGATTATTTCGTCATAACCCTTGTAGAGGGATTTGAGGAGAAGACGGTAAGGATTCTAATCTACTCATGTACAAATTGGATTTGGATTTTTCGTGATTATTCACATGTAATATACGTAGAATATCTACCGGTCCTAGCTAGTACTCATTGTGTCATGTGTTAATCATTGATGTAATATACGTAGCTGATCTAGCTAGCAAATTTTTTGGGACTGTGATCTCTAGTAGCATTGGACGTGTTTTTTTTATGAACTACCTACATGCAATTTCAATACTTGAAGGGTACCATTCTGAAACTATGAGTGCATGTTCAGTTATTTGCAGTACAGGACTATTGCTTCAATGTCCAATTATAGGAAAAAGTACAAATAGCTACTCTTGTAGGATATATCTACTTTTAGTAAGTCCAATTTACTACTGGCTCAAAATTTAATAAAATACATGCTCTTATTTAGGTGATCCCGTGCTACATCAGACAATATTTCTTAAGAATGCATGCTGTTTTCCCCATGGAGGACAGAAATTTTCAAGCCACACTTATTACGAAGGAAGGCTTCTCGTTTATTTTCGATCTTAGCAACATCGACGGGATAACCTTTCTGAAGGGAAATTACTGGAAAGAATTTAGTAGGGTCTACAAACTTGAAGTTGGTATGGAGCTTGTTTTCAAGACCGACACACAAAGAGGCCAAACTGAGGTCATAACCGGAAATGACCCAATCATCCATCCGTGTAAGTTCTTACTTAATACAAAATAATTATGTTGTGCACATAAACATTAATATATTACTTGGTTGCGGCATGTGTAATCCACTAATTTCAGGCGTATTGCATTTTTACAGCATACTACCACATGTCCCCTGAGAGGCGTCACATTGTTGACTCACTCTCTAGCACTGATGGGACCATGATTAACTGGAGGATGATGGAGACGGTGATCGATGCTGTTGAAAACTTGGATTACACAGTTCTATTCCACAGAGCTGGAGAGTATGAGGAAGCAGAATTGGTTGTCGGGGTGCTGCATACTCTGAATTGGACAAACAGCGAGAACTTCAATAAACACGTGGTAAATCTTTAAGAACACATCTTCTCTTATGCGCAAAGTAATACGTGTACACTTGTTCTATTTAATTTCCTTTCTTTTAACATGATTATTTTCCGATAGCTTTTTTCTTGACTTCTAGTCTTTGCATGCAACAGAAAATCCCAAGCCGTCTGATTCCTGCACATATGGCAAGAAATGGTACAATCACTATTGTTTGCTACCCGAGAACTAAGGTGACATCGACATATTCAATTTCTGATCTTGATGGTCGCTTGTGCGTCAACGGGTGGAAAGAGTTCATGGCGAAGGAAAGTCATCTCAAACAGGGTGACAAGATGCTGTTCTTGCTATACCAGTGCGCTGAAGGGCTCTACCTGTTTGCTACCCATCTCCCTGAAGTTGGTCTGTAATAGGAATGCAGTGATATTGATGGTTTCTGTGTGCAACTATATGCATGCAGCCCCGTTGCTACAATATAAAAACCGTGTTAAGACTCTATATTAGATTGTTGAATTCTCACACAATTTAAATGTTATGTTCTTTTAGTTTTACTACTTTCATGATGTCATTTTGTTTTTTATGCTGAGCTTTACCATTTTTGCTTTACCATATTGGATTTTATGACTCATAAAAATGTAAACAAGGGTGCAAACCACACATGCTCAATGGAAAAAATATCCAGTGATACTAGCCCCTTGTTCTCCCATGCTACCATTTTAAAAAATCAACTATAGATGTTTCATAAAATTCCGGAAAAAATTATTAATGTTCCCAAAGAATTTGTGTACATAATGTAAAAAAAAACCAGGTCCAAATTCGACCTACACGTTGAGAAACAAAAAGTACAAATCAGCAAATATGCACTATATATTCACATTTGGATTTGTCTTTTTGGTTAGTCAATATTACTTTCGCATCTGGACATAAAATTATTACACATTGTAGTAACTCTACTCGTGATTTTTCCTAGATTTTTTTGAATCACCAAAACTTCATTTATTCGAAACGGTACCATGGTAGCATGCAAGAGGGCTAGTATCACAAGATATTCTCCCCATGCTCTGGCGAAATAGGCTGAATCACCGCTATTTTAATATAGCAACCACCCGGTGCAACAGTTTTGATACAACGCCGGCTGAGGCGACAACCAATAAACGCAAAAGAAGAAAATAAAAGGAGACGCAAGTGGATCGACGAAACGACCACTTCGCCCACCTACAAACTACAACCAAGCTGCTAGCACCGGGACGTCAAATACCAATCTACACCTTCAACATGGATAGTCGCGCTTCTAGGGTTTCCCCCGGCACATCGGGGCGGCGGATGCAGGGTAGACGCGATGCCCTTCATGAAGGGAGGATGCCACCCGATGGAGACACCGCTCTAATATCGGTACTCCGACAAGGATTTCTCCCAAACACACCCTCACCATCATCCTTGACGATCCGTCGCCTAGGTGCCTCGCAACCACCGGACGAACCGACCACCAGCATGCGACACCACGGTGCAACAACATTTAACCAGGATGAGGGAATCATATGTGGTGGGAACGGTTTATCATTGGCTTCATCATTAAGGACCAATTTACGAAAGATCAAATGTGGAGGCACGTTCACATGATGAAAATTTTGAGGAAAACCATTTATACTCTAATTTAATCGATTGCTACACGCACACCAACTGCTACACACACGAACTCGAGTCCTCTCCCTCTCCACCCCCCGATTCCCCACCGCCGCCACGGCTAGCCCTCTCCGCCCCCAGATCCCCCACCGACACCCGGCGGAACGACGCCGCGACAAACGCCGCCGCAACCGCCACCGTCGTCCTCGCGCCGTCCAGCCGTCGCGCCGCAGGTAAGTTTTCCCGGCCGCCGTACCTTTCATTGTTAGGTTTAGATGTAGATTGAGTTATATGTTAGATGATTATTGTGATTTTAGATGTAGATCGACTTAGAAATTAGATTTCCATTGTTAGATTTAAGTTTATTCAGCCACCAAAATTAGATGTACATTGTTAGATTTAAGTTGGTTTTTGAATGGTAAATGGTTAGATGTGTATCTGAATTCAGTGTATGGAACGCACCACCGCAGGCAATGGATGTATGTGAACAGTGTGGCTACAAGGAGTGCATGAACAAGAAATTTACCATTGTTCTACCAGAGGGGTTTGAAAACAGATTGGTATATACTTTCGGTCAATCTACTTTTTGAAAACTGACAAAAAATTTGTACTAAAAATGTGTTCTTTTTTTTTTTACAGATCATACCTTGCAGATCCAGGCGTGACTTTTTGGAGCATATTCAAGTTGCAATTTGGGACCACCCTAGAACTCTCGAGGTGAACTTGGTGAGCTTGAGAGTGCCAGACCACCAGCACAAAGTTGTAGTCACACATGAGGATGGAAAAACATACTTCAGTGGTCAGCAATGGGGCCAGCTTGTGGAACACTACGAGATGGATGCAACAGGGAGACTGACATTCTATCTCGATGAAGGTGATGTGTCCACCTACTTCCTCTACGATCGACCTGACGATGCTGAAGACACCGAAGATGATGTTCCCATAGCTCCCTACTGAGGATACACATGTTGTCATTATTCAGTCAGATGATGTGTAGGTATCGTGGTTGTAGCTGAGAGTTCTAGCTTTATGCGATCTTTTAGATTACATGTTAATGCTGAGTACTATCTGGTTGAATCTTTGATTGATTATGCGGTTTTTTTAATGCTTGTTATGTTACCTCATAATTGAATACCATTTGTGCGCTTTTAGTCAATATTACATACCCTTTGTATTTACCGATTTCTATAGGATAGTGATGTGAACTATGACATCAACGTCAATGAGCATGTAGTAACCTGTGTCGATTCCAGAAACACACCAGTGGACACCTAGATAGCAGGGGCGTACGAGTTTCATGCCAGAACTGAAGAAAAACCACACCAATTACATGGCTTTTCCGACTAGTGTTGAATATTAACACAACAATGCATTTCGAAATGAATTAATTTAATCATAAAATGAAACTAGTAAAACTTAATAGAGCATTTATAATACTTGAACGTTATTGCCAAGGGAAAAACATATTGTTCACAAGCCAAATGGGCTGTGAAGACAAATTGTACAATTAATAGGCCCATACTCCGGTTGGGCCATTGGGCGAGCGAAAGGGCTACGTTTGTCCGCCCGGTCTCCTCCAAACTGCCCTGCCCCCACACGACAACACCGCCCTATATATCCGCCCTCAGGCGACTTCGCCGCCGTATCGGCCCTGCGCGACCGACCAATCCGCCACTATTACCTCGCCGCCATCCGAACTCGATTAGCGTAAACTATTGAACTACCGCCAACGCTGCCCCGCCGACTTGTACTCAACCGCTGCTTCCGCCGCTCGTCAGACGCAATTACAAGGTTTGTACCAATACTGATGATATCCTTGGTTTCCATCCTGCCGGTTCGATGAAGTTAATGGCGATTGCAATTGCTGTCAGATAAACTAGCTGCTGGTGTTCACATATGCGTGTCTGTTTTATCAGTTTCAGTTGTAAGTGTTAGTTTAATATTCATAGCAATGTCAGGAATTCAGGTACGAACTAGGTTTTATATTTTCATAGCCATGCCAGTTTCAGGTGTAAGTGTTAGTTTCAATCGAACGCTGTGTTGTGAAGTAATGTCTAATGTAATCCCCTGCAATTCTTACTTACTTGAAAGACCAGTATGCCTGTCTCTCTGATGTATTTGTTGTTTCGAAATACTTTTGTGTGAACTAATGCTGCTCCTTTTTTTTACAAGACCGGCTAAACGGAGATATCGCAAAATGTCACAAGACAAGAGCTGGATGGAGAAGGATAGAGATTCTGTGGAGTGGCAAAGTGGCATCGAGAGTTTCTTGGAACTTAGTTTTGATGGTGCTGAACCAGACGCAAGAAACTTTTGCCCGTGTACGAAATGTCTGAATAATGCTCAGAAAACTAAAAAGGAGATCCATATGCACTTGCTTAAGAATGGGATGGATCCGTCCTACAAAAAATGGGTATTCCATGGTGAACCCGAGGAAGACAACATGTCTGAAGATTCTGATGATGAAGACGATGCAGGTGGTGGTGAAGGGATATGTGACATGCTCGATACTCTGATAAGGGCCACAAAAGTGGGAAGTAATGCAGGAGACACGAGCGGTGATGGAATGAAACAGGAGCCAAATGCATCTACAAAGGCGTTCTACAAACTATTGGAAGAGGGAAAAACATCGTTGTACCCAGGTTGTGAGGAGGTCACAAAGATATCTTTCATTGTGAAGCTTTACCAAATCAAGTGCGTGTCTGGGATGACCAACAGAGCATGTGACTTAATGCTGCGGATGTTCACGGAGGTGCTGCCAAAGGGTCACTGCATTCCTACTAATCTCGCACAAGTAAGGAAGGTCATTCGAGAGTTTGGACTGGATTACAAGAAGATACACGCGTGCTATAATGATTGTGTGATATTCCGTAATGAGCATGCTGATGCCCAAGAATGCCCTGTCTGTCATACGTCTCGATGGAAATCAAGTCCAACCGTAGACAAAGCTGATTGATCAATCCGTAAATCAAAGAAGCAAGTGCCACGGAAAGTTCTATGGTATTTCCCACTCATTCAAAGACTGCAAAGGCTGTACATGACAGAAGATATGTCAACTGATATGAAATGGCATAAGGAGAAACGTAAAGATGATGGCATAATGAGGCATCCTGCAGATTCGAAGGCCTGGAAAAGCCTTGATGAAAGATATAGTCAGAAAGAATTCGCAAAAGATGCTCGCAGTGTTCGGCTTGGCCTTGCTTCAGATGGATTCAACCCCTTTGGGCTCATGAGTATATCACACACTACATGGCCTGTCATTCTGATCCCATATAACTTGCCACCATGGATGTGTATGAAACAAGAGAACTGGATAATGTCAATGATTATTCCAGGACCAAAGTCAGCAGGAAATAACATTGATGTGTACTTACAGCCTTTGATTGATGAACTGTTAGTTCTATGGGAGGATGGTGTTGAAGCATATGATGCTGCAACTAAACAAAATTTCAAGTTGTATGCATGCGTGTTGTGGACCATCAATGACTACCCGGCTTACGCAATGCTGAGTGGTTGGAGCACAAAAGGCAAGCTAGCATGCCCTTACTGCCACAAGCATACAGACTTTTTATGGCTCCGGTATGGTACAAAGCATTGCTACATGGGACACCGACGTTTTCTACGGAAACAACACAAATGGCGTCGAAACAAGGTTATGTTCAACAACAAGCCAGACCATAGAGACGCCCCGGTGCCACTTACAGGCATTGAAGTTCTAAAGGAGCTTGATAGCATTCAGCATGAACCATTTGGGCGGTCAAATAAGAGAAAGCGACCGGAAACTAATCCCTGACACAATTGGCGGAAGAAAAGTGTGTTCTTCCAGCTCCCGTATTGGCAGCACTTGCTCGTGAGGCACAATTTGGATGTTATGCACATCGAGAAGAACATTTGTGACAACATTCTGGGTACTTTGCTTGAGATGGATGGGAAAACAAAGGATGGTACGAAGGCTCGCCTAGATTTGGAGTCTTTGAAAAGTAGGGAGGATCAGCACGCAAAGCCCGCCGGTAAGGATAAGTACAAACTTAAGAAAGGCGTGTATGCTTTAAAAAAGGAAGAGAAGATAATGCTGCTCAGGTTTCTGCAGAGCATACGGATGCCTGATGGCTATGCTTCACACATTAAGCGATGTGTGGTCCTCGAGCAGTGCAAGTTTAGTGGACTCAAAACTCATGACTGCCATGTTATATTACAGAAACTTCTTCCTATTGCGTTGCGCAAGCTTTTGCCAGAGAATGTCCTTACCCCATTGCTTCAGCTCAGTTAATTCTTTTCCGATTTATGCTCCAAGGAGTTAAGGGATGACGATCTGTTGAATTTGGACGAAAAAATTGCAGTAATTCTATGTCAGCTAGAGATGATATATCCACCAGCTTTCTTTGATATTATGATGCATCTCCCAATTCATCTAGCTCGAGAAGCATGGTTTGCAGGGCCTGTACAGTATAGATGGATGTATCCGGTTGAGAGATACCTGCATACGTTGAAGGGATATGTACGTAACAAGGCTCATCCAGAAGGTTCAATTGCAGAGGGGTACATACTTGAAGAGTGCATGACGTTCTGCAGTCGATTCGTTAAAGGCTCGCCTACAAAAATAAGTCAGTCTGAACGCCATGCAGATGGAGCTACAGATGAGGCACCAACAGGGATTAGCATAATGAGTGCAGTTGATTACTCCAAGAAAGGTTTTGCCCGTGAATCACTGTCTTTGGAAGCTCTTAATCAAATGAGGCACTATATAATAACAAACTGCGAGGAAACCGAGCCATGGATTCGGTAAGGAAACTTATTTATGTGTTTCATATCATGATATGCATTAACACTTTGGTTATGAAGTAACCATATATCATTTCTTTTTGAAGGCAACATATTGACGAGCTCAAAAAGAACAACTGACCTAATCCTGAAAAGAAACACAAGAAAGATTTTGTTGGCTGGTTCGAAAGACGGGTAAGTTACTTTAGCATTTTCATAAATGTTTCTCGTAATAAAAAAAAACAATGGTGTATAGTACACTCACACATATTCTATTCCATGAAACAGATCACACAACTCCATAAAGATGGGAAGGTCAACAGTCTGTTGTATACACTAGCTAAAGGGCCTGATCAAATTGCTCGTGTGTTCAACCGTACAGTACTGAATGGATATTACTTTCGTAATACCGAAATAGAGCTTGACTTGAGTACCCAAAATAGTGGCGTCGTAGTCAACGCGCAAGAAAGCACCGGCAGTACTGATTATTATGGGGTGATAAAGAAAATCATATTTCTTGACTTTCCTCCTGATAAGGAGGTTGTTCTATTGCAGTGCGACTGGTTCGACGTGCCTCCTGCCAATAAAAATCAGAGTAAGGGGTATAGGAGGGACAAATATGGAATTATTGACCTTGACACTAGTGTACACCGATTCACGGAAGACCCTTACATTCTAGGCATCCAAGCTGCACAGGTTTTCTATGTGAGAGATGTGAAGAGCCCTAATTGGGCAAGTGCTATAAAAATGAATCCACGCAATTTGTTTGCTCCTTCGGTTTAAAATGGTGCAGACCTAGATGATCTTGCAGAAGGAGATGAACGCGGTGATGCAGATGTACAGGATGTCGTCGATGGAGGAATTACAGTTCCAGAATTTACTGTACCTGACGAGATGACTAGTTGGTGCAGAAATGATGATGATGGAACCAGCGTTGATGTTTCAGTCATAAATAATTTAAGACCTGCTGATTTTGACGAAGACCAAGTCGAATATGATGCTGATACTGATGATGATGAGGCTTACATAAATGATGGTCATGTTGCTCCTTTGGTAGAAGATGAATTGGATGATGACCATGGATTCTTTGTGTAGGTTGTCTCTGCACTGTTTGGCTTAAATGTTTTGCCATGAACATGCATGGATGAAAGATCGTGTAATAACATAATTTTTGTTTAAAGATTCCAAAGTTCCAGTGTTTAGAAATTTTGAATTTCCATGATAAATGTACTAGTGAAATTGCGTCTTATATGAGTTCTTGATTGATTATCAAGTACCGTCACTAGTTGCAACATTAGTAAAATGCTAAGTGCTGCAGAAATTCAGTTGCAAACAATATTAAAAAAAATAATGTGTTCACCAAGCTGAGATACTGGACCAAAAATGAAGTGTAATCCTAAGAAAATTGCAACAGTGATCAAGGGCACGGCCCATGAGGCCCGTTAAGCTAGTCTATGAATGGTCGTTGCAAAATAACTTGTTCATTTTCGCAACAATACGGTGATTGTTGCTTTACCTTTAACCTATTACCATACGACCCAAATTGTCGCAGTAAACAATAGGTATTGCCGCAGGATAAATTTGAGGCGAAAAACATATGGTATTGCCACACGAAAAATTTGGTTGCAATAGTTAGCTTTATTTTTTGGAACAATATTTGTAACTACCGCAACACAAATACAGATGTTGCAATAAATGACTGAATATCACCACGAATGCTTATTTCGTTGGAATACCATGTCTCTAAGGCAACAGAAGGAGTGCCTCGCGCAACGAAATTATTCTGTCGCAAAAACGCGCTTGTATTCCAACAGCAGTACAAATCGTGGCAATAGGAGGCCTCTACCACAACAAAACGACATTTTATCGCCACCAAAATGAGTCGTGGAAATACGAGTGCCCTATCACCGCAACCTGAGAGGTCGTCGTAATTTGTGATTATATCGCAACGAAAAAAACGTAGCTACAGATTTCGTTGCAAGAGACCGATTCTCTTGTAGTGGATGAGTAGGAGTAGCACCATTAATTTCCAGTGCGCTGCCGACATCCTCAAACGTTGGGAAGGAAACGGAATATATTTGTTGCTTTGCTTCTATGCAGTTTGTGTGATTGCTGTGTGTTTGTCTAGCCAGGGGCTACATCGAGCTAGACCTACTACGGCAAGATGTCAACATGTGGAGAACAAATGGTACTTGTCCCGGCCAGTGTTAGCCTATTAACCATTCCCGGTAAGCTCCTTGACGCATGCATGCATGATGACATCTTTGAACTTGTTGCGTTGTCTGCATGCCAAGTCTATTTTTGTGCTACGACACTGTCTAGACTTCCCTAACGATTTTTTCTTTTGTCGCATGCATCCTCTGAGTGGCGCTGTCATGTGTCGATATACCGCTCGCTGGATCTTTCTCTTTTTTTTATATCAGTTCGCTGGATCTTACATGGACGATGCATGCACGCTAATCTGCTGCCTCTCCATATTTAATCAGAGCAAGTAAAATAGACCACCTAAATGGGCTATAACCATTTGAATGATACTCTCTTCTCTAAGCATTTTAAGATGAGACTACAGCATGTGCTTCTGAGCATTTTAAGATGAGACTATATGTTAATAAAGTAGTACATCCATATAGCCAACTATTAGCACCCAGCTCTATTATTAACCTTGTTCTCGAAAAAATATGCCTTATCCCGTGCAGCTCCACCCCCTTGTCGCTCCCCAGGCGGCACCGAGCGCGCACACAACCGCCACCAAACCCACAACCCCCCCCCCCCCCCCGACTGCCGCTGCCACCGGCTCCTACACCACGGTGGCGCCCCCCTCCCCCGCTGCCCAAAAAGGTGCCGGGGGAGGTCCTCTCTCATGGCGTCGTTGACGCCTGGTGATTGATGCGAGGCTGGAGGTGCAAGGGCAAGCTTGGTGTGCTCGTCGGTCTCGCCGCTGGCGGACGGAAGGCACGGCCACATCAAGCGAAAGCTTGTCGCACCCTGGGTTTCTAGAGGATACTCTCCGCACGAACTGGAAGTCAGGTGCTTGGATTATGGGGCATACATGCTCCCACGTCCCAGCTTCCCGGTAGGCCTGCGCTTATGCGCGACAACACAAGCCCTGCTTCCACCGTCGAAGTAAACTATCCGCTAGGAACCTAAAGGCACTACTGTCGACGTACTTCATAATCAAACACGCACGGTACGTCAACAGTTTGGTACGAATGATAACACAGAATGTCTCTAAGACACAAAAGAATGAAATAAGTGCAACTGGCCTTCACTAAGGCAGGAAATATCGAATACAGTCATCCAGAGGACACATGTCCCAACATATCATCCATTACAACAGCGGAAGCAAACAAAGGGGTCTGAGTACAGACAAATCCATGGCTTAAGAAGCCTGAGAACATAAAGGAAAAACGAAGCCCATCCACGTAGGTCTGGATCCTGCCCTGGTCCAGCTAACTACTCGTCTGCAGCGTCGTCGAACTCCACAAAGTAGCCATCCTGGGAAGCATCGTAGTCGTAGTAGTACTCTGCGTAAACCACAGCCCCAACGGGGTCAGTACATCCAAGTACTGGCAAGCAAGACTCACAGTTCATCAAGGAGTTACCCGTCAACACAAGCATAGATGCTTGGGATCAACGGAAGAAAGGGGTGATATAAAAGGTGCTGCTGGCTGCACTAACCAACTACAGAAATATCTACAAGTTCCGGCTAACAGAAAAGATAAGATCGAGGATTGTAACCAACTGAAAGATAACTTCAAACAAACCCATCCTGGATCTCGCCCCTTATCCAAAGAAGCAATCCGAGGATAACTCACACAGTTGTAAATAAGGTGAATCAAGTTATTGTGTGAATAACCTATTACTAGTCAGGTTATTAATCATTGAGTGAAACATGATTGATAGTTATGTTGAAGTTGTCCTGAGTACTTGTTAGCCAGTACTTTCACCAAGTAATCCATAACCGCGGAAAACACGGCTTCTCGAGAAGATTATCCCTGCAGGGTTGCACCAATTTGGCCGTACACTCAAGAATAACCCGCCAGATGGGAAGCTAACCCACCAAGCGGGGTACTCTACACAACCAACCATTCTCCGCATCAAGCCCAAAGCACCTTGGGCGCACGGCTAATCGAGCCCAGAAGAAAATGGACCCTCATAGCACTCTAAGAACGTGTCCCCCTATATGCCGACTACAAAAGTTCCACCCTGCGCTGGGCTCGCAAAAACATGCATGCGGCAAATGGAAAACACGAACTAAATGAGGCGATTTGGACGAGATGCGAATCAGGTCAAGTTGAGGGGGGCGCCCATACTCGCTTCCCAAATGCGGGTAGTGCGCTCATCATGGATCAGTAGACAAGACCCTTTTCCTATTAGGGTCGACACTAGCAGGCTCCAAAACCACTCATGGGCCTCCTGCCGGTGCCTTATCATCAAATTATTATTACCATTAGCAATTAACAGGATTGATTGATTAATAACGAGCCCCGGTACAAGATAATAAGATGATAACAGTAATAACCGACAACAGACTCGAGTAAAAGCAACCCTGAGCATGCTAGATAATACTAAGGCACAAGCAAAGGCTATGGGTATGGAGGTGGTGGCAATATCATGGCTCAAGGTATCATGTGATGGGTTCGGAGAACAAGCAACGATACATAGGGCTAGCAATAGTAGACAAAAGATAGTATCGACAACAAGTGTGGAAAGGAACTCAATGATTCATGTGAGTGATAACTTGCCTGGCAGCTCAGCCTCGTACTGGGCTAGGTCCTGAGTAGTGGTGTCGTAAGGCTCGTCGGTACCAACGTCGTCGTCTAACCGAGAAGAAGCAAAAACAACAACGAAGGAAGACGGGCAATCAATACATGGCATAAGTGCACAAACATTGGATGATGCATGTCATGTTTAATAGATGCATCAAAATAACTTGCTTGACATGAAACACAAGTTTAAATGGATTCCATATGCAAAAGGGTGCATATGGAAACCCATGCTTGGAGTTGAATTAATTGTTCTATCACTAAGCATCATGGGTAAGTGACTTAGTATGATGCATGCATGATGAGGAACAATAACATAACAATTTAAATGCAATTGGAATGATAGTTTATCATTTTAGAAAACATTAACAAGTTTGGAATTATTGGTACTTAATGGTGTTGAACAAGTATTGATTGTTTTCAACAATTTAAAGTATGCAAAACCAATTACAAATTTTATATTTGAAAAGTTTATCAAATTTTAGTTGGATTGCATGTTTCACAATTTGAAATTGGACTTTGGATTAATTAGTTATGAATTAAACAATATTAAACAATTTTTAATTGAATTAAACAAGATTTAAATAGTTTAGGCAATTTAAATTGTTCAAACCAGAAAACAAAATTTATATTTGAATAGAGCATTCAAAAAGGTGTGAAAAACATATTTTATTTGAATTATTTGAAAACAGTATGAATTAGTTATGAATTATTTCAATTTGCATTTGAATTATTTGAATTTGAATTTAGATTGCATTTTGAAAATTCAAAACAGAACACAAATTGCATATTTGGAAAGTTTATGAAATTTGGATCAGAATAGACATCAAGTTTAGATTTATTGGATTTATAAAATGAGAGATAT
Source organism: Alopecurus myosuroides (assembly GCA_028641055.1). Classification (NCBI taxonomy): domain Eukaryota; kingdom Viridiplantae; phylum Streptophyta; class Magnoliopsida; order Poales; family Poaceae; genus Alopecurus; species Alopecurus myosuroides. The sequence goes on along the minus strand of CM054062.1, from coordinate 313,325,038 downwards.
TCAATTTTAAAGTTTTGAATTAATTCTGTCATTTAAATTCATTTTGAATCAAACAGAATCGTGGGTGAACTTTTTTGTACCCACTGGGAGCGTACACAGACGCTGCCAGGGGGGGCCAGGGCCGCTGTGCGCCCACGTGGCACGGGAGAGGCTGACAGGGGGCCCTCCCTGTCAGCACCTGGACGCAAAAAAGATGGGATTTCTCCCTTGCGAGGCCAGGACTCGAACCTGGACCCTCTCGTTCGCACGCGCACTACTGAACCAATACGGTGAGATGCGTTTCGTTGTCAGTAAGCCACGCACGGACAGGATATTGTTCAGAACCGCGCCTAACTGAACCTGACGACCACACCCTTCCGTGCTCCGTCAGAGAAAGGTACCGGCGGCGATCGCCGTGTTACCGTGCCGTGTTGCGATCTGGGAAAAGCCGTGAGGATGCAGAGGCGTGCAAGGAGCAACAGAGAGGAGGGGAAGGTGGCGCTCACCACCGTTGAAGGCGTGGCAGCGGGTTGATGACGCGCGGTGACGACGGCCGCCGCGGAGTAGACGAGGACGGCGGCGCAGCTCTGGTGACCCTCCGAGGACGCTCCGGTGTTCGAGGTGTAGAGGGAGGCGCGGGCTACTGATTTCCGTGCTCAGATAAGGGGGAAGGTGGCTACTGCGACGGGGGCTTGAAGGGATTCAGACACGGTGGCGACATGGTTGCAGCGGTGAGGTCCCGAGAGAGAAATTGCGCCGGGAGAGAGGGAGAAACAGCGGCGGCGCGAGGGGGAAGTGGTAGCCTAGGGTTAGGGCAGGCCAGGGAGGCCCTAGGGGCTACTTATAGGCGCAGTCGTCGACGCGCTGCCGCCGGAGTCGCAGGTGGCCGCGGTGGCACCGCTCCGATTCGCGCCGTACTGCGTGACGAAGCTGGATTAGAACCCAGCACGAATCGCGAAGCGTTTTCCTGCGGAGAGAGGGGCTGGGCTGCGCGCGCTAGAGATTAGGTGGGCTTAGATGGGTTGGGCTCGGGTTAGCTGCTGCGCGCGCGCTAGGTTAGCTGCGTTTTTCTTTCTGTTTTATTCTTTTCTGTTATTTATTTTTTTGTACTTTTGCTTTTGGAAGAAATCTGTTAAGGATTTATTTGAGAAAAATTATAGAAAAATTAGGTTAAGCTTTTTAAGCAATTAGAAACCACAATGTAAACTTGGATTTCAAAATTTGAAATTTAAAATTAGGGTTTGTGTTTGAATTCAAAATAGGGGATTTGAGTTTAATAAAACTTTAATAAAACATGAATAAAAAATAGGGTTACCCCTAGGGTTTTAGAATGATTTAGAGGATAGAAAAGTTTGGTGATTTTTATGGTTTCCCAAAAGGTACTGATTTGAGAATTTGGAAATGGTTTGAATTTAATTGGTGGAATTAAAAGGAATGATTTGAGGAAACAATTTCATAAGTGAAAACAAGTAATAAAAGGGTTGTTTTTGTTTGTTATTTTGGTTCCAAAGGTTGTAACAGAGCAAGTATGAAACCATGTTTGAAAAAGGTTTGAATTTGAGTTGTGAAAACAGAATAAAACAGATGGAAAACAAATGCAAACAATAAGTAAACATGATGACATGATGCATTGCTTGAAATAAAACAAGGAACAAAGCATTCTAGGGGTATTTTCATACTTGGGATGTTACAAAACGCCCCCCCTTGAAGGAATCGCGCCCCGAGATTCCCTACTGAGAAATGAACAGGTCCGGATACTTCTTGCGAAGATCCTCTTCGGTCTCCCATGTTGCCTCTTTATCAGAATGATGCGACCATTGGACTTTCAAGAACTTGGTGCTCTTGTTGCGAGTCTTACGCTCGGTCTCATCGAGAATACGAATAGGGTGCTCCTCATAAGATAGATCATCTTGCAGCTCAATGGAATCATGATCAACTGCACGATCTGGATCTTTGAAACACTTCTTGAGTTGTGACACGTGGAACACATCGTGCACTTTGGAAAGTTTTTCTGGAAGTTCAAGACGATAAGCATTCTCTGCACGTCTTGAGAGGATGTTGAAAGGGCCAATGTATCTTGGTGCAAGCTTTCCTTTCACACCAAAACGATGAGTGCCTCTGAGGGGAGTTACACGGAGGTATGCCTTATCACCAGGTGCATAGACCATATCCCTGTGCTTGCTATCATAATAGCTCTTCTGACGAGACTGAGCAATCCTGAGATTGTCACGAATGATACGAACTTTCTCCTCGGCTTCCTTAACAATGTCAGGGCCTAGAAGTGAACGTTCACCAGCTCCTGACCAATTGATTGGACTCCTGCATCTGCGACCATACAGTGCCTCAAATGGTGCCATGCCTAGGCTTGCCTGGTAGCTGTTGTTGTAGGAGAATTCAGCATATGGAAGGCAATCCTCCCATTTCATGCCAAAGGAGAGACCACATGCTCTGAGCATATCCTCGAGAATCTGATTGACTCTTTCGACTTGCCCCTGAGACTGAGGGTGATAAGCTGTGCTGAACAGAAGTTTAGTGCCCAAAGCTTCTTGAAAGCTCTTCCAGAAATGAGAAGTGAAGATACTTCCACGGTCTGAGCTTATTTCCAATGGAACACCATGAAGGGGAACAACCTTTGCTGTGTAGAGCTCTGCTAACTGGCTAGCTGAGATAGTTTCCTTTACAGCATAGAAGTGAGCAACCTTAGTGAGACGATCAATAACAACGAAGATTGCATCGTTGCCCTTTTTGGACTTTGGAAACCCAGTAACGAAGTCCATTTCAATCATGTCCCACTTCCACTCTGGAATTTTTAGAGGTTGGAGTAGACCTGCTGTCTTCTGATGGACTGCCTTAACACGTTGACAAACGTCGCATTCAGAAACGTATTGAGCAATTTCACGTTTCATGCCAGACCACCAATATAGAGTCTTGAGATCCTGGTACATCTTTGTACTTCCAGGGTGAATGGATAGAGGAGTTTCATGAGCCTCCTTGAGAATGATATTCTTGAGACTTTGAATCTGAGGGACTGCAATGCGTCCTTCGAAGAACACAGTTCCCTTGTCATCAATTGAGAAGGACTTGAACTTATCACTGCCCTCCTTGATGTGATCCACAATCTTCTTGATTTCATTATCACGAAGTTGTTCGGAACGAATCTTATCCTCGAGAGTTGGACTGGCTGTCAAGCTAGCAAGGTATCCTTCAGGAACAAGACCAAGGTTCAGCTTCTGGAATTCTTCATGAAGTGGAGGTTGGCTCTCCATGATCATGAGATTATTGCAATAGGATTTGCGACTGAGAGCATCGGCCATAACATTAGCCTTGCCTGGAGTGTAAGAAATGGTGAGATCAAAGTCTTTAATCTTCTCAATCCATCTCCTTTGCCTGAGGTTCAGATCTGGCTGAGTGAAGATGTATTTCAGACTCTTGTGATCGGAAAAGATTTCAGTTTTGTTACCCAACAAGTATTGTCTCCATTTCTTGAGGGCAAACACAACTGCTGCAAGTTCAAGATCATGAGTGGGATAGTTTTGCTCATGTGGGTTCAACTGACGTGAAGCATAAGCGACAACTTGACGTTCTTGCATAAGAACTGCTCCTAGGCCTTGGAGAGATGCATCACAGAATATCTGGAAAGGTTTGGTGGTGTCGGGGCCAACTAGAACAGGTGTGGAAGTGAGTTTTGTCTTCAGGAGGTTGAAACTCTCATCACATTGTGGAGTCCAAATGAACTTTTTGTCCTTCTTTGTGAGATCAGTGAGAGGTTTAGCAATCTTGGAAAAGTTTTGGACGAAACGACGGCAATAGCTAGCCAAGCCAAGAAAGCTTCTAACCTGTTTCACCGTCTTAGGGGGTTTCCAATCAACAATTGCCTTAACCTTTTCAGGATCAATGGCAATGCCCTTGGCAGAGATGATATGACCAAGATATGCAACTTCTGGAATCCAGAACTCACATTTGGAAAACTTGGCATACAGACGATGCTCGCGAAGTTTCATGAGAGTGAGACGAAGGTGTTCTCCATGCTCTTCCTCGGATTTTGAGTAGACTAGAATGTCATCAAGATATACCACAACGAACTTGTCGAGGTATTCATGGAAGACAGAATTCATGAGTCTTGAGAAGGTCGCCGGTGCATTGGTGAGACCAAAGGACATGACGGTGTATTCATATAGACCGTACCGAGTGGTGAAAGCCGTCTTAGGAATATCTTCCTTTCTGATCTTTATCTGATGGTAACCCATCCTCAAATCCAACTTTGAGAATATTGAGGCTCCAGCAAGTTGATCAAAAAGATCATCGATACGAGGAAGTGGATACTTGTTCTTGATGGTTTTCTCGTTGAGAGGACGATAGTCAACCACGAGTCTGTTAGTTTGATCTTTCTTGGCAACAAACAGAGTTGGGCAACCCCAAGCGGAGGAACTAGGCTGAATGAAACCTTTGTCCATATACATATCGATTTGCTCCTTCAACAATTTCAGTTCAGGAGGAGCTATCTTGTATGGATGCTTAGAGATTGGAGCAGTACCTGGCTCAAGCTCGATCACGAACTCAACTGCTCTGTCCGGAGGCATCCCTGGCAACTCTTCTGGAAAGACGTCAGGGAATTCACAAACCACCGGAACATTTTCAATTGCCGGAAGGGGTTTGGCATCAAGGCTGAACAGCTGAGCAGAAGTTGTTCCATATGGAGAATAGACTATCTGGCCTGAAGTGTGGGAGAGAGTTATTGACTTTTGAGCACAGTCAATTTTAGCTTTGTGGGTCTTCAACCAATCCATACCCAGAATGACATCAATGTCAGAATTTCCCAGCAACATGAGTGAAGCAAGGAATACACGACCTCCAATTAGGATCTCATTGTCCATGCTTATCTTGGAAGTCAACATTTGCGGTCCCGGAGAGTGAACAGTCATCTGATTGCTTAGCGGAACCAGAACTAGGTTGTATGCTTTTGCAAAAATCTTTGACACAAATGAATGCGATGCTCCAGTATCAAACAACACTTTAGCTGGAATAGAGTTTACGGGTAATATACCGAGAACGACGTCAGCAGCTTCCTCTGCTTTGTCGGCCTTGATATGGTTCACCCTCGCGTTCCTCCCGACAGGCCTATTGTTGGAGTTGAAGGCTTTAGCCGGAGGAGCACGAACCATAGCCTGGTTGGTGTTGGGGCGAGGAGGTAGGGGTAGCTGTTTCTGAGTGCACTTGTCAGCATAATGTCCAGTCTCCTTGCACTTGTAGCAAGTGACGACACGAGAAGGACCCGGCCTTGGCTGCCCCATCGGAAACCTCTGACCCTGCATCTGAGATGGGTTGGGTGGGCGGGGACCAAAGCCTGGAGAAGCTTGGGCATTTGGAGCCCGAGTGACAGCACCATTTGGCACCCAGATGCGGCGCTTCTGCGGAGGGGTGGTCATGTTGGAGGAGGAACCACCCTCACGCGAGTGCTTGCGCGACTCTTCGAACGCCTTGCGCCCATTCTCCTCATTGAGCGCGGTGTTCACAAGCTCGACGAAGTCCTTGCACTTGATGTTGGTGAGAGCGTACTTCAGTTCCGGGTTAAAACCTCGGCGGAACCTTGCCATCTTCTTGGCTTCGGTGGACACTTCGTCACCAGCGTACCGAGCGAGATGATTGAACTCGTTCTGGTAGCCGAGAACGTCCAGCTTGCCCTGTCTGAGAGAGCAGAATTCCTCACGCATCTTTTCCATGAGACCATCCGGGATGTGGTGCTTCAGGAAGGCATCTCTGAAACATCCCCAGTTGATAGGAAAGCCAGCCCTCATGGCCTGGTAGTTCTCCCACCAAGTGGCTGCCTGACCCTTCAGTAGGTAGGTGGCGTACTTGACCTTATCCTCTTCAGCAACATGAGCTATCTCCAGAGCTCTTGCTACGTCACGGATCCAGTCATCAGCATCCAGGGGCTCACGTGTTGCCACGAAAGCTTTTGGGCCCAAGCTGAGGAAGTCCTTGGTGGTGACCCTTGGAGCATTCTGGTTGTGTTGCTGGTTAGCCTGGATCTGGGCCATCTGTGTCACCACTTGGGTCATCTGAGCCAACAGCTCCCCCATTGGTGGTGGCGGAGGCGGGTTGTTCCTGGTTGGAGGCATCCTGAACAGAAATTCATTTTAGCACAACAACAGAAAAGGATAGACTTGGTAACCGAAAGATAGATTATTCCGACGCATGAATAGATAACCAACAGGTACATCATCACATGTTCAAATACATCAGAATATCCAACAGACCAAATACATGGTTCGAAAACGAAAGGATAAACTAGACACAGCTAGTAATGGATACAACGGTACTCCCATGCTCATCACGCAGGACGGCGGTGAGTAGTACGACGAGAGATACGGTGAGGAGGAATCCCATGGAAGTAGGTATCACGACGATCCATGTAGATAGGAACTGCTCTGAGAGCAACTCTCGGTGTGGTGAAGTGGAAAGCGTCGTATCCCTGTGCTCCAAAGCGGGGAATCCCTGTGTAACCAGCTCCGAGATCGAGAAGTGGACCTCTGATCGGCTCGTAACCTCCAGCATCTGGCAACGGAAGACCAGCTGGCTGAACGACACGTGCGAAGCGCTCGTCTCCAACAAAGTCTGTGGTGTACGTCGCCAGACGAGTGAGAGCAAGGCGGAGCTGCTCCCTGACTGAGGCTAACTCCTGAGAAAGTGCGGAAGCAACGGCATCACTGTGACTAGCAAACTGGGCAGTGACCTGGAGCCTGGAGCTATCAGTCTCGTAGGTATCCATGTCACGGTGGATAGTGAAGTGAGCTCCTGCTGCCGTGATGTAACCACGGGGGATGTGACGAAAACTGGACTTATCAAACCCCCAGTAGTCAGCACGGAGAACGGTGACACTCACGTACGCTGCCTGCTGCACTGCCATATCCACTGTGGACCCTACTGCCTCGTACTGGTGTGCAATGCTCCTGCCATCATCCGACAGAATGTAGACGATAGCCCGGTAGCAAGTCTGGTCACACTCTCGCTGGTGCTCGTAGACCCGGTACTCTGGTGCCCAATGGAACCCCAGAAAGGTAACCATGTCTCTCAGCAACTCCGGAAAACCGGCGGTGCTCTCACAGCGAGTCATGCGAACCACCTGCGGATAGTAGTTGAGACCCATCTGCAGATTATTTGGAAGGTTTTGATTAGACTCCGGTAGATGAAAAAGGAAGTGGAAAACAACAACAAGGTTGAACGGACGAAAGGATGTTGAAAAGAACATGATATTGAAGCAACATCGGGAAAACGAGACCAAAATTCCTGAGGTACTACAGAGAACCCAAAACACGTGAAATCCTAACTTGAAAGTTTAGATGAGAACAGAAAACAACGTTGCACTTCCTTACCAGAAAAGGGTGGGTGGGTGGGGAAAGAAGAAAAATGGCAGAATTCCTACTCTCACGTTTCATTTTTCCTGTACAGCTACAAAATAGTTTCTAGACTCAACTGCGACCAGTAAAAAGGGATCCTACAGGCAGACAGGCTCTGATACCATTTGTCGCACCCTGGGTTTCTAGAGGATACTCTCCGCACGAACTGGAAGTCAGGTGCTTGGATTATGGGGCATACATGCTCCCACGTCCCAGCTTCCCGGTAGGCCTGCGCTTATGCGCGACAACACAAGCCCTGCTTCCACCGTCGAAGTAAACTATCCGCTAGGAACCTAAAGGCACTACTGTCGACGTACTTCATAATCAAACACGCACGGTACGTCAACAGTTTGGTACGAATGATAACACAGAATGTCTCTAAGACACAAAAGAATGAAATAAGTGCAACTGGCCTTCACTAAGGCAGGAAATATCGAATACAGTCATCCAGAGGACACATGTCCCAACATATCATCCATTACAACAGCGGAAGCAAACAAAGGGGTCTGAGTACAGACAAATCCATGGCTTAAGAAGCCTGAGAACATAAAGGAAAAACGAAGCCCATCCACGTAGGTCTGGATCCTGCCCTGGTCCAGCTAACTACTCGTCTGCAGCGTCGTCGAACTCCACAAAGTAGCCATCCTGGGAAGCATCGTAGTCGTAGTAGTACTCTGCGTAAACCACAGCCCCAACGGGGTCAGTACATCCAAGTACTGGCAAGCAAGACTCACAGTTCATCAAGGAGTTACCCGTCAACACAAGCATAGATGCTTGGGATCAACGGAAGAAAGGGGTGATATAAAAGGTGCTGCTGGCTGCACTAACCAACTACAGAAATATCTACAAGTTCCGGCTAACAGAAAAGATAAGATCGAGGATTGTAACCAACTGAAAGATAACTTCAAACAAACCCATCCTGGATCTCGCCCCTTATCCAAAGAAGCAATCCGAGGATAACTCACACAGTTGTAAATAAGGTGAATCAAGTTATTGTGTGAATAACCTATTACTAGTCAGGTTATTAATCATTGAGTGAAACATGATTGATAGTTATGTTGAAGTTGTCCTGAGTACTTGTTAGCCAGTACTTTCACCAAGTAATCCATAACCGCGGAAAACACGGCTTCTCGAGAAGATTATCCCTGCAGGGTTGCACCAATTTGGCCGTACACTCAAGAATAACCCGCCAGATGGGAAGCTAACCCACCAAGCGGGGTACTCTACACAACCAACCATTCTCCGCATCAAGCCCAAAGCACCTTGGGCGCACGGCTAATCGAGCCCAGAAGAAAATGGACCCTCATAGCACTCTAAGAACGTGTCCCCCTATATGCCGACTACAAAAGTTCCACCCTGCGCTGGGCTCGCAAAAACATGCATGCGGCAAATGGAAAACACGAACTAAATGAGGCGATTTGGACGAGATGCGAATCAGGTCAAGTTGAGGGGGGCGCCCATACTCGCTTCCCAAATGCGGGTAGTGCGCTCATCATGGATCAGTAGACAAGACCCTTTTCCTATTAGGGTCGACACTAGCAGGCTCCAAAACCACTCATGGGCCTCCTGCCGGTGCCTTATCATCAAATTATTATTACCATTAGCAATTAACAGGATTGATTGATTAATAACGAGCCCCGGTACAAGATAATAAGATGATAACAGTAATAACCGACAACAGACTCGAGTAAAAGCAACCCTGAGCATGCTAGATAATACTAAGGCACAAGCAAAGGCTATGGGTATGGAGGTGGTGGCAATATCATGGCTCAAGGTATCATGTGATGGGTTCGGAGAACAAGCAACGATACATAGGGCTAGCAATAGTAGACAAAAGATAGTATCGACAACAAGTGTGGAAAGGAACTCAATGATTCATGTGAGTGATAACTTGCCTGGCAGCTCAGCCTCGTACTGGGCTAGGTCCTGAGTAGTGGTGTCGTAAGGCTCGTCGGTACCAACGTCGTCGTCTAACCGAGAAGAAGCAAAAACAACAACGAAGGAAGACGGGCAATCAATACATGGCATAAGTGCACAAACATTGGATGATGCATGTCATGTTTAATAGATGCATCAAAATAACTTGCTTGACATGAAACACAAGTTTAAATGGATTCCATATGCAAAAGGGTGCATATGGAAACCCATGCTTGGAGTTGAATTAATTGTTCTATCACTAAGCATCATGGGTAAGTGACTTAGTATGATGCATGCATGATGAGGAACAATAACATAACAATTTAAATGCAATTGGAATGATAGTTTATCATTTTAGAAAACATTAACAAGTTTGGAATTATTGGTACTTAATGGTGTTGAACAAGTATTGATTGTTTTCAACAATTTAAAGTATGCAAAACCAATTACAAATTTTATATTTGAAAAGTTTATCAAATTTTAGTTGGATTGCATGTTTCACAATTTGAAATTGGACTTTGGATTAATTAGTTATGAATTAAACAATATTAAACAATTTTTAATTGAATTAAACAAGATTTAAATAGTTTAGGCAATTTAAATTGTTCAAACCAGAAAACAAAATTTATATTTGAATAGAGCATTCAAAAAGGTGTGAAAAACATATTTTATTTGAATTATTTGAAAACAGTATGAATTAGTTATGAATTATTTCAATTTGCATTTGAATTATTTGAATTTGAATTTAGATTGCATTTTGAAAATTCAAAACAGAACACAAATTGCATATTTGGAAAGTTTATGAAATTTGGATCAGAATAGACATCAAGTTTAGATTTATTGGATTTATAAAATGAGAGATATTCAATTTTAAAGTTTTGAATTAATTCTGTCATTTAAATTCATTTTGAATCAAACAGAATCGTGGGTGAACTTTTTTGTACCCACTGGGAGCGTACACAGACGCTGCCAGGGGGGGCCAGGGCCGCTGTGCGCCCACGTGGCACGGGAGAGGCTGACAGGGGGCCCTCCCTGTCAGCACCTGGACGCAAAAAAGATGGGATTTCTCCCTTGCGAGGCCAGGACTCGAACCTGGACCCTCTCGTTCGCACGCGCACTACTGAACCAATACGGTGAGATGCGTTTCGTTGTCAGTAAGCCACGCGCGGACAGGATATTGTTCAGAACCGCGCCTAACTGAACCTGACGACCACACCCTTCCGTGCTCCGTCAGAGAAAGGTACCGGCGGCGATCGCCGTGTTACCGTGCCGTGTTGCGATCTGGGAAAAGCCGTGAGGATGCAGAGGCGTGCAAGGAGCAACAGAGAGGAGGGGAAGGTGGCGCTCACCACCGTTGAAGGCGTGGCAGCGGGTTGATGACGCGCGGTGACGACGGCCGCCGCGGAGTAGACGAGGACGGCGGCGCAGCTCTGGTGACCCTCCGAGGACGCTCCGGTGTTCGAGGTGTAGAGGGAGGCGCGGGCTACTGATTTCCGTGCTCAGATAAGGGGGAAGGTGGCTACTGCGACGGGGGCTTGAAGGGATTCAGACACGGTGGCGACATGGTTGCAGCGGTGAGGTCCCGAGAGAGAAATTGCGCCGGGAGAGAGGGAGAAACAGCGGCGGCGCGAGGGGGAAGTGGTAGCCTAGGGTTAGGGCAGGCCAGGGAGGCCCTAGGGGCTACTTATAGGCGCAGTCGTCGACGCGCTGCCGCCGGAGTCGCAGGTGGCCGCGGTGGCACCGCTCCGATTCGCGCCGTACTGCGTGACGAAGCTGGATTAGAACCCAGCACGAATCGCGAAGCGTTTTCCTGCGGAGAGAGGGGCTGGGCTGCGCGCGCTAGAGATTAGGTGGGCTTAGATGGGTTGGGCTCGGGTTAGCTGCTGCGCGCGCGCTAGGTTAGCTGCGTTTTTCTTTCTGTTTTATTCTTTTCTGTTATTTATTTTTTTGTACTTTTGCTTTTGGAAGAAATCTGTTAAGGATTTATTTGAGAAAAATTATAGAAAAATTAGGTTAAGCTTTTTAAGCAATTAGAAACCACAATGTAAACTTGGATTTCAAAATTTGAAATTTAAAATTAGGGTTTGTGTTTGAATTCAAAATAGGGGATTTGAGTTTAATAAAACTTTAATAAAACATGAATAAAAAATAGGGTTACCCCTAGGGTTTTAGAATGATTTAGAGGATAGAAAAGTTTGGTGATTTTTATGGTTTCCCAAAAGGTACTGATTTGAGAATTTGGAAATGGTTTGAATTTAATTGGTGGAATTAAAAGGAATGATTTGAGGAAACAATTTCATAAGTGAAAACAAGTAATAAAAGGGTTGTTTTTGTTTGTTATTTTGGTTCCAAAGGTTGTAACAGAGCAAGTATGAAACCATGTTTGAAAAAGGTTTGAATTTGAGTTGTGAAAACAGAATAAAACAGATGGAAAACAAATGCAAACAATAAGTAAACATGATGACATGATGCATTGCTTGAAATAAAACAAGGAACAAAGCATTCTAGGGGTATTTTCATACTTGGGATGTTACAAAGCTCTACTTCGACTATTAGTCGTGGCAGGCGGCGGCAGCGCCTCCGAAAATCGTTCCTCTTCTTGGAGACACCGTCGAGACGTGGTGCTCCCCTTTCGCCCGGGCAACTCAGGGAGAAACCCTAGATCTTTTCGGGATCGGGCGATGATGGCGTTATACGTCATGCTCCCCCTTGGGAGCATCGTTCTTGGAGTGCTGACCGGACGGAGGGACGTGTGGTTATGAGAGGCGGTGGTGTTGGTGGAGAGGATGTCGGGCAGCGGTGCCGAGGTGTTCGCGTTGAGGCTTCTGTGGAAACGATGGCAAAGATGAGCGATGCCAGAGACGCGGTTTCGGTTGAGGTTGACGGTTCTTCTCCGACCTGTCCGTGGGTTTGACTCGGCATTTTTGTTGTTGTGAAGTCGAAAGGCTGATGATGGTTCCAGTGGTGTACGATGACTCGCGACAGGCGTCCCATTCGGTGATCTTCTGTGACGCCTGATGACCCACACTTATAGAGGGTGTATCGTAGTACTTTCGATAAATAAGAGTGTCGAACCCAACGACGAGCAAAAGGTGTTGACAAGCAAATTGGATAGAGGATTCACTGTAAACACTAGCAAACGGGTTTTTGGTGGTTTTTGATATAGCAGATAAATAAAGTGCGAGTAAGTAGATAACGGTAAATATAATTGCAGCGAGTGGCCCAATCCTTTTGAGAGCAAAGGACAAGCCGGTTGTTCTACTTATGATTACCAAACGTTCTCGAGGACACATTGAAATTTCGTCAAGTGCTTCCGCTTCATACGGTTGATTAAGATTTATTGGTTCGTTAAGTGTTGTGTGGGTGAACCTATACTAATGCACCGCCCAAATAGGACTAATACATACTTGTGATTATACCACTCGTAAGAATCCGCAAAAACAAGAAAGTAATTAAGATAAATCTAATTACGGCCTTAAAACTCCTGGATCCTACACTCCCTCGTGCATCGGTTTCCTAACGGGAGTTTAGGTTTATGTCCCTCCGGCAACCCCACAATTAGTAGCCAAATACACAATGTATCCTCCTAGGTCCATAAAGATGAAGTACCGAACCACTAGATATTACGTTAACATAATTCAACTACTAACATCATGACTTCTCCCATGTCCTCAAGAACTAAAAGAACTACTCACAAGACATCATATGGATCATAATCAGAGGTGATATAATGGATAGTAACAATATGGTCATAAAGTGTAAACACCGATAAATCTCACAAGCATCAACTACTAACAATTAATCCACACCGGGAGAGAGATCTAGTGAAGAACAACGGTAAAACCCCTAATTGTTACAGCGGGATGAAGGTGGATGATGAGGGTGATGGTGCTGGTGATGATGACGATCTTGATGATGCCCGGAGCGATGACGGTGACGATGGCGATGATTCCCCCTCTCCGGGGAGGAATTTCCCCAGCAGATTTCTCCCTGCCGGAGAGCTTTTCTCTCTTTGTTGTTTTCCGCCCCGAGGCGGCGGCGGAATATTTATTCGATGATCCTCTGGGGCTTAGGGATCCCTCGGGGTCAAGTACGCGAAAGGGGGCGCCCAGAAGTCGGCCAGGGGGGTCAGACCATCCCAGGTGCGGCCAAGGGGGGACGCCGCCTCGTGGTGTGGGCCCCAGGTGGCCCCCCTCGGGGTGCCCTTCTGGCTGGCTTCCTCCTCAGGACTTCTAAGACTTCTCGTATGCCCTCCTTCTTCTTCTGGTCTTCTGAAATAGGGTATCTCGACGGTGCTTTTTCCATCAGATTTCTGGTCCCGGTGTTTCTTCTCCAAAAATTATGAAACATGCAAAATAAGATAAAATAACATAAGTAATGCATCATAACATGAAATATATCGATGAATAACAGAAAATAACAGTATAGAATAGTGATGAAAAATGCACGTATCAACTCCCCCCAAGCTTAGACCTCGCTTGTCCCCAAGCAAAACTGGACTCAGAAACATGACCACGGGTTTATGGAGTGAGATGTCGATGAATAAAATACAGACAAGAAGCATCAGATCTATCAAAGCACAAGTCATATTAGACAGCAACCTCCTCTCATATAATCAAACTTGAAACAAGTAGAGGAAATCACAATAAAGGTGCAAAAGGAAATCATAATTGGTGAAGGCAAACTTCGTTCTTGGTCAGAGAACAATTAACACTGTACTTATCTTTTGATTAGAGTCTTTATACCAGAGTTTATATTGCAGAGTTTATCCTGCTCAATTATAACAGTCTCTTTGCAGTCATTGGTAACTTTCAAAGGGGTATTCAAACAGATAAAAGCATTTATACTAAACAAGAAATAATAAAGGACATTATTGAGTAAATCAGCATATAGATGGATGGATCACAACAACTCAAATGCTTGCTTAAGACAGAAAGGAGTAGGTTTACCGACTCAACATAAAGGTAAAAGGTAGGCCCTTCGCAGAGGGAAGCAGAGATTAACTCATGTGCTAGAGCTTTTCATTTGATAAATAGAAGTATTGAAAACAATTTTGAGAGTGGTGTATGTTTATGTCAACGAATGACAAACAGAAAATACAGTATGTCACAAGCCAACTAGACTTCACAAGAGCGGCTCCCATTGAAGGACGCAACTGGTATAGAAGGTCATCCTTGTTTTTTCTTTTGTTTACAAGATTATGCTTTGACTTATAAATCAGGGGGGAATAGTGAAGAGAATTTGTATTATTTTGTTTGGGGCTGGGAACCCCGCTGCCAGCTCTTCTAGCATTTGGATAAGCGGATGAAGCCACTAGTCCAAGTGTGTAAAGTCCAATAAACAAGTGAGATAAAGATTCTCTATTTGCGTCCTCATTAGCTAAAACATGGGCACAAAACATGTGTAATTTTAAGGTTTTTAAGGTAGCACACAAGAAATTTACTTGGAGTGGCAGTTCAATACCACATATAGGTAGGTATGGTGGACACAACCAGCAAGGCTTTGGGAAAAAAGGTTTGGATGCACGAGAATCATTCCTTCTCAGTACAGGTTTTTGGCTAGCAAGACTAGGTAGCAAGCATGGGAGTTGAGGGAAAACAAACAAATATACATATGATAAAACCAATCATGCAATATGATGCGTGTGCACACACGTTCGTTGGGAGACCCCCATAGAAAGGTATGAAGAGTGCAGCAACAAGTTTCCCTCAGAAAGAAACCAATGTTGAATCAACCAGTAGGAGGAAGGAGTAACTTCGGAAGGTTGAAGCTGCTGAGATGGCAGGGCGCCCTACCGGTTCAGCAGCAACGTGGAACCTACACAACACAGTCAAATCACTTTTCCCCAACGAAGGAGTGAGGTTGTCAATCTCACTGGTTTTTCTGAATACAAAGAGGTTAAACGTATGGTGTGGAAAATAGTAGGAACAATATGAAGCAGTATGAAAGCAGTATGAAAGCACTAGGTGTTTTATCATTATGAGGAAAATGAACCGAGGTACACAGTTCACTAGTGGTGTCTCTCCGAGAAAGATAAATAACATGTGTGGTGAACAAATTACAGCTGGGCAATTGACATAAATGAAGGCTGCATCGTAGTGCATATGCAAGACATAAAGATTACTATGTGATTCATGCGGGCATTACAACAAAATACATAGACCGTCATCCAACTGCATCTATGTCTAATAATCCACCCTCCGAATATCATCCGAACAACGTTGGGTATTAAGTTGCTAGCAACAGATTATTGCTGTAAGCAAAGTGTGTAATGTAAACAATGTAAACTAGGTAAACACCGTTGTTTTATCCCTAATGGCAACAACACATCCTCCATCTGTCACGCGTCTGTCACTCGAGCACAGATAAAAAGGAGGCATGAACCTACTATCGAGCATAAATACTCCCTCTTGGAGTTACTAGCATCTGCTTGGCCAGAGCATCTACTAATAACAGAGAGTATGCAAGATCATAAATAACATAAGCATGAAGATAACATGATAGATTGATAATCAGAAGACATAGCATTCAACATTCATCAGATCCCAGCAAACACAACATGTAGCATTACATAAAGATGATCTTGATCATGATAGGAAGCTCACAAGATCTAAACATGAGGTACAAAGTGGAGAGAACATGAGGGCATGGTGGTGTAGACCCCTCCGGTGATGAATTCCCCTCCTGGCAGGGTGCCGGGGAGAGCTCCAGAACCCTCCCGATCTCAGGATGACGATGACGGCGGCCTCAGGTGGTTTTCGGGATGAAGTGGAATATGTTTAGGGTTTATGTCTCGAGGGGATTAAATAGGCAAAAGGGCAAAGGCGATGGAGGCGTGGGGGGCCCACACCGCCCCCTGGCACGACCAGGGGGCGCCGCCCTATGGCGTGGGCCCCCTGAGGCCCCCCTCCGGGTCTCCGTGGAACCTTCGGGAATTCTAAGACTTCCGGACTTCAAATTTTCCAATTCCGAGAATATTTCAAGAACAACTTTTCTGAAACTAAAAAAGCAGAAAACAGGGAACTGGCTCTATGCCATCTTGTCAATAGGTTAGTCCAAAAAATCGATAAAAACGACATAAAGTGTATATCAAACATGTGGGAAACAATAAGAAAACAACATGGACCATCAGAAATTAAGGATACGTTTATGACGTATCAACATTTCTAAGCTTAGTTCCTACTCGTCCTCGAGTAGGTAAACGATAAAAACACATAATTTTTTAGGTGACATGCTACCAACATAAACTTGATCATCAATAATGTAAAAGCATAAGTAAGGTGAGATCATAGAACTTCAAAACAAGCATGATAAATAGAATTTTAGTAATAAAGCATAGCAATCACCTTGCATCATGAGAAGTAACACAAATAAAAAATCATGAATAACAATGCAACAAAAGATATACATTTGTTTCAAGTATAGAGAAAACATGTAAAAGTGATATTTCGCTAGTCCTTAAGAGTGGGAAAAAACATAAATGACAGGATACCTTCAAAGTTCATGAGGAAGACTAGAAAAAATAATTAGAGAACAAGCAATAACACATCATGAATCAATTAATAATTTTTGTGGGACAAATGCACATAAAACTTAGAATGGCAAGTATTTTCTCTCAACTGTGCATAAAGTTAGAAGATGGACACTCAACATAAAAGTAAAAGAAAGGCCCTTCGAAGAGGGAAGGAGGGATAACCTCATGTGCTAGAGCTTTTATTTTATTAAACAGAGGTATAAAAAAGGTTGACACTCCTCCCAACCATCTTACACAAACCATTGCTAACCGAATCCTCGGGTGCCTGCCAACAATCACATACCGTGGAGGAGTGTCTTTATTTTAAGAGAGGTGTATGATTATGTCGACGGATGGTAAATAGAAAATACAGTACGTCACAAGCCAACTAGACTTCACAAGAGCGGCTACCATAGAAGGACGCATCTGGGTAGAAGGTCATCCATCTTTCTCTTTTGTTTACACAATTATGCTTTGACTGATAAATCAGGGGCAAAAATAGTGAAGAGAATTTGTTGTTATTAATTTGGGGTTGGGCACCCCGCTGCCAGCTCTTCTATCATTGGATAAGCTGATGAAGCCACTAGTCCAGGGTGTGAAAGTCCAATCAACAAGTGAGATAAATATTCTCTATTTACCTCCTCGTGAGCTAAACCAGAAGCACAAAACAGGAGTAATTTTGAAAGTTTTAAAGGTAACACATGAGAAATTTACTTTGGAGTGGCTGTTAAATACCACATGTAGGTAGGTATGGTGGACACAATGAGAAAACTTTGGTTTTTGGGAGTTGGATGCACGAGTAGAGATCATACTCAGTACAGGTGGAGGCTAGCAGAAGACTGAGAGCGACAAATCAAGAGAGCATAAGAGCCATAATCATGCCTAGCGACATAAACATCATTAATTAAAGCATAAGTGGTACCACAAGTTCAAAAACTAAATGATCATGGAGGCTATAAGTGACTTTTTCACAATCATAAACATGGTGTGAGAATGCACCAAGTCAACCAAATAAAACATTCAAAGGAGAACACCACAAATTTATGCTTCAATATGACAAGAACAACTCAGCTATTCGAGGCTAATCATCATACTAAATAACCATAGGGATTTATTACTTAAATAACATCTAGCATGATATGAAAAAGTCTAGCCATAGTCTATACAAGCTTCTACTTGCACCGTTAAAAAATCTACCACAAGCAGCAGTTTCTTTTCCCAACAAGCACCATACAAAAAATGCTTTAACAAAAACTGTCTAAATGCTACAGTAAGCAAACATGATATTACTCACATACCACTACTAATACTAACAGCTCTGAACAAGATATGCAAATGAAAACAAGAGGCAAACATGATTTTTTGCATCAACTAGAAGAAAAACTAAGAATACTAGCATAGAAAGTATTCAAACGAAAAAGAGGAGCGTGTCTCTCTTGCAAACAAGGAATGCTAGGGTCCAACTATATTATTGCGGCAAGTAAAACAAAAAAAAGGAAAACAAAAGAAAAACAAACATACGCTCCAAGTAAACTTCATATGATGTGACCAAATAAAATTATAGTTTCACTAGAAGTGACCTGATAGATTGTTGATGAAGAAAGGGATGCATTGGGCATCCCCAAGATTAGATGTTTGATTCTTCTTAAAATATGCTTGGATGAACCACGAGGGCTTCCCTAAGCTTTGACCTTGCACTCTTCTAGATCACATATATCACCCTCTTCTCTTGACCCTTGTAAACTTCCTTCACACCACACTCAAAGAGTAATTCGCATTAGAGGGTTAGTGCAACAATTAAAATTCCATTGGTTCTTTATGGAACAAGTGATATTGATACTTTTAAACATAATCTACATCCACTGATGTTTCTTGAAGCAAAGAAATCCACTTGACATCGCAAAAGAGGAAATGCAAGAAAAATGGCAGAATCTGTCAAAACCAGAACAGTCTGTAAAGACGATTTTTTTTTTGAGGAACTTATGTTTCTCAGATCGAAAAACTTAAATAACAAAAAAATTGTGGAATTAGCCAAGGAATAAGCACAAGAAATTTTAGGTATTTCTGATTTTTCTGTGATTTGTACGATTTTTTACGATGGACAGAAGAAATCTGTTTCCTGCACAGAAATCCGAAAACCAACTCCAACTCTCGTCAGAAACCTTACTTGGCACTAATAAAACATGAAAATAAAGATACAAATGATTTTATACAGAAGTATAAAACCCCTTGAATCAAAGAAAATAAAGAAAAACAAACCAAAAATAAAACCATGGGTTATTTCCCAAGAAGTGATTTTCTTTAACGCCTTTTAGCTGGGCCCAGAAAAGTGGAATCAAGTATTTTCAAATGAAGAAGATGCTCACATGAGAAATATGAATTAAGCAAAAGAGATCATC
This sequence comes from Alopecurus myosuroides, assembly GCA_028641055.1. NCBI lineage: Eukaryota > Viridiplantae > Streptophyta > Magnoliopsida > Poales > Poaceae > Alopecurus > Alopecurus myosuroides. Next base: position 313,305,833 of record CM054062.1, on the reverse strand, counting down.
AAGAAGCAAGTATAAAACAAATTTAATTCTAACCCACTTCCTATGCATAGGAATATCGTAAAGAAATAAATTAAAGAAGCTCAAACTAGAAATCACGGGAAGGTAAAACAAGAGCAACTTCAAAACTTTCAATAAAAAGAGAGGTGTTTTAGTAACATGAGAATTCTTACAACCATATTTTCCCCTCTCATAATAATTTTCTGTAGCATCATTAACAAACTCAGCAATATAATTATCACATAAAGCATTTTTTTCATGGCCTAAAAGCACACAATTCATATCAAGCTAAAAAACAGTGGGATCAAAATTTAAAATCTCTCACTTTTAGAAATATCAAAACGAGATGATTGATTACTCATAAAAGGTATGGGACTACTAATAGCAATCCCATTTTCAATAGCATTATCATTCTCACAAGTTTCATTCATAGTAGTATCAAGGTCACAAGTATAGAAACTATCAATTTCATCAAAAAGGGATATTTCAAAAGAATCAATAGGATCATCACAACTATGACTTAAAGAGTTACTATCACTGGGAAGTATACATGGGTAGCTCCATTATTCCTCCTCTTTTTCATCCAATGAGCTTCCAGATTCAGCAGTTTCTCCTTTCATGGGTTCCTTCAAGGCATTAGTATCTTCCTTGGGTTGAGAGAATTTATTAAGATATTCCATTATGTAGTAATTAAAATCCTTGTAATTGTCAAAGCAATATTCAGGTATAGCATAAATCTCGTATTTATAAGGTGCATCGTCAATACTTTCAAGTAAGTAGGCAATTTCGAATGCACCCTTCCAAGCAATAAATTCTTCAATTTGTTCCACATCATATAATTCATAATTTACCTTAACATAAGAAGATATGGTAAAATCATCATTATACTCACACTGAAAAGGGAGGTGTTTATACCTCCTACACCAACGATATCTATCAAAGCAATAAGTAACATTATAAGTAGAGCACAAGTTTCTAGCATAGTCATGCAATTTATTAATTTTTTCACATAAGTGTTTCCCTTTTTGTGACAAGCGGTATTCCTTATAATATTTTTTGTTGATCCTCCCTGAACCCATCTTGCCAATAATATCTAGTTTCAAAGACATCAAACATTGATAGCAAGCATGATAAACAAAAAATAACAACTAGAATAAGAACTAATCTTTTGTGTTTTTGATACAGAGAAGAAAATTAGACAAAATAAAATAAACTAAGCAAAACAAAAACAAAGAAAAGAGATTGGAAGTGAGAGAAACTTTGATGCAAACGGTGGTAAACCCCGAGTGGAAGGTTGAGAAGAGTGCAACGGCAAGTTTTCCCTCATAAAAGAAACCAAGGTTGAATCGGACAGTAGGAGGACAAGAAATCTATGAAGGTTGATGCAGCTGGGGTGGCAGGGCGCACTACCGGTTCATCAGAAACATGGAAGCTACACGTCACTTTGCCCCAACGTAGCAGCGAGGTTATCAATCTCACCGCTTTTGCTAAACACAAAGAGGTTAAACGTATGGTGTGGAAAACAGCAGGAAAACATCATGAAAGCAGTAGCAGCAGTATGAAAGCAGTAGGTGTTTTATCAGTATGAGGAAAATGGACCGGGGTCCACATTTCACTAGTGGTGTCTCTCCGTGAAAGATAAATAACATGCGTGGTGAACAAATTACTGGGCAATTGACATAAATGAAGGCTGCACCGTAGTGCATATGCAATACATAAATATTACCATGTGATTCATGTGGGCATTACAACAAAATACGTAGAACATCATCCAAATGCATATATGTCTAATAATCCACCCTTCGAATATCATCCGAACAAAAGTTAGGTATTAAGTTGCTAGCAATAGATTATCACAGTAAGCAAAGTGTGTAATGTAAAGAATGTAAACTAGGTAAACACCGTTGTTTTCTCCCTAATGGCAACATCACATCCTCCATCCGTCACGTTTCTGTCACTCAAGCACAGATGCGAGGGAAGCATGAACCCACTATCGGGCATGAATACTCCCTCTTGTAGTTACTAGCATTTACTTGGCCAGAGAATCTACTAATAACGTAGAGCATGCAAGATCATAAATAACATATGCATGAAGATAACATAATAGATTGATAATCAGAAAACATAGCATTCAACATTCATCAGATCCCAGCAAACACAACATCTAGCATTACATAAATATGAACTCGATCATGTGAGGCAGCTCACGAGATCTAAACATGAGGTACAAAGTGGAGAAGACAAACATCTAGCTACTGCTATGGACTTGTAGTCCAGGGATGAACTACTCACGCATCACTTCGGAGGAGGGCGTGGTGGTGTAGACCCCTCCGGTGATGAATTCCCCTCCTGGAAGGGTGCTGGGGAGAGCTCCAGAACCCTCCCGATCTCGGGATGATGATGACGGTGGCCTCGGGTGTTTTTCGGGACGAAGTGGTATATCCTTAGGGTTTACGTCTCGGAGGTATAAATAGGCGAAAGGGCAAAGGCGATGGAGGCCGGAGGTCCCCACACCACCCCATGGCGTGGCCACGGGGCACACTGCCCTATGGTGTGGCCCCCTCTGGGTCTCTTCGGTACTCCGTGGATACTTCAGGAATTCTAAGACTTTCGGGCTACGAATTTTCCAATTCCGAGAATATTTCTAGAACAACTTTTCTGAAACTAAAAACGGTAGAAAACATGGCAGTAGCTCTGTGGCATCTTGTCAATAGGTTAGTCCAGAAAATCGATAAAAAATTACATAAAGTGTATACCAAACATGTGGGAAACAATAAGAAAACAACACGGAACATCAGAAATTAAGGATACGTTTATGACGTATCACCCCCTGGCCGCGCCTGGGGGTGGTCTGGCCCCCGGCCCACTCCTGGGCGCCCCCTTTTGTGTACTTGACCCCTAGGGAACCCTTATCCCCAGGACATCATCGAAGAGTTATTCTGCCGCCGCCTCGGGGCGGAAAACACCAGAGAGAGAAAAGCTCTCCGACAGGGAGAAATCTGTCCTGGAAATTCCTCTCCGGAGAGGTGAAAGTAAAGTATGGGCACCTAGAGGGGGGGTGAATAGGTGCTACGACCAATTTTAATTTTTCTTTCAGAATTAGGATTGACACAAAGGTAAATTCTCTAGATAATGCAACTACGGTGAATTTAGCTATATGACAAGGATAACACAATCACAATACAAGTATGAGTAAAGGGAGAAGGGAACGAAGTAACCGATATGAAGCACGCGGAGACACGATGTAATCTCGAGTTCCTCCTTGTTAAGGGAGTACGTCTCGTTGGAGGGGTGTGAGCTCGCCACAAAGGCCTACTCAACGCCACAAAGGCCTTAGCCTATTCTCCGATGAACCCCGCCACAAAGGCCTAGTCCACCTTCCACTATTGATCCCCTTTGAGGCGGGAATCGAATCCTTCACAAACAACTTGGGGCACACACCCACAAATAAAATTGAGGGCTCCCAACAATCTTGAATCACCAACAAGTAGCAAGATGCCTAGGTTCTCCACAAGAGGAAACCCTAGGCTAGATCCCTCGAGATAGAGAGGGGGAAATAAAGAACGACTCGGTGAAGATGTAGATCGAGGCCTTCTCCTTCAATCCTCCAAAGATCTTAGAGTTAGGTGGGAGGGATTGGGAGTTATTGAGGATTTGGTGAGCTCTTAAATTCAATTGAATGCCAAGGGGAAGAACTAGAGTTCAAGGTGGAAGAGGAGGGGTATTTATACCCCCTCCTCAAAACTGGCCGTTTTGCAGGAAAAAGGGTACCGGAATATCCGGTCCAAGTTTGGACCGGAATATCCGGTTTCCAGATCTCCACAAATCCGTTGAATTCAACCGGAATATCCGATTGCCTTTGAATAATCCGGAACAAATAATCCGGCTCATCTCTATCCTGCATAGGCAACTGGATCGGATATTCCGGCTCCTCCGGAATAATCCGGTACAAATAATCCGGTTTTTTCTGTCAGTTTTATCTCCAGTCCTTCGCCATTTTCGAGCAAAAACTCTACAACCGGAATATCCGGTCCGAGATGAATAATCCGGTACCAAAAATCCGGCTCATCTCTGTGCCGAAAAATGGACCATATCCTAACCGGAATATCCGGTTTCCCAGAACAATCTGGTTAGAATAATCCGGTTGGCTTCTCTCCCAAATCTCTTAGGCCAATCTTCAGCGATCTTTTTGGTGATCGATGCCGATGTTAAGTATAACAACTGCACACTAAACACCTCGATAAATAATGTACTTAGTATTATTAACTAACACACAAAACACCGGGAAAAACGAAATGCACTTTCAATCTCCCCCTTTTGGTGTTAGATGAAAACACTAAGATTTGCAATAGAACCTTGACGAGAACATGTTTGAAATAAAATGGAAATCTCTCCCCCTACTTATATGCACATCTTTTGTTTGCCTCAAATGCAAAAAGTGCAGTAATATATGGGGAGCAATTTCCAACAAGTAGCAAACATGTAAAAGTAACAATATCACAAATATGTTGAGAACTAAAGAGAAATATATACCTTGTGCGTAGAGATGATAACAAGAATATCCAAGCACAACAATAGATAATATCCTCAACATATAAGATAGATAATCTAGATAACCACTAACATGGAGATAATCCATGATAACCCATAACATAGTCTCACAACAAATAGCACATAGTTTTAAACGAGACAATAAAACGAACAAAGTTGTAACACCTGGGGTGTTACCCTAATAGAGAGTGTTTGTTTTCTTTTGCTTGCATCATATGCATCACATGAGCATTGCATTCTGTTTTTCAAAACAAATCAAAATTCAAAACAATTTAAACTTTCACCCTTGCTCAAAATTTCCAATTTCAAACTTGCAAACTAAACCACTCATTTGTTCTTCAATAGTTTGAAAATTGTTTTAATCAAATTGACTGTTAATAATTTTCCCCCCTCTTGTTAAAACCCTAATGGCTAACTCAAAAATTTAAATCAACTCACTCATTAAATTGTTGATTTTTAATCAAACCATTAATTCAATCAATTAATTCTAAATCATTTTCAAATTCAAACCAAATGTATTTCAAACAGAACCAATTTAAAACTATCAAAATAATAACCAAAACTTTCTTTTATTCCTTGTACCCAATTGAATCTTTTGGGTCACCTTATTAAAAGATTTATTTTATTAATCCTTCCAAATATTCAAGAATCATCTAAATTGGTTTATTTTCCAAACAACACCACAACTTAAACCTTTTTGAAATCCAAACTTAATAACTGTTGAAAATTAACATAATAAACTCACCCTAATTTTATAGGATTTTTTCCTAACCCTAACAGCCTTCTTTTCTTCCATTTTTGGTTTCAGCAAAAAAAAAGAAACAGAAATAATAAAAGAAAGCGCGCGGCAGCTAACTAACCTAACTAGGCCCAGCCCGCTAACCCCCCTAACTAGCGCAGCCCAGCCCGACTAACTCACTTACCGGTTCGATCAGGCCGCCCCCGTCGTCTTCGCTGCGTACGGCAGCGCATCGGAGAGCGCCACGGCGGCACTGCAACGATCACGATGGCTAGGAGCTCATCCGAGCCCCTATAAGTCCCCCTCGAACCGCGCGTAGCCTAGACCCAACCCTAGGAACCTCTGTCCCCCCTAGCGCCACCGCTGCTCCCTCTCTCCCGTCGATCTCGCCTCTCTGTAATACCTCACCGGAGAACCACCGAGCTCCCTCTGAATCTCCGTCCACCACCACCGCCTCGCAACGCCACCGTCTACACTAGCCACTGGAACCTGTCCCCCTCTCCTCCCTCTCGCGTTTGGACACCCCAACTCCCCTGGCGTCTTGCTGGAACCACGCCGCCGAGCACGACGCTGTCGCCACCGCCATCGCCGCCACACTGAACCTCCGTTGCTCCCCGACGCTGTCGTGCCCCTCGTTGCTATCTGACCACGGGGATCAACTCGCCACGTCTCCCGCAACCTTTTGGACACCGGCGCCTTCTCGGTGGAGCCCCGTAGCCGCGCCGCGGTCCTCGACGTCGCCGGCCGCCGCGCTGCCACGAACCTCTGCATCGACGACAGCCGCTGGTGAGCCTCCACTTCCCTCCTTCCTGTCGTGCTCACGATGCATGCGTCCGTCCACACATCCCCACCAACCCCAGCACAACACCTCGATGCACAGCAGCCAAGCGCACAACGGCGATCGCCGCCGGCCCTCTGTCTGTCGCCGTCAGGTGCAGACATGTTTTTGTTCGTCAGAAACTTCAGAGTCGCGAAGTAACCTTTTCATCCCTGTATCGCTGTTAACTGACAAGAATCTCGAGACACCGTACTGGTTCAGTCCCTGCGCACAGCGAGCGAGCTCGCGAGTTCGAGGCCTGGCCTCGCGGGATAAATCCCAAAACTTTTTGCCCGCTTCGCTGACAGGGAGGGCCCCCTGTCAGCCTCTCACGTGCCACGCTAGCACAGTGAGCCCACGGGCCCCCCTGGCAGTGACTGGGTAGGAAAACGGTGCGTATAAAAAATTTTAAACATGATCTGTAATCAAAAACTAGTCCTTATTTTTAACAGATTAGTCCCTGAAAGTATTTTGGCAATAAAATTAGTTTTATAACTCACATAAATGAAAATAAAATAGGCACACTGGTGTAAATTAAATTATCTATCTTTTGGTAACATTTGTTCACTGTTTTGAAATTCCAAAATGCAATTTAAATTTGAATTCAAACAAATCAATTGCAAATTTCTAAAATACATAACTAATTCATTATTATTCCAATAAATGCAAATAAAATATGTTTTCCATGCCATTTCAAATAACCTTTTCAAATATAACTTTTGTTTCCTGTTTTGAAATTTCAAAATTGCATTTAAAATTCAAATTTGAATAATTCAAATGTAATTTGCAATAATTCATAAATAATTCATACTAATTCCAAATAAGACAAATAAAATATGTTTTTCATACCAATTTGAATATTCTATTCAAATATAAAATTTGTTTCATTGTTTGAATAATTTAAATTGCCTAAATAATTTAATACTTGTTTAATTCATTTAAATTTGATAAAATCATAACTTGCTCAAAGTAAAATAATTTTGAACATGCAAAATATGTTTTCTAACCATCAAAGTGTGAACTTCTCAAATGTGAATTTGAAATGATGTTTTGAACAAATAAAACTTCAATTAAATTCAAACTTGTTTCAAATCCATTTAAAACTTGTTTAATATTGTTTAATTCATAATTAAATTATCCTAATTCCAATTTCAATATTTGAAACATGTAGTCCACCTAAAATTTTGTGTTCTAATCCAATATGAACTTTGTTATCTGTTTTGAACAATTTAACTTGATGAAAACAACCAAATGCTTGTGTGGCACCTTTAAGTAACAAAAATTCCAAAACTTAATAAGTGAATTTCATAATGGTTAAACCATATTTCCAACTGGTTCTATTGTTGTTATTTTGTTGTTTTCCTCATCCATGCATCATACTAAACCACTTTCACCTGATGATTAGTTGGAAAACAATTGTTTCAACCATAATTCATGGACTTTTCATATGCAACTCAAATTGCATATGGGTCCATTTAAATCTGTTTATCTTGTCAACTAGTTTACCCTGATGCATCTTTAAACCTATCATGCATCCATATCTTGATCATGCTGGATCTTTTGCCGTAGTAGTAATTGCTGCATCCGGTGTTTGTTCGAGGTTCATTGCTTCTTCCCGGATAGGACGTTGAGATGATGTGAGCAACGACAAGTTCTGCTACCTTGCGGGATCTCAGGCAAGTATACTCACTTGCTGCCATATGGCTGCCTTTCATCACTTGTTACCGATTCTTTCCGTTGATTCTTTTCTGCTATCCTTAGTAGTAGTTGTTTCTGTTACGAACCCATCACATGAATCCCTTAACCTTGATATTGCCTCACCTCCATACCTATAACCATTGCTTGTTGCCCGTGTCTTACTATCATGCTTAGGGTTGTTTTGCTCGAGTCTGTTACCCGTTACTTTCTGTTACTACTCTATTATGTTCTGGGGGCTCGAGGTTAATCAATCAATCAATCTTGTTAATGCTAATGGTAATAATAATTTGATGATAAGGCACCGGCAGGAGGCCCTTTGTGGTTTTGAGGCCTGCTAGTGTCGACCCTAATAGGAAAAGGGTCTTGTCTACTGATCCATGATGAGCGCACTACCCGCATGTGGGAAGCGAGTATGGGCGCCCCCCTCAATTTGACTCGATTCGCATCTCGTCCAAATCGCCTCATTTAGTTCGGGTTTTCCATTTGCTGCATGCATGATCTTGCGAGCCCTTGGTACCCGGGTGGAACTTTCGTAGTCGGCATATAGGGGGACACGTTCTTAGAGTGCTATGAGGGTCCATTTTCTTCTGGGCTCGATTAGCCGTGCGCCCAAGGTGCTTTGGGCTTGATGCCAAGAAGAGTTGAGTTGTGTAGAGTACCTCGCTTGGTGGGTTTGATTCCCGTCTGGCGGGATATTCTTGCGTGTACGGCCAAATTGGTGCAACCCTGCAAGGATAATCTTCTCGAGAAGCCGTGTTTTCCGCGGTTATGGATTACTTGGTGAAATTACTGGCTAACAAGTACTCAGGACAACTTAAACATAATGATTAACAATCTTTCACCCAATGATTAACAACTTGACTAGTAATAGGCTTATGGACACAATAATCTGAACCATCACTAATCCAACTGTGTGAGTTATCCTCGGATTGCTTCTTCGGATAAGGGGCGAGATCCAGGATGGGTTTGTTTCAAGTTATCTTTCAGTTGGTTACAACACTCGATCTTATCTCCTTTCTGGTAGCCGGAAGTTGTAGTATCTCTCTGTAGTTGGTTAGTGCAGCCCGATGTCGCTTATTTGCAATAACCCCTTCCTTTCCGTTGATCCCAAATTATTTGTATCTTGTGATGACTGGCTACGCCGGTATTCTTGTGAGTATGGTTTATCCACTTGCCAGTACTTAATCGTACTGACCCACGAATCTCTTTCGTGGCTGCATATTCAACATTGCAGTCAACAGGTTTGAAGTCTGACGACGTTAGCTTGGTAATCCCTCCGGCTTGGCCTGGGCAGGGATTGGACGCTCTCGGTTATCTTCAGGACTCTTAGTCCAATTTGGATCTTGTCCGTAGCCGGACGCTATGTTGTTCGTCCGCTGTTATTTGGATCTTTGTATTTGTATTAGTTGTATCCCTGGCTCGTTTGAGTCATCTTGTATCTATCTGTTTCTGGTTGTAATTGTGGAATATTCGTGAACTGTTGTAATGTTATCATAAGTGGCAACCTGGAATCGGTTATTGTGCGGATTTGGCGGGAATGCTGAAATCTGCATAATGCCCGATCTCGGGGCGTCACAAATGGTATCAGAGCCTTGGTTCCGATTCCCGGGATTGTTTCGATACGAATGGTTATCGAAGCAACGGGTCCGCAAAGCCTGTAGGATAACCTCGCTAACGGTCGTTGTTTCTAGAATGTCAAAAACTATTTCTGCTAAACTATTTTGGAAAAACATCTCGATAGGATTCTTGTTTTCTCCTTATCCCTATTCTATTTCCCCTCCCATCTTATTTGTTTTGGAGTCTCCCCTCTTGTCTATCTTTCAAAGTATTAGGATCCCACGAGGGTGGACGTTTTCTGAGCCCTTAACCTAATAGGTTCGATCATCGGAAGGTTCCTGGTGGAAGAACATCCTCGTCAGCCCGAGCAAGAATCCCTTGTTAGTGGTGTCGAGAAGCCCTTGTTAGTGGTGTCGAGGAGATCAACTGGAAGCACGAAGAATCGATAGTCAAACTTCTTTCCCCTCCCGGGTTAGCAGGTGGATTGCGAGGGCGCAATCCCTTGTTAGTGGTGTCGTCTTTAACACCTGGGGTGTTACCCTAATAGAGAGTGTTTGTTTTCTTTTGCTTGCATCATATGCATCACATGAGCATTGCATTCTGTTTTTCAAAACAAATCAAAATTCAAAACAATTTAAACTTTCACCCTTGCTCAAAATTTCCAATTTCAAACTTGCAAACTAAACCACTCATTTGTTCTTCAATAGTTTGAAAATTGTTTTAATCAAATTGACTGTTAATAATTTTTCCCCCTCTTGTTAAAACCCTAATGGCTAACTCAAAAATTTAAATCAACTCACTCATTAAATTGTTGGTTTTTAATCAAACCATTAATTCAATCAATTAATTCTAAATCATTTTCAAATTCAAACCAAATGTATTTCAAACAGAACCAATTTAAAACTATCAAAATAATAACCAAAACTTTCTTTTATTCCTTGTACCCAATTGAATCTTTTGGGTCACCTTATTAAAAGATTTATTTTATTAATCCTTCCAAATATTCAAGAATCATCTAAATTGGTTTATTTTCCAAACAACACCACAACTTAAACCTTTTTGAAATCCAAACTTAATAACTGTTGAAAATTAACATAATAAACTCACCCTAATTTTATAGGATTTTTTCCTAACCCTAACAGCCTTCTTTTCTTCCTTTTTTGGTTTCAGCAAAAAAAAAAAGAAAAGAAACAGAAATAATAAAAGAAAGCGCGCGGCAGCTAACTAACCTAACTAGGCCCAGCCCGCTAACCCCCCTAACTAGCGCAGCCCAGCCCGACTAACTCACTTACCGGTTCGATCAGGCCGCCCCCGTCGTCTTCGCCGCGTACGGCAGCGCATCGGAGAGCGCCACGGCGGCACTGCAACGATCACGACGGCCAGGAGCTCATCCGAGCCCCTATAAGTCCCCCTCGAACCGCGCGTAGCCTAGACCCAACCCTAGGAACCTCTGTCCCCCCTAGCGCCGCCGCTGCTCCCTCTCTCCCGTCGATCTCGCCTCTCTGTAATACCTCACCGGAGAACCACCGAGCTCCCTCTGAATCTCCGTCCACCACCACCGCCTCGCAACGCCACTGTCTACACTAGCCACTGGAACCTGTCCCCCTCTCCTCCCTCTCGCGTTTGGACACCCCAACTCCCCTGGAGTCTTGCTGGAACCACGCCGCCGAGCACGACGCTGTCGCCACCGCCATCGCCGCCACACTGAACCTCCGTTGCTCCTCGACGCTGTCGTGCCCCTCGTTGCTATCTGACCACGGGGATCAACTCGCCACGTCTCCCGCAACCTTTTGGACACCGGCGCCTTCTCGGTGGAACCCCGTAGCCGCGCCGCGGTCCTCGACGTCGCCGGCCGCCGCGCTGCCACGAACCTCTGCATCGACGACAGCCGCTGGTGAGCCTCCACTTCCCTCCTTCCTGTCGTGCTCACGATGCATGCGTCCGTGCACACATCCCCACCAACCCCAGCACAGCACCTCGATGCATAGCAGCCAAGCGCACAACGGCGATCGCCGCCGGCCCTCTGTCTGTCGCCGTCAGGTGCAGACATGTTTTTGTTCGTCAGAAACTTCAGAGTCGCGAAGTAACCTTTTCCTCCCTGTATCGCTGTTAACTGACAAGAATCTCGAGACACCGTACTGGTTCAGTCCCTGCGCACAGCGAGCGAGCTCGCGAGTTCGAGGCCTGGCCTCGCGGGATAAATCCCAAAACTTTTTGCCCGCTTCGCTGACAGGGAGGCCCCCCTGTCAGCCTCTCACGTGCCACGCTAGCACAGTGAGCCCACGGGCCCCCCCTGGCAGTGACTGGGTAGGAAAACGGTGCGTATAAAAAATTTTAAACATGATCTGTAATAAAAAAACTAGTCCTTATTTTTAACAGATTAGTCCCTGAAAGTATTTTGGCAATAAAATTAGTTTTATAACTCCAATAAATGAAAATAAAATAGGCACACTGGTCTAAATTAAATTCTCTATCTTTTGGTAACATTTGTTCACTGTTTTGAAATTCCAAAATGCAATTTAAATTTGAATTCAAACAAATCAATTGCAAATTTCTAAAATCAATAACTAATTCATTATTAATCCAATAAATGCAAATAAAATATGTTTTCCATGCCATTTCAAATAACCTTTTCAAATATAACTTTTGTTTCCTGTTTTGAAATTTCAAAATTGCATTTAAAATTCAAATTTGAATAATTCAAATGTAATTTGCAATAATTCATACTAATTCCAAATAAGACAAATAAAATATGTTTTTCATACCAATTTGAATATTCTATTCAAATATAAAATTTGTTTCATTGTTTGAATAATTTAAATTGCCTAAATAATTTAATACTTGTTTAATTCATTTAAATTTGATAAAATCATAACTTGCTCAAAGTAAAATAATTTTGAACATGCAAAATATGTTTTCAAACCATCAAAGTGTGAACTTTTCAAATGTGAATTTGAAATGATGTTTTGAACAAATAAAACTTCAATTAAATTCAAACTTGTTTCAAATCCATTTAAAACTTGTTTAATATTGTTTAATTCATAATTAAATTATCCTAATTCCAATTTCAATATTTGAAACATGTAGTCCACCTAAAATTTTGTGTTCTAATCCAATATGAACTTTGTTATCTGTTTTGAACAATTTAACTTGATGAAAACAACCAAATGCTTGTGTGGCACCTTTAAGTAACAAAAATTCCAAAACTTAATAAGTGAATTTCATAATGGTTAAACCATATTTCCAACTGGTTCTATTGTTGTTATTTTGTTGTTTTCCTCATCCATGCATCATACTAAACCACTTTCACCTGATGATTAGTTGGAAAACAATTGTTTCAACCATAATTCATGGACTTTTCATATGCAACTCAAATTGCATATGGGTCCATTTAAATCTGTTTATCTTGTCAACTAGTTTACCCTGATGCATCTTTAAACCTGTCATGCATCCATATCTTGATCATGCTGGATCTTTTGCCGTAGTAGTAATTGCTGCATCCGGTGTTTGTTCGAGGTTCATTGCTTCTTCCCGGATAGGACGTTGAGATGATGTGAGCAACGACAAGTTCTGCTACCTTGCGGGATCTCAGGCAAGTATACTCACTTGCTGCCATATGGCTGCCTTTCATCACTTGTTACCGATTCTTTCCGTTGATTCTTTTCTGCTATCCTTAGTAGTAGTTGTTTCTGTTACGAACCCATCACATGAATCCCTTAACCTTGATATTGCCTCACCTCCATACCTATAACCATTGCTTGTTGCCCGTGTCTTACTATCATGCTTAGGGTTGTTTTGCTCGAGTCTGTTACCCGTTACTTTCAGTTACTACTCTATTATGTTCTGGGGGCTCGAGGTTAATCAATCAATCAATCCTGTTAATGCTAATGGTAATAATAATTTGATGATAAGGCACCGGCAGGAGGCCCTTTGTGGTTTTGAGGCCTGCTAGTGTCGACCCTAATAGGAAAAGGGTCTTGTCTACTGATCCATGATGAGCGCACTACCCGCATGTGGGAAGCGAGTATGGGCGCCCCCCTCAATTTGACTCGATTCGCATCTCGTCCAAATCGCCTCATTTAGTTCGGGTTTTCCATTTGCTGCATGCATGATCTTGCGAGCCCTTGGTACCCGGGTGGAACTTTTGTAGTCGGCATATAGGGGGACACGTTCTTAGAGTGCTATGAGGGTCCATTTTCTTCTGGGCTCGATTAGCCGTGCGCCCAAGGTGCTTTGGGCTTGATGCGAAGAAGAGTTGAGTTGTGTAGAGTACCTCGCTTGGTGGGTTTGATTCCCGTCTGGCGGGATATTCTTGCGTGTACGGCCAAATTGGTGCAACCCTGCAAGGATAATCTTCTCGAGAAGCCGTGTTTTCCGCGGTTATGGATTACTTGGTGAAAGTACTGGCTAACAAGTACTCAGGACAACTTAAACATAATGATTAACAATCTTTCACCCAATGATTAACAACTTGACTAGTAATAGGCTTATGGACACAATAATCTGAACCATCACTAATCCAACTGTGTGAGTTATCCTCGGATTGCTTCTTCGGATAAGGGGCGAGATCCAGGATGGGTTTGTTTGAAGTTATCTTTCAGTTGGTTACAACACTCGATCTTATCTCCTTTCTGGTAGCCGGAAGTTGTAGTATCTCTCTGTAGTTGGTTAGTGCAGCCCGATGTTGCTTATTTGCAATAACCCCTTCCTTTCCGTTGATCCCAAAGTATTTGTATCTTGTGATGACTGGCTACGCCGGTATTCTTGTGAGTATGGTTTATCCACTTGCCAGTACTTAATCGTACTGACCCACGAATCTCTTTCGTGGCTGCATATTCAACATTGCAGTCAACAGGTTTGAAGTCTGACGACGTTAGCTTGGTAATCCCTCCGGCTTGGCCTGGGCAGGGATTGGATGCTCTCGGTTATCTTCAGGACTCTTAGTCCAATTTGGATCTTGTCCGTAGCCGGACACTATGTTGTTCTTCCGCTGTTATTTGGATCTTTGTATTTGTATCAGTTGTATCCCTGGCTCGTTTGAGTCATCTTGTATCTATCTGTTTCTGGTTGTAATTGTGGAATATTCGTGAACTGTTGTAATGTTATCATAAGTGGCAACCTGGAATCGGTTTTTATGCGGATTTGGCGGGAATGCTGAAATCTGCATAATGCCCGATCTCGGGGCGTCACAAAAGTTCACGAAATAAGACTAAATGGACACAAGCTCTCAAGAAATGGTAAAAGCATACGCTTGTGCCCGAAACCCATGCAAATCCTGTAGTCTAGAAGCTACTTCTCCTCCTTTGGCATCGAGACACCAAAAAGGAGAGAAACAACTGTGCTAACGTCCCATGGAAGATCTAAGCATCCGAATGCTCAGAGGACTCTCCTAGCGACGTGTCAGAAGCTCCCTCAGCCGCCCTCTCCAGATCATCATATGTCTCCTCATCCTCCTCATCATCATCAACTGGAGCCCTTGAAGAAGCAGAAGTAGTGCGGAGAGCCTCCTCAATGCGCTCCCAACGAGTGCGATCACTAGCAGACCACTGAGAATAATACTGAGGAACAAGTGGATCAGGCAGATCACCAGTAGCACCACTCACATGGTGAAGAATCTGACTTTGGGTACTAGACATGGCAGTGTCCCTGTAGTAGGCCTTGTACTGCTCCTTATGAATG
Source organism: Alopecurus myosuroides (assembly GCA_028641055.1). NCBI lineage: Eukaryota > Viridiplantae > Streptophyta > Magnoliopsida > Poales > Poaceae > Alopecurus > Alopecurus myosuroides. The sequence goes on along the minus strand of CM054062.1, from coordinate 313,290,795 downwards.
TCCACCTTCATGGACATCACATTGCGCTGAAACCAGGATAGCTTCCTGACATTGCGCAGAGTGGTGGACGCAGGATGAGCACTAGAAGAGGCCACACCCCCCATAGAGGTACCACCCTCAGGTGGAGAAACAGGAGCAGCAGGTACGACCTTCTTCCTTTTGATGTACATCTTCTTGACCTTGTGAGGCTCCATGGGTAACTCAGAGAAATCCCTCTTCATCACATCCTTGATCAACATCATGATATAAGGTCCATAGGGAATGGTGTTCCACCAATCATAGCATTGTAAAACTCATGGTAGATAATGTCCATGACATCCACAGTATAAGAGTTTGAAGGATCCTCATCCTCCATGCACTGTTTAGCCAACATAAGATGATTGCACAATGGACTGGTGAGAGCATCATTGTTACCTCCACTCGGCATCAAGAAGGACCTGAAGATACGCACGATCTTATCATAGAGAGGAAGAAGCCCCTCCAGCTTCCCAACAGTAAAACCAGGAGCATACAACTCTGCCATGTACCTCTGCCTCCAAGTTCTCTCCACCTCATGCACACGGTGACCAACTGGAGGGTGAGTGATGTAACGGTAACCAAGTAGACGAGCCAATCTGTGAAAAGGAATCTCACATGGAGTGGTATGGGTCATCCACTTAAGGATCCAAACAGAGTCAGAGCTGAAAGCCAGAGTGGACATGAACGGAGTGACGAGCTCGGTGTTGTACGGGCACTGGGTCTCCATCAGCTTCACAAGACCGAATCTCTCAACAATACAGGCTGCATCTGCAAACTCTTACTTATCCTTCATCACATGAAACTCCAATGGATGCATCTCACGGATAAGGAACCTGAAGTTACAGTAGATGTCTGCATAGATATAGGACTAATCCAGACACCAGAAACGAGCATCATCACAAGTACCATCCTGTGGAGTGTTGTACCAATCCTTCTGATGTAGCCCACCCAATCCAACCAAGTGCACCGATAACAAGATCGCGAGCAAAGGCCATACATGACAAGGTGAACTCGTTCCTCTCGCTCCATACTTTCGGTAACTTGGCGGATGGTGCGCTACCTCATGGTTCAACCCTTTGTGTGCTCAGGTTCGAACCCACCACAGAGGCCCCGGAAAGCGCCCAAGACGACGCACAAGAAGTTGCCCAAGAAGACGCCGAAGGTGACCGAGGAGGACCAGCGCAAGGAGACGAAGGCAAGAAGCCCCAGGTGGCGGAACCTCCGATGAATCCACCGGAGCCTCCGCTCCGCGCCAGCCACCGGAGCCTCCGGTGCAGCCTCCGCCCAAAACCCCTTCGGCTCGATAAGAGAGGAGCTACCACCGGACCCAACAACGGAACCTCCGGTGAACCCACCGAAGCCTCCGCTCCGCGCCAGCCACCGGAGCCTCTGGTGCAGCCTCCGCCCAAAACCCCTTCGGCTCGATAAGAGCGGAGCTACCACCGGACCCAACGACGGAGTCCCCGGTGGCCCGCCCCAAAGGACCCACCGGAACCCCACCGGAGTCTCCGGTTAAACCACCGGTACCTCCAGTGAAACCACCGGAGCCTCCGCTCCTGCGCGGCCTGCGTGCCAACTTTCGGGCCTTGACCCATGTATCTCATCCTCCCACCTACCCCTTTGGCACTACGCTATAAATAGACTCCCCATTCTCAGATCTAGGGTTAGAGTTGAATTTAGAACATAGAGCTTGGCTCTCTTGTATCCCTCTTTGAGGAACTACTCCTATGATGTGTACCTAGGACCGTATCAAGGCTACTCCTACGACTTCGTCTAGGATCGTATTAAGGAACATCCCAACTACTTGTCCTCTCCCTTTGGGTTTCAGTTAAGAGTTTTCCAATCTTCCTCTCGTAAACCCTTGAGGTTCTATTGACGTAGTAGACCGGCTATGGATGTGAAACAGTTTGTATCAAGGTGAGTTCAGTTGGATCGATCGTTCTGTAGGCGACCCTCGGTGTTTAGTTGACGGGAGGTTTGGGATCTTTCGGTTCTTGCAATTTATCCCCCTTTTTGTTTCCCCGCGATTGCCCACGATTCCCCCTCGATTCCCCATCTCGTGTTCTTCGTGTTCTTCGCGTTCTTCGTTAGTTCTTGTCGATTCGTGAAGATCGGGCCAATATGGGAGTACACCTCCACATCATCTGGTATCCAGAGCTAGATTGAAACGAATTCGACACCCACACCCCTCCCCATCCACCAATTTTTCTTCTACCACCATAAATTTCGAAAATCATCACAAAAATAGCCAAAAGGGATTTCGACCGATCTGTTGATTCGTTGAGTTTTTCGTGGTTTTAATTCATAGATTTGTTGCCAAACACCATTCCCCACCTTTCTATTCAGCCATTTTTCCCAAATTCGCCCAAATTTTTTCTTTATTTTGAAGGAATTTCGAATTTGAGCCAAAATCTCAGAAAATCTCAGCTTTGCGATTTCCGGACAGATTTTGAAACTTGTTTTTCTTTGTCGTTTGTGATCCAAATTGAGTGCAACAAGTTGCTACGCGACGCCCACGACACCACCTACACTTCCACATCAACGGATCGCCACGACATCGACATCCACCGGCCGCAAGTCTGTGATCATCAATAAGAGAGGTATAACTTGCTTCCGCTTGAACCATCCCACCCATTGTGTACCTTACCTATTCGAACTAGTTCTTTTACACCGCTTGGCATCGCATTTGTGGCATCGAGAGTGCGAGTTGGGCGCTTGTGAGAGATTAGCTACGAGTAGACATTGGCATTTTGGAATCCATCAAAAGAGAAAAAAAAAGGAAAAAAGAAAATAGAAAAAGAAGCAAAGGATCGATGCCAATTGCTTTCCATTGTAGGAACGTGTAGCATTGTGTCGCAAAAGAGAAAGACTGACCGATTGCCACGATGTGAATCTTGCACTACTAGAGATTTGCTTATAGCAGCATATCCTACCACATGCGAACAAGAAAACCTGTGCGCCTGGGTTAATTAGCGCCGGCAAAGCGTAGATCTGTGCGCCTGGGGTAAGTCTGTTACCCCAGGCGAACAGAAAACTGAAGCACCTGGGGTAAAGTGTGGCAGGGCCAAGCACGGCCGACCCTGGCACGCTCCCTTTACCGCAGGCGAACAGCCCACCGGTTCGCCTGCGGTATAACAGATACCACAGGCGAATAAATATAGAAGCGCGTGGGGTAAAAAGTGGAATGCGGTAGCTCCCTTTAGCGCAGGCGCACCGAGGATCTGTTCGCCTGGGATAAAGAAATGCCTGGGGTAGCACCACTTAGCGCAGGCGCATCTATTACCATATTCGCCTGGGGTAATTTTTGTCCCCAATATAAGTGCGGCCAGCCACCCACCACCACCCCTATCCACCCCACTCACTCACTCACTAGTCCAAACTCGAGCCATTAGTGCTCCTAGCTCAATCCCCCACACCCCTCCACCATTTTTAGCTAATTTAACCAATCATGTTTGTTATATTTTAGCTAGTATGCTACCCCACTTTCCCTCTTCCAAATCTCTCCACTAGATCTACTAACCGGACACTAGATCTCACCACAAATGCACCACTAGCTACTTCTAGATCTATCACTCTCTTATCGGTCGTCTCTTCGGTGATCTTCGACGTCGTCATCGCGTCTATATATTTTGCATTGTGTGTCATATTAATAGGTGCGTGGGATTGGTCGGTGGATGAGAATTCGTTCTCTTTTTCATTTTATTGTGTTGCCATGAGGATGAGTTGCCAATGTTTTGCCGAAATGTTGATTCATTTCCTTTTCGGCAAATTTCTGGCGCTCCGCGTTACACCTTTTGTAGGAAGGTCATGCCGAAATTTTCCGTGAAAACCGGATCTAGTTAATGAAACCTCTGTCTCTTGCATTTTGTAGCAATGGTCATTGCGATGAGGACAAGCGTGGTGCATAGGTACGTGCGACGCGCGACGGCCGAGATGCATGGAAACAACCGCACCGAGATAGAGTGTCCGTGTCGGAAATGCAAGCTGGGGTCTTTGTTCAAACCAGATTCTGGTAATATGGAGAAGCACCTGCTCAAGTATAGTTTCATGGAGGGCCACACTAAGTGGATGGATGATGATGAAGACGATGATCACGTCGAGACCAATTGGGCGGCGACATGTGAAGATGATCAGGAGGAGTCTGAACATGGCAATGGAGAGGACGAAGAGGCTGTCGACGGAGACGACTATAATGAAGAAGAAGGGAGTCATGGTGATCAAGAACATGAAGACGAGGACATGAACACTCCGCTAACTTCAGTCGTGCGGGAACCTCATGTTCAAGATCTTCTTCTCAAGAACACGTCGACCGACGCCAGACGTAAATCTAAGATCACGCAACTAGAGATAGACTCTGCAACTCCGTTATATGACGCAAGTCGCGGGACGGAGGAGTCACGCTTGAGAGTAGCTCTGGATCTTCTTGAGATGAAGGCAAAACACGGATGGACCGACACAAGCATGGACGATCTTCTGCGATACCTGAAGACGCACTTACCTGAAGGGAACACATGTGCTAGTAGTCTACAGGAGGCCAAGAAAATCGTGTGCCCCCTCGATTTACCGCACACAAAATACCACGCTTGCGTCCGTGACTGCATAATTTACCGTAACGAGCACGCGGACCAGATCAAATGTCCGGTGTGCGGTGCTGATCGTTACAAGAGGGGGACGAAGAAAGCTCCTAGGAAAGTTGTGTGGTACTTTCCACTCATTCCCCGTCTGCAGCGGTACTTCGTGGACCCCAAGGAAGCAAAGCTCATGGTCTGGCACGATGACAGAAAGAAGGCGGTGCTGAGCGATCCAGAACGTGTTGAAAAACCAGTGCTAACACACCCTTCGGATGCACGTCAGTGGAAAGCATTAGACGCATTCGATGAAGAATTCGGGAACGACCCAAGGAACATCAGGCTTGGTGCGAGAACTGACGGTCTCAATCCGTTTGGCAATCAGAGCAGCAAACATAGCACCTGGCCCGTGTTTGTATGGATGTACAACCTCCCCCCGTGGATGTGTCTGAAGAGTAAGTACATACACATGAGTATGCTGATTCAAGGGCCGACCCAGCCAGGGAGCTATATCAACCTGTATCTCGAGCTATTGAAGGAGGAGCTAGACACGTTGTTGGAGGAAGGGGTGGAAACATGGGACGCCTTCAAAGAAGAAACTTTTCGTATGAGAGCCGCACTGATCACGACGGTGCAGGACTATCTCGGATACGGATATATTGCGTGTCAGGTGTGCCATGGACACAAGGCTTGTGTCAGGTGCATGGAATTTACCCCGTTTCTACAGCTACACAAGGATTCCGGATCTTCTAAAACCGTATACATGAGGCATCGAATTTGGCTACCACTGAACGACCCGTGGAGAAAGCGCGGAGACCTGTTCAACGGTAAAGATGAGCTCGATCTACCTCCACGCAAGAGAAGAGGAGAAGAGATCGATACTCTATTGAAGAATTGGAAAACGTGTCCTCCGTCGGGAAAGGTACAAAAGCGGAAGCGAGGAGAGAAAAAGTGTCCTCCGCCAGAAGGACCGCTCTTGGGGGTATGGAAAAGGAGGTCCGTGTTTTGGGACTTGCGGTACTGGCCAATCCTCAGAGTGCCTCACTGCCTTGATGTCATGCATATCACGAAGAATGTGTGTGAGAGCTTGCTTGGCACCCTGTTCAACATGCCAGATAGGACCAAAGACGGGCCAAAATCAAGATACGACCTGATGGTCCTGAATATCAGGAGCGAGCTTCACTTACCGCCTTCTACGCGTGAACAGACGGAGGAGGACGAGGATGAGGTGGAGGAGATGGACGACCGCAAGCGGAAAAGGGCTAAGAAACACCAAACTCACCGCCTGAAACCCTCTTGCTTCACTCTAAGCCCCGACGAGCTCGCGCAAATATTCACATGCCTCCTCGGAGTGAAATTTCCCTTAGGTTACGCGGGGCTGATAAGCAGATACCTAGACGCGGAGAAAAAAATCTTCAGCGGGATGAAGTCTCATGATTGTCACGTGATGATGACGCAAATACTTCCGGTTGCAATCAGAGGGATAATGGAACCGCACGTCCGTCAAACGCTCACTGGCCTCTGTAACTTTTTTGATGTCATCACTCGGAAGTCGATAAGCGTGAAGAAACTCGGAAGGCTGCAGGAAGAGATCGTCACCAACCTATGCGAGCTTGAGATGTACTTCCCACCTGCCTTCTTTGATATTATGGTACATCTCTTGGTCCATATCGTGGACGATATCACCAATCTTGGGCCGGCATTCTTGCACAACATGATGGCGTTAGAAAGAATGAACGGGATCATCAAATCATTCGTTCGTAACAGGGCACACCCGGATGGAAGCATCGTCCAGGGATTTCTCACCGAAGAATGCATCTCTTTCTGCAAGAATTTTCTAGGCGATGAGAAGCCAGCTGTTGGTTTGCCCGCAAACAAGCACCTTGACAGGTTCATGGGGGTAAGACACAACACTGGCAAAAGGGTAATGGACGTGGACTCGTGTGGTCGGAGAGCCGACTTTGAAAGGGCCCACCTAGTAGTGTTACAACACATCGACGATGTCGACCCTTGGATAGAAGAGCACAAAACCGCGATAAAAAACAGTGCTCGCTGGCCGATGACGGAAGATGAGATATTTAGAGCACACAACTCCTCTTTCGCGACATGGTTCAAGAAGCAGATTGATGCCGATCCCCCGCCAATGACATGTCAGAAAGATAAAATTGTATTGGCCTTGTCATATGGCCCGCGCCCAATCTGATGACTTATCAAGCATACGACATCAATGGGTACACATTCTACACGGAGGAAAGAGACAAAAGTAGCGACTATCAAAACTCGTCTATAACGATGGAATCTTACACGGGCGAAGAGATTAGAAGATACTACGGAAAGATCGAGGAAATCTGGGAGCTTGACTACATTGGGGTAAAGCTGCCGATGTTCCATGTCAGATGGGCTACAAATGTCACGAAAGAAGACGAATATTTCACCACTATGTCGATGTCTGAAGCCAACAAACCCAAGTCCAAGAACCCCACCGTGCAAAATGAGCCCTGGGTATTGGCTAAGCACGTGGATCAATGCTTCTTCATAACCAACCCGGCAAAGCCTAGTCGTGTTGTCGTAAGAAGAGGAAAAAGGGCCCTCATCGGAATGGATGGAGTCGCCGATGAGAAGGACTTCGACGGCTTAGTCGGAGACCCGATGATGGAAGAACCCGGTGAAGACGATGCACCTTACACCACAAGAAGAAGCAGGACCACACTACCTAGGACAGGTCTTCCATTCACAAGAAGAAGTCACAATATGGCGGTCACGTATTCAACATCGACCAAGAAAGGCAAGAGTAAGATTGTGACGAAAGGTTGAGAGAGGGAAATACTCGCGATATAACATGCTAATAGCTACTATGTACAATGTGTTTTCAGAGAGAAACACTTGCGGTATCTTGCTAAATCAATCTATTTACGCTCGATGCGACATATTAAATATTTTTGCACATGTGAACTTTCATATATGTATGTAATTTTTAAGTGAAAACCAACGTGGGGGAGCCCCATATAATAGCATTCGTATTGCTCGATGTGTCTCGGGCCGGGGTGGGGCTGCGTAATTTAGAAAATCTTAGCACAGGCGCATCTGCGAGAAAATGCGCCTGCAGTAAACTTTATCACATGCGCTTTTAACAGAACATGCGCCTGGGCTAATGCTATGTGGGCCCGAGCAAACCAAAACCCTACGAATTTTAGCACAGGCGCATTTTCTAGGTCATGAGCCTGGGGTATGGATCTGTGGGCCCGCGCATAACAGGGCCTCGAGCCAAGCACATTCGAACCGGTATCACAAACCGGTTCTAAAGGGTGTGTCCCCTGGGCCCCACCTACCTGCAGCAAATGGCCGCATGCCTTTAGGACCGGTTTGTTATACAAACCGGTTCTAATGTTTAGCGCAGGCGCATTTCTTATGTTACGCGCCTGGGGTATGGCTCTGTGGGCCCGCGCATAACGAATAGCTACGAACATTAGCGCAGGCGCATTCCGGCCTGTTCGCCTGGGGTAAAGTATAGCGCATGCGCATTTCACTCGTTGTGCGCCTGTAAGTCCTCGCTCTGCTAACGCCCAACCCGCATATCACTCTCGTTTCGTATCGATCCCAAACCGCACTCCGCCTTCGTCTCTAGCTCTCATCGCACGCCGCCGTCGTCTCTAGCTCTCATCGCACGCCGCCGTCGTCGTTGTCGAGCAGGAGGAGGAGGAGCGGGAGCAGCAGCAGGAGGAGGAGCAGGAGCACCAGCGGAGGAGGAGCGGGAGCAGCAGGGGAGGAGGAGCGGGAGCACGCCGCGCGCCGTCCCTCTCATCGTCGTCGTCACCCACGCCGCCGTCGCCCACGCCCACGACGAACCCAGGTCAGCCCCCCCCTCTTCCAACGCCCTCATACTACTGCTGCTACTCCATCATACATGCTTTAGCTAGAACTGGATCTGATCATGTACCATTATTTCTGGATTCTGGTAGTTCAGCTCATAGTGGAAATCGATCTGCTAGAATTACACTAGCTGAATCACCTAATGCTATATTTCTTACACTAGCTGAATCACCTACTAATTACATGTGAATAGAACACTGAAGCTTTGGACACTGCTAGAATTCTCTGTGATTTGTTATTAATTAAGTGCAGTATTTTACTTTGATCAATATATATGGAGGTTTTTTTTGGCATGATATATGAATTTTCTAATGCTATATTTCTTACACTAGCTGAATCACCTACTAATTACATGTGAATAGAACACTGAAGCTTTGGACACTGCTAGAATTCTCTATGATTTGTTATTAATTAAGTGCAGTATTTTACTTTGATCAATATATATGGAGGTTTTTTTGGCATGATATATGAATTTCCTGGGAGTTTTTGTGCCATGTGATGACAGCAATGCAAGGAACTGTTTTTGTGGCCATGCATGTGTGCATTCAATTTATGTTGCAGGTACATTGAGTGCCAATGTTTTGTCGGAACGTTGATTCTTTTCCGTTCCGGCGAATTTCTGGCACTCCGGCATGACCATTTATAGCCGAGGTCACGCCGAATTTTTCCGGTGACTAACAGTATACGTTTTGTCTACTACTAGCTAGGGCATGTCTTCTTCTACTACGGATCCGGCTTTATTGGACCACTACATCCTTATGGCCCGAGAGTCGCAAGAGGAAGATCGGACACAAACTGACCATGATGTCGAGCCCCACAATGATGACGGGCTCACCGGTGGCGAGGAGGAAACCACTGATAGTGGCGCCGGGGGTCCCTCAGGGAGCAGCACGACGGGAAACAAGCATCGGAAGCGAGCTCCGAACAAGGTCGGCACCGTTCGAGAGAAATTCACGGAGGTGGACCCTTCCAGTGGCACGGCTGTAATGCCATTGGACCTTGTGAAGGGGTACTTCCTCCAACTTGGCGCGATACTTCGAGATGTCGTCAATGTCAACGAGCCGACTCTCAAGAAGAAGCCAACTCTGCGCGCCCAACTCATCTCGAGGCTGCACGCGCGGTACGAGTTCCCTCCCCCCTACAACAACGAGAATCTGAAGGGCAACCTCGTGAACAAACTCGCCCTCACTAGATTCACCAAAGCCCTGAGCAATTACAAGACTATGGTGAGGGCGATGATTAGGGAATCGACACCATTCGAAGAGATCCAACGCCACTTCCCGCGGATTACGCCAGTTGACTTCAACACTTTCCTAAATAACGAGTCGCTTGATGTCACTAAGAAGCAAACGGGATGGGGGAAGGATCTAGCATCGAAGAACATCGATCACCACAATCTCGGCTGTCGTGGCTACGACGGGAAGGAGCCAGTTTGGGCGAAAGAGGACCAGGCCTACATTGAAAAAGGGATTGAGAACCCTTACGCCAAGTATGCCCATGACCCGCAATTCCAGATATTCATGAGGTCGAGGTACAGAAAAGTAACTCCGACCGGGGAACTTGTCTCGGACCCGAAGATGGTGGAGGGTGTTATTTTGGTCACGGACGATAGCGTGAAGAATGTTGAGAAGCTAGTGGTAAGAAATTTACCATTTCATGCAACTCATCATCATCAAGTCCATGATTTCATTCTAGTACGAAACCAATTCTAAACCGTTTATATGTTGCTTCTGCAGCTAGAAGAACAACAACTTGAATCTTCCTCGTCGTAGACGTCGACGGCCAAAGTCGCGTGGGATAAGCCTTTCATCAGGGGGTACAACAAGGCAAAGAGCCAGGACCCTCTGAAAAGGCCGCACTTAGGCCGTATCACCGGCGGCGGACTTAATAAGAAGCACGCCAACTATGGCTTGGCTGAGACCAGCACTAAGGAGTCGCGGGCGGCGAAGAAGAGCGAGGAGACGGAGGAGCTGAAGAAGAAGGTCCATGACTTGGAAACAAACATGGAGAAGAAGATTGAGAAAACGGTGGGGGAAAAGATGAATGCGCTCATCCCCGCCGTATTTGAAAAAATTTGTGGCTACATCGCCGGGGGCTCACAGGGGCCGTTACCGACGTTCAACATACCGTCGATGTTGGTCGTGCCCGCCGCGGCCGCCGCCGGTGGTCCGTCGACGTCGGCCGTGCCTGTCGCCCCCTCCGTGCCCGACGCGCCTGCCCCCGATGGACCGTCGGCCGTGCCCGACGCGCCTGCCCCCGATGGACCGTCGGCCGTGTCCGGCGCGGCCACCACCCCGTTGCTCGACGAGCCCACCATCACCTGTGGTCCGTCGACGTTAGCCGAGCTCAATGCCCTCACGGTAAATTATTGACCGTCTCAAAAGCTGTAGCCAGTTCAATATAACCCTACTCTCTGACCTATCCATGCATGTTATCGCAGGCTGACGCGACGGGATGCACCTTCCTGCTAAAAGTGGGCAGCGAGTTGAAGGATGTTGCAATGGGGAGCATCTTGCAGCCACTATCCCGCAAGTACCATTGCAGAGATATACCGGCCAACGAGCTTCGGGTTCGCGTCGATCTGGTGCTACCGGGATTCGAGAACTTGTATCCTCCTAATCAACCCGCCGATGCCGATAGCGAGCTGAATCTCGGCCAACTGGACAATCAAATCTTGCTATGGCCGAAAGCCCTTATTCGGCTGAACACGACGTCAGGGTCGGCGCCAAGCCAAGCCATGACCGTCACCACTACACCGGTTGCGCCCGCGGCAAGCCAACAAGACAAGGTCCAACATGGCAATGTCCTCTCTCCACCTCCGGTGGATCCTCCTCCTCCCGAGCACGAGACGTCCAATGACGAGCAACATCACGAGCATGAGACCCATGACGACTACATGGATATTGAACTTGCTCCCATTGACGATTTCATAAATCAGTTGGATGACGAGAAGTCGGTTCCTCCGAAGTTACCCGCCAGAACTCTTGATATCCAGAAGAAGGTAGATGGCGGAGAGGGCGGTTCTTCTGAGTTACCCACCAGAAAACCGGATATCCATAAGAAGATAACCTATTCCCAAGAATCTCCCGAGGAGCAGACGGCCTTTACGGCTCCACAGCCTACGCTGGTTACCCCGAATACACTCCGTGCTACGGCCGCGGAGGCGGTAAAACAAAGCGGCACTCCCATCTGCTTGAGGCCGAAGAAGAATCGGAAGAGGACGGTAGCCAAGAAGAAGAAAGGTGGTGCCTCCTCTAGTAGCCAGCCAGCGGCCGCCCGAGTCCTGGACCGTTTGCCGCCCGCCGTCCCGTGGAGGAAGGTGCATGAGATAGGTGAGCCGATGCTGCCGCCAGAGGTTGTCGCTGTCATGGGTGGTGACATGAGGACCATCCACGACGGGATTTTGTTCAAAGAGAATGAACTTCTACGTGAGAAACATCCCTCCTACCCGCTATACGTGGTCAAGGTGCCCCGATCCGTGGGCTTTGTGGATTCAAATCCCGCAGAGGTGTTGTTCATCAGATACGAAGACATATTCAGGGTCTTCCACTTGGGTAAGCTCGACCGAAGCATTGTCCGCCTGGTATGGCTCAGCATGGCGCACGATATGGTCATGGAGAATACCCCGCACATCGCGATTATGGACCCCTACTACATGAATGAGGACTACTTGCGGTCACATGCGGACCGAGTTCTTATCACGACTTACATAACGGGTTTTTTGATAGATAACAAGGATAAGAACGCCATTCTCATGCCATACTTTCCCAAGTAAGTAGTCCTCTCCGCTTCACGTCGTTACATTCTTTCTAGAATCTCCTTAGTATTCCGATTGATGATATTGATGGCTTGTTCGAAATGTTCTGCGCAGAAACGGAGGATGCGTACTCATCGTCATGGAACCGCATTGGTCACAATGCACTTATCTCGATGCGGGTAGGGCGGTGCAGAAGGACTACACCGACATAAGAACTGTTCTTAATAGTGCCCTCAACGGCTTCGCCGCCGATTTAGGCAAGCCCCTAAAAAAGGAGAAAATAGTCCGAGGCGCCTACGTGTGCACCCACGTAACAAACTTCCCCTGCCTCAAGCAATCGGAGCAAGAATATGAGTTGGAAGCTTGGTATGTCATCTTTCAGATGAGGGAGTACTTAAAGGATGCCCAACAGGCCCATCTACCAAGTGATCTCCGAGACCTGACCACAAAGATGGCCAACACCCCCGATGAATATGTGCGGGCTGAGTTCCGTCGCATCCAGCGGAGGATCTGCACGATACTCTCGTCGGATGTCATCACTCGGGGTGGCTTGTTCTTCCACGGCCACGCACCACCGAGCAACCGTGACATAGAAGCACGCCTACGAGAGCAACGTGACACCCAGACATTCAACACGCTACAAGGCGTTCGTCCGTTCCCGCCGAGACTATGGGATTGACAAAATGTTAGTATACACTTGCATCATATAACTTTGAGACCTTTATTTGTCGTGTTTTATTCGTAAACCTTGATGCTTCTATTTTTTGATAGTTATTTGCGGTGTATTATCACTTTCGATGCTAAACTAATATTTTTGTCCTATGCACAGATGACATGGTAATGTTGTGTATGTCGGTAGGGTTCCCGGAGTCTACGATGACTGGGACCAATGCCATGGTGGAGGCGGAAGCTCGATACGCCACTTACCTAGCGAGAGAGAAGACGGAGAAGACGAGGGCCCGGTTGACCACCTTCGCCATCGCCGTGCTTATACTCCTAGCTAGTGTTGATGCTACTTGTTGTTTTGCTTGTCTAGATAACTAAACTATCGATTTATTTGGACTATACTCCTAGTGTTTGAACTATGATTGTAACTACACTATTCGCTTCGAGACTATTTGGTGATGATCGAGACTATTTGGTGATGATCGAGAATATTTCTGTTATTTTGCTGTCATTTTCATATTTATTACTGTCAATTTGCTGTAATTCTGTTATTTTCGTTTCTTTTATTTTTGACACAGCAAAACCATACCCCAGGCGAATAAGAAATCGTACCCCAGGCGAATATGTACCCCAGGTGCACATTGCCTGTTCGCCTCAGGTAAAAGGCTTACCCCAGGCGCACAGGGCACGTTCGCCTGGGGTATGTCAAGCTACCCCAGGCGCATTTTGCTGTTCGCCTGTGGTAAGTCATTACCGCTGGCGATGTGGTCCCAAGCGAACGCATATTCGCCTGCGGTAGCCTAATTTGGTTCGCCTGCGGTAGCCTTTTCCCTAGTAGTGTTGTTGCCTTTTCAAATTTGCGGTTTGAGCTAGCGTCCTCCTTGAGTTAGTGTGGTATTGAGCTTTAGTCTTCGTTAGGATTCATTGCGTCTTTGCTCGTCCATTGGCCGCACTAACCCCATTAATCACTTGCGTGTGTGTGTTCCACCATATTTCCATCCACTAGGTTTGATTTTTGTGCTAACTTTTCTTTCGTTCTTCTACATGTTTGACAATACACTTTTCTTCGGGTTTGTCGAATTTTCCTCGCCACGTTTCTAACCGATTTTCCTTCCACATAAAGCGTGTGTGTTGTTGTTTGCGGTTTCTTTCGATCTTTTTGGACTCGCTCTTGACATACTGCCCTACACCTAGGCTCGTCCACTAGCCTCAATATGACCGAAAAAGGTAACGTTGGGTAAGTGAGACATCCATTTCTTCCATATCACACTCGTGTGTTTTTGAGATGGCTAGGGAAGGACTATTCACAAGTCGGAGCTCAGAAGATGAAGGCAATCCATTCTACAACGACAATACTTACGCCAACTATGTCACCCACAATGACCATTTCCAACTCCGTGAACTCGTGACGGACGGATTGCAACGCTACGAGCGTCGACTCCAAGAGCAAGAGGCTCGATTGAATGATCAAATGACGTGCATCAACATCAACTTGGCTAATCTTGCCAACCGCCGTCATTCATCATCATCCTCAAGGTCTCGTCGCTCAAGCCACCACAAGCAAGATCTTCACCAACCTCGTCGCCATGACCGCCATGATCGCCATGATCGTAACAACGACATGGAGGAGGGTGGACAACATCAACAACCACAACTACCTCCTCCACAACCTCAACAAGCTCCGCGAAAAAATTGGTATGAGGATAGCTCGCCATCACCACCACCTCGACATCGCCAAGGCCGTGGTGACCCTCTTCAACAACTGCAACGCCCGGACCTTCGACAAAATCATCATCCACCTCCACAAGGCCACGCTCAAGACTATGGCCACAATGACTTCATGGAAGGTGCTCGTCAACATCGAAGGCCACCAAGGCGTAATGCACGTCCCAACAACAATGACCGCCAAGAACATGATCGTCCTCAACACCATCGAGATGAACAAGTGCTTCCGCAACGCCCTCAACAAGAACTTCCTCGACATCAACACCATGCCAATGATGATAGTGAACGCCATGAAGCAAGACTCCGTCACCATCAAAAACCGCTTCCTAATGACCACCGGCGTCATCCTCCCCATCATGGTCGCCACCGCCAAGACAATGAGGATAACCCCTATGATGATTCACCTCCCGTCTATGATGAAGATCCAAATGAGCGACACCATGAGCGACCCCATCGTGAACAAGAAGACAACAACATGAGTGCACTTAGTTTCAATGTCCCAAAGTTCAATGGTGAGAATGACCCCGAAGAATATCTTGCTTGGGCTCTCAAGGTAGACAAAATCTTTGGCATTCAAAACTTCACCCACAAGAAGATGGTTGCTCTAGCATAATTGGAATTCGAAGGCTATGCACTCTTATGGTGGGATCGTCTACAAGCCGAAAGAGTCCGCAACCGCATTGCTCCTATTGCCACTTGGAATGAGATGAAGCAATTCATGCATGCTCGTTTCGTGCCTCCACATTACAAGCGTGACCTCTTCAAGAAACTCCAAGAACTTCATCAAGGTTTGAAGTCCGTTGATGATTACTACAAGGAAATGGAGACCTCTTTAATACGAGCTCATGTGATGGAATCTTAAGAACAAACAATGGCCTGTTTCCTCAATGGCCTCAACTATCCTATAAGGAAGATCGTCGAGTATCAACCATATGACAACATTGTGGCCCTTGTCCACCAAGCTCTCAAGGCGGAACGCCAAATTGCGGAAGACCTCAAGTACAACAAGCAAACGGCATTCTTCAACTCAAGACCTTCCTCTTCGTCCCCAATGACACAAGTACCTACTCCAACCAACAACAAGACCAACTCTCGAGCCTCTAGTGGTCCCAACAAGTCTTCACAACCATTCAAGAAGCAAGTGCCTACCACCACCTCTTCAAATACTCCTCAAGTCAAGTCGAGCACTATTACTTGCTTCAAGTGTGGTGGTAGTGGACATAAGTCCTTTGAGTGTTCCAACAAGATGATTATGATCGTCAATCAAGATGGTGAACGTGACTCCATGAGTGAGGGTGAATACTATGCTATGCATCAAGTTGCTCTTAACTCCTTGGATGTGCCAAATGAAGACGAAGAAAGTGTCTATTGCGATGAGGACAAGAATCCATCGCTAGTGGTCACAAGAGTCCTTACTTCTTCTCCTCAAGATGAGCATGATCAACGTTGCAATCTCTTTCAAACTAGAGCCGGTATCAATGGCAAATCCATCAAGGTTATCATCGATGGTGGTAGTTGCCACAACTTGGCTAGCAAAGAGCTATGTGACAAACTCCATTTGTCTTTCAAGAAACACCCACATCAATACCATGTACAATGGCTTAGTAACTCCGACTCATTCAAGATTCAACATACGGTTTCCGTGCATTTCAAGATTGGTCCATATGAAGACACGGTGGAGTGTGATGTTGTGCCTATGACCTTGTGTCATCTTCTTCTTGGCCGACCTTGGCAATACGACAAGAATGCTATTCATGATGGGCGTACCAATCACTATAGCTTCAAGTGGAATAACAAGACATTTGTTCTTCGTACCATGTCTCCTAGCCAAGTGATCGCCGACAACGCCAAGACACTTGCACGCAAACAAGAAGAACTCAAGTCTCGTGAGATGAGTGGTGAGAGAGTGATCCACCTAAAGGAGAGTGAGATCCACAAGCCAAATATGATGGAAAATTTCGAGTGCTCCCAAAGGCCTTGCCTTACTTGCCACCAAAAGAGAGATGCGAGAGCTACGAGATGACCCAACCATACTACACTTTGTCGTATTGTGCAAAGGGGAAGCACTTTAAACTAACGACATGACAGATTTTCCTCCGTCTTTGTTGCCTTGTTGCAGGAATTTGAACACGTGTTTCCCGATGAACTCCCTCCGGGCCTTCCTCCTCTACGAGGAATCGAGCACCGCATTGACCTCATTCCGGGTGCACCACTTCCAAACCGTGCTCCATACCGCACCAACCCCGACGAGACTAAGGAGATTGAACGCCAAATTCAAGAACTACTCGACAAAGGTTTTATCCGCGAATCCCTTAGCCCTTGTGTCGTGCCGGTTATACTTGTTCCTAAGCAAGATGCTACTTCACGTATGTGCATGGATTGTCGTCCTATCAATGCTATCACCATTAGATATAGACATCCCATTCCTAGGCTGGATGACATGCTTGATGAATTGAGTGGTGCCACTATCTTTTCAGAAAATTGATCTTAAAAGTGGGTATCACCAAATTCATATGAACATAGGAGATGAATGGAAAACGGCTTTGAAAACAAAACTTGGTTTGTATGAATGGCTTGTCATGCCCTTTGGTCTTTCCAATGCCCCTTCAACATTTATGCGCCTCATGAATGAAGTTTTGCGTCCTTTCATTGGCAAATTTGTTGTGGTTTACTTCGACGACATCCTCATTTATAGCAAGTCTTTGGAAGATCATCTTGATCATGTTTCACAAGTGTTGTTGGCCCTTCGCAAAGCAAAACATTTTTCCAATCTTTCCAAATGCAATTTTTGTACCAACAAGCTTGTTTTCTTGGGTTTTGTGATCTCTTCCAATGGTATTGAAGTAGACAACAAGAAAATCGAGATAATTAGAAATTGGCCCAACCCTACTTCCGTGGGTGAGATAAGGCGCTTTCATGGCCTTGCCGGTTTCTATCGCCGCTTTGTCAAAGATTTTTCAACAATTGCTTGCCCTTTGAATGAGTTTACCAAAAATATTGTACCTTTTGTTTGGGTCAACGCGCAACAAAAAGTTTTCTACACACTTAATAAATTCTTAACCGAAGCTCCTTTGCTTGTCTTACCGGATTTTTAGAAAACTTTTGAGATTGAATGTGATGCTAGTGGTATAGGAATTGGTGGCGTTCTCATGAAAAATGGACGTCCCATTGCGTACCATAGTGAAAAACTAGATGGCGCTAGACTCAATTACCCAATCTATGATAAGGAACTATTTGCCTTGGTTCGAATGCTAGAAGTTTGGCAACACTACCTTTGGCCTAAAGAATTTTTCATTCATTCCGATCACGAATCACTGAAATACTTGAAAGGCCAAGCTAATTTGAACAAGAGGCATGCTAAATGGGTAGAATTCATTGAATCTTTTCCTTATGTCATTAAGTACAACAAAGGTAAAGAAAATGTTGTAGCGGATGCCTTGTCTAGAAATGAGTGTCTTCTAACACGCCTTGACATCAATGTGATTGGTTTGCATGAGATCAAAGACTTATATGCTTCTGATGTTTTCTTTGGTCCTATCTTTGAGAAATGATTGCCTAACCGAGGTTTTGATGACTACTATCTTCACAAAGGTTTCTTGTTTAAGGCTAACAAATTGTGTATTCCCGAGTCCTCTGTTCGTTTGTTGTTATTGAAGGAATCACATGAAGGAGGTCTTATGGGGCACTTTGGACGCGACAAGACCTATGCCATGCTCTCAAACCACTACTATTGGCCCAAGATGAAGCATCAAGTTGAGAGACGCGTCAAGCGATGTTCTACATGCCTCCGAGCTAAGTATACTTCCAACCCCCATGGTTTTTACATGCCATTGCCTATCCCACATGCACCTTGGAGTGATATTAGCATGGATTTTGTGTTAGGACTCCCACGAACTAAAACCAATATGGACTCAATCTTTGTAGTTGTTGATCATTTCTCTAAGATGGCACAT
Source organism: Alopecurus myosuroides (assembly GCA_028641055.1). Taxonomy (NCBI): domain Eukaryota; kingdom Viridiplantae; phylum Streptophyta; class Magnoliopsida; order Poales; family Poaceae; genus Alopecurus; species Alopecurus myosuroides. The sequence goes on along the minus strand of CM054062.1, from coordinate 313,272,238 downwards.
TTCATTCCTTGCAACCGAACCGACGATGCTTCACATGTTGCTACCTTGTTTTTCGGGGAAATTGTGCGTCTACATGGTGTACCTACTTCCATTGTCTCGGACCGCGACGTCAAGTTCACCTCATACTTTTGGAAGACGTTGATGGTCAAGCTTGGCGTCAAGCTACTATTCTCCACCGCCTACCACCCACAAACGGATGGACAAACCGAGGTCGTCAAACGCACACTATCTTCACTACTTCGAGCATTGATCAAGACCAACCTAAAGAATTGGGAAGAATGCATCCCACACGCCGAGTTCTCCTACAACCATGCTCTACATCAAGCTACAAAGAAGAGTCCCTTCGAGATCGTCTACGGCTTCAACCCCAACACCGCTCTCGACATACTACCTTTGCCTCTCCGCGAGCGCGCAAACATGGACATTGACAAGCGCACTGACTACATCAAGAAGCTACGTGACTCCACAAGAGCTACGCTTGAGAAGCATTCCGAGCACCGAGCCTCCATCATGAACAAGAACAAGAAACCCATGGTGTTCCAAGAAGGTGACCTCGTTTGGCTACACTTGCGCAAGGACCGTTTTCCAGAAGAGTGCAACTCCAAGCTCAAGCCAAGAGGCGATGGCCCTTTAACGATCATCAAGCGCATCAACAACAACGCCTACAAGCTCGACATACCACAATCCAAGTACCTCGTCCACAACTCCTTCAATGTCAAGGAAATCTCTCCCTTCCATGGATACCCAAGTGATGAAGACGACGACGAGCCGAGGTCGACTCTTTTTCAAGGGCGGGGAGATGATGTAGCCCACCCAATCCCAAGTGCACTGATGACAAGATCGCGAGCAAAGGCCATACTTGCTCCTCTCGCTCCATACTTTCGGTAACTTGGCGGATGGTGCGCTACCTCATGGTTCAACCCTTTGTGTGCTCAGGTTCGAACCCACCACGGAGGCCCCGGAAAGCGCCCAAGACGATGCACAAGAAGTTGCCCAAGAAGACGTGGAAGGTGACCGAGGAGGACCAGCGCAAGGAGACGAAGGCAAGAAGCCCCAGCTGGCGGAACCTCCGGTGAATCCACCGGAGCCTCCGCTCCGCGCCAGCCACCGGAGCCTCCGCTCTGCGCCAGCCACCGGAGCCTCCGGTGCAGCCTCCGCCCAAAACCCCTTCGGCTCGATAAGAGCGGAGCTACCACCGGACCCAACAACGGAACCTCCGGTGAACCCACCGGGGCCTCCGCTCTGCGCCAGCCACCTAAGCCTCCGGTGCAGCCTCCGCCCAAAACCCCTTTGTCTCGATAAGAGCGGAGCTACCACCGGACCCAACGACGGAGTTCCCGGTGGCCCGCCCCAGAGGACCCACCGGAACCCCACCGGAGCCTCCGCTCCTGCACGACCTGCGTGCCAACTTTCGGGCCTTGACCCATGTATCTCATCCTCCCACCTACCCCCTTGGCACTAGGCTATAAATAGACTCCCCATTCTCAGATCTAGGGTTAGAGTTGAATTTAGAACATAGAGCTTGGCTCTCTTGTATCCCTCTTTGAGGAACTACTCCTATGGTGTGTACCTAGGACCGTATCAAGGCTACTCCTACGACTTCGTCTAGGATCGTATCAAGGCACATCCCAAATACTTGTCCTCTCCCTTTGGGTTTCAGTCAAGAGTTTCCCAATCTTTCTCTCATAAATCCTTGAGGTTCTATTGGCGTAGTGGACCGGCTACGGGTGTGAAACGGTTTGTATCAAGGTGAGTTCAGTTGGATCGATCGTTCCGTAGGCGACCCTCGGGGTTTAGTTGACGGGAGGTTTGGGATCTTTCGGCTGTTGCAATTTATCGCCCCCTTGTGTTTCCCCGCGATTGCCCATTATTCCCCCTCGATTCCCCATCTCTTGTTCTTCGCGTTCTTCGCGTTCTTCGTTCGTTCTTGTCGATTCGTGAAGATCGGGCTAATCTAGGAGTACACCTCCACATCACCTTCTGCCTGATCAGAGTGTAATCCAAAACACTAATATCATTCCTATTGTTTGGCCGGGTATCTTTCTTCTTCTTGGGCTTAGAGGAGACAACCTTCTTGTGAGTAGCTTTCCGGGGAGGGCGAGAATCACCGGGATCCTCATCGCTAGTGTCCTTGTATGAGGGACGCTTGCGAGGACCCAACTTGTCAGGACGAGTGCCACCTATGAATGATAGAAAAGATGGAAAGCAATAGTGGTATGTGCACATGTGTCGAGCAACGGAGGAAACATACATAAAAACAATAGAAAATATTCCAAGTAATGGTCTAATAAGAATTCTAGCAAGGATCAAACATCGGCTGTTCTCAAACGGTATTGCACTCAGCCGGATATTCCGGTACAGAACTGAACCGGATATTCCGGTACACCCGGATATTCCGGTTCAAACCTGGACCGGATATTCCGATAGTACGAAAACAACACAAGATTGATTCTAATCAAGATTTCAAAACTAGATCGGTGACAAGTGAATCTAAACTATTGTATCTAGCATGTATAGGGTATCCTAGGGAGCAATTTCTACCAAGCATTGTTAACAAAAACACGAATCCATGGATAGGTATGGTTACGGCACCAAGATTCAACGAGATTGAAAATTACCGGTGTCCATGGATGGAGATACTTGGATGGAAACACTCCCGAGGACGAGGGGAACGAGATCCGGGCAAGAGCTCGAAGATCCCACGGAGGAAACGGCCCGGGAGGCCACGAATCAGTGCGGCGGCGTATGGGGTGGAGGAGAGGACTTGGGGAAAAAAGGGTACGAACTGCCTCTTCCCCGAGCCTGTCTAGAATAAGTGATGTTCGCCGGCCGGATATTCCGGTTCAAGTTTGAACCGGATATTCCGGTACAACCGGATATTCCGGTTCAGAACTGAACCGGAAATTCCAGCTGGCTACTGATTCGAAATTTCCTCGTTTCAATGGAATAACACAAGTGCTAGATGAAGTTGGTTTTAAGGTAGAATGTCTTAGCATAGAAACACCAAACTAAAAGTAGTACCTATCCCTCTCAAAAGTAAGAATCAAACAAACAAAAGACCAATTGAGTGAGATTTTCCTACGAAAGAACACTTAGAAGGGAAAAACCAAGAAATGCAATAAAATATCAAATAAATCCCAACTAAGATCCAACTCTTCGAAAAGAATAGGTTGGTGGCCTAAGCCACCATGTAAGAGATCATGGTATGCAACCGTGAAGATATATATTGGGTGCAGTGCCAATTCTCAACATTGAAGCTCACAATTCAACATTAGAAATAGAGAGATAACAATGAACTTTTTTGCTTTGGGCATAATGGGGGGAGGGAGAACACAATGTGTTAGGATAACACTCCCCCTACATCCATGCCTACACCTAAACCCAAACACGTTTCATCTATAGGGGTGTGTGCACGATCCTCGAGTCAAGCTCCTAGAATCAATGATGTTTAGTTCATTCCTCAAGAACATGAATCTTGCATCGTCGAGTGGCTCCGTGAAGATATCCGCGAGATTATCCTTGATGGGCACATAACATAGTGCAATATCACCTCTTTCCACATGGTCTCGGATGAAATGATGACGAATCTCAATATGCTTCATTATTGTATGTTGCATGAGGGGTTAGGCGATCTTGATGGCACTTTCATTGCCACACAAAAGAGGCACCTTATCCAAATGAACGTCATATTCCTTGATACTTTGCCTCATCCATAGAAATTGGGTGCAAGCACTTGCGGCGGCTACATACTCGGCTTTGGCGGTGGAGAGAGATATGCAATTTTGCTTCTTGGAAGACCAACTCACCAAAGACCTACCAATAAATTGGCAAGCCCCGGAAGTGGACTTCCTATCATATTGATCACCCGCCCAATCGGAATCCGTGTAGCCCTTGAGAGAAAATTGTGCCCCCTTTGGGTACCACAAACCAAATCTTGGGGTATGAACCAAATATCAAAAGATCCTATGGACCGCCATTAAATAGCTTTCCTTAGGAGCCGCTTGATACCTTGCACACACACCTACACTCAAAACGATATCGGGCCTAGATGCACAAAGTTAAGCAAAGAACCAATCATAGAACGATACAACTTTTGGTCCACATCTTGACCCTTCGGGTTACGAGATAGGTGACACTTGACTTGCATAGGAGATGAATTGATCTTTGCATTTTGGAAGTTAAACCTCTTGATCTTGTCTTGGGTATACTTGGCTTGAGAAATGAAAGTCCCACGAGCCAATTGCTTGATCTCAAAGCCAAGGAAGAATTTAAGCTCCCCCATCATAGACATCTCGAACCTGTCATTCATAAGCTTTGAGAACTCATTATTGAAAGCTTGGTTAGTTGATCCAAATATAATATCATCCACATAGAGTTGGCATATGAAAAGCTCTCCCTTTACTCTCTTTGTGAATAGAGTGGGGTCGATCTTCCCAACTTCAAAACCACGGTCATCCAACAACTCTCTAAGGTGCTCATACCACACACGTGGTGCTTGTTTAAGTCCATAAAGCGCCTTATCGAGCTTGTAGACATGGTTAGGAAAGTTGAGATTCTCGAACCCTGGAGGTTGCTTTACATATACCTCCTCCTGTAGTGGACCATTCAAGAAAGCACTTTTAACATCCATTTGTTGCAATTTGAAATTATGCGAAGATGCATAAGCAAAAAGGATACGGGTGGACTCAAGGCGAGCCACGGGAGCATAGGTTTCATCAAAGTCAATGTCTTCTACTTGAGTGTAACCTTGAGCTACCAATCTTGCCTTGTTCCTTATAACAATGCCATGCTCATCTTGCTTGTTCTTGAATATCCACTTAGTGCCAATAACATTGTGGGAATCTTTGGGCTTCTCAACTAATCTCCAAACCTTGTTACGCTCAAAGTTATTGAGCTCATCGTGCATAGATTCAACCTAATCAGAGTCCTCAAGAGCCTCAAACACTTTCTTTGGTTTGACCATAGATATGTGATCTTGATGCTCACTAAAATGTGCCAATTGCCTTCTTGCGGATCTTCTAGCTTGAATATCTTCCAAGACCTTGTTGTCTTGGGAATCAATATGCTTCAAAGCTCTTCTTATCCTTCTAGCACGACGGGCTTCGATCCCCTCATTCTTGCGAGGAGGGATCACTTAATCATCTTGATCATTTGGGTCCCCGTCTTGACCAAATTGGCCTTGATCATGCTCATCATCATCAATTTCTTCAACATTAGCTTCAACTTGAGGATAGGAGGATGAGGATGGTTGATCTTGGCCTTGACCTTGACTAGCATGAATGATAGGAATGGTTGCATCTTGCTTAGTAACTTTGTCAGTAAGAGGAGGGTCTTTGTAACACCCGGGGGTTCCCCCCCCCCAAATAGAAATTGTTTGTTTTCCTTTTCGCGTCATAGCATCATGCATCTGCATGCATTTAAAACTTGCCAACTAATTAAAATTCATCAAATCTTTTTTCTCTAAAATTTCTGAAATTTATTTGGTCCCTAAATCTATTTTTTCTTTTTGCCTAACCAATTTCCGGAAAAAAAAGAAGAAACAAAAGGAAAAGAAAAGAGAGCAGCCAGCCCAGCCTGGCCATTTTTCGGCCCAGCTAGCCAAACCGGCAGCCCAACCTGGCCCAGCCGAACTCCCCCCATCTACCCTAATTCCTCTCCCTCTCAATCCCCCCCCCCCCCCGCCGTTTCTCCTAATTACGCTCAGGTCCCTCCACCAACTGAAAAAAAGGGGAACGCACACCGACCCCCTGCCCACGCACGCACGCACCCGCACGGAAGGGGATCGAGCGATCCCCTTCTCCCAGCGCTCGACCCCCTTCTTCCTCCTCTCGCTCGCTGCCTCTCGCCCCCTCCCTTCCTCGCTCGCTGGCCAGAGGCCATGCCCCTCCGGCCGTCGCTCCGCCTCACCTCGGCCTCCTCCCGTCGCCCCGCTCCTCTCGCTCGAGCGCCGCCTCTCCTCTGTCCCCATCGACTCTCCCACATCGCTACCCCCTGCCACCTCCCGCCGGCGAGCCCTCCTCCCGGTCGCCCACCTCGTCTCCCTCCTCTCTGCGGCGCCGCACACCGCCTCCCTTCCGCCACGACGACCTCCGCCCCGCCATGGCCTTCCCTGCCCGTCCCCGAGCTCCTGCCCCGCCGCCGCGTGCCTTCTCTTGCTCCAACGAGGGGCCCTCCGGCGAGCTCCACGCCTGCCCGCCGGGGAACGGATGGTGCACCTCCATCCTCCCGCCTCGCCCGCTCCAACTGATGCGTCTGGTGCTCCGACGACCAAGCAGCCGCTCGCGGGGACGCCTCTACGCTTAAGTCCGTGTCCGCGACGCCGCCCTTCAGGACCTCGCCACCCAAAGCCACGAATGGGGTCTCGTGGATGCTCGCCATGCTCATGCTGCTGCTCCTCCCCTCGCGTCGTCCTCCCTGTCCAGGACGGCCTCCAACGAGGACAACTATGCGCCCCTACGCTCTATCTCCGGCCGGTGCGCCCCTGTTCCCTCCCGTCCGTGTCGTCTCTAGCCCGGCGTCCTCGAGCTGCTGTGGTGAGATGCAAAAATTGCGGTGGTAATTGGTGTTCTGATGGTGGTGGCCTGGTGGTGTTGCTGCATGTTGCGGTAACGCTACTGTCGCCGACGGGACGACGGTGATGCTGTCACCGTTTTGGTGTGGCCGAGGCCTTCGTGCCCGTGTGTTTGCGACCGTGACGCCGCCGAGTTCTTCCCCGACCCGTACCTCGTCGACAAGATCTTCTACGACAAGTACCGCTACATCGAGCTACATCGAACCGTGAACGACCACTATCTCCACCGTGTCCGTTTTGCGTTGGCCGCCTTCGTGCGCGCCCGAAGACCGGGACCGTCACGATCACCTCCGACCCCGAAGACGATGCGGTAGCGGCTCGCCCACGACTACTACGACTACACCGGCTCCGGATGTTGAACGACTACGTCGACGACGATGATCGTGTGGTTTGAGAACGAACGTCTACTTCCTCTTCGGACCTCGATGAAAAGATCGACAACAACCACCGATGACGTGAACGACTACCTCGGCTACGGAACGAGAACGACTTCTTCGTCTACTTCCTCCACGTCCCGAAGTTTCCGGCGTTGACCCCGGCAATCCTCTTTCCAACGTGCGAACCCAAACCCCAACCCTACACCTATGCCCTATTTTCTATAACATATCAACTATAATTAAAATGTCATCTCATTCATGTGTTGCATTGCATTTTTTGTGGGTAGATAAATAACTCGAACCTCCTAAATTAAATGTTGGGCTTCCGGCTCAATTTAAATTGTTTAATTGCATGAACCATAACTAATTCATTTTAACTCCAAATTTGAAAAATAAAATATGTTTTCGAATCAAAATTCTCTAAACTTTGCAAATATCAACTTTGTTTTCTGTTTGGAACAATTTAAATTGCTGAAAACAACTATTTCTTAATTAATGCACTAAAATTGCTAATTTGATAACTTGCTCATTTTAATTCCAAATCCAACAAATAAAATATGTTTTCATACCAGAAAAATGCACTTAATCTGTTCATGCCATCCATGTTCATGTTTGCACCTTGCATGTTGCATTTGTAGTAGTGTTATGTATGTTCACCTAATAAATAAATATGGAATGTGTTGGGGTATTTAATTCAATTGTTGCCCTATTCCATTTAATATTGGATAGATCACCTCTACCTTGTTTAAACCTGTTAATCAACATTTAATATTAATGGTTAGCTAAACAACTTGAACCAATAATTATTTGTCCGGACTCCGGTTCCGATTAAATTGCTTAAATTGTTTCCCATGTTGCATCTTGCCATGCCATGCATATAAAATAGGATCATGCTGGATCTTTGCCGTAGAAGTAATTGTTGCATCCGGTGTTTCTTTTAGTTCGTTGCTTCTTCGCGGATAGGACGTTGAGATGATGTGAGCAACGACAAGTTCTTAGGATGTACTTCTACCTTGCGGGATCTCAGGCAAGTATACTCACTTGCTGCCAAATGGCTGCCTTTCATCACTTGTTACCGATTCTTCCCGTTGTTCTTATTCTAGCCTTTAATTCGATGCTTGTGTCTCGATCCTATCGTATGTTACCTTGCAGCCATGATATAGCCTTTCCTTCCACTGCCTATTAACTGTTGCTTGTTTACCTTGTTGGCCCCCGTGTCGTAGTTGCATGCTTAGTGTTGTTTGCGCTCGAGTCTTGTTGTCCGTCTTATCACCTGTTTAGTTTATAGTTGTGTTTCAATTCAATCAACAACATGTTAATGTTTTGGGTAACAATAATAATTTGATGATAAGGCACCGGCAGGAGGCCCGGGTTAGGGTTTTGAGGCCTGCTAGTGTCGAAACTAGGAAAAGAGTCTTGTCTACTGATCCATGATGAGCGTGCTCACCGCATCCGGGTGGTAGTATGGGACCCCCCTCGACTTAGATCTGATCTGCAGCTTTTCCGAAGAGCCACACTTAGTTCGGGTGTTCCATTTGCTCCTTGCATAATGGGTTGATCACCCATGGTTACTAATGATGATGATGCATATAGGGCAAGGCCTGTGGTGCCGGGGGGTGTGGTTTTCACCCTTGCGCTTAGGTTAGGCGGACTGGCCGGGACCTTATAGCTCCGTGGCTCCGAGGATGGGTTGTAGAGACGGTTTGGGTCGTGTCGAGCCAACCTGAGTTTTAGTTGGTGGCTCGAGTGTGTACGGGTACTGGAGCACACCCTGCAGGGATGAATCTTCTCGAGAAGCCGTGTTTTCCGCGGTTATGGATTACTTGGTGAAAGTACTGGCTAACAAGTACTCAGACAACTTACACCTAATGATAATAACTTGACTAGTAATAGTCTTATTGACACAATAAGTTGAACATCATTAATCCAACAGTGTGAGTTATCCTTGGGTTGCTTCCTTAGTAGGGGGTGACATTGGATGGGTATTGTTTGGTGAGTAGTTGTAGTTGGTTACGATACGCTATCTTATCTTCTTTCTGTTAGCCGGAAGTTGTAGTGTGTTTCTATAGTTGGTTAGTGCAGCCCGCTGCCGCCTCTTTGCAATAATCCCTTCCTTTCCGTTGATCCCAAAGTATTTGTATCTTGTGATGACTGGCTACGCCGGTATCTTGTGAGTATGGGTTATCCACTTGCCAGTACTTAACCGTACTGACCCACGAATCCTTTTTCGTGGCTGCATATTCAACATTGCAGTCAACAGGTTTGAAGTCTGACGACGTTAGCTTGGGAATCCCTCCGGCTTGGCCTGGGCAGGGATTGGACGCTCTCGGTTATCTTCAGGACTCTTAGTCCAATTTGTATCTTGTCCGTAGCCGGACGCTATGTTGTTTCTTCCGCTGTTATTTGGATCTTTGTATTGTATCAGTTGTATCCTTGTCTCGTTTGAGTCTTCTTGTATATATCTTTGCTGTTGTTGTTGTGGATTACTCGTGAACTGTTGTAATGATTATCACAAGTGGCAACCTGGAATCGGTTATTATGCGGATTTGGCGGGAATGCTGAAATCTGCATAGTGCCCGATCCCGGGGCGTCACAGTCTTCAACATGTTCTTGGGTAGGTGCATCACTTGGCTCCGTGGCTTGTTATTCTATTGTAGAGGAGGGCTCCACTTGGGTAGAGCATAGTCCTTCTCGAGTCGCCATAAGGTGTCCCTCGATGGGGCGGAAAAATACCACACCCATCCTTCCTATGGCTTCTTGAGGCATTTCAACATCTACATTAGAAACATGAAATTGCGCCACTTGGGAGCCATAATTTTCCTCGAAAACCACACTACAAGATTCGATGACAATCCGTGAGGCTTCGTCAAAGACTCTATAAGTGTGGGATTCAGTACCGTAACCAACAAATATACCCTCAATAGTTTTGGATTGAAATTTAGACAACCTAACACCCTTGATCAAATAAAAGCACTTACAACCGAATACACGGAAGTAGGAGACGTTGGGCTTGTTGCCAGTGAGGATCTCATATGGAGTCTTGTCCAAGCCCTTGCGGATGTAGAGGCGGTTGGAGGAGTGGCATGTGGTGGATATGGCCTCGGCCCATAAATATTGGGGAGAAGTATACTCCGCCAACAAGGTCCTTGCCATATCCAAGAGAGTGCGATTCTTCCTTTCGGCAACACCATTTTGTTGAGGAGTGTAAGTGGCGGAGTATTGATGACGAATGCCTTTTTCACTAAGGAATTCATTCAAATTGTAGTTCTTGAACTCCGAACCATTATCACTCCTAATAGCCATGATTTGCACATTGTGTTGACGTTGCACTTGGTTGGAGAAGTCGATGATGGTTTGTTGAGTTTCACTCTTGCACTTGAAGAAATAAACCCAAGTGTATCTTGAATAATCATCGACAATCACCAAGCAATACTTCTTGACTCCAAGTCTTGCCTCGGGCACGGCACCAAAGAGATCAACATGGAGAAGCTCCAAGATCCTCTTTGATGAAATAATAGTCTTGGCCTTGTGCGAGATATCATGCATCTTTCCTTCAACACACGACCTACAAACGCGATCTTTGGAAAAGGAAACATTTTATTTCGTCCGACAATAAGGCCACCTTTGTGAAGAATTTGCAAAGTTCTCATGTGTACATGGGATAGGCGGCGATGCCACAACCATCCCACGTCCGCCTTTCCGAAAAGACACATTGATTGAGAGTTGGTAGACTTCGAAAATTCCACCACGAACAACTCATTTTCAACATGTCCCACGTATGCGATGTCAAGAGTATTGCTCCTCAAAAGGACCACAATATATTCATCAAAAAAGATGGATAAACCCGTCTTTCTAAGAGAGTGTTCGGAAAGTAAATTGAAACCAAGGGATTCGAAAAGCATGACGTTCACGATAGTGATATCGGGAGCAATCACAACCTTGCCGAACCCCGATACCTTAGACGAGGACGAGTCTCCATAAGTGACGGTTTCTTGTATGTCATTTGGGCGCAAATCCGTCACAAGTTCTTTGCTTCCGGTCATATGACTAGTGCATCCACTATCAATTATCCATTTAGACCCACCAGAAGCATAGTCCTGCAAGAGATCATTGACTAGAGTTAGGACCCGAGGAGGGTCCCTTCATGTTAGCAACAAGGGTCTTTGGAACCCAAATAGTATTGTCAATGTAACCCTCAATAGGACCAACATATTTAGCTTGCACAACACCATAATAATCAATATATAAGAAATGGTGTGGATTGTTAGTTCCCGCGGAGATGCTATGAGTAGTGTTGTCCCTCATGACACTACTACTCGAAGCAACATTGCTTGCTTGTGCGGGAGTGCTACGAGTAGTGTTGTCCCTAATAACAATACTACCTGAGGCATCATTGTTGGCCTTCTTCTTGTTCTTATTGTTCTTGTTCTTCTTCTTGGCAACATAGCCAAGACCTTGCTTGCCCACTTGTGGCTATGGAGCACTCAATTGTGGTATAGCAACAACCACATGAGGACTAGGGGCCACCACTTGTGGGGTAGACACCACAACCTTCTCAACTTGAGGTCCTTTGCTCTTGAGCCTTGCAAGCTCATCTTTCAACCTAGAATTTTCCTCAATAATATTTGCATGATCACAAGAATAAGTAGAGGTGGTACGGTTGTTAAGTTGATTAAGTTGAGTTTGAAGTTGTTCATGCAACTCTTTGAGGGAAGAATGTTGACTCTACAAAGCTTTGTGAGCCTCGGTTAGTTTTTCAAACTCCTCGGTTAGTTTACCATGACCAACACCAAACTCAACTTTATCCTTTTTAGCCTTTTTATATTTAGAAATTGCAAGGTCACGTTCCTTAGTGATATTGGAAACAAGTTCATTATGAGTTTCTTCAATAGATTCAAGTTCCTCCTCAAGAGAAACTCTACCATCGTGCTCTTCCTCAAGAGTCATAGTGAGGGATGCAATTTCATCCGCATCCCTTCTTTCAACCTCACCATTCTTCTCAATAGCTTCCTGGGCCTCTCCCAATTGGCTCATGAGATGTTCGAAGTACTTATTGGTCTCCCCTTGCATGTTAGACATAAAAAGTTCCAAGGAGATCATTTCACTTTCTACTCTAAGACTAGCAAGATTTCTAGTTCACTTGGGGTCTTAGAGTTGGGAGAAGTTGATACCTCCGAGGCCTTAGCCATGAAGCACTTGGAATTTGGGTGAGGATGATTTTCATTGGGGGATTAAAAGAGAGATGAAGCCGACAGCATAGATGCAATAGCTAGAGCGGCCACTTCACTAGTGGTTTCTTCTCCTTCATCACTCCTGCAATCATATTCCTCTTGAGTCACTAGCACAAACTTGGTGGGAGATTTCTTGTTGAAAGGTTTCTTCTTAAAATGAGGTTTCTTGTACTCAACCTTGGACTTGTCCTTGCGAACGAGTTTGCCACTATGGTGTTCTCTATTTTCATAGGGACACTCCGCAATGAAGTGGTGCTTATCTTGACAATTGAAGCAATAACTCACTTTTTGAGCCCCATCATTGCCATAGCGAGACTTGGTCTTCTCCTCAAGAAATTTCTTTTTCTTGGGAGGATTCCTCCAAAACTTTTGCATGGTGAGAGCAATGATATCCTTGATCATGGGATCATACTCTTGATCCTTCAATGGAGCCAACACCTCATTGCCTTCTTCTTCATACTCAACTTCTTGTGACACAACCTTGGCCTTCAAAGCAAAGGATACCCCTTTGTGCATTCCTATGGCCCTAGCACGGTTGTCAAGAGCATTCTTGGTTTGCACTTGATAGGAGCACATTTCTTGCATAACTTGAGTTGAGGTCATAGAAGGGAAATCATGTCTTCCTTGAATTCTTTTCAAGTCCGCGGGCTCAAATGGCATGAGGTAAATCATGTACTTCCTTTTGATCCAATCATCATCAATGTACTTGGCACCAACATTAGTGAATGCGGTGGCAAGTATCTTGAGCCTTCGGTACATGTCTTCGTGGTTCTCTCCATCATGCATATAGAACCCTTCGGACTCATTGGTCAAGGCATCATACCTATTCCTTTGCATGCTCCCATTGCCCACAAACATGACGATAAGAGCGTCCCATGTTTCCTTGGCGGTGGAATATTGTTGAAGATGCGGCATGTAGTTAGGACCCACAACTTGTTGAAGAATTGACAAGGTGGTGTAGTTGAGTTGACAATCTACGACTTCTCTTCTTGTTAGGTTCTTGGGGTCATGAGGCTTGTATCCATCACGATTGACCCTCCAAAGCTCTATACAATGTAACATCCCAAGTATGAAATACCCCTAGAATGTTTTGTTTCTTGTTTTAATTCAAGTATTGCATCATGTCATCATGTTTAATTATTTGTTTGCATTTGTTTACTATTTGTTTTGCATCTGTTTTATCTTGTTTTCATAATGAAACTCAAACAAATTCAAATGGTTATTTCACACTTGCTCTGTTACAACATTTTAAATGAAAATCTCAAATAAAAACAACTCATTTTTTGTCATATTATTTCATAGTTATCAATTAATAAAATGGTGCTTTTATTTCAAATAAATAATTCCCAAATTGTTTTCAAACTCAAACTCAAATTCAAACAGCACCAAATTCCAATTCATGAAAACTAACAAACCATTCCAATAAGTTAATCCAAATTAATAATAGGGTTACCCTAATAAATTTGTTGTTTTCTAATATTAAATCAATTAGTTGCAAATTATTCAAATTTCAAATCAGTTGGCAAACAGCAACCAAAATTTGGTTTTCCAAAAACTTAAGTTGTAAGGTGGTAGAGTTTGAACCTATAAGCCCACTGGAATTTTTCCAAGATTTTATCAACTCTAAAAACTAACAAATGTTTCCATTTTCTGTTGCTACAAAAAAAAACAGAAAGAAGAAAAAAATAAAAGGAGAAAAACCTGCCCGCGCGGCACCTAACCAGCCCAAACCCACCTAACCTACCCTAGCACGCGGCCTAGCCCGTTTAAACCCTCGCGTACCGCTTCGAGCAGCGCGCCCCGTTCTTTCTCCCGTACGGCGACCATCCGGTGGCGCCACGTCGCCGTACGGCGGCGCTCGACGGCCAGGAGATCGCCCAGGCCCCTATAAGAAGCCTAGACCCCCCTGGCGCCATGCCCTAAGCCTAGGGTTCCTGTTCCCCCTCGAATCCGCCGCCACCTCTTCCTCCCTCGCCAGAATTCCTTCTTCTCTGCACCTCGCCGGCGTTTTCCTCTCTGATCCCGCCATGATCGCCACCGCACCACCCACCCACCTGCCTCTCTGAGCTCGGGAACCAACTCATCACTCTACCCTCTTCCTGTTGGACACCGTAGCTTCCCCGGAGAGCCACCACATCTGCGACGCCGTCCACGACATCGCCGCCGGCCGCGCCACCCCGAGCCTCTGCAACCACGACCGCGCGGTGAGCGCACCATCTCATCCTCTCTCCCCCTCTGCTGCATCCGCGCATATCCGTGCACACGTCCACGCATCAGTACACGCCAACCACCGCACGGGACCACCACTCGCCGCCGGTGACCTCTCCTCTGACGAAGATTCAGTCGCGGGTTTTCGTCAGTTAAGTGCAGTAACTCGCATAGCAACGTTATCCTCTCTGCCTCCCCGTTACTGACAAGCGAACGCGAGCAGCGCAGCTGGTTCAGTCTAACGTGCAGCGAGCGAGAGGTGCAGGGTTCGAGCCCCTGCCCTCGCGGGATAAAAATCCCGTCTTTTTTCGACTGGGTACTGACAGGGAGGGCCCCCTGTCAGTCACTCATGTTGCCACGATAGCACAGTGAGCCCTTGGGCCCCCCCCCGGCAGTGTCTGGGTGAGCTTCCTGTGCGTATAAAACAATTTTTAACCTTTCTGTAATCAAATCCAGGTCCAATTAAATCACAGATTGGTCCCTGAAAGTATTTTGCTTATAACTTTTATTTTATAACTCTAAAAACTGAAAATAAAATATGTGTGCTAGTCTAAATTCAATTGTCTACCTTTTGGTATCATTTGTTTCCTGTTTTGAAATTTCAAAATGCAATTCAAATTTGAATTCAAATAATTCAATTGTAATTTGCAACAATTCATAAATAATTCATACTAATTCCAAATAAGGCAAATAAAATATGTTTTCCATACCATTTTGAATAACCTATTCAAAACTAAATTTTGTTTCATGGTTTGAATAATTTAAATTGCCTAAATAATTTAATCCTTATTTAATTCATTTAAATTTGATAAAATCATAACTTGCTCAATATAAAATATTTTTGAACATGCAAAATATGTTTTCAAACCATCAAAGTGTGAACTTTTCAAATGTGAGTTTGAATTTATGTTTGAGAAAATAAAAATTCAATTAAATTCAAACTTGTTTTAAATTCATTTAAAACTTGTTCAATATTGTTTAAGTCATAATAAATTCATCCTAATTCCAATTTCAAAATTTGAAACATGTAATCCAACTAAAATTTGATTTTCTTTTCAAATATAATTTTTTTTAATTGTTTTGCACACCTTAACTTGATGAAAACAACAATTGCTTGTGTGACATGTTTAAGTAACCAAACATTTCCAAACTTAATAAATAATTTCCAAACTTGATTTATCCCTTTACCACTTGCATCTATTGTGGTTATTTTGTTGTTATCATCATGCATGCATCATGCTAACAACTTTCACATAATAATTAATTGTAAATCATCTGTTCCACTTAATTCATGGATCCTTTCCCATATGCAACTCAAATTGCATAGGGGTCCATCTTAATTGTGTTACCATGTCACTGAGTTTATTTTGATGCAACCATTAACTTGACATGCATCATCCCATGATTGTGCACTATGCCATGATATTGATTGTTTACCTTTCTGTCTTGTCTGTTTGCTTCTTCTCGGTTAGACGACGAGGTTGATACCGACGATCTTTACGACACCCCTTCTGAGGATCTAGCTCAGTACCCGACTACTGGGTTTGCAGGCAAGTTATCACTCACATGAACCACTGTGTTCCTTTCAACATTGGTTACCGCTACTTTCCGTTGTTCTTTTCTGCTAGCCTTAGTAGTAGTTGTTCTGTTACGAACCTATCACATGAATCCTTTAAACCTGATATTGCCTCATCTCCCTTCCTACAACCCATTGTTTGAGCCTGTGTCTTACTAGCATGCTTAGGTTGCTTTTGCTCGAGTCTGTTACCCGTTACTTTCTGTTATTATTATTCTATCATATCCTGGGGGCTCGATGTTAATCAATCAACCTGTTATTAATAATATGCTGATAAGGCACCGGCAGGAGGCCCTGTGTGGTTTTGGAGCCTGCTAGTGTCGACCCTAATAGGAAAAGGGTCTTGTCTACTGATCCATGATGAGCGCACTACCCGCATGTGGGAAGCGAGTATGGGCGCCCCCCTCAATTTGATTCGATTCGCATCTCGTCCAAATCATCTCATTTAGTTCGTGTTTTCCATTGGCCGCATGCATGTTTTTGCGAGCCCAACGCAGGGTGGAACTTTTGTAGTCGGCATATCGGGGGACACGTTCTTAGAGTGCTATGAGGGTCCATTTTCTTCTGGGCTCGATTAGCCGTGCGCCCAAGGTGCTTTGGGCTTGATGCGAAGAAGAGTCGAGTTGTGTTGAGTGCCCCGCTTGGTGGGAGGCATCCCATCTGGCGGGTTATTCATACGTGTACGGCCAAATTGGTGCAACCCTGCAGGGATAAATCTTCTCGGGAAGCCGTGTTTTCCGCGGTTATGGTTGACTTGGTGAAAGTACTGGCTAACAAGTACTCAGAACAACTTACACCTAACTATTGATGAATTGACTAGTAATAGACTTATTGACACAACAAACTTGATCCATTATTCATTAATTCAACTGTGTGAGTTATCCTCGGATTGCTTCTTTGGATAAGGGGCGAGATCCAGGATGGGTTTGTTTGATGGTTAACAACCGTTGGTTGCTATACGCTATCTTATCCCCTTTCTGATAGCTGGAAGTTGTAGATTTCTGTAGTTGGTTAGCGCAGCCAGTTGCAGCATCTTTCATATCCCCTTCTTCCATTGAACCAAGGTTTCTGTACTTGGTGTTGACGGGTTACACTTTGGTGAACTGTGAGTCTTTCTTGCCAGTACGTTGGTGTACTGACCCCTTTGGGGCTGTGGTTTACGCAGACTACGACTACGGCTACGATGACCACCAGGATGGCTACTTCGTGGAGTTTGACGAGACTGCAGACGAGTAGATAGCTGGACCCCGGGCAGGATCCAGGACCTACGTGGATGGGCTTCGTCTTCTTTATTTTCTCCGACTTCTTAAGCCTGTTGGATTTGTCTGTACTCAGACACCTTGTTTGCTTCCGCTGATGTAATGAATGCTATGTTGGGACATGTGTCCTCTGGATGATTGTATTTGCTATCTCTGCCTTAGTGAAGGCCATTTGCAACCTTATTTCAATCTTTTGTGTCTTAGAGATATGTTGTGATTATCATTCGTTTAACGCTGTTGACGTACCATGTGTGATTGGTATGAAGTACGTCGACAGTAGTGCCTTTGATCTCTAGTGGATAGTTTACATCGACGATGGAATAGCAGGGCTTGTGTTGTCGCGCTTAAGCGCAGGCCTACCAGGAAGCTGGGACGTGGGAGCAGTTATGCCCCATAATCCAAGCATCTGCTATCCAGTTCGGCCCGATGAGTATCCCTTAGAAATCAGGGTGCGACAAATGGTATCAGAGCCTGTCTGCCTGTAGGATCCCTTTTTACTGGTCGCAGTTTGAGTCTAGAAACTATTTTGTAGCTATATAGGAAAAATGAAACGTGAGAGTAGGAATTCTGCCATTTTTCTTCTTTCCCCACCCACCCACCCCTTTTCTGGTAAGGAAGTGCAACGTTGTTTTCTCTTCTCACCCAAACTTCAAGTTAGGATTTCACCTGTTTTGGGTTCTCCGTAGTACCTCAGGAGTTTTGGTCTCGTTTTCCCGATGTTGCTTTGATATCCTGTTCTTTTAAAGAACCTTTCGTCCGTTGAAACCTTGTTGTTGTTTTCCACTTCAATTCTTCTACCGGCGTCTAATCAAAACCTTCCAAATCATCTGCAGATGGATCTCAGCTTCTACCCGCAGGTGGTTCGGATGACTCGCTGTGAGAGCACCGCCGGTTATCCGGAGATGCTGAGGGACATGGTCACCTATCTGGGGTTCTATTGGGCACCAGAGTACCAGGTCTACGAGCAGCAGCGAGAGTTCGACCAGACCGACTACCGAGCTATCGTCTATATTCTGTCAGATGATGGCAGGAGCATAGTCCACCGCTACGAGGCAGTTGGTTCCACAGTGGACATGGCTGTGCAGCAGGCAGCGTATGTGAGTCTCACCGTCCTTCAGGCTGACTACTGGGGGTTTGATGATTCCATCTATCGTCACATCCCCCGTGGTTACATTACGTCGGCGGGAGTTCACTTCTCTATCCACAGCAACCTGGATACCTACGAGTCTGATAGCTCCAGGCTGCACACCACTGCTCAGTTCGTGAGGCACAGTGACGTCGTTGCTTCCACACTGTCTCAGGAGTTGGCTTCAGTCAGGGAGCAGCTCTACCTCGCGTTGACGCGTCTGGCGACGTACACCACAGACTTCGTTGGAGATGAGCGCTTTGCGCGTTTCACTCAGCCAGCTGGTCTTCCCCTGCCAGATGCTGGAGGTTACGAGCCGATCAGAGGTCCATTACTCCACCTCGGTGCTGGTTACACAGGGATTCCCCGCTATGGAGCACAGGGAGATGACGCTTTCTACTTCACCACCCCGAGAGGTTCTCTCAGAGCAGTCCCGATATACAGGGATCGTCGTTCTACTTACTTCCGTGGGATTCCTCCTCACCGTATCTCTCGTCGTACTACTCACCGCCGTCCTGCGTGATGAGCATGGGAGTACCGATGTATCCGTTCCTAGCTATGTTTAGTTATCCTTTGGCATTCGAACCATGTATTTGGTCTGTTGGATATTCTGATGTATTTGAAAATGTGATGATGTACCTGTTTGTTATCTATTCATGCGTCGGAATAATCTATCTTTCGGTTACCAAGTCTATCCTTTTCTGTTATTGTGCTAAAATGCATTTCTGTTCAGAATGCCTCCAACCAGGAACTCCCCGCCTGAGCCACCTCCGCTCACGGAGCTGTTGACTCAGATGACTCAGGTCGTGGCTCAGATGGCCCAGATCCAGGCTAACCAGCACAACAACCAGAATGCTCCACGGGTCAACATCAAGGAGTTCCTCAGCTTGGGCCCGAAAGCTTTCGTGGCAACACGCGAGCCCCTGGATGCTGATGAATGGATCCGTGACATAGCCAGGACTCTGGAGATTGCTCATGTTGCTGAGGAAGATAAGGTCAAGTATGCCACCTACCTACTGAAGGGTCAGGCAGCTTCTTGGTGGGAGAACTTCCAGACCATGAGAGCTGGATATCCTATCACCTGGGGCTGTTTCAAGGAAGCTTTCCTGAAGCACCACATCCCAGATGGTCTCATGGAAAGGATGCGTGAAGAGTTCTGCTCCTTCAAGCAGGGCAAGCTGGACGTTATCAGTTATCAGACCGAGTTCAATCGCCTCGCTCGATACGCTGGTGACGAAGTGTCCACTGAGGCCAAGAAGATGGCAAGGTTCCGCCGAGGTTTTAATCCGGAACTGAAGTACACTCTCACAAATGTCAAGTGCAAGGACTTCGAGGAACTCGTGAACACCGCGCTGAATGAGGAGAATGGGCGCAAGGCGTTCGAGGATTCGCGCAAGCACTCGCGTGAGGGTGGTTCCTCCTCCAACATGACCACCCCTCCGCAGAAGCGCCGCATCTGGGTGCCAAATGGTGCTGTCACTCGGGCTCCAAATGCCCAAGCTTCTCCAGGCTTTGGTCCCCGCCCACCCAACCCATCTCAGATGCAGGGTCACGGGGTTCCAATGGGGCAGCCAAGGCCAGGCACTCCTCGTGTCGTCACTTGCTACAAGTGCAAGGAGACTGGACACTACGCTGATAAGTGCACTCAGAGGCAGCTACCTCCACCTCCTCGTCCCAACACCAACCAGGCAATGGTTCGTGCTCCCCCGGCTAAAGCCTTCAACTCCAACAACAGGCCTGTCGGGAGGACCGCGAGGGTGAATCATATCAAGGCCGACAAAGCTGAGGAAGCTGCTGACGTCGTTCTCGGTATATTACCCGTAAAATCTTTTCCAGCTAAAGTGTTGTTTGATACTGGAGCATCGCATTCGTTTGTGTCAAATATTTTTGCAAAAGCATACAACCTAGTTCTGGTTCCGCTAAGCAATCAAATGACTGTTCACTCTCCGGGACCGCAAATGTTGACTTCCAAGATAAGTATGGACAATCAAATCCTGATTGGAGGTCGCATATTCCTTGCTTCACTCATGTTACTGGGAAATTCTGACATTGATGTCATTCTGGGCATGGATTGGTTGAAGACCCACAAAGCAAAAATTGACTGTGCTAACAAGTCAATAACTCTGTTCCATCCGGCTGGCCAGATAGTCTATTCTCCATATGAATCAAGTTCTGCTCAGCTGTTCAACCTCGATGCTAAACCTCTTCCTGCAATTGAGAATGTACCGGTGGTTTGTGAATTCCCTGACGTCTTTCCAGAAGAGTTGCCAGGGATGCCTCCGGACAGAGCAGTTGAGTTCGTGATCGAGCTTGAGCCAGGTACTGCTCCAATCTCTAAGCATCCATACAAGATAGCTCCTCCTGAACTGAAATTGTTGAAGGAGCAAATCGATATGTACATGGAGAAAGGTTACATTCAGCCTAGTTCCTCCGCTTGGGGTTGCCCAACTCTGTTTGTTGCCAAGAAGGACCAAACGAAAAGACTCGTGGTTGACTATCGTCCTCTCAACGAGAAAACCATCAAGAACAAGTATCCAATTCCTCGTATCGATGATCTTTTTGATCAACTTGCTGGAGCCTCAATATTCTCAAAGTTGGACTTGAGGATGGGTTACCATCAGATAAAGATCAGAAAGGAAGATATTCCAAAAACAGCTTTCACCACTCGGTACGGTCTATATGAATACACCGTCATGTCCTTTGGTCTCACCAATGCACCGGCAACCTTCTCTAGACTCATGAATTCTGTCTTCCATGAATACCTCGACAAGTTCGTTGTGGTATATCTTGATGACATTCTCGTCTACTCAAAATCCGAGGAAGAGCATGGAGAACATCTTCGTCTCACTCTCATGAAACTTCGCGAGCATCGTCTTTATGCCAAGTTCTCCAAGTGTGAGTTCTGGATTTCAGAAGTTTCTTATCTTGGTCATATCATCTCTGCCAAGGGCATAGCCATTGACCCGGAAAAGGTTAAGGAAATTGTTGATTGGAAACCTCCTAAGACGGTGAAGCAAGTCAGAAGTTTTCTTGGTTTGGCTAGCTATTGCCGTCGTTTCTTCCAAAACTTCTCAAAGATTGCTAAACCTCTCACTGATCTCACAAAGAAGGACAAGAAGTTCGTTTGGACTCCACAATGTGATGAGAGTTTCAATCTCCTGAAGACTAAACTCACTTTTACACCTGTTCTGGTTGGCCCAGATACTACCAAACCTTTCCAGATATTCTGCGATGCATCTCTCCAAGATCTAGGAGCAGTTCTTATGCAAGAACGTCAAGTTGTGGCTTATGCTTCACGTCAGTTGAATGCACATGAGCAAAACTATCCCACACATGATCTTGAACTTGCAGCAGTTGTGTTTGCCCTCAAGAAATGGAGACAATACTTGTTGGGTAACAAAACTGAAATCTTTTCCGATCATAAAAGTCTGAAATACATCTTCACTCAACCAGATCTAAACCTCAGGCAAAGGAGATGGATTGAGAAGATTAAAGACTTTGATCTCACCATTTCTTACACTCCAGGCAAGGCTAATGTTATGGCCGATGCTCTCAGTCGCAAATCCTATTGCAATAATCTCATGATCATGGAAAGCCAACCTCCACTTCATGAAGAATTCCAGAAGCTGAACCTTGGTCTTGTTCCTCAAGGCTATCTTGCTAGCTTGACAGCCAGTCCAACTCTCGAGGATAAGATTCGTTCTGAACAACTTCGTGATGCTGAGATCAAGAAGATTGTAGAGCACATCAAAGAGGGCAATGATAAATTCAAGTCCTTCTCAATTGATGACAAAGGAGCTGTGTTCTTCGAAGGACGCATTGCAGTTCCTCAGATTCAAAGTCTCAAAGATGTCATTCTCAAGGAGGCTCATGAAACTCCTCTCTCTATCCACCCTGGAAGTACAAAGATGTACCAGGATCTCAAGACTCTGTATTGGTGGTCTGGCATGAAACGTGAAATTGCTCAATACGTTTCTGAATGCGACGTTTGTCAACGTGTTAAGGCAGTTCATCAGAAAATAGCCGGTCTACTCCAACCTCTGAAAATTCCTGAGTGGAAGTGGGACATGATTGAAATGGACTTCGTTACTGGGTTTCCAAAGTCCAAGAAAGGCAATGATGCAATCTTCGTTGTTATTGATCGTCTCACTAAGGTAGCACACTTCTTTGCTGTCAAGGAAACTATCTCAGCTAGTCAGTTAGCAGAGCTCTACACAGCAAGGATTGTTCCTCTTCATGGTGTTCCATTGGAAATAAGCTCAGACCGTGGAAGTATTTTCACTTCTCATTTCTGGAAGAGTTTTCAAGAAGCATTGGGCACTAAACTTCTGTTCAGCACAGCTTATCACCCTCAGTCTCAGGGGCAAGTCGAAAGAGTCAATCAGATTCTCGAGGATATGCCTAGAGCATGTAGTCTCTCCTTTGGCATGAAATGGGAGGATTGGCTTCCATATGCTGAATTCTCCTACAACAACAGCTACCAGGCAAGTCTAGGCATGGCACCATTTGAGGCATTGTATGGCCGCAGATGCAGGAGTCCAATCAATTGGTCTGGAGCTGGTGAACGTTCACTCTTAGGCCCTGACATTGTTAAGGAAGCCGAAGAGAAAGTTCGTGTCATTCGTGACAATCTCAAGATTGCTCAGTCTCGTCAGAAGAGTTACTATGACAGCAAGCACCGGGACATGGTCTATGCACCTGGTGACAAAGCATATCTCCGTGTAACTCCCCTCAGAGGCACTCATCGTTTTGGTGTGAAAGGAAAGCTGGCACCAAGGTACAATTGTCCTTTCAACATTCTCTCAAGGCGTGCAGAAAATGCTTATCGTCTAGAACTTCCAGAAAAACTATCCAAAGTGCACGATGTGTTCCACGTGTCACAGCTCAAGACGTGTTTAAAAGATCCAGATCGTGCAGTTGATCATGATTCCATTGAACTGCAAGATGATCTCTCTTATGAGGAGCACCCTAT
This sequence comes from Alopecurus myosuroides, assembly GCA_028641055.1. Classification (NCBI taxonomy): domain Eukaryota; kingdom Viridiplantae; phylum Streptophyta; class Magnoliopsida; order Poales; family Poaceae; genus Alopecurus; species Alopecurus myosuroides. Next base: position 313,248,918 of record CM054062.1, on the reverse strand, counting down.
CCAAATTCTCGATGAGACCGTTCGTAAGACTCGCAACAAGAGCACCAAGTTCTTGAAAGTGCAGTGGTCGCATCATTCCGATAAAGAGGCAACATGGGAGACCGAAGAGGATCTTCGCAAGAAGTATACGGACCTTTTCATTTCTCAGTAGGAATCTCGGGGCGCGATTCCTTCAAGGGGGGCGTTTTGTAACATCCCAAGTATGAAATACCCCTAGAATGTTTTGTTTCTTGTTTTAATTCAAGTATTGCATCATTTCATCATGTTTAATTATTTGTTTGCATTTGTTTACTATTTGTTTTGCATCTGTTTTATCTTGTTTTCATAATGAAACTCAAACAAATTCAAATGGTTATTTCACACTTGCTCTGTTACAACATTTTAAATGAAAATCTCAAATAAAAACAACTCATTTGTTGTCATATTATTTCATAGTTATCAATTAATAAAATGGTGCTTTTATTTCAAATAAATAATTCCCAAATTGTTTTCAAACTCAAACTCAAATTCAAACAGCACCAAATTCCAATTCATGAAAACTAACAAACCATTCCAATAAGTTAATCCAAATTAATAATAGGGTTACCCTATTAAATTTGTTGTTTTCTAATATTAAATCAATTAGTTGCAAATTATTCAAATTTCAAATCAGTTGGCAAACAGCAACCAAAATTTGGTTTTCCAAAAACTTAAGTTGTAAGGTGGTAGAGTTTGAACCTACAAGCCCACTGGAATTTTTCCAAGATTTTATCAACTCTAAAAACTAACAAATGTTTCCATTTTCTATTGCTACAAAAAAAAAACAGAAAGCAGAAAAAAATAAAAGGAGAAAAACCTGCCCGCGCGGCACCTAACCAGCCCAAACCCACCTAACCTACCCTAGCGCGCGGCCCAGCCCGTTTAAACCCTCGCGTACCGCTTCGAGCAGCGCGCCCCGTTCTTTCTCCCGTACGGCGACCATCCGGTGGCGCCACGTCACCGTAAGGCGGCGCTCGACGGCCAGGAGATCGCCCAGGCCCCTATAAGAAGCCTAGACCCCCTTGGCGCCAAGCCCTAAGCCTAGGGTTCCTGTTCCCCCTCGAATCCGCCGCCACCTCTTCCTCCCTCGCCGGAATTCCTTCTTCTCTGCACCTCGCCGGCGTTTTCCTCTCTGATCCCGCCATGATCGCCACCGCACCACCCACCCACCTGCCTCTCTGAGCTCGGGAACCAACTCATCACTCTACCCTCTTCCTGTTGGACACCGTAGCTTCCCCGGAGAGCCACCACATCTGCGACGCCGTCCACGACATCGCCGCCGGCCGCGCCACCCCGAGCCTCTGCAACCACGACCGCGCGGTGAGCGCACCATCTCATCCTCTCTCCCCCTCTGCTGCATCCGCGCGTATCCGTGCACACGTCCACGCATCAGTACACGCCAACCACCGCACGGCACCACCACTCGCCGCCGGTGACCTCTCCTCTGACGAAGATTCAGTCGCGGGTTTTCGTCAGTTAAGTGCAGTAACTCGCGTAGAAACGTTATCCTCTCTGCCTCCCCGTTACTGACAAGCGAACGCGAGCAGCGCAGCCGGTTCAGTCTAACGCGCAGCGAGCGAGAGGTGCAGGGTTCGAGCCCCTGCCCTCGCGGGATAAAAATCCCGTCTTTTTTCGACTGAGTACTGACAGGGAGGGCCCCCTGTCAGTCACTCATGTGGCCACGACAGCACAGTGAGCCCTTGGGCCCCCCTGGCAGTGTCTGGGTAAGCTTCCTGTGCGTATAAAACGATTTTTAACCTTTCTGTAATCAAATCCATGTCCAATTAAATCACAGATTGGTCCCTGAAAGTATTTTGCTTATAACTTTTATTTTATAACTCTAAAAACTGAAAATAAAATATGTGTGCTAGTCTAAATTCAATTGTCTACCTTTTGGTATCATTTGTTTCCTGTTTTGAAATTTCAAAATGCAATTCAAATTTGAATTCAAATAATTCAATTGTAATTTGCAACAATCCATAAATAATTCATACTAATTCCAAATAAGGAAAATAAAATATGTTTTCCATACCATTTTGAATAACCTATTCAAAAATAAATTTTGTTTCACGGTTTGAATAATTTAAATTGCCTAAATAATTTAATCCTTATTTAATTCATTTAAATTTGATAAAATCATAACTTGCTCAATATAAAATATTTTTGAACATGCAAAATATGTTTTCAAACCATCAAAGTGTGAACTTTTCAAATGTGAGTTTGAATTTATGTTTGAGCAAATAAAAATTCAATCAAATTCAAACTTGTTTTAAATTCATTTAAAACTTGTTCAATATTGTTTAAGTCACAATAAATTCATCCTAATTCCAATTTCAAAATTTGAAACATGTAATCCAACTAAAATTTGATGTTCTTTTCAAATATAAATTTTGTTAATTGTTTTGCACACCTTAACTTGATGAAAACAACAATTGCTTGTGTGACATGTTTAAGTAACCAAACATTTCCAAACTTAATAAATAATTTCCAAACTTGTTTTATCCCTTTACCACTTGCATCTATTGTGGTTATTTTGTTCTTATCATCATGCATGCATCATGCTAACAACTTTCACATAATAATTAATTGTAAATCATCTGTTCCACTTAATTCATGGACCCTTTCCCATATGCAACTCAAATTGCATAGGGGTCCATCTTAATTGTGTTACCATGTCACTTAGTTTATTTTGATGCAACCATTAACTTGACATGCATCATCCCATGATTGTGCACTATGCCATGATATTGATTATTTACCTTTCTGTCTTGTCTGTTTGCTTCTTCTCGGTTAGACGACGAGGTTGATACCGACGATCTTTACGACACCCCTTCTGAGGATCTAGCTCAGTACCCGGCTACTGGGTTTGCAAGCAAGTTATCACTCACATGAACCACTGTGTTCCTTTCAACATTGGTTACCGCTAATTTCCGTTGTTCTTTTCTGCTAGCCTTAGTAGTAGTTGTTCTGTTACGAACCTATCACATGAATCCTTTAAACCTGATATTGCCTCATCTCCCTTCCTACAACCCATTGTTTGAGCCTGTGTCTTACTAGCATGCTTAGGTTGCTTTTGCTCGAGTCTGTTACCCGTTACTTTCTGTTATTATTATTCTATCATATCCTGGGGGCTCGATGTTAATCAATCAACCTGTTATTAATAATATGCTGATAAGGCACCGGCAGGAGGCCCTGTGTGGTTTTGGAGCCTGCTAGTGTCGACCCTAATAGGAAAAGGGTCTTGTCTACTGATCCATGATGAGCGCACTACCCGCATGTGGGAAGCGAGTATGGGAGCCCCCCTCAATTTGATTCGATTCGCATCTCGTCCAAATCATCTCATTTAGTTCGTGTTTTCCATTGGCCGCATGCATGTTTTTGCGAGCCCAGCGCAGGGTGGAACTTTTGTAGTCGGCATATAGGGGGACACGTTCTTAGAGTGCTATGAGGGTCCATTTTCTTCTGGGCTCGATTAGCCATGCGCCCAAGGTGCTTTGGGCTTGATGCGAAGAAGAGTCGAGTTGTGTTTAGTGCCCCGCTTGGTGGGAGGCATCCCATCTGGCGGGTTATTCATACGTGTACGGCCAAATTGGTGCAACCCTGCAGGGATAAATCTTCTCGAGAAGCCGTGTTTTCCGCGGTTATGGTTGAATTGGTGAAAGTACTGGCTAACAAGTACTCAGAACAACTTACACCTAACTATTGATGAATTGACTAGTAATAGACTTATTGACACAACAAACTTGATCCATTATTCATTAATTCAACTGTGTGAGTTATCCTCGGATTGCTTCTTTGGATAAGGGGCGAGATCCAGGATGGGTTTGTTTGATGGTTAACAACCGTTGGTTACTATACGCTATCTTATCCCCTTTCTGATAGCTGGAAGTTGTAGATTTCTGTAGTTGGTTAGCGCAGCCAGTTGCAGCATCTTTCATATCCCCTTCTTCCGTTGAACCAAGGTTTCTGTACTTGGTGTTGACGGGTTACACTTTGGTGAACTGTGAGTCTTGCTTGCCAGTACGTTGGTGTACTGACCCCTTTGGGGCTGTGGTTTACGCAGACTACGACTACGGCTACGATGACCACCAGGATGGCTACTTCGTGGAGTTTGACGAGACTGCAGACGAGTAGATAGCTGGACCCCGGGCAGGATCCAGGACCTACGTGGATGGGCTTCGTCTTCTTTATTTTCTCCGGCTTCTTAAGCCTGTTGGATTTGTCTGTACTCAGACACCTTGTTTGCTTCCGCTGATGTAATGAATGCTATGTTGGGACATGTGTCCTCTGGATGATTGTATTTGCTATCTCTGCCTTAGTGAAGGCCATTTGCAACCTTATTTCAATCTTTTGTGTCTTAGAGATATGTTGTGATTATCATTCGTTTAACGCTGTTGACGTACCATGTGTGATTGGTATGAAGTACGTCGACAGTAGTGCCTTTGATCTCTAGTGGATAGTTTACATCGACGATGGAATAGCAGGGCTTGTGTTGTCGCGCTTAAGCGCAGGCCTACCAGGAAGCTGGGACGTGGGAGCAGTTATGCCCCATAATCCAAGCATCTGCTATCCAGTTCGGCCCGATGAGTATCCCTTAGAAATCAGGGTGCGACATACAAGAAGAGTTCAAGTGAGTCTCCATGTAATATTGCCATTCACGAAAAGAAAAGGCATCAATTTTAGGTGGATATCCCCTAGGGATTATATGAGGATGTGGAATGGGAGGACCAGGAGAATAAGTTCCGAAGACGGAGTGAAATTCTCCCTCTCCTTCCGTATCCTTCTTCGTGGAGTTTTCGGCGGAAGCATTTTTAGATGGATCACCATCTACCCCTTTCTTGGCGCCCTCCGGAGATTTTTCCGGAGGAGATGAGCCGGTGACCTCTGGTCCTTTGGCTTTCAAGAGTTCCATCAAGACTTGACGCAACTCATCGATTTTGAAGTCTATGGATGAGGTCAATGAATTTCTCAACTCATTGAGATCATTCATGGACACCAGCGCCAAGGAACCTTTGGTATCCGATTCATCACTCATACTTAAACTCTTAGGCGGTTAAGCCCGATAGAAGAGCCGAGGCTCTGATACCAATTGAAAGTAAAGTATGGGAACCTAGAGGGGGGTGAATAGGTGCTACGACCAATTTTAATTTTTCTGTCACAATTAGGCTTGACACAAAGGTAAATTCTCTAGATAATGCAACTATGGTGAATTTACCTATATGACAAGGATAACACAATCACAATACAAGTATGAGTAAAGGGAGAAGGGAATGAGGTAATCGATATGAAGCACGTGGAGACACGATGTAATCCCGAGTTCCTCCTTGTTAAGGGAGTATGTCTCGTTGGAGGGGTGTGAGCTCGCCACGAAGGCCTACTCAATGCCACAAAGGCCTCACCCTATTCTCCGATGAACCCTTCCACAAAGGCCTAGTCCACCTTCTACTATTGATCCCCTTTGAGGCGGGAATCAAATCCTTTAGAAAAAATTTGGGGCACACACCCACAACCAAATTGGGGGCTCCCAACAATCTTGAATCACCAACAACTAGCAAGATGCCTAGGTTCTCCACAAGAAGAAACCCTAGGCTAAATACCTCGAGCTAGAGAGGAAAATGAAGAACGGCTCGGTGAAGATGTAGATCGGGGCCTTCTCCTTCAATCCTCCAAAGATCTTCGAGTTTGGTGGGAGGGATTGGGAGTTATTGAGGATTTGGTCAGCTCTTAAATGCTATGGAATGCCAAGGGGAAGACTAGAGCTCAAGGTGGAAGAGGAGGGGTATTTACACCCCCTCCTCAAAACTAGTCGTTTTGCAGAAAAAGGGTACCGGAATATCCGGTCAAAGTTTGGACCGGAATATCCGGTTTGCAGATCTGCTCGTCCGTTGACTTCAACCAGAATATACGGTTGTGTTTGAATAATCCGGAACAAATAATCTGGCTCATCTCTGTCCCGCGCAGGCAACTGGACCGGATATTCCGGCTCCTCCGGAATAATCCGGTACAAATAATCCGATTCCTTTCTATCAGTTTTATCTCCAGTCCTTAGCCGTTTTCGAGCAGAAACTCCACAATCGGAATATCCGGTCTGAGATGAATAATCCGGTACCAAAAATCTGGCTCATCTCTGTCCCAAAAAATGGACCAAATCTATCCTAACCGGAATATCCGGTTGCCCAGAATAATCCGGTTAGAATAATCCGGTTGCCTTCTGTCCCAAATCTCTTAAGCCAATCTTCACCGATATTTTCGGTGATCGATGACGATGTTAAGTATAACACCTGCACACTAAACACCTCGATAAATAATGTACTTAGTATTGTTAACTAACATACAAAACACCGGGAAAAACGAAATGCACTTTCAAGAGGGGAAATCATCGCCATCGTCACCATCATCGCTCCAAGAATCATCAAGTTCGTCATCGTCATCATCATCACCACTAGAACCATCACCCTCACCATCCACCTTTATCCCGCTATAACAATTAGGGGTCTCTATCATTGTTTTACATTAGATATGTCTCCTAGTGTGGATTACTTGTTAGTAGTTGATGCTTGTGAGATTTATTGGTGTTTACACTTTATGACCAGACTGTTATTATCCATTATATCACCTCTGATTATGATCCATATGATGTCTTGTGAGTATTTCGTTTAGTTCTTGAGGACATGGGAGAATTCATGATGTTAGTAGTGAAGTTATGTTGAAGTAATATCTCGTGGTTCGGTATTTAAGTTCTGGTGCTATTCTTCTAGTAGTGTCATGTGAATGTCGACTACATGATACTTCACCTTTATGGGCCTAGGAGGATGCATTGTGTATTTGGCTACTAATTGTGGGGTTGCCGGAGTGACAGAAACCTAAACCCCCGTTAGGAAACCAATGCACGAGGGAGTGTAGGATCCCGTAGTTTTAAGGTCGTGGTTAAATTTATCTTAATTACTTTCTTTTATTTGCGGATTCTTACGAGGGGTATAATCACAAGTATGTATTAGTCCTAGTTGGGCGGTGCATTAGCATAGGTTCACCCACACAACACTTCACGAACCAATAAATATTAATCAACCGTAATGAAGCAATAGCACTTGAAGAAATTCCCATGTGTCCTCGATAATGTTTGGTAATCATAAGTAGAACAACCGGCTTGTCCTTTGCTCTCAAAAGGATTGGGCCACTCGCTGCAATATTATTTGTTATCTTTTATTTACTCACACTTTATTTATCTGCTATATCAAAAATCTTCAAAAACTGGTTTGTTAGTGTTTACAGTGAATCCTCTATCCAACCTGCTTGTCAACACCTTCTGATCCTCGTTGGGTTCGACACTCTTATTTATCGGAAGTACTACGATACACCCCCTATACTTGTGGGTAATCAAGACTATTTTTTGGCGCCGTTGCCGGGGAGTGAAGCGCTATTGGTAAGTGGAATTGGTAAGAGAAACTTTTACTATGAGTGATGTTTTTATTTCTGTCTACTGTTTTATTCCATTATGGAGAATACTTTTGGTTCTCTGTTTAGGGGTACTTCTACCACTGCTTGGGTAGTAGGTAACCCGTTATCTTCTGAATTAGATCCTTATAAAATCCCTATGAAAATTGTTGGACGTGTTATGGATAACTACTATTATGGAGATGGAACTGTCCATCCGGGTGATCATTTGCTCTTTATACATGAATTATGCAAGTTATTCAGGTGTGCAGGTATTACAATGGATCAAGTTAAAAGGAAATTATTTTATTTATCGCTAAAAGGAAGAGCCCTTGAATGGTTCAAATTACTGAAGAATGGTGAATTCATTGGATGGGAGGAAATTGTTCCTCTCTTTTATTCTAAATTCTATCCTCCTCGTGAGATTCATAAAGACCGGAATCAAATATATAATTTCTGGCCTCATGATGGAGAGAGTATTGACCAAGCTTGGGGGAGAATGAAGTTATTAATGCTCAAATGTCATGTTCATGAGCTCCCGAGCAATATTGTTATCAATAATTTATATGCAAGGCTTTCTCTTCATGATAAGGATTTATTGGATGCTTCTTGTTCTGGATCATTCACACGTATGAAGAAAGAAGCTAAATGGGATCTTCTTGACCATATTCAAGAGAACAGTGAAGGATGGGAGAATGACAAAGGTAGAAAGTCAGTATAAATTATGATTATGAATGAATTAAATATTTTATGGGAACTGCTGATTTCTATAATGTTAGTGTTGTTTGTGGTCTTGATTCTAAAATCTTTGCAATATTTATTAAAGATTTTTTCTCCTATCTTGATATTCCTAAGAAGGAATTTTGCAAGTACCATGCACCTTACAAAGATATTGTTCCTGCTAGTAATATAGAAGTGCATGTTGTTAATCCTGCTGTTCCCGAGCCTTATATTGAAAAAATGCCTTTCCCTGCTAAGGTGAAAGAACACTCTATTGTAGATAGTGTGGTTGATAAGAGCATTAAGAAAACTATTGAATCTGATGAACAAATAACTGTTGAACTTGTTGTAGCAATAGTAAAAGATCTTGTTTGTGGAAATGTGGAGGATGAACACATTGTCTTTTTTGAGGATGCTTCTAATATTGTTTCCCATCCTCATACACCTAAGAAAACTAGTGTTCTTATGCTTTCTGTTAAGATTGGTGATCATTGCTATTATTGTTTATGTGACATTGGTGCAAGGTCTAGTGCTATACCTTATGAGCTTTATAAAGAAATTATGCATGAAATAGGTTCTTGTGATCTTGAGGATATTGATGTGGTTATTCAGCTTGCTCATAGAGAAATTGTATTTCCGATTGGTATTGTCAGAGATGTGGTAGTTTTATGTGGTAACACTAAATATCCCACTGATTTTCTAGTACTTGGTAAGGCTGCTAGTAAAACTTCTCCTATTATTTTTGGTAGACGTTTCCTATGAGTTCAATTTCTCCAAATTTGTTAGAGCACCTTATGAATCTAAATGGCATGTGAGAATTGTAAAGTTGAACAACTTGCTTCTATTGATCTTGCTCCTAACAATGCTTTGCAGCAATATATGGAGGACCATGAAAGTGAGATCTTTATGGAAGAGAGAAATTACATTGACGATATTCTTCTTCGTCAACCGGTGATACCGAAACATAATTTACTTGTGGAAAACTTGGATACCACATTGAAACCCAAGGAGGATCCTGTCTTTGATTAAAAACCTTTGCCTTATGATATTAAATATGCTTATATTGATGATAAGAAAATATATCATGTTATTATTAGTGCTAAACTTTCAGGTGAAGAAGAGGAAAGATTACTGGGAATATTGAAGAAACACCGTGGAGCTATTGGATATACTCTTGATGGTTTGAAAGGGATTTCTCCCTCTATATGTCAGCATGTTATTAATATTGAACCTGATGCAAAGCCAGTAGTTGAACATCAATGCCGTTTAATTCCTAAGATGAAGGAAGTGGTAAGAAACGAGGTATTAAAACTTCCTGATGCTGGTATTATTTTTCCTTTTGCTGATAGTAGATGGGTGAGCCCTATGCATTGTGTCCCTAAGAAGGGAGGAATGACTGTTGTGCCTAATGAAAATAATGGGCTTATTCCCCAAAGAGTAGTAGTTGTTTATAGAATGTGCATTCATTTTTGGAAAGTTAACAAAGTTACTAAGAAAGATCATTATCCTTTGACTTTTATTGATCAAATGTTAGAGAGGTTGTCTAAGAAAACTCATTTTTGCTTTCTTGATGGTTATTCTAGGTTTTCACAAATTGCTGTTAGGAAGCAAGATCAAGAGAAAACAACCTTTACTTGTCCTTATGGTACTTATGCTTATACACGTACGCCTTTTGGTTTGTGTAATGCTCCTGCTACGTTTCAAAGATGCATGTCTGCTATTTTTCATGGTTTTTGTGAAGAGATTGTGGAAGTATTCGTGGTCGATTTCTCCGTCTATGGTAATTCTTTTGATAATTCTTTGCACAACCTTGATAAAGTTTTGCAGATATGTGAGGAAACTAATCTTGTTCTTAATAAGGAGGAATGCCACTTTATGGTTAATGAAGGAATTGTTCTTGGACATAAAATTTCTGAAAGAGGTCTTGAAGTTGAAGGGCTAAAGTGGAAGCGATAGAGAAAATGCCCCGTCCCAGGGATGTTAAAGGCATTTGTACTGTTCTCGGTCATGCTGGTTTTTATAGGAGGTTTATTAAAGATTTATCTAAAATATCAAAATCTCGTACTAATCTTCTTCATGTACCATTCGTTTTTGATGATGATCGTAAGGAAGCTTTTGAGACTTTAAAGAAGGCTTTAACTACTGATCCTATCATTCAATCGCTTGATTGGAATTTACCTTTCGAAATTATGTGTGATGCTAGTGATTTTGCTATAGGTGCTGTTCTTGGACATCGCGTAGATAATAAGTTGAATGTTATTCATTATGCTACTAAGACTCTTGATGCTGCTCAAAAGAATGATGCTACTACTGAAAAAGAGTTCTTAGCTGTAGTCTTTGCAATTAATAAGTTTAGACCTTACATTTTTGACTCAAAGGTTACTATTCATATTGATCATGCTGCTATTAGATACCTTATGAAAAAGAACGATGCTAAGCCTAGGCTTATTAGATGGGTGTTGCTTTTACAAGAATTTCATTTTCATATTGTGGATAGGAAGGGTGCTGAAAATCCTGTTGCTGATAACTTGTCTAGATTGGAAAACATTGCTTTTGACCCTATTCCTGTTAATGGTAGTTTTCCAAATGAAAAGTTGGTTGGAATAAAGGTAAAATCCAAAGATAGTCCATGGTATGCTGATTATTCTAACTTCATTGTTTCAAAGTATTTTCCTCCAAATTTACAGCTCAATAAAGAAGAAAATTCTTCTATGATTTGAGTCATTATTTTTGGGATGACCCACACTTATATAAAGAAGGAGTAGATGGTATTATGAGAACATGTGTTCTAGATCATGAACAACGTGAAATATTGAAAAAAAATCCATGGTAGTGCTTATGGAGGACATCACGCTTGAGATAGAACCGCACATAAGGTTCTACAATCAGGTTTCTATTGGCCTACTCTCTTTAAAGATGCACGTAAATTTATTTTATCTTGTGACGAATGTCAAAGAGTTGGTAATATTTCTAGACATAATGAAATTCCTATGAGTTATTCTCTTGTTATTTAATCTTTTGATTGTTGGGGATTTTACTTTATGGGTCCTTTTCCTCCTTCGAATGGTTACACTCATATTCTTCTTGTTGTTGATTATGTTACTAAGTGGATAGAAGCTATACCTAAAAAAGTGTTGATGGTGAGACCTCTTGAAAAATTCTTAAAGATGTTATTTTCCCTAGGTTTGGTGTGCCTAGATATCTTATGACTGATGGAGGTTCTCATTTTATTCATGGTGGTTTTAGAAAAACCCTTGCTAAATATCATGTTAGTCATAGAATTGCCTCATCTTATCATCCTAAAACCAGTGGGAAAGTAGAACTATCAAATAGAGAAATTAAATCTATCTTGCAAAAGACTGTTAATAAATCTAGGAAGAATTGGTCTGATAAGTTGAATGATGCTTTATGGGATTATAGAACTGCTTATAAAAATCCTATGGGTATGTCTCCTTATGAAATGGTTTATGGAAAATCTTGTCACTTGCCTTTAGAATTAGAACACAAAGCTTATTGGGCAGTGAAAGAACTAAATGAAGATTTTGAACTTGCTGGTAAGAAAAAAATGCTTGATTTGAATCATTTAGATGAATGGAGATGTGAAGCTTATGAAAAATCTAAACTCTTTAAAGAGAAAGTAAAACAATGGAATGATAAAACAATACTTAAAAGAGAGTTTCATGTTGGTGAGAAAGTTCTATTGTATCGGTCTCGTCTAAGATTTTTTGCAGAAAAATTACTCTCCCGATGGGAAGGACCTTATATTATTGAAGAAGTGTATCGTTTGGGTTCAATCAAAATTGCTTCCCTTAAAGATAACACTACACAAGTGGTAAATGGGCAAAGACTCAAACATTATATTTCTGGGGATCCCTATGATGATGATGTTGATGTTATTCAAGTAATGACTCCGGAGAAGTTCATTAGAGGGAAGATTCCAGAATCTTCAGAGTCTATTTTAGAATAGGTAACAGTTATGTTAAGAAAAAGTTCGTGGATTAACTTCCAAGTTAAAAATTGTGGAATTTTGGAAAATATCAAAAATACCGAGCCGAAGAAGAGTAGGAGGAGGTTCCCGAGGGTACCATAACATGCCTGGGCGCGGGCCCACCCTTGGCCATGCCTTGCTATGGTGTGAGCGCCCCGGAGCCCCTCTCCGACTTGTTTTTGACGTAGACTTTTCTTTCGATACGCATATTTTGCTATATAACCCCCGGAACCCCCCCCCCGAGGTCCGTATATCGTTTTCTCGTTGTTTTTTGTTTCGAGCTGTTTCTGCCAGGATCTGTTTTTAGTTTTAGAAGCTCCATGGTCTCCGCCAACAACAACAAGGGGAAGGGACCGAAGGAAGATGATCTCCAAGACCTGAAGCTAGAGGAGGAGATCGAGAGTGGAGCTAAAGGAGATGTAGAAGAAAACCTACGAGTGCGTCCAGGCGCTACATCGCAAGCATTAGAGTGGTTGCAAAACCTTCCAAGAAAACGGCGAGGATGAGCACCGGAAGGAAGGCCCCACGTCACTTCTTAGCTTCAAGGACACCACTTTTAGGCATAAAGAAACCTTTCCGTACTTTAGTTCATGAGTATCAATATAGGAGGGTACCCGAGGCAAAGTTGCCTTCTTGCTGGGATATGGATCGTTCTAACGGTGCATATGAAGGAAGTTTTCAACCTAAGGAAGTGTGGGGGGAAAATCTTGATGGCTGGAATTCACCGTCTGGCAAGCATGCAAACCGTATTGAGAACAATACGGAGATGATGCGTATGCTTATGTTCGCAATTGAAGATCTGAAGAAATCAATTGATAAGCTCATTGAGAAGGATTCACCACCACCACCACAGAATTGATTCATCATTGGTATTGGAATCCCCTTGGCATGTTCCAAGCTTGGGGGAGTGTCGCGGTATCACACCTTTATCTTTCACCTTTTTTACCTTTTAGTAGATTCATATCATGAGTAGAGGAAATATCATATAGGATGGTTTGCAGTATGGAAGTATCACTCCTTAGTTGGTTATCGTTGTATCCCTTGGTTTGAGTTGCGGTAATGAAATATTAATGCGAAGTTTCATCATCTACTTGCTCTACTTTATTTTAGTTTGCAATTTTTGTTATGTGATTGGTCTTGTTATTAGTATTGGTATCAATGTTGGAGCGTCAAGTTAATCTAGTTTGTTTTGGCAAACTTAGCATTGGTAAGTAGAACCAATTTTTTGATACTTAAGTAGAAAAGAGGGAGTTGCATGTAGATATATTATTCCATGATCTTTCTTTCTTGTTAGCTCATAAGATTAGTATTCTCAAATAAGTTTCTTTGTACCTTCAAGGAAGATTGCATGATTGGCTTTATCATATATGTTTTTGTTTGTTTTACCTAAATTCTTATGCTTGCTACCCAACCTTGCTAGCCAAAAACATGTACTGAGAGGGAATGCTTCTCGTGCATCCAAACCTTGAGCACCAAAACCTTGCCATTTGTGTCCACCATATCTACCAATATGTGGTATTTCACCGCCACTCCAAGTAAATTGCTTGTGTGCTACCTTTAAAACCTTCAAAATTAGACCTGTTTTGTGCCCCTGGTTTAGCTCATGAGGACTCAAATATAGATTCTTTATCTCACTTGTTGATTGGATTTCATACCCCGGACTAGTGGCTTCATCCGCTTATCCAAATGCTAGAAGAGCTGGCAGCGGGGTTCCCAGCCCCAAATAATAATATAAATTCTCTTCACTATTTTCCCCCCTGATTTATCAGTCAAAGCATAATTGTGTAAACAAAAGAGAAACATGGATGACCTTCTATACCAGTTGTGTCCTTCTATGGGAGCCGCTCTTGTTAATTCTAGTTGGCTTGTGACGTACTGTATTTTCTGTTTGCCATTCGTTGACATAAGCATACACCTCTCAAAATTCATACACTCCACCATGGTATGTGATTGTTGGTAGGCACCCGAGGATTTGGTTAGCCATGGTTTGTGTAAGAAAGGTTGGGAGGATTGTCAACCATTTTATACCTCTGTTTTACAAAATAAAAGCTCTAGCACATGAGTGATCCATGCTTCCCTCTGCGAAGGGCCTATCTTTTACGTTTATGTTGAGTCAGTAAACCTACTTGTTTCTGTCTTAAGCAAGCATTTGAGTTGTTGTGATCCATCCATCTATATGATGATTTAGTCAATCATGTTTTATTCTTCCTTGTTTGTACAAATGCTTTTATCTGTTTGAATACCACTTTTAAAGTTACCAGTGTCTTCGAAGAGCCGTTATAATTGAGCATGATAAACTCTGATGTATAAGCTCTAGTATAAAGACTATGATCGAAAGAGAAGTACAATGTTAATTGTTCTCTGACCAAGAACGAAGTTTGCCTTTACCAATTTTGATTTCCTTTTGCACCTTTATTGTGATTTCCTCTACTTGTTTCAATTTTGATTATATAAGAGGAAGTTGTTGTCTAAAATGAATTCTTCTTTGTTAGATGTGATGCCTCTTATCCATATTTTATTTATCGACACCTCACTCCATAAACCTGTGGTCAAGTTTAATGAGTTCAGTTTCACTTGGGGATAAGCGAGGTCTAAGATTGGGGGGGGGGGAGTTGATACGTCCATTTTGCATCACTGTTTTACATTGTTATTTTCTGTTGTTCATCGATATATTTCATGTTATGATGCATCGCTTATGTTATTTTTATCTTATTTTGCATGTTTCATAATTTTTGGAAAATAAACACCGGAATCAGAAATCTGATGGAAAAAAGCACCATCAAGATACCCTATTTTAGAAGATCAGAAGAAGAGGGGGATACCGGAGGAGTCTTAGAAGTTTCGAGGAGGAAGTGAGCCAGAAAGGCACCCGAAGGGGGGCCACCTCGGGCCCACACCACCAGGCGGCGTGCCCCCTGGCTGCGCCTGGGGGTTGTTTGGGCCCCCCGGCCCACTCCTGGGCGCCACCTTTCGTGTACCTGACAATAAGCGCCAAGACATCATCGAAGATTTATTCCACCGCCGCCTCGGGGCAGAAAACCCGAGAGAGAGAAAGCCTCTCCGGCAGGAAGAAATCCGCCGGGGAAATTCCTCTCTGGAGAGGGGAAATCATCGCTATCGTCACCGTCATCGCTCCGGGCATCATCAAGACCGTCATCGTCATCATCACCACCACCAGCAGCATCACCCTCATCATCCATCTTCATCCCGCTGTAACAATTAGGGGTCTCTATCGTTGTTTTACATTAGATCTCTCTCCTGGTGTGGATTACTTGTTAGTAGTTGATGCTTTTCAGATTTATCGGCGTTTACAATTTATTACCATATTGTTATTATCCATTATATCACATCTGAATATAATCCATATGATGTCTTGTGAGTAATTCGTTCAGTTCTTGAGGAAATGGGAGAAGTCATGATGTTAGTAGTGAAGTTATGTTGAAGTAATATCTCGTGGTTCGGTATCTAAGTTGTGGTGCTATTCTTCTAGTGGTGTCATGTGAACGTCTACTACACGATACTTCAACTTTATGGCCCTAGGAGGATGCATTGTATATTTGGCTACTAATTGTGGGGTTGCCGGAGTGACAGAAACCTAAACCCCCGTTAGGAAACCAATGCACGAGGGAGTGTAGGATCCCGGAGTTTTAAGGCCGTGGTTAGATTTATCTTAATTACTTTCTTGTATTTGCGGATGCTTACGAGGGGTATAATCACCCACACAACACTTCACGAACCAATAAATATTAATCAACCGTAATGAAGCGAAAGCACTTGATGAAATTCTCATGTGTCCTCGAGAACGTTTGGTAATCATAAATAGAACAACCGGCTTGTCCTTTTCTCCCAAAAGGATTGGGCCACTCGCTGCAATATTATTTACTGTTTTTTATTTACTCGCACTTTATTTATCTGCTATATCAAAAACCTCCAAAAACCCGTTTGTTAGTCATTACAGTGAATCCTCTATCCAACCTGCTTGTCAACACCTTATGCTCCTTCTTGGGTTCGACACTCTTATTTATCAAAAGTACTACGACTGACCAATGCTAAGTTTGCCAAAAACAACTAGATTAACTTGATTCTCCAACACTGATGCCAATACTATTAATAAGATCAATCATATAACAAAAAATGCAAACTAAAATAAAGTGTAGAAAGTAGACAATGAAACTTCTCACTAATATTCCATTACGGCAACTCAAACCAAGGGATACAACGATAACCAACTAAAGAGTGATACTTCCATACTGCAAACCATCCTATATGATATTTTCTTTACTCACGATATGACTCTACTAAAAGGTAAAAAGGTGAAATATAAAGGTGTGATACCGCAGAACTCTCCGAAGCTTGGAACAAGCCAAGGGGATCCCAATACCAATGGCGAATTAATTCTTTGGTTGTGGTGGTGATGCACTCTTCTCAAGCATGTCATGGAAACTCTCCAGCATCTCATGAAACCTGTCGTTCTCCTCTTGATGAATCTCTACCTCCGTCCTTAAAGCTCGATAACGTTCACAGAACTCATCTGCGACTCGAAGAGCTTCCTCTACTCCAGGGATGGGGCTGAGGCCAGGAACTGATGGTCTTGGTCCCTGCATGCCACAAGAAGAAACACTTTCCTCGCTGCTTGATGGTATTATCTTTGCTTATCTCTTGACACATTGATCCATGTTCTTGCACTTGGGACTCTGGAGATCATCTTCCATTGGCTCCTTCCCCTTGTTGTTGCTTGCAGAGGCCATGGTGCTTCTAAAACGGAAAACAGATCTGGCAGAAACAGGTCGAAACAGAAACATGTCGAGAAAACGATATACGGACCTCGGGGGTACACGGGGTTAAATGTCATAAACATATGTAATGAAAGGAAAGTCCAAGTCGAAAACGAGTCGGGTAGGGGCTTCGGGGCGCCCACACCATAGGGTGGCGTGGCCAGGGGTGGGCCCATGCCCCCAGGTAGTGTGGTGCCCTCGGGCACCATCTCCTACCCTTCTTCGGCTCGGTATTTTTCATATTTTCCAAAAACCAATAATTGATAACTTGGAAAGTAATCCGTGAACTTTTTCTTAATAGATTTGTTACCTATTAAAAAACTGACACTTAGAATCTTCCCTCTAATGAACTTCTCTAGAGTCATTACTTGAATAACATCAACATATTCATCATAAGAATCCGCAGAAATATAATGTTTGAGTCTTTGCCCATTTACCACTTGTGTAGTGTTATCTTTAAGGGAAGCAATTTTGATTGCACCCGAACGATACACTTCTTCAATAACATGAGGGCCTTCACATCTCGAGGGTAATTTTCCTGCAAAAAAAATCTGAGACGAGACCTGTAATAGAACTTTCTCACTAACATGAAACTCTCTTTTAAGAATTCTCCTATCGTACCATTGTTTAACTTTCTCTTTAAAGAGCTTAGCATTTTCATAAGCTTCACATCTCCATTCATCTACATGATTCAAATCAAGCATCCTTTTCTTACCAGCAAGTTTAAAATCTTTATTAAGTTCTTTCACTGCCCAATAAGCTTTGTGTTCTAATTCTAAAGGCAAGTGACAAGCTTTTCCATAAACCATTTTATAAGGAGACATACCCATAGGATTTTTATAGGCAGATCTATAAGCCCATAAAGCATCATTCAACTTATCAGACCAATTCTTCCTAGATTTATTAACAATCTTTTGCAAGATTGATTTAATTTCTCTATTTGATAATTCTACTTGCCCACTGGTTTGAGGATGATAAGCTGAGGCAATTCTATGATTAACATCATATTTAGCAAGGATTTTTCCAAAACCACCATGAATAAAGTGAGAACCTCCATCAGTCATAAGATATCTAGGCACACCAAACCTAGGGAAAATAACATCTTAAGCATTTTTAAAGAGGTCTCACCATCAACACTTTTTGTAGGTATAGCTTCTACCCACTTAGTAACATAATCAACAACAACAATAATATGAGCGTAGCCATTCGAAGGAGGAAAATGACCCATAAAGTCAAATCCCCAACTTTCAAAAAGGTTCAATAACAAGAGAATATAACTCATAGGCATTTCATTACGTCTAGAAATATCACCAACTCTTTAACATTCATCAGAAGATAAAATAAATTTACATGCATCTTTAAAGAGAGTAGGACAATAAAAACCTGATTGTCGAACCTTATGTGCGGTTCTATCTCCAGCGTGATGTCCCCCATAAGCACTACCATGGCACTTTTTCAATATTTCACGTTAATCATGATCTGGAAAACATATTCTCATAATACCATCTACTCGTTCTTTATATAAGTGTGGGCCATCCCAAAAATAATGACTCAAATCATAGAAGAATTTTCTTCTTTGCTGAGCTGTAAATGTTGGAGGAAAATACTTTGTAACAATAAAGTTAGCATAATCAGCACACCATGGACTATCTTGGGGTTTTACCTTTATTGCAGCCAACTGTTCATTTCGAAAACTATCATTAACAGGAATAGGGTCAAAAGCAATGTTTTCCAATCTAGACAAGTTATCATCAACAGGATTTTCAGCACCCTTCCTATCCACAAAATGCAAATCAAACTCTTGTAAAATCAACACCCATCTAATAAGCCTAGGCTTAGCATGTTTCTTTTCCATAAGGTATCTAATAGCAACATGATGGGGATGAATAGTAACTTTTGAGTCAACAATATAAGGTATAAACTTATCACAAGCAAAAACCACAGCTAAGAACTCTTTTTCAGTAGTAGCACAATTATTTTGAGAAACATCAAGATTCTTACTAGCATAATGAATAACATTCAATTTCTTATCTACTCGATGTCCAAGAACAACACCTACAGCAAAATCACTACCATCACACATAATTTCAAAAGGTACATTCCAATCAGGTCGTTGAACAATAGGAGTAGTAGTTAAAGCCTTCTTTAAAGTTTTAAAAGCTTCCTTACAATCATCATCAGAAATAAAAGGTACGTCTTTTGAAGAAGATTAGTAAGAGGCTTTGATATTTTAGAGAAATCTTTAATAAACCTCCTATAAAAACCAGCATGACCAAGAACACTACGAATACCTTTAACATCCCCGTGACAGAGCATTTTCTCTATGACTTCCACTTTAGCTCTGTCAACTTCAATATATCTTTCAGAAATTTTATGTCCAAGAACAATTCCTTCATTCACCATAAAGTGGCACTTCTCCCAATTAAGAACACGATTAGTTTCCTCACATCTCTTCAAAACATTTTCAAGGTTGTGCAAGAAATTATCAAAAGAAGTTACATAGACGGGTAAATTTTCCATGAATACTTCCACAGTTTGTTCACAAAAAATCATGAAAAATAGCATACATGCATCTTTGAAACGTAGCAGGAGCATTACACAAACCAAAAGGCATACTTCTATAAGCATAAGTACCATAAGGACAAGTAAAGGTTGTTTTCTCTTGATCTTGCTTCCTAACAGCAATTTGAGAAAACCCAAAATAACCATCAAGAAAGCAAAAATGAGTTTTCTTAGACAACCTCTCTAACATTTGATCAATAAAAAGCAAAGGATAATGATCTTTCTTAGTAGCCTTGTTAACTTTCCTAAAATCAATGCACACTCTATAACCGACTACTACTCTTTGAGTAATAAGCTCATTATTTTCACTAGGCACAACAGTCACTCCTCCCTTCTTAGGGACACAATGCACTCGGCTCACCCATCTACTATCAGCAATAGGAAAAATAGTACCAGAATCAAGGAGTTTTAATACCTCATTTCTTACCACTTCCTTCATCTTAGGAATTAAATGGCATTGTTGTTAAACTACTGGCTTTGCATCATGTTCAATATTAATAACATGCTGACATATAGAGGGAGAAATCCCTTTCAAATCATCAAGAGTATATCCAATAGCTCCACGGTGTTTCTTCAATATTCCCTATAATCTTTCCTCTTCTTCACCTGAAAGTTTAGCACTAATAATAACATGATATATTTTCTTATCATCAACATAAGCACATTTAAGATCACCGAGCAAAGGTTTTAAATAAAAAGAAAGATCCTCCTGGGGTGGTAATGTGGTACCCAAGTCTTCCACAGGTAAATTATGTTTCAGTATCACCGGTTGACCAAGAAGAATATCGTCAATCTCATTTCTCTCTTCCATAAAGACCTCACTTTCATGGTCCTCCATATATTGCTGAAAAGCATTGTTAGAAGCAAGAGCAATAGAGGCAATCTGTTCATCTCTAAAATTCTCATTAGGCAATTCAGATTCACAAGGTGCTCTAGAAAATTTGGAGAAACTGAACTCATAAGATTTCCCATCAAATTTAGTCAAAATATTCTCCCTCTTACAATCTATAATAGCACCACAAGTGTTCAAGAAAGGTCTACCAAAAATAATAGGATAAGTTTTACTAGCACTGTAGTAGTACAGCCCAACACAGGCTATACTGTTGCGTGTAGTACTGGCCCCTGGACCGTTCACCAACACACACAACTAGATAGATATCCAAAGAAGCAAATGTATCTCATATCTAGTGAATAATCCAGGGTACAAAATTCTTTACAAGTTGCATAGCGGAAGCTAGCACAAATATACAAGTACCAAATAACAAGTAGTAGGGCTCCAATCTTCAATTTGTGCCACAGGCGAACAAACATGTTGAGTGGAGTCACGAGACCTACGTCGATCACTCCGGATATGAACAACCTACACGTTGGAATATGCAGCCCCCAAATGGAGGTCAGATCATTCTGAGCAATGGTGGCAAGTGACACTATGGTGGTTTATAAATGGCAAGTTCTAGTCTACATGCATATTTGGCTGGTGGAGTTTTTCAATGCTAACTTGCAAAAATGCATTTGTCCTATCTTTTAATAGAAAGTAATTTTACACATAACTGGACACTTTGGTTGATAGCAAAGTGCTCCTACATAATTGGACACTTTGGTTGATAGCAAAGTTCTCCTACCCTTTGGATTAGCACACTGAAACACCATCAGGAACTTCTCCAATAACCCATAGTAAATTTGGTAGTAATCAATAAAACAAGATGAACGAGATATGTCATGTTTCCCATCTAGTTGTTGAATTGTCCCTAACCAATGGAACACGGCTAAGATCTTAGTTTTAACCCTCGCGAGGTTTGTGCCCTTTAGCCGTGTTGCCTAATCGACCCCAAACACCATGATACACCATTACTACCACGGAAGGAAAGAAGATTAAGCCATAAATCATAAGAAGTAGATCCCCAAACCCTCCACGAGGCGGACCATCCTACCACTATTCTACATCTCTGGACACGTTGGGTTCGAGTCACCACAACCTACAAATTATGTCTAGCCCATACTAATATGAAACACGGCTGCACACAAGAAACAACTCCATACAGAAACTAAACATAATCTCAAGATACTAGGCGGCGGTCCCCACCAAAATTTGTACTCTGATGACATGCTAGCAATCCGCCCAATGGTTAATTAATTATCATGTTGTTTTCATAAGCAATTAAAATAAGGAATACTTCTTTAACATGATAATAATCCCAACCACGAATATCTAGAGCATGGCTAATAAATCTACAAGTACGATGTTTGCCTAGCATATGGATTGCTAACTTCTACGGGAAACATATGATTACTCCACTTGGGTGTTAGTGAAGCAATCTAGCATAGCGATAACACTCAACTCCTACTCATGCATAGCTACAATAAAATTCTAATGCATATATTAAAATAATAGTATCATGTGTGTCACTTGCCTTGACAGAAATTGGAGTCGTTCACGCACTCGACTCAGTCGCAACCGTAACAACCACGGTCCTCACATGAACAGCAACCGCAACTCTCGCAATCTACACGTTGCAAGCATACCACAATAAATAAACAAATCAGGCAAAACAACGATGCAACATATGGATGCATGATGATTTAATAATGCAAGAAAACTAATTTACTATTTCTCTTGTTGCCTAAACAATATATGATGCATGAAAAGGTTTGTAATGCAACAAGACACAAAAAGCAATTTAACCAAATTAACTAGAGTTAATTAACAATCTAGAAGATCTTATCGAAATAAAGTTCATAAAACGGTGGATCTAAACCTAACATATTAATAATATCTAAAAAGCAAATAAAACACTGAACGACAACTTTTTGGATGAATAAGAACGAAGTATAGATTTGAAAATTCGAGTTACTCCGGTGGGCAAAAGTAGATCGGAATTATATAAAAATATATGTAGCTCAAATTGAAAAACTCAAAGAACAAAAGTTATAGATAATGGTGAGATGTAACTACAGTAGAAGTTGGAGCAAAAACGGACAAAAGGTTGAAGAGTAATTGAACTTTTGCCGCTTCAGATCTGAGATAGTAGATCTCGAAATTCTCTGGCTGTGGTGGATAAAAAGAGGTGAGGTTTCTTGGGATGGATCCGTATGGACGATATCTAAACCTCTTGCGAAGACTTGAACGTCAACCGAGCAACTCACGGACCGTGGCGAGAAAAATAGCGCGAAACAGATCTGAAATCAAAGTTTCGACTTTGGGACGACCTCACGGCCGGGGCTGGGCTATTTATAGGTGGGGAGGTCGATGGAAAGTTACTCCTTGGAGTAGGGAACAAGTAGAAAGAAGCGGATTCGAATTTGGACTCACCAATGAAGAGATATGCGAGTGTGAACGGAGATAGGTCAGAAAAACTATGGACCGAAGGATTAGCCTTCGTGTGTGCCTTCCTGCGGTGGTCATGCGTGTCTGGCTTGCTCGGCGGGCCCATAGTAAAGCGAGCTGGCTCGTTTTTTTTTTCTCTCTATTTTTCTTAAAACTTTCATAACTTTTAAAATATAACTTGAAATCGAGTCAAACAAATTTCTAAAATTTTAAAATTTGAAACTCTATCATATTTTACTAATATTAAGTTATTTTATTAAAAATTAATTATCCAATTATCCTTTAGCTTATAAACGACTTATAGAGGATTTTGGGCGTTTTAAAACATGATTTTGTTTTGGGGTTTAAAATGCAACACTCAAATGCAAGTTTTGAAATGATGCCATGCTATGCATATGCTCTAAATGCAAAAAATTCCAAATGTAACATTTGGGATGTTACAAACTAACTCCCTTACGATGAATCTCGTCCCGAGATTCAGAATGGTTAGCAAATAGGTGTGGATGGGTTTTCCTACGGTCAATATCTAGGCTAACCCCCTTAAGAGAAATCAACTTGGTATCACCAGAGCCATGCGTAATTAAATATATCATGATATTCACTCCTTGTGTTGTCAATTGTGTTGTGCATCCTTCACCAATATGGAGCATCTCCCCCTATAGGTTGTGTGGCATAACGAAGCATCACATTTGCGTCAACGCTGGCATCCTCCATTGTTTCTTCTATATCTTGAATCCGCGTCGTTGTCTCGTATACGAGTTCCTTGTCTTTCTTCTTGGCTAGGTTCTAGGTGATAGGTTGAGTCTGAGACTCCACAAGTTGTTGCATTGCATATGACATCTTTGGGTGGTTGATATAAGGAGTATTGTGGAAAGACATCTATTGGGTTTAGAATAGACGAGTTTAGACAGAAAGATCTAAAGGAAATAGCTACCCATACTATACATGAACAAAGCAACACTTAGGAATCAACATATAACCAAACCAAACACTTTAAAATAGTTTTCAAAAATACGGTATAATTTCCTGCGAAAATACCAATAAAGTTTTAGAAAGAAAACATTTGAAAATACTCGGATTATCATTGCCACATCATATAATTTGATATGGTCAATACCTAACACGTTCTCGATAAATAGGAATACTATGTGGTGGGCAACCTAGTGTCTTCAGATAGCTCCAGTAGCATGCATCGTGTTTCCTTCTTGTAGTAAGCCTTCTTCTCTATCTTGAGGTGAATCTCCTTTATATTGAATTGAATCTTCTTCTCTATGGGAATATCCATTATGATTTGAAAAAGAAGAGATGGAAGTAGGAGATAAAGATGAGAAGATTACGAGAATTGAGCCAAAGGAAGAATGTATAAAGGATTTGGAAAAATAAGTTTTTACCCTATGGTTTTTCCTAATCCGTTTTCTAAGGTCTCGTTCCTACAGTCAACACAATGCTCTGATACCATCTGTAGTAGTACGGCCCAACACAGGCTATACTGTTGCGTGTAGTACTGGCCCCTGGACCGTTCACCAGCACACACAACTAGATAGATATCCAAAGAAGCAAATGTATCTCATATCTAGCGAATAATCCAGAGTACAAAACTCTTTACAAGTTGCATAGCGGAAGCTAGCACAAATATACAAGTACCAAATAACAAGTAGTAGGGCTCCAATCTTCAATTTGTGCCACAGGCGAACAAACATGTTGAGTGGAGTCACGAGACCTACGTCGATCACTCCGGATACGAACAACCTGCACGTTGGAATATGCAGCCCCCAAATGAAGGTCAGATCATTCTGAGCAATGGTGGCAAGTGACACTATGGTGGTTTATAAATGGCAAGTGCTAGTCTACATGCATATTTGGCTGATGGATTTTTTGAAGGCTAATTTGCAAAAATGCATTTGTCCTATCTTTTAATAGAAAGTAATTTTGCACATAACTGGACATTTTGGTTGATAGCAAAGTGATCCTACATAATTGGACACTTTGGTTAATAGCAAAGTGCTCCTACCCTTTGGATTAGC
This sequence comes from Alopecurus myosuroides, assembly GCA_028641055.1. Lineage (NCBI taxonomy): Eukaryota > Viridiplantae > Streptophyta > Magnoliopsida > Poales > Poaceae > Alopecurus > Alopecurus myosuroides. Next base: position 313,224,072 of record CM054062.1, on the reverse strand, counting down.
ACACTGAAACACCATCAGGCATTTCTCCAAGAACCCATAGTAAATTTGGTAGTAATCAATAAAACAAGATGAACGAGATATGTCATGTTTCCCATCTAGTTGTTGAATTGTCCCTAACCAATGGAACACGGCTAAGATCTTAGTTTTAACCCTCGCGAGGTTTGTGCCCTTTACCCGTGTTGCCTAATCGACCCCAAACACCATGATACACCATTACTACCACGGAAGGAAAGAAGATTAAGCCATAAATCATAAGAAGTAGATCCCCAAAACCTCCACGAGCCGGACCATCCTACCACTATTCTACATCTCTGGACACGTTGGGTTCGAGTCACCACAACCTACAAATTATGTCTAGCCCATACTAATATGAAACACGGCTGCACACAAGAAAAAACTCCATACAGAAACTAAACATAATCTCAAGATACTGGGCGGCGGTCCCCACCAAATTTTTTACTCTGATGACATGCTAGCAATCCGCCCAGTGGTTAATTAATTATCATGTTGTTTTCATAAGCAATTAAAATAAGGAGTACTTCCTTAACATGCTAATAATCCCAACCACGAATATCTAGAGCATGGCTAAGCAATCTACAAGTACGATGTTTGCCTAGCATATGGATTGCTAACTTCTACGGGAAACATATGATTACTCCACTTGGGTGTTAGTGAAGAGATCTAGCATAGCGATAACACTCAACTCCTACTCATGCATAGCTACAATAAAATTCTAATGCATATATTAAAATAATAGGATCATGTGTGTTACTTGCCTTGATAGAAATTGGAGTCGTTCACGTACTCGACTCAGTCGCAACCGTAACAACCACGGTCCTTACACGAACATCAACCGCAACTCTCGCAATCTACACGTTGCAAGCATACCACAATAAATAACCAAATCAGGCAAAACAACGATGCAACATATGGATGCATGATGATTTAATAATGCAAGACAACTAATTTACTATTTCTCTTGTTGCCTAAACAATATATGATGCATGAAAAGGTTTGTAATGCAATAAGACACAAAAAGCAGTTTAACCAAATTAAGTAGAGTTAATTAACAATCTAGAAGATCTTATCGAAATAAAGTTCATAAAACGGTGGATCTAAACCTAACATATTAATAAGATCTAAAAAGCAAATAAAACACTCAACGACAACTTTTTGGATGAATAAGAACGAAGTATAGATTTGAAAATTCGAGTTACTCCGGTGGGCAAAAGTAGATCGGAATTATATAAAAATATCTGTAGCTCAAATTGAAAAACTTAAAGAACGAAAGTTATAGATAATGATGAGATGTAACTACAGTAGAAATTGGAGCAAAAACGGACAAACGGTTGAAGAGTAATTGAACTTTTGCCGCTTCAGATCTGAGAGAGTAGATCTCGAAATTCTCCGCCTGTGGTGGATAAAAAGAGGTGAGGTTTCTTGGGATGGATCCGTATGGACGATATCTAAAGCTCTCGCGAAGATTTGAACGTCAACCGAGCAACTCATGGACCGTGCCGAGCAAAATAGCACGAAACAGATCTGAAATCAAAGTTTCGACTTTGAGACGACCTCACGACCGGGGCTGGGCTATTTATAGGTGGGAAGGTCGGTAGAAAGTTGCTCCTTGGAGTAGGGAACAAGTAGAAAGAAGCGAATTCAAATTTGGACTCTCCAATGTAGAGATATGAGAGTTTGAACGGAGATAGGTCAGAAAAACTATGAACCGAAGGATTAGCCTTCGTGCGTCCCTTCCTGCGGTGGTCGTGCGTGTCTGGCTTGCTGGGTCGGCCCATAGTAAAGCGAGCTGGCTCGTTTTTTTCTCTCTCTATTTTTCTTAAAACTTTCATAACTTTTAAAATATAACTTGGAATCGAGTCAAACAAATTTCTAAAATTTTAAATTTGAAACTCTATCATATTTTACTAATATTAAGTTATTTCATAAAAAATAATTATCCAATTATCCTTTAGCTTATAAACGCCTTATAGGAGGATTTTGGGCGTTTTAAAACATGATTTTGTTTTGGGGTTTAAAATGCAACACTCAAATGCAAGTTTTGAAATCATGCCATGCTATGCATATGCTCTAAATGCAAAAAATTCCAAATGTAACATTTGGGATGTTACAAGCACCCTTACCAAGTACTAGAAAATCAGTGGGATATTTAGTTTTACCACATAAAACTTCCACATTTGTAACAATATTAGCCGGGAAAATAGTTTCTCTATTAGTAAGCTGAATAACCACATCAATACCCTTAAGCTCACAAGAACCAATTTCATGCAGAATTTCTTTATAAAGGTCATAAGGAATAGCACTAGAACTTGCACCAATGTCACACAAACAATAATAGCAATAATCACCAATATTGACAGAAAGCACAGGAACACTAGTTTTCTTAGGTCTATTTGATTGTGAGACAATATTACAAGCATCCTCACAGAAGACAATATGTTCATCCTCTACGTTTCCACAGACAAGGTCTTTCATTATTGTTACAGCAAGTTCAACAGTTATTTGTTCATCAGGTTCAATATTTTTCTCTATGCTATTATTAACCACACTAGCTACAATAGAGTGTTCTTTCACCTTAGCAGGGAAATGCATTTTCTCAATATAAGGATCAGGAACAACAGGATTAACAACATGCACATTTATATTTCTAGCAGGAACAATATCTTTATAAGACATATGGTACTTGTGATACTCATTTTTAGGAATATCAAGATAGGAAGCAAAGGCTTTAAGACAGTTTGCAAAGATTTTAGAATCAAGACCACAAACAACACTAACATTATAGAAATCATCGGTTGCCACAAAGATTTAATGCATTCATAATCATAATTTATACCTGACTTTCTACCTTTGTCATTCTCCCATCCTTCAGTGTTTTCTTGAATACGGTCAAGAAGATCCCATTTAGCTTCTTCGTTCATACGTGTGAATGATCCAGAACAAGAAGCATGCAATAAATCCTTATCATGAAGAGAAAGCCTTGCATAAAAATTATTGATAACAATATTACACATGAGCTCATGAACGGGACATTTAAGCATTAATAACTTCATTCTCCCCCAAGTTTGGGCAATACTCTCTCCATCATGAGGAAGAAATTATATATTTGATTCTGGTCTTTATGAATCATGCTGGGAGGATAGAATTTAGAATAAAACAGAGGAACAATTTCCTCCCATCCAATAGATTCACCATTCTTCAGCAATTTGAACCATTCAGCGGCTCTTCCTTTCAGCGATAAAGAGAATAATTTCCTTTTAACTTGATCAATTGTAATACCTGCACACCTGAATTACTTGCACAATTCATGTATAAAGAGCAAATGAGATCACTGGGATGGACAGTTCCATCTCCATAATACCAGTTATCCATAACACGTCCAACAATTTTCATAGGTATTTTATAAGGATCTAATTCAGCAGATAATGGGCCACCTACTACCCTAGCAATGGTAGTAGAACTACGCCTAAATAGAGAACCAAAATTTCTCCATAATAAAATAAAACAACAGACATAAATAAAAACAGCACTCACATTAAAAGTTTCTCTTACCAATAGCTCTTCACTCCTCGGCAACATCGCCAGAAAGTATTGCGGTGTATCGTAGTACTTTTGATAAATAAGATTTTTTCCATCAGATTTCTGGTCCCGGTGTTTCTTCACCAAAAATTATGAAACATGCAAAATAAGATAAAATAACTTAAGCAATGCATCATAACATGAAATATATCGATGAATAAAAACAAATAACAATATAAAATAGTGATGCAAAATGGACGTATCAACGCCACCCTTTCTTGGCTCTCCTTTGTAGTTCTTCTTCAGAGTCAGAGCCATGTTTTCTTGGCGTAGGTGGTGGAGCTGCTGGCGCTGGTGCAACTCCCTGGAGGGTTGGTTTCATATGTTTGGCATAGGGCGGTGTGGATTTTGCGAGGTTGTTGTGGTAAGGTATTCTTAGGCGGTTATGTCTTCGGTGAAGTTGGAGGCGCCCTCGGGTGCGTGATGCTGAAGCACCGCCCATTCTACCAAGCTCCTCTACGAAACCTAATGGACCAATGAGGAGAGCACGAGCCAAAGCCATACAAGACAAGGTGAACTCACTGTTAGCTCTCCATAATTATGATGACTTGGTGAATGGCTCGCTACCTCATGGAAAGACCTTACGTGTGCTCAGATACGACCCCCCAAGATGATTCTAAAGACACTCAAGAAGATGCCATGGAAGATGGGTAAGAAGCAAGAGCTGACGCGAAAGAAGAAGGAAGACTCCAGGGAAGTCGGCTCCAGCGCCGGCTGCAACCACCCAGACCGGTTCCAGGACTGACCAAACTTGCGCAACAGCCGGCCCAAACAGGCCCCTGCACCGGTCAGACAGAAGAGGATACCGGCCTACAACACGGTCCTACCGGGTCCAAACCGGCTCCAGCGCCAGCCAGACCGACCTACCAACCGACCTTCAGGGGATACCGGTTCCCAGACCGGCCCGGACCGTTTACAGTACCGGTTCAACCAACTTAACAACCGACCTAGGTAGTTTTTTTTGAAATTTAAACCAAATATATTAAAAGCAAGCAAGCCGCCTCATTAAAAACCTTCTAGTCCCCTTATGTACCCTGTTAAGCAAAAGGGTGCGAAAGAAACTTGCTGCTCAAAGTTTAAACCATGGTTACAACATCTATGAGGGGTTGCAAAATAAAACTAGGGGGTTCATCGACCCAATTATAGGATAACATTTTACTCTGCCCCTCACTAGATATTAAGTGAGCAATACCATTGCACACCCTTCTGCAGTGTTTGAACTCAACCCCGCCAATAGAACCAATTCGGTAAAAACAATCCATATAGATCGTTGTTGCATCATTCCACAATTGCTCCTCTCCTGAACCATATTTGATCACTTCAGTAGAGTCAAATTCTGCTTCAACAACATTGCACCCAATGTGATTAACAAGTTCCAATCCGTGTTTCATAGCCATGGATTACGCAATGGCTCTAGAGGTGACGTGTGACATATAGAAACATGCTGCTACCACAAAACCTCCCATGGTGTCCCTAATGATAGCCGAAGAAAGCTGCATCGACGTTTAGCTTCAGGAATTTCGCCTTTGGTATTGACCAAATTATTTTCTTAGGTGCATTGTTGACAGATTTCCGGGTTGAACCTTTGGCCACCATTTCCCTAATAGATGTAGCACATCTACCAATCGGAGGGATCTTCTCACCGTGAGTAGTACACCTGCGCAGCCACCAAATATACCAGGCCGTGGTAGCGACCGTTTCTGGTAACCGAATATTAGGGTACTCTAGGCTAAGTTCAGTATTCAAATCGAGTAGTTTGCCCAGAATCACGGAACCAAAAAAATAGTACCATTGCATGCGACATTGATCTGCACGTCCAACTGCAGAGCTTTTTCCAAACGCATAAAGCTCCTGTAACATTTAAAGATCATGTGAAAAGTATCTTCTGGGTAATTATTGCAGATTGGACTAATATCGAAATCACCAATATGACGAGCAGCCAAAACAGATTTGAGAGGAATGATCCCATGCATTAACCTCCAACAGAAAATATTTATTTTTGTGGGTACATTTAGCTTCCAAAGAATTCTCCAGTTAGGATTGTTAAGTGCAGTTCCTTGGACAAGATTCATCCAGATGTGACCACTATATTGATGTCCCCACACCAAATGATAAGCAGACCGAACGTAAAACACACCATTTTTTTAGCCATGCCACGCAATGAAACCATCAACATTATTTGTATTTAGGGGAATTTCCAAAGTTCTATTTGCATCCATAGGATTAAGGATCTTCTGATTATATCAACATCCCAATACCCCGAGACTGTGTTAATACGATCACTAACCCGAGACAATACACAATTCCCCCGTCGAGTCACCACTTTCCTATTAGCACTGGTTGGTACCCATGGATCTTTCCAAATGTTTATTGAGTCACCACTTCCCACTCACCAAATGTATCCTCTATTAAAATTTTGTATACCCGCAACCAAGCATGTCCAGGTAAAGGAGGACCCAACCTTTGATCCAGCTTTCAATATGTCCCCTGATGGATAATATTTTGCTCCGAAGATTTTAGCACATAAAGACTCTGGATTGGTAATTAATCTCCACACTTGTTTTGATAGCATAGCCAAATTAAAGGAGTGAAGATCTCTAAACCCTATACCTCCTTCCCTTTTAGGAAAACATAACTTCCACCACGTATACCAATACAATTTTTTTACCTTGGTCATCATCACCCCACCAAAACTGAGCAATAACATATGTGATTTTCTTGCAATTTTTTTTTCGGTAGTAGGAAAATAGACATAGCATATATTGGGATTGATTGAGAAACTGCCTTTAGCAATATTTCTTTACCTCCAATTGACAGGAATTTTTCCTTCCAAACTTTGATCCTTTCCATGACTCTCTCCACAAAATGCATGAAACATTCACTTCTATCCGCTCCAACCAATGCATGGAGTCCCAAATATTTATTTGAGAGAGATTCATTATTTATATTTAGAATAGTACATACTTCTTCCCTTCTAGCACTATCAGTATTTGGGCTAAAGAAAATTCTAGACTTGGAACCACTAATAAGTTGTCCCGAATTTGCACAATAATTATAAAGTACTTATTGCAATGAGGTTGCATTGCTCATATCTGCTTTCAAGAGAATTAAATAATCATAAGCGAATAAAAGATGTGAAATTGATGGAGCATTCCTGCAAACTTTAATCCCTTATATGCCACCAACCTCCTCTTCTTGCAACAAAAAACTAGATAACCCTTCTGCACTATCAAGAAATAAATACGGGGATCGCCTTGCCTGATGCCTCTCATGGAAATAAAAGCCTCAGTCGTATGTGAATTGTACCTAATCTGATAAGACACCGTAGATACACATGACATAACCAAATTGACCCACTGTTGATGAAAACCAATGCTCGGCAACATTCTCTTTAGAAAAATCCATTCAACTCTCTCATAAGCTTTATGCATGTCAAGTTTCACTCCAGAGAAAGCTGATTTACCATTTTTTGTATTCTTGATTTTATAAATGCACTCATAGGCCACAAGCACATTATCTGTAATGAGTCTCCCTGGGACGAAAGCACTTTGAGTAGGACATATGATCTCAGGAATGATTATTTTGATTCTAGTAGCTAACATCTTTGATATTATCTTATACACCACATTGCAAAGAGATATGAGACAGAATTGAGATACCTCCTCAGAGGAATCAATTTTTGGCAGTAGCACAATAACAGTTTCATTCCAGCCCCGTGGAATCTTTCTATTGTTTATAGCTCGCAAAATAGTTGTGTTAATATCTTCCCCAACAAGGTGCCAGATTTGTTTATAAAATATCGCATGAAGACCATCCGGTCCCGGGGCTTTAAAATCCCTAATACTGAACACCATATGCTTCACATCCTCTATGGTGTATGGTTTTAAAAGATTGGCATTCATCTCAGCTGTCACTTTAGGGGTGACTTTCTCTAGAAAGTTCGGATATGTATCCACAATCTCATAAGAGAAAAGATTAGTGAAATAAGATAAAATCAACGGGTTTAGCCTAGCCGTACCTTCAACAAACACCCCATGATCATCTTTCAATTTTTTTTATATGATTCCTTTTTTCCTCGCGGTAGCATATTTGTGGAAAAAGAAGTATTTCTGACACCATTTTTAATCCAATTAATACGAGAACGCTGACACCATTGAATCTCTTCTTGTTCGAGCAAATTTTCAATATGTTTAGCCAAGAGAAAATTTTCTTGTTTGCCGTCAGCGGATAATTGGGCCACACATCAGCCTTTCAAGCTCACGCTGGGCCGAGCTCAGTCTTTTTTGCGCTGCTTCAGCATAGACCGGTCCCATGCATGTAGCCCAGCATGCATGGTCTTCAACTTGGCTAGTACGTCGATCGGATCACCCCAATCCTTGACCTTACTTCATTTGGCATTAACAATATCAGCTAAGCTATCCTAGTTAAACCATTTTGCTTCAAAAAACAATTGTTTAAACCCCTGTAGATTAGGATCAGCAACCCAATATTATGTATCTAACAGTATAGGTCTGTGGTCAGAATGATTATATTTGAGATGCACAAGGGTTGCATCCGTTTGGTCCAATTTCCACGCTGTGTTTCCAATTGCTCTGTCCAATCTCTCGCGAACAGGCCCTCTGTGCCATGTGAATAAATCACCAACATAACCAAAATCAAATAAGTTACAATCCTCAAGAGTTTTGTGAAAAGCTTCCATATATTTGTTTGGTCTTGTCCTACCCCCTTCTTTTTCATAGGAATAGAGGATTTCATTGAGATCTCCCATAATCAGCCACGGGAGGTTAGTCTGTTGATGAATTGTACGGATTCTGTCCCAAGTTTTGTGCTTCTCCGCTCATTTGGATTCTCCATACATGCCGGTGAACCTCCACACCATATTATTATCTTCCTCCACTTTAACATCAATATAACTCGGATGCAAAAAAAATCTGAGTAATTTTAACCTCCTTTTTCCAGAAGATAATAATGCCACCTTCCCTATCACTAACATGTTGAACAATTTTAAAATCCATGTGAATTATTCTCCTTAGAAGCTCTGCCGGAAATAATTCAAGATGGGTCACCGACAAGAACACCACCTTGGGGTTGTAGGGCCTCAACACATCAAGAAGCTCACAAATTTCCGCGGAATTACCCAAAACGCGACAATTCCATACTATGGTTTTAATTGCATCCGGACGGGTCTCTCCCTGGAGCCCGCCTATCCTACTAAGTTGTTTGAGGAAGCCCCATCCTTTTTTGGTTTCTTCTTTGCATGTTTCTCCTTTTCTATCTTAGCCACTGCCATACTGTTTTTCTTTTGTTCATCATCTAATTGCATATCACTAGTTCCTTTTTTCTTAGGAGTGGTGTCATCTGTCTTAGCAAGAGCTTCCATTTTTATTCTCCTTTTTATACTGTTCTCAGAACATCTTGGATCTTCCATCTCTGTGTCCTTTGATTTTAAGGGACAACTCACTATATCCTTTAAGGCTTCATCACTATCCACCTTTTCATTAACCAAGGGAATTGTATTATACCTCCAGCTTATATTCTCACCAGTGTCGGTAGGATTATACCGACCCCGATCTCCTGGACCTCTACCTTTGCCCCCTCTGAACCCTCTGGTCTCAGTGATAATCCTGCCTCTTCAAGTTTCAAACTCAGCTTTAAGGAAATCGCCCCATTTGAGTTCATCTTCAACATGTTATCCTGTGTTGCACTCTATATGTATATGCCCAAACAGAGCACATGCACCGCATAATTTTGGTATTTTTTCGTACTTAACCGCATAGAATTCCCTTTGCCCACCGTGGAAAAAAGTGACAAATCTGGCTAGGGCCTTCCTGACATCCAGTCTAACCCTTACTCTGACAAAATTACCAACTCCATGAACAAATATCTCCACTTCTTACACTTTTCCTATCTTTTTTTCAGTCAGATTTGTAAGCAAAGATTTATTTCTGTAGCCCACAGGTAGCTTATGAATTTGTAACCAAACAGTGATATAGTTTAAATCTATGGATTCAGTATGGGATAATATGTCATATGCTTCAATAGATACTGCGTTTTGACGAAACAACCTTGGCCACCCTTTTCCACCTTCAATCAGTCACCAAGACAAAAGCATTTTATTGTGAATAGATCCCTTTCTAAAGATGCGAACACAATTTCTTTTGCAGGGCTCCAAGAAATTAGCATATGTTTCTCAAAAGTTTGTGTACTAAAGAATTTTTCAATATGAACCCGAGCTAGAGCTGTCCACTTCATACCTTCTTTCGTCACTTCAATTTCATCCTCGAAGACTAGATCGTCAATCTCATCATCCTCAATTACCAGCCTCAACAGTATGTCATCCAAATCCTCCTTTTTTCTTTGTCCCCGATCCACTAGCATGACTCCATTCCGTAGATTCTGCCATGATTTCAGCGATTAGAGACCCCCGCTAAACCCACGAGACAGGTTTGGGGTTCCGGCTTGGGTTCATAGCGAGACAGAACCAGCCCTCCCGGGGGAAGGGTTAAAGAGTACGGATCAGGGAGAACTCCGGGGATCAGGCTTCCCGGAGGCGGTATGAACTCCACACCAGAACCAAGCCGGAGTCGGGAGTCAAAAACCCTAATCGCCATTAGAGGCGGCGGTTAGGTAAAAAAAAGGAGACTGCCGGTTTAACCGACCTGGGTAGTTGATTGCATTTGACCTGCGAGTAATTTGGAGTTTTGACCCTTGTACCCCTCTACCAACCCCCCCCCCCTTTCCTATAAGTAGACCCCCTCCTTCTCCCTCTCGGGTTAGAGATGAATTGAGATTTGAGCTTTCCACCTTGTGTTCCTCTTAGAGGCTACTTCTAGTTGTATCCAGAACCGTATCATGGCTAATCTAATCATACATTTGATTTGGATCGTATGAAGAGTTTCCTTGAGTTAGCTAGTCTTTTCCCTTGGAACTCAACTAGAAACTTCCCGATCTTTCTCAACTAACCCTTGAGATTCTATTGGCTCGGCGGTTCCACCGTGAAGGTGAAGTGGTTTCAATCAGAGTAAGTTCAACTTGATCCGAGAGATCCGGAGGATACCCTCGGGGCTTGTTGTCGGGTTCTTAGATCGGTAGGGTTTGCTATTTATCAGTTATCCTTGTGGCCCCGGATTTCCCCTCATGTTCTTCCTCTCGTGTCCATCCCCGTTCTTCGTGTTCTTGGTCGACTCGTGAACATCGGGACCCCAATCATGGAAGTAAACCACATCACGTGATGATGGAGTCTTCCTCGGTGGTGTGATGACGGAGTCTGCCTCGAGTGCATGATGATAGAGTCACCCTTGGTGGGGTGATGATGGAGTCGCCCTCGGGTGTGTGATGACAGAGTCGTCTTCGGTGGTGCGAGGACGGAGCCGCCCTCAATGGTGTGATGATGACACTGGCGGACAACCTCGGTGTCAAAATCGTCTTTAGCAGTGTGTGTGGTCTACACCTGGTAGCCAGGGTGGCCGTGTGTGTCCTCTCGACGACCATATTCCATGGCGGCCAGCGGGAGTGTTTGTACCGGTTTTGGCCGGTTATCCGCTAATTAACCGGCCATCTCTCTTTCTTTTTTATTAATGAAGATGCCAAGTCTTTTTCCTTGTTAAAAAAAACCTCTATCTCGTAGACCCGGCCGGTTTGTTTGTTCTGAGACCTTCACCGAGTAATATTTCCACCAAACCTGTGGGGTCTAGGATACACAAGCCTAGCTTTGAATTCTGGGGACTTGCCCCCGGTTTACTACGCGTGTTGACAAGAAGTGACCCAGTTTTAATTTGGTTGTCGTTTCGTGGTGATCTTAATTTTTTGCATTTTTAGCCTAAGCACCCGCACCCTCAAATTGTCTCCAATAAGCCATTTAGGATCCGATCGAAGCCGAAAATTTCTCACAACGACATCCCTAAAAACATCTCCAATAGACGATGCAGACGTAAAATCACCTAACTTGTACATTACCTAGTATGGAAAAAGCCCTTTCAATACCTACCCATGATGTAAATTGGGCAAAATAATAATTTAGGGTGTCGAATCTGTAACTCGGCAAATCCCTCAGGTGAACCTATAGGGTTTCGAATAGGAGAGCCCATGAGCGCTGGCGGCGATCGTCGGCTAGACAAGGGGCACAATTTACCCAGGTTCGGGGTCCTCGTAGAGGTAAAACCCTTACTCCTGCCTCTGTCGATCTGTATTATCGAATAGATCGGTTACAAAGATGATTGCTCAAGTCGAGAGTACAATCTCGAGCTCAAGGCTTTGATGGTGCGGTATTGGTTGGTCCTCTTCCGGTGGTTCTCCTGGCCTTATATAGGTGGCCAGGTCACAAACCCTACCCGGAGAGGACTCGAACTCTAACCCTATGTCGGTTACAAGTTTCCTAACTTAGCCCGCAGGGCATTACGGGTGGGCTTCAAGTGGGCCTTCTAGAATACTCCAAGGGCTTCCCTTCTTGGGCCTTAAACTTGGTCCTGAGACGGGGTGTCCTTACCCGCAGGGTCTAAGATCCATCCCTTCATCAGTAGCCCCCGAGCGTTTGCTCGATTGGGATTTTTCCAGTCGAGTAGACGGTCAAATTTTTTCATTCTTCTTTCTTTCGGATAACCAGTATGGTCGTTTCCTTTTTTAGAGGGTGTGTACCCTGCGTGATGAGCTTTTACACCTGAGTATCGAGTAATGAAAGTGCCTGTTTTTATGGCTGTTTATCGCAGAAGGATATGGCGCAGTAGCTTGGCTCTCCCGAAAGATCAGGTCCAATTAATTGCAACTAGGGCAAAAACAGTTCTGGCCTACATAGATTCGAGACCTTCGACTCGAACCCGATGAGGTGATCGTTGCAACTGGGCTGTAGTGGTCTTACTGAGTCGAACTTATCCTATGGGGGTACCTGGCGCGTCCGCTAGGATTTTTCTTCGTGTTGTTGACACGGAATTATGCCGGAGGACGCAGCTTGAGTGCGATTCCAGGACCTCAAGAGAGATCTTTTGGGTCTTACCTTCATATTCGAAAGAATATGGCATCCGGATGTACCTAGTCGGCTGAACAATCCAGGTTTGTGATGTGCAGACATCGTGTGAATGAATGGCAGGATCTGCCTACTCGTGTAGTTTTGACTTTGTGGTCTCTTGTCCATACGAAAGAGTTTTCGTGTTCGGAGCTTCATGCCAATACGAAAGAGTTTTCGTGTTTGGGGTATTTTTTCCTGTGAAAGAAATTTCACGTCATAATTTGTCCATACGAAGTTATTTCCGTGTTTGGACTTTTTATTCGAAAGATTTTGTCCATGCGAAGTTATTTTCGCGCTTGGACTTTCCATTCGAAAGATTCTTCAACTTGATGATGCACACTATGACGTCATGGCGCACTTTTATCCTCCCGATGGGACGTGACGGAGTAAGAGCAGAAGTGCTGGCCCACCTTGTCAACTTTTTGACCGGAAACGAGACGTCGTTCCCGGTTTTTACGCGAACTGCGCGCAGTAAATGCGCACGATCCACTATTAGGATGGCACGAAACAGCATCCGCCGCCCTTTCGTTTCGCCTTCGCACGCGGCGGCTGCGATGGATGCCACTTGGCTCAGCGAGCGGCCAGGATCGATTGGCCCTGTGTATAAATGCAGGCCTTGGTGAAACGGTGAAAATTTCCCAGCCTTTGCATTCTTCGCTCATCGTCTTCCTCGCGCTCCACCTTCTCTCTCTTCGAGCTCGCACCAGCGCCAATGGCAGGAAGCAAGAGGCGCGGCGCCGCCGTTTCTTCATCATAGGCACCCGAGGAGGTTCCTGCGCCTCCCGCACCGCGCCCGGGCGACTGGCGCTCGCCCAACACCACGATGAAGAGCATCAAGGAGATGCAGCGGGAGGGGTTGCTGCCCGCGGAAGCTGAGAAACGGGTGCGCCTCGGCAAGAAGGAGGAGGTACCCAATCCACATACGAACGAACGCGTGGTTTTCGCGGACCACGTGTCGCGCGGACTCTCTCTTCCTCTTCACCCCTTCCTCGTGGCATTGATGTATGTCTATGGCATACAGCTCCACGATCTTCCTCCGAATGCAGTGCAGCACATATCGTGCTTCATTGTATTCTACGAGTGCTTTTTGGGCATTCGCCCACATTGGGGCCTCTGGAAAGCCCTCTTCAAGGTTCGTATCTTCCGTGAGAGATCGCGATTAGAATCTGAGCCTGGTGAGCCACTGCGCACGGGTGGCTTCGGGATTCAAGCGAAGTCGGAGAACAACTACTTTGGGATGTACTTCATCGACTCCGCCCAAGGATGGAGGAAAAAGTGGTTTTACGTCACCGACAACAGCTCGGGTGGAATTAAGGAATTCCACCCGTTCGCTGTCTTGAAGAGGCGGAAGTCCTGGGCGCAAAGATTGTCGGCTGAAGAGAACCAGGTCGTTACGCCGCTACTCGCCAAGGTGGCCACCCTCCGGGATCAAGCCGCTGGAGTCGTGCTAAACGGGCTGCACCTGGCGAGCATCTTCCTCAAGCGCAGGATTCAACCCCTGCAGCACAGGCCTTCCACGATGTGGGAGTACCAGGGCACTGCGGACCCCAGTCGCGTGAGCCGTGAAGAGCTCTCGAACGTCGAGTTCGAGAAAGAGATCGCGGCCATCACCAGCTTGAAGGTGGGAGAAACCTTCCCCGACTGCACAGTCGCACCTTTCGAGGCATCAAAGCCTCCGCCACCTGAAGTAAGTTCGTCTTTCCTTCTATCTTCATTTCTTTCCTTGTTCTGAAATTTGGTCGACTGAATTTTTCTCTTACTTTTGTTTTGTCTTCTTTGATAGAGCTTAACCGTGGCCACCTACTACCCGCCAATATCAGGGGAGGATGCCTCGGATTTGTTGGCAAGTAACTTGGGCGGCCCAGCCGACACCACTGTTGCTGATGCCTCTTCGAGCTCCGAGAGTGACTCCTCGGATAGTGCGGAGGATTCGGGTGACGGTCTCCTTCAGCGCAAACGCCTTTGAGTGGAGGGTGATGAGGCCACTTCCAAGGACAACTCTTTGGAGGAATCTCCTAGGAAGGGGCCCCTCATCGTGACTCCGCTGCACACACTCGCCCCTTCTCCTTCATTTCCAAATATCCAAACCGCCTGGAATGCGGATATGTTGGATGATGAAGATGACGACGAGTAAGTTTCTCCTCTTAATCTTTAGTCGAACGTTTTTCTTTCGCGTCTTTTGACATATTGTCTTCATCGTAGTCTGCAAACTATCAGCCCACGTAGATTCGTCTCTTCCCGTCCTGACAAGAGGAAGAAGGTTGAAACCGCGGGTGGAACCCCTACCGCCGACACCGTGCAGAACTCGCCGAGTGCGGCCCCTACAGCGGCGACTACGGAATACATAATTCCTAGTTTTGCCGCTGGGGCTTCGACTCCGAAAGAGGTGTCGGGTAGCTCAGCGGATCCCCTTTCCTTCGTCCAAGGTCAGGTAAACCTTGCTGCTTGCTTCTTCAGTACTTTGTCAATTTGGATCTGTTTTTTATCGGGCGCACGACAGTGCTCCCGATGGGAGTAGCCCCCAAGGCTATAGTTGATCGCATGCGATTAGCTACAGGCTTAAAGATAGACCTTTTCCTTTCTTCTGGTTTTATCGGGTGCACGACAGTGCTCCCGATGGGAGTAGCCCCCGAGGCTATACTCGAATGTTTTCAATCGTGTATAGGCTCAAATTTCTCTTTTCTGACTCCTCAATCTTCATGTTCTTTGCAGTCTCTCATCGACTCCCTTGCGGCCGTCGGTCGCCGTGTCGTTCTTGCCGAAGCGGAATGCGGGATCCTTCGGTCGGATCGTGATTGACTCGCCAGCGAGAATGAGCTCCTTCGAGGTAAGTTTATCGCCTTCCCCATCTTTATTTCTGCCAATTTCTTTGTTTCTGATAATCATTGATGCACAGCTCAACTTGAGTCTATGAAGGCCGAGAAGGTGAATGCCTCCACTCGGGCAACTGCTCAAGAGGCTCAGCTGGCAGCTAATCGAGAGGAACTTGAGTCCTCTCGCATGCTATCGGCTGACCTTGAAGGAAAGCTTGCGACTGCCCAGGAAGCACTGAAGAATCTAGAGGAGGCTGGTACCAAGGCGGACTCCGATCTTGTCGACTTTCTTCGTCCTTTGGCCGAATGCTTTGCGGGTAAGTAGCCTTTGGATTTATCGTCATCTTCAAATTGTCTGATAGGTT
Source organism: Alopecurus myosuroides (assembly GCA_028641055.1). Lineage (NCBI taxonomy): Eukaryota > Viridiplantae > Streptophyta > Magnoliopsida > Poales > Poaceae > Alopecurus > Alopecurus myosuroides. The sequence goes on along the minus strand of CM054062.1, from coordinate 313,208,296 downwards.
CCTGGATTTTAACATTTTTTCTTTGCAGGTCTTCTAGGCGTCCCACTGGAGCTTCCTGGGGTCCATCGGGTGGATGCGCTGACGGATTCTTGCGCCCAGCTCAGGTGGCATGCCGAAGGGATTTGCACCCTGATTGGCGATGTTGTTCGAGTGCTGACGCAGCTTCACCGTGGCCTCCTTGTCAACGTCGTGTCTCCACCTGTGCTGGGCGATCTTCTGAAGATTTTCTCGGACAGCAATCTCCTTGGTACCTACGCGGTCGCGCAGTCGGAGTCTAGGGCGAAGACCGCCATCCAGTTCGTGCTGGCGCATGGAGTCACCGGCTTGGAAGAGGCGTACTCGGACCTTCCCGTCGATCCTTCCACGGGCAAAAAGGTAGGGCTTCGTCGTTTTGGCGAGCTAGCCGGAGTCCTTGCTCGGAAGTTATCCGAGTTGTTCGCCCGTGCCAGGGGAGGCACCGTAGCGAGTGGCAGCACATCTGCAGCTCCTTAGTTATCTTTTCTTTGTAGTTCGCTCTTTTGATTGTAATGAACCTTGGGATGCATTCCCGTATTTTCATCGTTCAATCGAGATGTTTTTCTGAGATGCTTACTGTGACTAATTTGTTGTGTGTTTCCTCCCGATGGGAGTAGCCCCCGAGCACCTGTCGAATAGGTGGTTGTTATATCTTGAATGGGGGCATCTTATTCCTTCAATTTCCATGTATTCTTTCAGGTAGTCGGGGTTGCTGCGGAGTCTTCAGGTGGATCTGCTACCCCAGTAAATCCTCTTGTTGCTGCTATTGGCACCTTTGTAGGCCTCTGTGATCGTGTGGCGGATGGTGAACGCAAGCTAAAAGCGTTGCGTGGGGTAGCGGATGTAGCCAAGTCCAAACAAAAGCTGGCGACTGAACGTGAGCAGTTTGTGATGGATGAATTGGTGTCTGTTTTGCTCTGTAAGTAGTTCAACCCCCTAGTCTTCTTTGTCCTATATCTTTCTTTGACCATATACCTTTGTTTTCCAGTTGTTCAGCCAGATGATAGGAGTGAGAAACAGTGGGTGGAGAACCACATCCTTCAGGAATCTAGCAGCTCAAAGCCCCATGCGAGTAACTTTTGGTCCGATCGTAGTCGAGGCTTTGTGCTAGCTACCTTGAAGTTTCGAGTCATCTAGGCGAAGATACTCGTGAGTTCCTTTCACGAGGTGTTGATTGCAATGAACGCTGCTTTTTATCCGTTGGAGAGGGGTCCTGAGGATTGGAGCCATCTTCTCAAGGTGTTCGGGCGAGAAGGAGAAATTCGCGAGTGTGTTCGCAATAAGATGATTTGCGGCTCGGTAGTGGCCCTCTCTTTCGTCCGGTTGTGGCATCCTGAGGTGAATTTCAACTCCGTAGCTAGACTTCCTGATGGTCCAACCGTCGACCTTTCTCCTCATTATAGGGCTGTTCGACCCGCGGTAGAAGAAATTATTCGATTGACCTCTGCTGCGGTAGATCGGGTTTTGGCGGCTGAGAATGCTCATCGCCATGTGTAAATGTAGGATGTATGTATCCTGTTTCGCTGTGTAGTTTGTAAAAAACTATTGTAAGGTGTGTACCTTGTATATAAATTTCTTCCTGTGATGCTGTGTTAGGCGTAGCCCCCGTGTGTTTGTGGGGTGTATACCTGTTGCTTTTAGCATGTAAGGATGGAGAACTCGAGTATCTATGGTTAAGAAACCATGTATTTTATTGCAATGACTGAGAAGTCATGTGTTTTTCTTTTGAGCTACAAGATGGCTAATATAGCCTTATTACGATGAGTAAAAAACAAATCTAAGGATAGAATTTTCGGAGTTGTGCAACATTCCAAGGGTTGGAATAGATGCCTCCAGTCGCCGGATTCTTCAGTCGATAGGCACCACCTGGGATAACTTCGTGTATTATGAAGGGTCCTTCCCATGGTGGCTCGAGTTTGTGTCCTTCCTTCTGCTTGAGCCGTAGCACAAGATCTCCTGCTGCGAAGGCCCTGTGGCGTATGCGGCGACTGTGATAGTTTTGCAACGACTGCTGGTATACTGCGGATCTTGCGAGTGCAATGTCACGTATTTCATCGAGTGCGTCCATATCATCCGCGAGTGCCCTGTTGGAGGTTTCTTCGCTATAAGAAACAACCCGTGGGGCGCTGAACCTAACGTCCTCGGGAAGGACTGCTTCGGCCCCGTATACCATGAAAAATGGTGTGTAGTTTGTGGATCGATTAGGAGTTGTGCGGAGGCTCCATAGCATGGAGGGTAGCTCTTCTGCCCAATGTCCCGCTGCTGGGTGTAGGCGATCGAATAGACGTTTCTTGATGCCAGCCGAAACTAATCCGTTGGATCTCTCGACTTGGCCGTTGGTTTGTGGATGAGCAACTGAAGAAAATTTGAAGATGATACCCTTTTCTTCGCAGAACTGCTGTGTTTCTTTTGCCGTGAAGTTGCTACCATTGTCAGTAATGATGTCATGTGGTACTCCAAACCTGCATACGATGGAGTTGTGGAATTTGACGGCGCATTGGGCGCTAGCCGAAGTTACTGCATTGCTTCGATCCACTTGGTAAATTTGTCGACTGCGACTAGCAAGTGTGTGTATCCGCCTGGCGTGGACTTGCGTAATGGTCCTACCATGTTCAGCCCCCATTGTGCAAAGGGATAGGCGATTGGTATCATATGTAGTTCCGTAGCGGGTGCGTGCGATTTTGGTGAGAAGCGTTGGCAAGCGTTGCACCTGTCGACCAATTCCTTTGCATCCCTGGCTGCTGTAAGCCAGTAGAATCCCGCTCGGAAGGCTTTTCCCATGATTGCTTTCAAGCTAGCATGATGTCCACAATCCCCTTGGTGGATGTCCCGCAGTAATTCCTTGCCATCTTTGGGTGCTATGCATCGTTGCAGTATGCCTGAGATGCTTTGTTTGTACAATTCGCCGTTGAGTACCCGAAAGGATTTGCTGCGTCTGATTATTTGTCTGGCCTCGCGAGGATCTGTTGGGAGCTGTTTGGCGGACAAGTAGTCGAGGTATTTTTGCGTCCAGACTGGCTCGACCAGAAAAACTTGCCGCGAAATATTATGAATGAGCTCGATAATAGCGATCTGCGGGCTGACCTCTGTTTCCAATGCTGCGGGGGCCTCTGCAGTTTTCTTGACTTTGACTGATCGCCTGGTCATCCGCTCGAAATATATCCCTGGCGGTATGGGTGTGTTTGTGGAACCCATGTTTGCCAGCATGTCTGCTTCCTCATTGCTGGACCTCGCAATGTGCTTCAGCTCGCACCCTTTGAAACTTCCTTCGAGTAGGTTGTACATGTCACGATAGGAAACCATGTTCTCAGCGATAGCGTCGCACTCCTTCATTGTTTGTTGCACGATGAGATTGGAATCGCCGTATATCATCAGTCGGGTGGCTCCGCACGCGACTGCCATCTTCATCCCATGCAACAGGGACTCGTATTCTGCATCATTATTTGATGCTGGATCATCAGGTGGAAAGTCTAGTCGTAGGACGTACTGCAACTTGTCTCCTCTGGGTGATATTAGAATGATCCCAGCTCCTGCTCCTTCGTTTCTCTTGGATCCGTCGAAGTACATAATCCAGTTACTCGTGTATTCCGGCGGCCCGGGCGTTTGTAGTTCTGTCCACTCGCTCAAGAATTCCACGAGTACCTAGGATTTTATTGAATTGCGCCCTGCATAGATGATGTCCCAAGCGCCCAGCTCGATGCTCCATTTTGCTATTCTTCCGGATGCCATTGGGTTGTTCATGATTGTGCCAAGTAATGCATCATTAACCACTGTTATGGTATGTTTCTGGAAGTAGTGCTTGAGTTTTCGGGCTATGAGAACGACTCCATATGCAAGCTTCTGGTAGTGAGAATATCGTTGTTTGCACGGCGATAGCACCTCGCTGATGTAGTAGATTGGTCGTTGAACTCCATATGCCTTGCCTTCCTCAGGTCGTTCGACCACGATGGCTGTGCTGATGACCTGGTTTGCTGCGGCCAGGTATAGGTATAGTGGCTCCCTCTCTTGTGGTGTTGCCAGAATACGCCTGCTCTGTAGGGATTGCTTCAGGTCTGCGAATGCCTGCTTAGCTTCTGGTGTCCATTCGACCTTGTCCGTCTTCTTCAGCAATTTATAGAAGGGTAACGCTTGCTCACCCAATCGTGCGATAAATCTGCTCAAGGCGGCTAGTCGCCCTGCGAGTTGTTGGACTCCGCGTAGATTGGTTGGCTCCTTCATTGTCAAGATTGCTTGTATTTTCTCTGGGTTGGCTTCGATGCCTCTGGCGGATACTAGGTACCCGAGAAGTTTTCCTGCTGGGACGCCAAAGACGCATTTTGTCGGATTGAGCTTGATCCTGTATGCGTTGAGGGCGTCAAATGTTTCTCTAATGTCCTCGAGGAGGGTATCCTCTACTCGAGTCTTGATGACGATGTCGTCAACGTACACTTGAACGTTCTTGCCAATGAGCTTGGCGAGGCATTTTTGCATGCAGCGCTGATATGTCGCGCCTGCGTTCTTGAGCCCGAAGGGCATTGTCGTGTAGCAGTACACACCGTGGGGTGTGATGAATGATGTCTTTTCTTCGTCTTCCTGCTTCATCCGGATCTAATTATATCCCAAATAGGCGTCCAGGAAGGAGAGGCGTTGACAGCCCGCCGTAGAGTCCACGATCTGGTCGATTCGCGGGAGGGGAAAGTTATCCTTGGGGCAGTGCTTATTTAATGACGTTAGTCAATGCATACTCGAAGGATGTAAGTGTTCTTCTTTGGGACCAGCACCGGGTTTGCTAACCAGGTGGATATCTTGATCTCCCTGATGAATTTTGCTGCTAGCAATCTGTTTACTTCTTCTCCAAGCGCTTTTTGCTTGGGTTCTGAGAACCGCCGAGTGGTCTGCTTGATGGGTTTTGCGTCTTTGATGAAGACTTCGAGTGAGTGCTCGGCGAACTCCCTGGGTATTCCTGGCATATCTGAGGGCTGCCAAGCGAAAATTTCCCAGTACTCACGGAGGAGTTCGACGAGCGCGCTTTCCTATGCTGGCGAGAGGGTAGTTGAGACCATCGCTGTCTTCACAGAATCTCTCGGGTGCACCTGATGTTTTCGGGTGTCACTGTTGGCGCTGAACTCCAATTCTGGCGCATTTTTCTTCGTGAGGGGCATCACGGAGTGGTCCGTGGTCTTTGCCAGCTCCTGTAGTTCTTCTTGCATCCCGAAAGATTTTGCGATCTCGTTGAACTCGATGTCGCATTTGTTGGACTTCTGGAAATCTCCGTCGATGGTGATTACACCATATTCTCCGGGTAGCTTGAGCTTCAGGTACGCATAATGTGGTACTGCCATGAATCTGGCGAACGCCGTTCGACCAAGAATGGCGTGGTACTGTGAGGGCCAGTCGACTACTTCAAAGTCGAGGAATTCTCTTCTGTAGTTGCGTCGATTGCCCAACACAACCTCTAGGTTGATTGTTCCGAGTGGACGGATCGCCTTTCCTTGAACTATCCCGTGAAAGAATGTTTCTGATTCCGCAAGTCCGTCGAGTTTCCTGTTCATCCGGCGGAGCGTATCCGCGTAGATAATGTTGATGCCACTGCCTCCGTCCATAAATACGCGAGCCAGTTTGTAGTTACCAATTTGTGCTTGGATTACCAAGGCAGCGTGTCCTGGTCGATAGACTCGTGGCGGGTGGTCTTCCATTGAGAAGGTGATCGATTGGTCCGCCATCTTCAGGTACTCAGGCTTTGTTGGCGGGGTTTGCACAGCCATGCACAGTTGCCGCATGTTTGTCTTCTGAGCTCTGCGGGATGGGCAGACTTTTTGTATCATCCCTAACTGTCCAGCTGGGTTCGGGTACGCGTTAGCTCCTGCATTTGGTGCGGGTGGCGCGTTTAGTGCGGCTAGCGCCATGTTCGGATTTCCTGGTGGAGGTAGGGGTAGTGGCGGCTGGAACCCTTGATGTTCTCCTCCTGGAAGTGGCGGGTAGTTTTGATTAGCTGCTGATCTAGTTTTCTTCGAGAAGGCCTCGTGGATGTCGATGAACTTTCGGCAATCTTTGAGGAGGTGCGTTGCCTTAGTTTTGCCCGTGCGCTTATCTGTAAATAGATGTAGCGAGCAGTACGCGTTACGGTCCTCCTCGGGACTTTTGTCTTCAACTTTTGGTTTCCACTCGCGACTCCCGCGGTGCCCATTATCGCGGCTTCGCGTGAATTCTGCCGCTACCATCTCTTCCCGATCGTCGTGATCGTAGTATTTTCTCCTTTTCTTTCGACCATGGCGGTCTTCTTCGGGCGCGGGTGATGATGCCCTCTCGTTGCGCACCGCGTCTTCTCCATTAGCCCATTTGTCGGCTATGATCATCAGTTCCCCAATAGTTTTGGGTGCGGCTCGGCCCAGCTCTTCTCTGAAAGCAGTTCGTCGGGCGCCTTTCGCGATGGCCTCAACCGCTACTTCTTCTGAGATATTTCCCGCGGTTTTCCTGAGTGTTGTCCATCGCTGAATGTACTCGCGGGTGGACTCGCCGCTCTTCTGCTTGCAGGCCCGCAGTTCTTCAATGGTTGCTGGTCTCTTGTAAGTGGCCTGGAAGTTCTTGCAGAAATCGTAGTGCAGGTCGTCCCACGATGCGTAACAGGATCTTGGCCTTGCTTCCAGCCATGTCGTGGTGGTATCACGGCAGATGCCATAGGATGGCTAATTGTTTGGGGTCGATGGACGCTGGAGGTGCTCGGGGAGGGATTACGCAGCGAGTAGCCGCGTGTTGGATGAATCAAGCACTACAAACAACAAGATCTACCCAGGTTCAGGGCCCTCGTGTGGAGGTAAAACCCCTACTCCTGCCTTTCTCTCTTTGTATTTGTGTGTCACCGAGTAGCCACAGTACAGTTTTGACCTACAGCCGAGTAGCCACCCTTCTCTCTACGTAACGTGTAAGCTAGGTGTTCTCTCCAAAGCCGCGACCCTCACACAGGAGGAGGCAGGGCACCTTATATACTGGTGCCCAGCCGGATACATCCAAGAGGGAAAAGTACAAACATATGTCGACATAGTGTGCACACTGCACACTTCCAGCTTCTCGCTGACAGCTTTGGCTTCCTAGTTTGTCTTGTGTGGAAAGTCGTTGTGCAAAACCAAGATTACGATATGTTATCACTGTCACGGCCACAGGGTGGGCCCCCTAACCTTCACCGCCCTGCTGACACCCTGGCGCGGATAAGCATGCGCTCTGCAGATGAACAGTGCACCAGTACGGACCCAGGATACGCGGGATCCTGTGTCAGAATGGATCCTTTGACTTCTGGTCCGAGTAGGAAACCACTCCCTCTACTCGGACCACTTCCTCTACTCTGAGGAGAATAACTTCCTTGATTCTTTCTCCTGGCCATCAGCGTGTATGGCCGAATAGCAGTCGACCGGGTAGCGTGTACCGGGTAGCCAGCTACTCAGCCAAGCCTCTCCTTTGATCTTGCCTTTAGCACTTGCCTTTACCCTACTCGGGGGTACCCCCCCGACATTAGTCCCCGAAGCTGGTAGAGTCATGCGAACCTGTTCACTGGGCTCTTCTAGCTTAAAACAAATCTTGCGTTCGAACGGTAAGATGCCGAGTAGCACCTCTGAGTAGCCTCCACTTCTTGCTTGAGTCTCTTCTTTTCCGAGTAGCAGCATTTCTCTTCTCTCTCGCCGAGTAAAATGACTTTGTGAAATCCTGAACAGAATCTCAGCGTGGCAGAGCAAATCCATCTCTCCGCATCACAACTGGGCACGTGTCACGCCCTCGTACCGCCGACGCCTCGGTGCCTGGGATATGACAGGCCACGCGCCCATCACTGCGACCTGAGCCCACCGGCCCGTTAGGTCACTTCAACTGCAGTTATTAGCCCACGATCTCGACGTGGGATCAGTTGCGCCCGTTACGCGCGCAACCTGCGCTGTGTGCGTTTCTAACCAGCTCGCATCCCACGTCGCACGATCCCCACGCACCACTGATCCCACTAACTCCGCTGGTAATGGCAACCCGAGGGAAGAGATAAATACCCCCTCGGTAACTCTTCCTTCTCTTTCCTGCTCGCATTCACCTCTTGCCTCTTCGCCTTTACGCCTCCGCAGAGCACTCCGCCGCCGCGCACCTTTGCCGTGCCGCTGCTCCGTGCGACGCCGGAAAGCTAGCCACTCCTCCACCAAATCTCCACGAATCTTCCATCCATCCACTTCCTCTCCATGGCTCGTTATGACGACGCCCGCGCCGGATGGGCAGGATCTGAGGTTACAGCGGAGGATTGCCAATGGTTGGTAAATACCAGCCGTGTTCCTCCCGGCATGCGGTGTAGGCCCGCGGACGGCGAAATCGTCCCCGCACCGCAGGAGGGCGAGTTCGTCGTGTTCCTCGCCCACTTCAGGCGAGGATTCGGCCTGCCCGTTTCGGATTTCTTCAAAGAATTCCTGAACCACTTCGGGCTGCAGCCGCACCACCTGCCTCCTAACGCCATGGTGATGCCCGCGTACCACGCCGTGGTCTGCGAGGCGTTCCTGGGCGTGCGCCCAACGGTGCATACCTGGGCGCGCTACTTCTTCTTCCGGAAGCAGAGCATCCCCAAGCCCGGAAGCACGGAGAGCTCCCGCAGCATGACGAAGACGGGAAGCGCAATGATGCTGCAGCGCGGCTCCGTCAACCACCCGCACATCAAGGGGCTCGATACGGTGCGCAAGTGGCAGCGCACCTTCTTCTACGTCAAGAACGTTCCTGCCGAAGAAGGAGCGCAGGTCACGGACCGGATAGGGCTCCCCAAGTGGACGAACACGCCGCCCACCCAGCAAAATTGGGGATACAAGCCGAAGCTGGAAGGCGATATCCTTCAGGTCAAGAAGCGCCTAGCCGAGCTGAGGGAGTTGGGATTCAAATGCGATGATCCCATCGCGTGTTGGATCTCGAGGCGGGTGCTCCCGCTTCAGCGCCGCTCCCACCTCATGTGCTACATGGGAGGCAGCAGGGACTGCACGAGGACCACCACATTCGAGCTGAGTACAGCGGACGTAGCCGTCTGGGCGCGCTCCATCATGAAGACCGGCCTCACTGACAACTGGCAATACGGCTTCGTGCCGTATAGCCGCGACAAGCCAATCGAACAGGTTAGCACTCTATGCTTTATTTCTGCATTCTGATACCGAGTAGGTGGCTTTCCAGCTTAGTATGCTTAGTATTTGCATGCTGCGCCAAGTAGGACACCACTAGCATCCCATTGGCTCCATGTGCTTTATGTTTGCACGCCATGCTGAGTAGAGAGCCTTAGACAAATATGCCAAATAAGCTTTGTGTTTGCATGCTACTTCGAATAGGAGCTTCTGGACTCATATGCTTTGTGTTTGCATTCCGTGCCGGGTAGGATCCCTCAGCCTTTTTCTCAACTGACTTGTATTGCCTGCCTTTCTTTCCAGCACATTGACCGCCAGCTCGCTGAGAATGAGGAGCGCTTAGAGGGCAACTGGAACAAAGACCGGGAAGAGGATGACGAGACCGCCTACGACACCCAGGACACCCTTTGTGTTCCTCACTCCGAACAGCAGGGGTAAGCACCAAGTTGATGCGTCCATTCAGGACTGGTCTGAGGACGACGAAGAAGGTGACTGAGTTCGCCTCTCTAGTTGTGAGTAGCGCAATCCCATTTCCTTTCCGCTTCTCAACTCCTTCTTCTCCTCTACTCTGCAGATGACCCCGATGCGGACGAGGAAGACGAGGATGTCCTCGACGTCGATCCCGTCGCTGTGGCTGCCCCTACCACTCGGAAGAGGGCAGGTAGCAGTGCCCAAGAGCCTGCTGCCAAGAAAGCCAAGAAACCCGAGAAGAAGAAGAAGGTTTCAAGCAGAAGGCCACTCCCTACCCGCAAAGGGTAAGTAATTCCCTTCTACGTTATATTCTGCTGATGCTTCTCGGTGTTCTCTTCCCCTCCTCTTTTTCTGAACTCCCTTTCTCCTTCAGTGATCCTTTGGATGCAGATGCTGCTGCGGCTCCCGCCACCTCCAAAAGAAAACCAGCCATCGACATCGAGGCGCTCATTGATCTTTCCGAGGACGAGGATGAGCCAGCAGCACGGGATAGGACGCGTGCGCCCTCTCCCGTGAAGGCAGAAGAAGAAAACGCCAGCGCTGAGGACATGGGCGCTGGTGCCCAAAACATGGACTTGGAGCAGTAGGCCCGCGCGGATCAAAGCGCGCAGGATGCCGCTCACGATGAGACACCCTCTTCTCCCCCAGCTGCCTCAGCTGGGGAGAACACCAATCAAGAAACTGAGCACCAAGATCATGCCGCCCTTGAGCGGCAGGACGAGAACCTGGAGCAGCCGCAAGACGAAGTTGCGGTTCAAGACGACCCCGTGGCCCAACCGCGGGTAGAAGAAGCAGAAGATGTACGCCCGAATCCCGCTGCCGAGCAGCGGGCTGAGGATACTGTGGTGGAGCACAACCTGCAGGGCCAAGCGCAGCCGGACGCAGCGTTGGGTAGCCGGCCCCCTGTGCCGCCTACTCAGCAGGTTACTCCACCTACTGCACCGAGCCCTCCACGACCAGTGAAGAAGACCAAGACTGCACCAAACCCTACATCTAAGCAGAGCACACAGAAGACCGCGTCGAGCCCTCCTCCCAAGGAAGGTGCCAAGAAGACTGCTTCTCAGACGGATGCTGCCGGCAAGAAGGCCATCCAGTCTGACGCCCCAGTTCGCAGGAATCCACCGCGCAACGCTGCGCAGGATGCTGCTATGATGCCACCGCCTAAATCAACCATGAAGCCTGCTGCCAAGAGCGCGCAGCTTACACTTGGCGCTCCTGGCAGTTCTGCTGGCGTGGGCGAAGGATCGAGCGCGGGCGCTCCTCAGTCGCAGCCCAGCTTCCTGCCCTACACGCTGCAGATGGCCAAGCAGCACGGTATTGAGCTGACCAAGGGTGAGCAGCGGATCGCTCTTACGAAGGGCGCCCAGGCCAAGGCGGCGGACGCCAAGTTGTCGGAGAAGAAGAAAACCCTTGCGTTCCACTCGCGCGAGGCCAACGAGACTGAAGTTCAAACCGAGGGGCTCCGGCAGGTGATTGACCGAATAGGCTTCATTGATCAGGTGTGGGAGAGCAGCGTCCTCTGGAACAAGACGTGGGATCGCAGCACTGTAGGCACGCTGGACCACTGGCGTACTGACTGGAACAAGGCTGATATGGGTTACAATCCCATGACCATTGCCTCCAACACATGTACGCTGGCCGCGAAGCTATACGTTCATCGCAAAGCCGCCGAAGACATCGAGCAGACATATGCTGTCAGTTTCTTTTGCTTGTTCCGAGTTGTGGTTTCTTCTCTTCTGTTCTTCGTTTTCTCCCTAGCCACTATCCAGTCCCCGAGATTCAGGCCGAGTAGACGGGTGCTCAACCGAGTTGCTGTCTTCTCGGGCCAAATCTTCCAAGTTTTTTCTAACTCTTTTTCTTCTTGTTCACAGAATAGCCTCATGAAGAGGACCAACTTGTTCCGGCGGCTGCTCTGGAACCATAGCATCGCTACCCGACGGCTCGCGGCCATGGAAAAAGAGCGCAAGAACGACGCTGAGTTGGAGCAGGCGGTAGTGGATCGTGCCCTTCAACTCTCTGCAATGGAAGGTAAGCCTTTAGCTATTCGGTTAGTGCGTTTTGTGTTTACGCCCGGATTTGCTCTTTGCTCTAACTCTGTTTACTCTGCAGGCAAACTCAAAGAACAGCAGGAGCAGCACCAGCGCTGCCACGTCTTCACTGCCTCCGCCGAGAGCAAGATCAAGGAGCTGGAAGGTGAGTTGTTGATCCTTCTGTGCTTGTTTCTCTCCTTTCTCTTGGTTACTCTGCTCACCGTGATGTTTCTTTCCGCAGAAGAGTACAAGAAGTTCCGTGAGGAGCATCTTGATTGCCTGAAGCCCGCCGAGGTGAAGCAGCAACTGGAGAGACAAGAAACAGAGCTCAAGGACAAACGCGACGCCGAGTTGGAACAGTTGCAGGTCCAATTGAGGACTGCCCTTCAGGACGCCATAGACCAAGCCGCCGAGAAGGACAAAATCAAGGCAGCAGCCAAGGCCAAGGAAAGGGCCCTCAAGTTGGAAAACGAGGTGCTGAAGAAAAGCAATTCGGATCTCATGATCCAGCTTGGCACTGCTCGCAAAGTCGAGGAGAGGCATATTGCGGATGAGGAGACTTGGAGGAGAAAGCTGGAAGCGCTACTCTGCGAACTTAACAGTAAGTTCGCGCTTCTCTGCACCTGCCTATTTCCTTCTTCTTCTGTTTGGCTTGATTTGCATCTCTTTTCTGCCTCCGTTTCTAATCCTTTCTGATAGCATTTTCAGAAATCTTCCCTGATCTCTGCGCGGCTTGCACACCTGCCCTGACTAAGGCGCAAGAAATTCGAGCTGAGAAAGGACTGTCCACGAACACCAAGTCTACAATTGAGGACAATCTCACGAGCATCCAGTCATAGCTCCACCATCTTAGGGGCTTGGGCACCGACTTGGTGTCCACAGCCTTCAAGCTTCACGCTCTGTTCTGGCCTCAAGACTCTGCGCCAGAGACCATCCGCGCGCTCTCCGAGAAGCTCAATGGTGTCAAGGCCGAGTTGAAGAAATGGCGTGCGTCCGGAGCTCGGGCAGGCGCCGATCTGCTGCTTCTCTTCATATGCAGCTGGTATGAGAACTTGAATCTCGACACCATCCTTGAGATGTGCCAGGATTCGAAGTGGCAGTCCGACTCCAACTGCGTGGCTCGCCGCAAGGCAGTCGCGTACGAGATCGCCTCCTACGCGGACACTGCTATCTTCATCGACGGTCCCACCGAGCCTGACACCGAGGTGGAAGGCGAAGATGAAGATGAAGACGAGGATGAGGACACCGAGTCGGATGACTTGAGTTGCTTCGAAAACACTGGTGCCAAGGATGGATCTGGGAAGGGGAAGGGCAAGGCTGTCGCGGATAGCGACGAGGAGCCGGATGCTGAAAACCACTGTTCAAAATATCATCCGATATGCTGATTTATCGGCCGATTTATCGCTTATCGGGTGGTCACCGATAAGATAAATGAATATCAGTGGAGTTTATCATTCGGGACATTTTATTGGTCTTACAAGTGATTTATCGGTCGATATGCCGATAACTTGGCCGGTATTTTGATTTTCCAGCACTCGAACATGTGATAAATGACATCAACCATAGAATTTTTTAGTATAATTGAATACAGTATATCTATGTATATCATATTTTAGAGTTTTTAGTGCCGGCATGATATATTTTATTGCATATTTTAGATGTTTTAGTGCTACAATTTGGGACTTACAAGAAAAATGGCCGATAAATAGTCGACCGATAAGATCGATTTATCGGCCGATAAGCCGATATATCTCTTATCATGGGTCAACCGATAAGTTAACGATAAGCGATATCCTGAACATTGCTGGAAACCAAGACGCCACCATCACTGCCGAGATGGTGATCCAGGATGCGGCTCCCGAGCTGGGCTCGTCTTCTGGCGCGGCCCTTGACGATGCGGCGCTACTCCGCACGCAGTCCACTGCCTCTACTTCAGCTGCCGACCCCATCTCGGTGTCCACTGCCACCTCTGAGCAAGCTGCTGCCAACGCTGAAGCTGATGCTGCTAACGCCAACTTGGAGAACACTGCTACTTCCAACTAGTTACCTCCTGAAAACACTTATGCTCCAAAACTTTTATCAGATCCCCGGGATGCCGGGTGCAAATGTATCAAACAATTATCTTTTCCGTTGCTACTCAGTTTTTATTCCAGTTTGATGTTTTATACTTAGTATTTGAGCAATTCTGGCTCGATGCCGGGTTGCGTTATCATGCAAGTCCCCGAGTTGCATTTTTTATCCGCTCTTCCTTTTTATCTCAGCTCTTACCTGCAACTTGTTGCTTTTTTGGTAGTCGAGTCACAAGAGTTTAAAGTTGGAGTTTCAAATACTTAGCCACTTAGAAACATTCATAGTAACGCTACTCATCACCTAGCCGAAAAAGTTAACAGAAAAGCAGTAACGAACGTTCTACTCGGTTCCTGCGCTCCTCTTTTCCTTAGTCATTTTTCTCGTGCTCATTGACCTCTAGCTTGTTCTCTTGCTTGCCATGAAGCCGGGTTTCGGACAGCAGCAGAGTCGAAGAGTTGGCTTTTAGGTTTAAACACAGTACTAAATGTACTTCTGAAATTCTAATCAGAGCAACCGAGTAGACAAAAGTAAAACAGAATAGAAACCACACAGAGCAAGTTTGGACGAGGGCAGTCCCCAAGTTCAATTTCAGACAGCAGAGTAGAAGTTTAACTCGGATAAGAGAGTACATACACATTTTTGCTCACGAATGAAAGCGACGGAGTAGAGCTACATTCCAGGGGCGCTTAGATTACTCTCCAGCTTTATCCGGCCTGTTCTTCTGTGGTGGCCGTACGTCCACAAGATAATAGGCATCATTGTGTAGAGCCTTGCTCACAATTAATGGCCCTTCCCACGAAGGAGATAGCTTGTGCATCCCGGCTGTGCGCTGCACGAGCCTAAGCACCATGTCTCCTTCTCAGAAAACCCTTGGGTTCACTTTCCGGCTATGATAACGCCTCAAGTTTTGCTGGTAAACAGCTGGTCGTGACAGAGTAAGCTCTCTTGCTTCTTCTAGCAGGTCAACGTCATCTTCTCGAGCTTCTCTCGCCTCCGCCTCAGTGTAGAGGGTTACTCGGGGGGAGTCATGCTCTAGGTCAATTGGCAACACGGCCTCAGCCCCATAAACCAAGAAGAATGGTGTGTAGCCGGTTGACCGGTTAGGGGTAGTCCTTAGACTCCACAACACCGCTAGCAACTTGTCTAACCAACACCCCGGTGTTTTCAGCAGCGGCTCAATCAGCCTTGGCTTTATGCCTGAAAGCACCATGCCATTTGCTCTTTCCACCTGCCCATTGGAGGCGGGATGCGCGACAGACGCGACATCTAGCCGGATGTGCTTGTCTCTGCAGAATCTCACCATGGCTCCCTCAGCAAAATTCGTGTCGTTATCCGTGATGATGCTATGCGGGTAGCCGTATCTCAGGATCACATCTTTCAGGAAACTCACAGCAGTGGCTCCATCACATTTCCGAATAGGCTTCACTTTAATCCACTTGGTGAACTTATCAACCATGACCAAGATGTGAGTCATGTTGCCTCTAGCTGGCTTGAAGGGACCAACCATATCCAGACACCAAACAGCAAATGGCCAAGTAATGGGAATGGTTTTCAACTCGGAAGCAGGCATGTGGATCTTACTTGCGAATCTCTGGCAGCCGTTGCACTTCCTCACAATATCTTCAGCTTGCTTCAAAGCAGTGAGCCAGAAGAAGCCATGCCGAAAAGCCTTCTTGACTAGAGCTCGAGAAGAGGCGTGATGCCCGCATTCTCCTTGATGTATCTCCACCAGAATTTCTTCTCTTTCTTCCGTTTCCACACAACGTTGCAACACGCCAGTGGGACTTCTTTTACGCAGCACTTCTCTGAAGATGGTGTAGCCCTTGGATTTTCTCTAAATTTGCCTTGCGGTAACCTCATCATCTGGCAGGATGCCATCCTTTAGAAAGGATAATATGGGCATAGCCCAACTCGGTGTTTCCCGTGCGGGAAACACTGGTTCGTCCACTTCCATCGGAACAGCCACCATTGCGTCTTTTTCTGAGTTGGGGTTAACTCTCTACAGCCCCGAACGGTTTGCAAGGACTTCCTCAATGAACGTGACAGTCCCCGAGTTGAGAAGGGCAGTCCCCGAGTAAGGAGGGGCAGTCCCCGGGTTGCAGGCGCCAGTCCCCGGGATGGAGACTGTAGTCCCCAGGTCCTCTTTTGCACCTTCCCAATCAATCTCCATTGGAACTGCTTCTTCACTAGGCAGAGAAGGAACGAAAATGGACTCCGAGTTGGGGGATGGCTTGATGGATGGCTTTCTCAAATGCTCCAAGGCAATCCCAGCCGGGATGTACTGCCGAGAAGACCCCAACTTGGACAGCTCATCAGCTGCCTCGTTCTCTACTCGGTGGATGTGTTGGAACTCGCATCCTTCAAAGAATCCGGTCATAGTTTGTACCAGGAAGCGGTATGACGCCATGTTGGCATCCAAAGCATCCCAAGTACCAGAAACTTGCTGCACAACCAGATCCGAGTCGCCATAGCATATGATGCGCTGCACACCAACTTCCTTGGCTACCCGCAAGCCGTGCACCACGGCCTCATACTCTGCAACATTGTTGGACGCCTTGAAGTGGATTTTCAGCACATATTTGAGTTGATCTCGCTTGGGTGACGTAAGCACTACGCCAGTGCCAAGGCCTTCCTTCACTTTGGAGCCATCAAAATGCATCTTCCAGTAATTGGTTGCGGGAGAGGGAGGCTCGTACTGCACCTCAGCCCAATCCACAAGAAATTCCGCCAGAATTTGTGACTTGATGGCTTCTCTTCTCGCATACGCGGGAGCGTACGCGGCCAGCTCGATTGCCCACTTGGCTACTCTGCCACTTGCTTCCTTGTTGCCCATGATATCCGAGATGGGAGCTGAACTCACCACGGTGATGGGATGTTCTTGGAAATAGTGCTTCAGATTCTTGGCGCCCAGGTACACGCCGTAACTCATCTTCTGGTAGTGCGGGTAGTTCTATTTAGAGCTGGACAGCACCTCGCTGAGGTAATACACTGGCCGCTGCACACTCTTGCCTTCCTCTTCTCGCTCCACCACAATCACCACGCTTACTACTCGATTGGTAGCAGCAATGTATAGCAGCATTGGCTCTTTGGGTAGCGGACTAGCCAAGATGGGAGCGCTACCTAGCATCGCTTTCAGCTCATTGAATGCCACATCAGCTTGCGGTGTCCAGACGAACTTGTCGCTTTTCTTCATCAACTAATACAGAGGCAGAGCCTTCTCGCCCATTCTGCCCAAGAAACGACTCAGAGATGCCAAGCAACCAGTAAATTTTTGCACATCCTTCAGGGATCTCGGCAAAGACATGCTCTCAATAGCTTTTATCTTTGAAGGATTGGCCTCAATGCCCCGACTGGATACCAAGAAGCCGAGTAGCTTGCCAGCCGGGACGCCAAAGGTGCATTTACTCGGGTTCAGCTTCATCTTATACTTGCGCAAGTTAGCAAAAGTTTCCTCAAGGTCACTAAGCAGAGTATGTGTTTTATTCGTTTTGATGACAATGGCATCTACGTACACCTGCACATTCTTGCCAAGTTGATCATGCAAGCATTTCTGCATGCATCTCTGATAAGTAGCACCCGCATTCCGCAACCCAAAGCACATGACACGATAGCAATAAGCCCCATACGGGGTAATGAAAGCAGTCTTTATTTGATCAGCAGGGTTGAGAGCTATCTCATGAAACCAGAGTAGGCATCTATGAAATAGAAAAGCTCACAACCAGCAGTGGAATCGATCACCTGATCGATGCGAGGTAGCGGAAAGGGATCCTTGGGGCAGGCCTTGTTCAAGTCAGTGTAGTCGACGCACATGCGCCATGCGGTAGCGGCCTTGGGGTCCTCCTTCTTCTTCTCAACCATGACCGGGTTGACTAGCCAATCCGGATGCAACACCTCAATGATGAAATTGCTTATCAGCAGCTTGGTGATCTGATCACTGATAGCCTTCCTTCTCTCGTCTCCGAAGCGGCGCATAGCCTGCTTCACTGGTTTGGCATCGGGGCGCACATATAACGAGTGCTCAACCAACTCCCTCGGGACACCTGGTATATCCTCATTGGACCAGGCGAACACGTCCCGATTCTCACGGAGGAAGTGGATGAGCTCGCTTTCCTATTTCTTCTCCAACCCTGAGCCAATGATGGCAACACGGTCGGGGAACTCAGGGTCGACCTGGATCTTCTTCGTCTCCTGGGATGCCTGGAACGTCGTCCTGTGCTAGGAACCCGGCATGCCTGGCGCACCACCTTGCGCTGCTTGCGCCATAGCCACCACCTCGTACATCTTCTTCTTCTCGGCAGCAATCACCATAGACTCCGCCAACTGAGAACCAGCAGAGGCACACTCCATAGATTTCTTGTAATCACCAGAGATGGTGATCACGCCATTGGGACCAGGGATCTTCATCTTCAAATATGCAGCATGAGTAGAGGCCATGAACTTGCTCAGAGCAGGCCTGCCGAGTAGGGCGTGATAGGGGCTTTGATGATCAACTACCTCAAACTGCAGGCTCTTTGTGCGGCAGTTCTCCCTGGTGCCGAATAGAACGTCTATCCA
Organism: Alopecurus myosuroides; assembly: GCA_028641055.1. Taxonomy (NCBI): domain Eukaryota; kingdom Viridiplantae; phylum Streptophyta; class Magnoliopsida; order Poales; family Poaceae; genus Alopecurus; species Alopecurus myosuroides. The sequence goes on along the minus strand of CM054062.1, from coordinate 313,190,055 downwards.
CACTCGGCCAATTGGAGAACAAGAAACTCCCGGCACAATGCCGTGGAAAGTGGTCTTGCTGGGTAGCAGCATGTTCTCGGCCATACCGAGCTTCGCAAGCGTGTCTCTGTACACAATGTTGATGTTGCTGCCGTTGTCGATCAGTACCTTGCTGAACCTCACGTTCTTCTGAGTACCCAAGAAGGTGGGATCCACCACCAAGGCGTAGCTACCCGGGTTGGGCATCACCTTAGGATGATCCGCTCTGGACCACGTGATCTCTTGGTTGCACCAGTGTAGGTAGTGAGGAACAGCAGGGATCACAGCATTGACCTCCATGGAACGCCTGTGCTGAGACTGCTTGTCGACCGGCTCAGAGGTGAAGATCATATAGCTCTCGTGATGCTCCTGGTACTGGTTGCGGCCTCCATCGCCATTGTTACCATTGTTGTTGTTACCTCTGTTGTTGTTGCGGTTGCGGACGCTGTTGTTGTTGTTGTTGCGGTAGCCATCGTTGTTGAAGTAGCGGTTGGCTCCTAAAGCCACCTGGTTCACGTTCTCTCTTCTCGGGAATGTTGGAGGCCGTGCAGCGGGTGCGCGAGCAGGCTGCACGTTGGCATTCGCAGCTGGCAGAGGAGGAGGAGGAGGCAGGCCCTCATTCTTGATCTCTTCCCACCAACTGCACTGCCGAGTAGTGTGGTTGGCGGGTCTAGCGGGATGCCGAGTATGGAAGGTGCATGGGCCATCCTTCATGTCCTTGAAGACAAAGTTCTGAACAGGACCCGAGTTGCCGCTACCTTGCTGGGGAGCGTTGTACGGCTTCTTGATGCCTTGGCCCTGATTCTGGTTCTGCCCGTACTGGGCTCCAGCAGTTTTTGGCCTCTGGCTACTCCCAGCTCCGGTAGCCACAGCATTCACCTCCCCAGGATCGTACCGGGTATCAATCCGGTCACCTCTGCGCTTGTTGCGGAACTCATTGCGCTTGTTGTTGTTGTTGTTCCTTCTCGTCTCAGCAGCATCAAGAAGAGGCTGAGTTGGGTGGCCGAGTGCGTACTGATCCGCAATCTGGATGGTCTCAGCGAGAGTCCTCGGCATCTCTCTCTGCAGCCTTTGCCACAACATGCTGCCATGCCTGCAGCCCTGCGCAAACCAAGTGATGGCCTGGGCCTCGTTCACACCTTCACAGGTGTTCCTCAGAGTACTCCACCGAGTAAGATACTCTCGGTCCGTCTCCTCTTCCTGCTGCCTGCAAGCGGATAGCTGTTGCGGCCTATTCGGCCTCTGGTAGGTGCTGGTGAAGTTGCTGACAAAGGCCTCCGCGAAGTCAAGCCAGCAGTTGATGCTGTGCTTGGGCAGGTTGTTGAGCCAAGTTCTTGCTGGTCCTTCTAGCATCTGCGGGATGTACCGCACGGCCCATCTCCGGTTGCCGCCTGCAATGTGCACGGCTGTGACATAGTCATTAAGCCAATCTTCCGGCTTGGTGTTGCCGTTATAGCACTTGGTCCCTCTAGCGAGCTGGAACTGCTTCACAGATGGCTCTGTCATGATGCTTGGGCCAAAGCATTCTGGGCCAGGCGGCCCCTTGCTCTCGAGTTGCGCGGAAAGGTTAATCCGGTCCAGCTTGTGCCTGGCATCACTGGGCTCCAGCACACGCTCACCCACGCGATCCATGATATCATAGCCAGCCAACCCCATAGCCGAGTAGCCATCATCATATCTGTCCACCTGCACAATTGCAGGTTGCTCCACCGGGTTGGCGGCTGGCGCGATCGCACGCGGCTGCGGTCTCTGCCGAGTAGGCTGAGCAACCTGATGCTGAGAAGGGCCTGGGCGATCTCCATTTCGCGCCTGGTTATGAGCTTTATGGGCTTGATAGCCTGCTCCTGCAGTGTTGTGTTTTTTACCGGACTGTCGCGGCACAGCGTGCTGATTCGCGGCGACAGCCGGGTCGTACACCTGCATCTGCCTGTCTCTGCCAGAGTCCCCACTCCGGTCCCTCTCACGGCTGGGATGTGGTGATGAGGCCTGATCGTTAGATCTAGCCGCATGCGAATGCACCACCTGAGAAGCTCCAGCACCCGGATTGGCTTTCCGGAACTCCTCGTTCTGCCTAGCAGCCTCTAGCACTAGCTTATTGAGCCTCTCCTGCTGCCTAACGCGCGCGTCGCCGGCAAGATGCGGCAACTCAGCAGCTACAACCTCAGCAGCTCTAAGGGTTTTGGCGGGGGTGCTGTATTTGGGTCTGGTGGTGGCGGTGTTTTGGCTATCAGCTCGGCCAGCAGTTTCACCAACTGCTGCCATCTCGGTGCCTAGGTTGCGGCGCGTAGCGCCTGCCTTGGCAGGCCTCCTAACTATAGGCGTAAAGCCGTGAGCTCTGTTGTACTCGTTCTGGTCCAGGTTAAGCTCGAGCCTAACCTTTTCCTGGCGCTGTTGGTCGATCTGCGCCCTCATGGCCATAAGCTCGAGCTCGGTGGGAGGCGGCATGCCTACTCCCACGGCGGATGCCGGTATCGTCGATGTCGTGGAAGGAGGGATGTAGCCCGGGAGGTTCTCGGGCAGCTCGTAGGGCTTGTGCGTTCTTGGGAGCTCGCTTGGGCCAGCGACTTCCTCAACGACTGCCGCGGATGCAGCCGCGCCCTTCCCGGCAGCGATAGCCGGGCCGGTCATCAGCACTTCCACGCTGTCCGCAGAACAACCAGTTGGCTTTCCGCGTGCGGCGATGACAGCAGGGGGATCTTCCGCGACGATGGTGGTGGCGACGTAGACGAGGTGCGAGCCGAAGGAGAGCACCGTGCCGCCCTCTGGCATGGCCTTGCCGCCGAAATCGTCGGCGTTGTCGATGACAAAATCGAAGGAGCTGAATTTGTGGACAAGGCCACAGACCACGCGCTCCCCAGCAGCAGAAAAGGATCCCGTCCGAACGTGAACTCCAGCCAGCGCCGCTGGTTGCCCCACAGTGGGCGCCAACTGTCGTGGTGGTATCACGGCAGATGCCATAGGATGGCTAATTGTTTGGGGTCGATGGACGCGCTCGGGGAGGGATTACGCAGCGAGTAGCCGCGTGTGGGATGAATCAAGCACTGCAAACAACAAGATCTACCCAGGTTCAGGGCCCTCGTGTGGAGGTAAAACCCCTACTCCTGCCTTTCTCTCTTTGTATTTGTGTGTCACCGAGTAGTCAGAGTACAGTTTTGACCTACAGCCGAGTAGCCACCCTTCTCTCTACGTAACGTGTAAGCTAGGTGTTCTCTCCAAAGCCGCGACCCTCACACAGGAGGAGGCAGGGCACCTTATATACTGGTGCCCAGCCGGATACATCCAAGAGGGAAAAGTACAAACAGATGTCGACATAGTGTGCACACTGCACACTTCCAGCTTCTCGCTGACAGCTTTGGCTTCGTAGTTTGTCTTGTATGGTAAGTCGTTGTGCAAAACCAAGATAACAATCTGTTATCACAGTCACGGCCACAGGGTGGGCCCTCTAACCTGCACCGCCCTGCTGACACCCTGGCGCGGATAAGCACGCGCTTTGCAGATGAACAGTGCACCAGTACGGACCCAGGATACGCGGGATCTTGTGTCAGAACGGCTCCTTTGACTTCTGGTCCGAGTAGGAAACCACTCCCTCTACTCGGACCACTTCCTCTACTCCGAGGAGAATAACTTCCTTGATTCTTTCTCCTGGCCATCAGCGTGTATGGCCAAATAGCAGTCGACCGGGTAGCGTGTACCGGGTAGCCAGCTACTCAGCCAAGCCTCTCCTTTGATCTTGCCTTTAGCACTTGCCTTTACCCTACTCGGGGTTAACCCCCCGACAAGCCAGCTACGTGCCGCGCCGACCAAGTGTAGATTGAGGTACTGCATAGCTGTGTTCTTATTCCCACGTTAGCATTTTACTGCCGTGAGGTAGTCATTTAGCCACGACGAAGGTTCGAGTGAACCATCGTATTTCGTGACTTTTGTGCTGAGCTTGAATCTCCTGGGTAGGGGTGCCTCGCGGATGCTGCGGGCAAAACCCAGCGCGCCGCAGGTCTCGTCATCCAAAGAACTGGATGAGGAGCGCGCACGGTTCCTTGCAACTCTTGCCTTGTCCACCTTATTTTGCGCGATATCTGACCACGCGTTATATGATGGCTGGTCGCGATCAATTTCCTTCCTTGGCTCTTTGCTGTGCTTCCGTGAGCGGCTGCTATGGCATCGCGAGCTTTTATTTCTTGAGCTGCCTTCGCTGCTGCTTCGACTATCACCGCGTCACCGAGCTTCTTTTCCTCGACCATGGCGAGGTGATTTATCTTTCCCAGGCGAAGTGCTCATGTGCTTGCGTGATGCCTCTTTTTCTTTTTCCTTCTCTTGCTGTTCGGCAGCTTTCCTGCGGTCGTAGGAGGCGAGCCTTGAGGCCTCCATGCCCAATCCCTTCCGAACCTGTTTGTACTGCTCTGCTCGAGGGTCGTTCTCCGCTGGCTGGTTCATCTGCATGTAGGTTGCTGCGGCAAGGACGGCGGCGGCAGGAGTTTGCGGGTAGACGTTTCCGTCCTCGTCAACCCGCATAAGGGAAGGTGCGAGTGACTTACTGATCCCACCCAGGGACTCGGCGTCCATGGATGTTGTTCTTGATGCGTATCCCTTCCTTGTCGGTCGAGTTCCGACCGAAGGTGTTAGGGACAGCTCGGCCCGGCGTTGACTCGATTCTTCCGCCAATCTCTTCTGATGGGCCAGGTCTCTCCAAGCTTCTTTGATAGTTGTGGCCGCTCTCACTAGATGGTAGTGGTAGGCGACCATATCTTCGTGTGGCGCTCCTGCCACAGGCGGCTTGCTTGTTCGCAAGGCTTCTTTGGCTCGGTCCCAAGCGCCCCGGAGACGCCAATCTCAGCGCGCTCTGCAGCGCTTTTTTCTGTTTCTGGGGGTTGTTCCGATCCTGCCATGCAGACTTGAGACAGTCGTGGCCCGTGCGTCCTAGGCGTAGCTCGGAAAGCTTTCTGGATTTGGGAAGGTTCCTCTGTCGAGAGGGTATGGTAATCGCTGGTGTTGAAGCAGATGGACTCGCCACTTTTCTCCAGATGAGGGCGCGAGTCGATGGCTTCTGACTCAGATCCTGATTCTTGAGGGAAGTGGAGGATCCCGTCCTTGTTGGTGTAGAGCTTCAAGCTTCTGAACGTCAAGGTGACGCTCTTCTCCAGATCGCTGAATACCGGGCGTGATTCCGGCGAGTGAGGGGTGACCACGACAGATCCGATCCGAATAGGATTGGTTGGAGCCGAATTCGAAGGTTTCCAACGTGAGTTGGATGATGAAGCCGATGATGTCGGAGATCCAGCGCCCGCCGTTCCCACAGACGGCGCCAATTGTCGAATCTGTAACTCGGCAAATTCCTCAGGTGAACCTATAGGGTTTCGAATAGGAGAACCCATGAGCGCTGGCGGCGATCGTCGGCTAGACAGGGGGCACAATTTACCCAGGTTCGGGGCCCTCGTAGAGGTAAAACCCTTACTCCTGCCTCTGTCAATCTGTATTATCGAATAGATCGGTTACAAAGATGATTGCTCAAGTCGAGAGTACAATCTCGAGCTCAAGGCTTTGATGGTGCGGTATTGCTTGGTCCTCTTCCGGTGGTTCTCCTGGCCTTATATAGGTGGCCAGGTCTCAAACCCTACCCGGAGAGGACTCGAACTCTAACCCTATGTCGGTTACAAGTTTCCTAACTTAGCCCGTGTAACATCCCAAGTCTGAAAAATAGCCATTAGAATGTTTTGCTCTCTGTTATTTTATGTTTTGCATCATGGCATCATGTTGATTGCAATTGTTTTGCTTGTTTTCTTTTTGTTTTCCAACTGTTTTCATTTGTTTTCCTTTGTTTTCTATTTGAATTTCAAACCTTTTGTTTCATCCTTGAGATGTTACAATTTCCAAATGAATATTTCAAAATAAAGCAATCAATTGTTTCCATTAAATCCCTAAGGTTCAACTATTTAAAATTGGGGTTTTTAATAGTTCACTTAATCCAAAATTATTTAAATTCAATTGCCTTTTTCCATATAGCAACCATTTGAAAGTAATGAAACAAAACAACTCCAATCAGTTTGTTTCAAAATAACTTGAGGTTCCAAAAACTAATTAAATGTTACTTTTACTAAATCACTTAATCAACAATTCATTCAAATTCCTTTCCAAATTCAAATAAAAACCCAAACATCAAACCATTTTTGAAATTGTGAAACTTACAAAACCAACATTCATTTGGTAGCAAATAAACATGAATTTTTAAAACAATGCTTTTGAATTGCTTCAATTCAATTAATCCCTTAATTCAAATATAAAAGTGAATTCATTTTCTTTTTCCAAACATTAACATGAATCAAATATTTTTGAAAACAAAAGCTGATACAAAGTTGTTGTTGACCTAATTAATTCACATAAGTTTCACTTAATTTTTCTACCCCACAATCCATCTTCCTTTCTTCCTATTTCTAATCAGCAAAAAAAAAGAGAAGCAAGGAAAAATAAATAAAAGGCTAACAGCAGGGAGAGAGAGAGCACCTAGGCCCAACCCAACCTTTTTCTCCCCCAGCCCAACTTCCCCCTCAGCCCAATACCCCCTCGTGTCGTCTTCCACCTCCTGTACGGCTGGAAATCCAGAGCCTCCACGTCGACATGGATGAGCAGGAACGGCCACCACTCCTCCCCCTCCCTATAACTCGACCTCCAAACCCTAGGGTTCCCCTACCCCTCTTCTTTCTCCCTCCTTCCTTCCTTCTCCGCCTCCAATCTCTCCCTCCTCCCTCTGCTCTCTCTTTTCTCTGTAACTGCACCTAGCTGAACCGAAAATGGCTCCTTTTCCTCCGGCGATCGCCGGCCAGCGAGCCTCCTCCGGCCGCGGCGAGGGAGGGAATGGAACCGCCCCACCGCGGGCTCCCTTCTCCCCCCCTCGGCGGTGGCCGGGAGGCCCCCCATCGCCGGCGCCATCCCCTTCTTCCGCCGGCCGCGCCCTGCTTCTCCTCTGTCCGCCCAAGGTCCGATCTCCTCCCTCCCTCTACTCCCTCTCCTCCCTCCGTCTCCTCTGTACCACAACGACCACGGCCCACAGCGCCACGGCGCCCCACGGCCGCAGCATCGAGCGCTGCCCCGCCGGCGACCGATCGCTGCCTTACTTTCTCTCTGTATCGAGCGCTAACAGAACGAACGAACAGATTCAGTTTCAGAAAGAATTAGCACCGCAATCTGTACCTTATCCACCCCGACCTGCCTCTCCTATCACAACACGAAGCACAACCCACTGGCAGTAATCGCAGCGCGCACCCGCGAGGTGCAGGGTTCGATCCCCAGCCCCACCTTTTTTCCTGTTAATTTTTCCGAGGTGGATTCGGTGCAGTTCTGAACCATAACCTCACCCCGCTGCACTATCTGTCAACACAGCCGCACCCACCCCACTGGTTAGCAGCACCCAGCGCCAGCAGGAGGTGAGGGGTTCGAGTCCCCCCTCCCACAGAATAAAACCACCTTTTTATTTTGCAATGTTTTGGCACAGAAACTTCCAGGAAATCACATCCATGCCCCTGGTAATTAAACTTAGACCCCTGTAAAATATTTTCCTAAGTCCCTAATGAATTAAAAATGGCAGAATTACACTAGATCTTGTAAATTGCATAAGAAAATCAGTTTAACTCCAAATCCAACATTTTTAATATGTTTCCAATACCAAATTAAATTTTCTATCCAAATATAAATTTTGTTTACTGTTTTGAATATTTTAAATTGGTGAAACATTTGAATTCTTGTTTAAATCACTTAATTTTGCAAAATTCATAACTTGAGCATAAAAATTCCAAATTCCACAAACTAAATATGTTTTCCAATCAACTTTTCATGTACTTTCCAAATATAAATTTTGTTTGCTGTTTTGAATAATTTAAATTGCTGAAAACAACTGTTTCTTAATTATTGCATTTAAAATTGCCAAAATAATAACTTGCTCATTTTAAATCCAATTTCAACAAATGAAATATGTTTTCCATGCAAAATTAAACCACCTTTCCAAATATAAAATTTGTTTCATGTTTTGAATAATTAAAATTGGTTAAATGATTTAAACCTTGTTTAAATCATTTAATATTGTTAAATTCATAACTTGATCAAATTAAATTCTTTTGGGACATATAAAATATGTTTTCAAACCACAAAAGTATAAACCTTTCAAATATGAACTTCACTCAATGTTTTGAACAAATAAAAATTCAAATAATTTCATGTTTGAATTAAATTCATTTAATTCTTGCTTAAACTTGTTTAATTCATAAATAATTTATTTGAAATCCTTTTTCAACAAGTGAAACATGTATTCCAACTAAAATCTTGTTTTCTTTTCCAATATAAACTTTGTGATCTGTTTTGAACAATTTAACTTGGTGAAAACAACAAATGCTTGTGTGACACCTTTAAGGAACCAAAATTCCATAACTTAATAAATAAATTCCAAACTTGTTAAACTTCTTTTCAATTTGTTCCATTGTTGTTTTCTTTCTGTTTTCCTCTTCCATGCATCATGATAATCAACTTTCACATGATGATTAGTTGTAGAACAATTAATTCAACCATAATCCATGGGCTTTCCATATGCAATCCAATTGCATATGGGTCCATTTAATCCTGTTTCTATCCTGTCAACTATTTCATTTCTATGCATCAATTAAATGGTCATGCATCATCCCATGTTTGTGCACTATGCCATGTTATTGATTGTTTGTCTCCTTGCGTTGTTTGTTTGCTTCTTCTCGGCCACACGACGACGTTGAGACCGACGATACTTAAGACACCCCTTCTAAGGAGTTAGCTCAGTACCAGGCTACTGGGTTTACAGGCAAGTTATCACTCACATGAACCATCGTGTTCCTTTCAACATTGGTTACCGATACTTTCCGTTGTCTATTTCTGCTAGCCTTAGTAGTAGTTGTTTCTGTTACGAACCTATCACATGAATCCTTTAACCCTGACACTGCCTCACCTCCATACCTATAACATTTTGCTTGTTGCCCGTGTCTTACTAGCATGCTTAGGTTGTTTTTCTCGAGTCTGTTACCCGTTACTTTCAGCTACTATTTCATTATGTTCTGGGGGCTCGATGTTTAATCAATCAATCATGCTAATGTTATTGTTAAATAATAACTTGATGATAAGGCACCGGCAGGAGGCCCTTTGTGGTTTTGAGGCCTGCTAGTGTCGACCCTAATAGGAAAAGGGTCTGGTCTACTGATCCATGATGAGCGCACTACCCGCATGTGGGAAGCGAGTATGGGCGCCCCCCTCAATTTGACTCGATTCGCATCTCGTCCAAATCGCCTCATTTAGTTCGGGTTTTCCATTTGCTGCATGCATGATCTTGCGAGCCCTTGGTACCCGGGTGGAACTTTTGTAGTCGGCATATAGGGGGACACGGTCTTAGAGTGCTATGAGGGTCCATTTTCTTCTGGGCTTGATTAGCCGTGCGCCCAAGGTGCTTTGGGCTTGATGCGAAGAAGAGTTGAGTTGTGTTGAGTGCCCCGCTTGGTGGAAGGGCCTTTCCATCTGGCGGGTTATTCATACGTGTACGACCAAATTGGTGCACCCCTGCAGGGTTAAATCTTCTCGAGAAGCCGTGTTTTCCGCGGTTATGGATTACTTGGTGAAAGTACTGGCTAACAAGTACTCAGGACAACTTAAACCTAATGATTAACAACCTTACACCCAATGATTAACAACTTGACTAGTAATAGGCTTATTGACCCAATAATCTGAACCATCATTAATTCAACGGTGTGAGTTATCCTCGGATTGCTTCTTTGGATAAGGGGCGAGATCCAGGATGGGTTTGTTTGAGGTTATCTTTCAGTTGGTTACTATCCTCGATCTTATCCCCTTTCTGTTAGCCGGAAGTGGTAGTAATTCTGTAGTTGGTTAGAGCAGCCAGTTGCAGCATCTTTTATATCCCCTCCCTTCCGTTGAACCCAAAGCATCTGTGCTTGGTGTTGGCGGGTTACACTTTGGTGAACTGTGAGTCTTGCTTGCCAGTACGTTTATGTACTGACCCCTTTGGGGCTGTGGTTTCCGCAGACGACGTTTCCGAGGATCTACATGGTGGCTACTACGTGGAGTATGACGAGACTGCTGACGAGTAGATAGCGGACCCGGGCAGGATCCGAGACTTCGTGGATGGGCTCCATCTTTTCGTTTCCCGGCTTCTTAAGCCTATTTGGATTTGTCTGTACTCAGACCCCCTTTGAATGCTTCCGCTGAGTTGTAATGATGTTATGTTGGGACATGTGTCCTCTGGATGATTGTATTTGCTATTCTCTTCCCTAGTGAGGGCCAATTGCAACTTATTTCAATCTTTTGTGTCTTAGAGATATGTTGTGTTATCCTTTGTTCGAAGCCGTTGACGTACCATGTGTGTATGGTATGAAGTACGTCAATGGTAGTGTCCTGATTTCTACGGGATAGTTTACATCGACGGTGAACAGTAATGATTGGTTGTCGCACATAAGTGCTGGCCTACTCGTAAGAGGACGCGGGTGCCGGTAAGCCCCGTAATCCAATCAAAATACTGTTCAGTTCGTACGGTGAGTATCCTCTAGAATATCGGGTGCGACAAATGGTATCAGAGCCAGTCTGCCTGTAGGATCCCTTTTTACTGGTCGCAGTTGAGTCTAGAAACTATTTTGTAGCTATATAGGAAAAATGAAACGTGAGAGTAGGAATTATGTTCTTTTATTTCTTTCCCCACCCACCCTCCCTTTTCTGGTAAGGAAGTGCAACGTTGTTTTCCCTTCTCATCTAAACTTTCAAGTTAGGATTTCACGGATTCTGGTTTCTCTGGGATAGTTATATCTACTAGACCATAGGAATGGAGGTGGTTGTGACATGATTTATCATGTTGCCTACTCATGATTGAGAACGGAGGCGTGTAAGCCCCGGAAGCAGATCCTCTATTCCTTAAGCAGTAGATATTGATCCTTTAGAAGCCCGGATGGGTTTTTCCGTAGTACCTCAGGAGTGTTTTGATCTCGTTTTCCATATGTTGCTTCGTTATCCTGTTCTTCTCAACATCCTTTTCGTCCGTTGATTCTTCTACCGGCGTCTAATCAGAACTTCCCAAATATCAAGTCTATCTGGCCAGAAAGGTTGTTGTTGTTGTTGTTGTTGTTGTTGTTGTTGTTGTTGATTCCAGGCTATGAGAGCTGGCATTCCTATCACCTGGGGTTGTTTCGAGGAAGCATTCCTGAATCACCACATTCCAGATAGTCTAATCTCCAAATGAATCAAGTTCCATTCAGCTATACACCCTCGATACAAAACCTCTACCTTTACTCGAAAATGTTCCGGTGGTTTCCAAATTCCCTGACGTCTTTCCAAAAGAGTTGCCAGGATTGCCTGTCATCTTAAACTTCCAGAAAAGCTAACCAAGGTGCACGATGTGTTTCACGTGTCACAGCTCAAGAGGATCTTCGCAAGAAGTATCCGGACCTTTTCTTTTCTCAGTAGGAATCTCGGGGCGCGATTCCTTCAAGGGGGGGGGGGGGTTTTGTAACATCCCAAGTCTGAAAATAGCCATTAGAATGTTTTGCTCTCTGTTATTTTATGTTTTGCATCATGGCATCATGTTGATTGCAATTGTTTTGCTTGTTTTCCTTTTGTTTTCCAACTGTTTTCATTTGTTTTCCTTTGTTTTCTATTTGAATTTCAAACCTTTTGTTTCATCCTTGAGATGTTACAATTTCCAAATGAATATTTCAAAATAAAGCAATCAATTGTTTCCATTAAATCCCTAAGGTTCAACTATTTAAAATTGGGGTTTTTAATAGTTCACTTAATCCAAAATTATTTAAATTCAATTGCCTTTTTCCATATAGCAACCATTTGAAAGTAATGAAACAAAACAACTCCAATCAGTTTGTTTCAAAATAACTTGAGGTTCCAAAAACTAATTAAATGTTACTTTTACTAAATCACTTAATCAACAATTCATTCAAATTCCTTTCCAAATTCAAATAAAAACCCAAACATCAAACCATTTTTGAAATTGTGAAACTTACAAAACCAACATTCATTTGGTAGCAAATAAACATGAATTTTTAAAACAATGCTTTTGAATTGCTTCAATTCAATTAATCCCTTAATTCAAATATAAAAGTGAATTCATTTTCTTTTTCCAAACATTAACATGAATCAAATATTTTTGAAAACAAAAGCTGATACAAAGTTGTTGTTGACCTAATTAATTCACATAAGTTTCACTTAATTTTTCTACCCCACAATCCATCTTCCTTTCTTCCTATTTCTAATCAGCAAAAAAAAAAGAGAAGCAAGGAAAAATAAATAAAAGGCTAACAGCAGGGAGAGAGAGAGCACCTAGGCCCAACCCAACCTTTTTCTCCCCCAGCCCAACTTCCCCCTCAGCCCAATACCCCCTCGTGTCGTCTTCCACCTCCTGTACGGCTGGAAATCCAGAGCCTCCACGTCGACATGGATGAGCAGGAACGGCCACCACTCCTCCCCCCCTCCCTATAACTCGACCTCCAAACCCTAGGGTTCCCCTACCCCTCTTCTTTCTCCCTCCTTCCTTCCTTCTTCGCCTCCAATCTCTCCCTCCTCCCTCTGCTCTCTCTTTTCTCTGTAACTGCACCTAGCTGAACCGAAAATGGGTCCTTTTCCTCCGGCGATCGCCGGCCAGCGAGCCCCCCTCCGGCCGCGGCGAGGGCGGGAATGGAACCGCCCCACCGCGGGCTCCCTTCTCCCCCCCCTCGGTAGTGGCCGGGAGGCCCCCCATCGCCGGCGCCATCCCCTTCTTCTACCGGCCGCGCCCTGCTTCTCCTCTGTCCGCCCAAGGTCCGATCTCCTCCCTCCCGCTACTCCCTCTCCTCCCTCCGTCTCCTCTGTACCACGACGACCACGGCCCACAGCGCCACGGCGCCCCACGGCCGCAGCATCGAGCGCTGCCCCGCCGGCGACCGATCGCTGCCTTACTTTCTCTCTGTATCGAGCGCTAACAGAACGAACGAACAGATTCAGTTTCAGAAAGAATTAGCACCACAATCTGTACCTTATCCACCCCGACCTGCCTCTCCTATCACAACACGAAGCACAGCCCACTGGCAGTAACCGCAGCGCGCACCCGCGAGGTGCAGGGTTCGACCCCCAGCCCCACCTTTTTTCCTGTTAATTTTTCCGAGGTGGATTCGGCGCAGTTCTGAACCATAACCTCACCCCGCTGCACTATCTGTCAACACTGCCGCACCCACCCCACTAGTTAGCAGCACCCAGCGCCAGCAGGAGGTGAGGGGTTCGAGTCCCCCCTCCCACAGAATAAAACCACCTTTTTATTTTGCAATGTTTTGGCACAGAAACTTCCAGGAAATCACATCCATGCCTCTGGTAATTAAACTTAGACCCCTGTAAAATATTTTCCTAAGTCCCTAATGAATTAAAAATGGCAGAATTACACTAAATCTTGTAAATTGCATAAGAAAATCATTTTAACTCCAAATCCAACATTTTTAATATGTTTTCAATACAAAATTAAATGTTCTATCCAAATATAAATTTTGTTTACTGTTTTGAATATTTTAAATTGGTGAAACATTTGAATTCTTGTTTAAATCACTTAATTTTGCAAAATTCATAACTTGAGCATAAAAATTCCACATTCCACAAACTAAATATGTTTTCCAATCAACTTTTCATGTACTTTCCAAATATAAATTTTGTTTGCTGTTTTGAATAATTTAAATTGCTGAAAACAACTGTTTCTTTATTATTGCATTTAAAATTGCCAAAATAATAACTTGCTCATTTTAAATCCAATTTCAACACATGAAATATGTTTTCCATGAAAAATTAAACCACCTTTCCAAATATAAAATTTGTTTCATGTTTTGAATAATTAAAATTGGTTAAATGATTTAAACCTTGTTTAAATCATTTAATATTGTTAAATTCATAACTTGATCAAATTAAATTCTTTTGGGACATATAAAATATGTTTTCAAACCACAAAAGTATAACATTTTCAAATATGAACTTCACTCAATGTTTTGAACGAATAAAAATTCAAATAATTTCATGTTTGAATTAAATTCATTTAATTCTTGCTTAAACTTGTTTAATTCATAAATAATTTATTTGAAATCCTTTTTCAACAAGTGAAACATGTATTCCAACTAAAATCTTGTTTTCTTTTCCAATATAAAATTTGTGATCTGTTTTGAACAATTTAACTTGGTGAAAACAACAAATGCTTGTGTGACACCTTTAAGGAACCAAAATTCCATAACTTAATAAATAAATTCCAAACTTGTTAAACTTCTTTTCAATTTGTTCCATTGTTGTTTTCTTTCTGTTTTCCTCTTCCATGCATCATGATAATCAACTTTCACATGATGATTAGTTGTAGAACAATTAATTCAACCATAATCCATGGGCTTTCCATATGCAATCCAATTGCATATGGGTCCATTTAATCATGTTTCTATCCTGTCAACTATTTCATTTCTATGCATCAATTAAATGGTCATGCATCATCCCATGTGTCGAGACATCGTAGTAGTTTTCATAGACTGGGGTGCCATGAGACTACGGTAGAGACGTGGGGTAACGGGATAGCGTAGTAACACAGAACACGGGATTTTACCCAGGTTCGGTACGTCGCGACAGTACGGCGTACCTACTCCTGCACTTCTCACTAATTGGGACTAAAGACCGTATAACAGGGTTACAATGTGAGGGAATAGATCTAGCTACTCGACGAGGATGAACTTCCCGGCGAGTTGCGTAGAGCTTTTAGCTTGTGTCTAACTTAACTTATGTAATCTATCTCCCGTCCGGCTTTATATAATAGCCGGATTAGGGCTTACAGAACCAGAAACCTAGGAGACTACGTTTAACTTGTAACTTGGAAAGTAAGGAATCCGTCTTCTCCTCCAAGCCAGATCACGTGGGCCGTGATCCGGGTTCTTCTAGAATCCGGCTTCTGTGCGTCGGACTACTGGGCCGCCCAATGGACCTAAGCCCATTACCATGTAGGCCACCCTGGTAGTCCGGCTCTTTTGTCTACCATCTTCTATACCCCTATTCAGTATATATCCGACAATAGCCCCCAGGAAGGATCAAAACTCTGATATTCCGCCTTTCGTCAAATACATTTTGTCCGGGAAAACTTGATTCAGCAGTCTTGATTCTTTCTTCTTTCCTTTTGAAGGAGATGGTAACACAAAACTCGGAACTATGAAAATCCGGCTTTTCTTATCGCGATCCTTCGCGGAAAAGGAACTTATGACATCAGCGCTTTAATCATGCTGACGCAAGCGCCGCTTGGTTTCACGCGGGAAACCCTGCAACGTATCTCTGACAGATTCTCACGGGAAACGAGGAGATAGCCATCATTCCTCTGTCGTTCCGTTTCCCGGATTTTCCGGCGAGCGACACGCGTCGAACATCCAACGGTCAAAAGAGCCGTTGACACGTATCTAGAGGTTTTCAGGCTATAAATAGCCGTCCTCTTCGTCATCGGAAATCTTTCCTCACTCCATCACTGCCCACGCCATTGACGCAACCGTGAGCTCGAGAGCAAGACCTTGCCCCGACGAACTCTTCGCACGCCGGAGCGCTCATTCGCCACCGAAGAAGATGGCCTCTCCGTCGTCCTCACCGGCTCGCGCCTCCATCGACGAACGTTTGGGCGACCTAGATCCACAGCTAGGGTCGCCCAAGCATGCCGGCGGCGAGCCGGAAAAGACCACGGCATCCGCGGCGGGCGGAGGAAACGCTTCCGCCGCCGCGGACGTCGCGGGCCCAAGTGTCGCAACAACTCCGCCGTTTGCACCTGAAACGGCGGAGGAAAAAATCGAGCTCCTCGGTGACAAACTCGCCGCTGCGAAGGCCGCCGCCGCCGCCGCCGGAGCAGACGAGGAGGAGGAAACTGCAGGCAACTGGAGTGCCTGCAGTATTCCCCCGGCTCTCCTTCCAAACTTGGAGAAGGAGGGTTTGGTGCTCAAAAAGAAATGGCGGCTCCCGGAAGAGGAGACCGAACCCATGCCACAAGAGGGCGAAAGGGTACTTCTTGCCTCCCACCTTCTACGAGGTATGGGGCTCCCACCTTCCTCTTTCTTCCTCCAGGTTCTGTCACATTACAGCATCCAACCTCACAACCTTCCTCCCAATTCCATTCTGTACATGGCCGGCTTCCAGGCCTTGTTCGAAGGTTACCTAGGAATAGAGCCTAGGTTAGATTTTTGGCTGTATTGCTTTGGGGTCAAGCGTAACTCTTCGGAGGGCGCACTCCCAAATTGCGGGACCATTTCCTTTACTCTTCGGAGATTCCGAGAGGATTGGTTCCCCAAAATCAAAACCTCAGAATCCGTCAAATTTTGGACGGGTTCTTTTTTCTATCATCCCGACGTGCCTTTCCCTAAAAAGGCCGTCGGGGTTCCACCTTTCGTGAATTCCGCCGCTATTCCCCAAGATAACTGGGGGACAGAAGCCGTCCAGGTTCTGCCTCCAGATCTGCTAAGGATCAAAAGGCGCATCGCCAAGCTCACCTCCTCCAAACCTCCTTTGACCGGTATGGATACGGTCTTTTGCTGGCTGGATAGGCGGATTCAGCCATTAGCAAACCACGGAGGCCGTCTCCTGTGTGAATACACGGGAGCCAAGGATCCAATGCGGACAACCGACAAGGATTGGCCCGCAAAGGAACTTAGGAGGCGCATCAATCAGTTGGTCGCATCGCGCGACCAATACACGGAGAGTCGGCCAATGTACACGGCCGACAACCTAGCTCCCAAGGTAAATTTTCCGTCATTTGGGTACAATCTCAATTCTTGGATAATCTGCCTTTTAATTCTGATTGGTTCTTCCGACAGCTTGCGGATCTTCCAGACTCGGAGTTAGCCTCCGAGGCTGAGCTGGATGCACTGCGCACCGCCGCTACAGGTGGGCGCAAGCGCAAGAAGATAATTTCCTCGGATGAGATTATCGACCTTGACGGAATCCCCGTCGCCACTTCCAGGTTATTTTCTTCTGGGTTTTTTCTTTTATGGGATCTTTTTCGTCCATCTTCGGTGTTTTAACCTTTTCCGGGTTTTTGGTTTTTAGCCTACCCCCCTCCAACCTTAAGCCGAAGAAGCTGAAGAAACTCAAGGTTTCTTCCAGCCGAGGCAGCCAACCATCTCCCGCCGTCGCCCCGGACACACCGCAGACAATGGCGGAAGAGCCTACTGCAGCCCCCACCACCAAGCCCCCAGAGCCCAGCCAGCCCGTTGTATCCGAGTCGGATACGAGGGAAAGGGCGGCCCCAGAGGTGGGGAAATCTTCTCGGACTTTCGACGAGGAAATCCCCACCTTTGACAAGGATTTTAAAGCTATCAATGACGGCTTGGACGCAGCCGGAAATCACTTCGCGGAATACGCGAAAGAATTCAAAGAAAACTTAGCAGGTTTGCAGCGCATGAGCCAGGTATATAACTCTAGCCCCCAAGCATTAATTAAAATGCGTGCTTTTTGCTTTGATGCTTTTTGTACTCATTCTTTTCCTTGCTACGTTTCAGCAAACCTCCGAGGCCATAAACCTGGAAGTTTTCAGGAAGCTCACCATCAAGAATAAAGAAGTTCGAAGTCTTCTTTCTATTCTTGAGGAGAAGGAGGCGGAGCTGGAATCCTCTCAGCTCGCATTGACAGAAACGAAAGGTAGGCATTTTCGTTTTGAAATTTCTTATTTGAGTCTTTGTCTGAGTTTTTTCCCGAGGAAATTGACCAACTCGGATTTTCCCTTCCTTTTCAGCTGCCTTAGCTCAGGCTAAGCAGGCAGCGGAAGATTCTGGCAACGCCGAAATTCTCCGCAATGAGAACATTGAGCTTCACAAGGATCTTGTGAAAGCTCAACAAGACCTGGAAGCCAGCAACCTGGCTCTTTGAATGGCTAATTCCAAGGCTTCCGAACAGGCGGAGAAAGACAAATCCACCATTCAGGATTTGACCGAAGCTCTGAACCTTCGCCTGGAGGAAGTTTCCGAGATCGACAAGCTCATCGGTAAATTTCTTACCCTTTTCACATCTTTCCATGTTTTGCTTTCTCTGTTTGTCTGCCTAATCCTTTTGTACGTTTTATTGAATCGAACAGGAGACACCCCAGATGGAACTCGGATTGCAGGCATCCGAGCTTTCGGGGAAACATGGAATTTGATTAAGGCTGCCGGGACGCAGCTCATAGAGAAGTTCCTTCCCGATAAATCTGGGGAATGCTCGGAGGTTGAAAAACTTCCGGGTATCATCATGGAGGTGGCGGAGGCCAAGGAGTCTCTTCTCCGCTCCGCTGCACGGGGTGGTGCGCGCATGGCCTTAGGCCTTATGCGCATGCACTACCCTAGTGCCAAATCCTGGCGTGTGGCCACCGGTGTCCCTCAGGGATACACGGATGCGCAACGAAGCACCATTTTTGGTGAAGTTAAGGGCCACGCCACCCAGATTGCCGCCATGGTAAATGTCTCCGTCCACTATCCAGAAGAGGAAGCTCCTCCAATCCCCGATGAAGAAAGCAGCGAGGAGGAGTCGGATTCTTGAAAGGTTACCTGGAACCTGGATAGAAAAAGTAGACAATAGGAGCATTACTGTTCTTTCATTTGTAATCCAAAATGTAATGCTTCTTTTGTATGAATGAAAATTCCGTCGTTTGCAGTTTAAACTATGAAATTACTTTGCAAGTTATTTTGGATTTTAGCATTCCTTTATCTTCTAAGTTCTCCGGTGTATATGCTTTAACTGTCCTTAGTGTTTGAAATGGCTCAAATAGCATTATGAATCGTTATGCCGAGTAACTGGGGACGAACCAATCAGTTTTGAAACTCGGAAACATGAATCATGCTAAAGGAATTTTTACTAACTAGTTCCAGTAACCCAGCATACGCACAATCAGATAAGACTTAGAGAAACAAGGAAAGTTTTAAGTGAAACTTGGGCACGCAGGCAATTCAAGTTTCCTTTAGCCGTTAAAAGGCTGAAAAATCATTCAGTTATGTAACGCCGAGTACGCAAGCACAATTCGGGTTAACGTTGAGAAATTTGTAAGATCATTGGGAAATAGATGAGGCGGAAACACTTTGCACTTATAAAGAATATGGATGATAGTATTCCGACAACTTTATTTCATGATCTCAAAAGATGTTTACATAGATATTGAACTAAGTACAGAAGGGGACATAACTTGCTAGACGTTCCCAGGCTTCCGCAATCCACTTGACCTTGTCGAATTTCTCCTGCAGTTTGTGAAATGGTAAGGTTTTAGCCCCCAGCCAGCTAAGAAATCTTTTTATGGCTGTGGCGGAACCCGGCAATTCTGGGACATCATTTTCACACGTAAGTTCTGAGATGTTCGAGATTGCCTTAGTCCTTTCCGGGTTAACTTCTATTCCTCTATGAGAAACGATGAAACCCATAAGTTCACTTGAGGGAACCCCGAATACGCACTTAGATGGATTCAACTTCATCTGGTAGGTGCGTAAGTTTTCGAAGGTTTCTCGCAAATCCTCAACGAGTGTATCTTTTTCCTTGGTTACGACGGCAATATCGTCCACGTAAACATGGACATTTTTTCCAATCTGACTATGCAAACAACGTTGCATGCAACGCTGGTAGGTTGCACCTGCGTTCTTCAGGCCAAAAGGCATGGTTACGTAGTAATACGTCCCGTACGGGGTTATAAAAGAAGTCTTGATTTGATCTTCCTTTTTCATGCGTATTTGGTGGTACCCGGAGTATGCATCCAAAAAGCATAAAAGCTCGGAGCCTGCAGTGGCATCTATTATTTGATCGATTCGCGGCAGTGCGAATCTATCTTTCGGACATAACTTGTTCAATCCTGTGTAATCTATACACATTCTGAGGGCAGTTGTGTCTTTCTTCGGTACTAATACCGGATTTGCGGACCAGTCAGTATGGATTACCTCCTTGATGAAATCCGCTGCTAAAAGCCGGATAATTTCCTTGCCAATAGCCTTCCGTCTTCTTCCGTCAAATCGACGGAGACCTTGTTTGACGGGTTTTGATCCGGGAATAACCTTGAGTTGGTGCTCAGCAAGTTCCCTGGGTACGCCTGGCATGTCAGCTGGACACCAGGCAAAAATATCCCAGTTCTCACGGAGGAACTTGATGAGCTCGCCTTCCTATTTGTCGGTCATCCTAGTCCCTACAACGACGAATTTTGTCGGATCTTTGGGATCTAGGATTACCTGTCTTGTATTCTCGGACGCCTTGAAGCTATCTGTTGGCTTCCGAGTTTATTTTCCTGCCGGCATTTCTTTCGGCGATACCTCCTTGGCTAATTCCTTCAGTTCCTCCCTTGCTACGACTCTCTGAGCGCAAAGGGCGTTTTCTTTCTCCAACTCGTTTGCCAGCTTGAAATCACCGGCAATGGTGATTACTCCTCCTTTGGGTCCTGGCATCTTCAGCTTGTTGTAGATATAGCAAGATCTTGCCATAAATTTGGCGAAAGCCGGACGTCCGAGTATTGCGTGATACACACTTTCGAACGGCACTACTTCGAATGATACTTTTTCCTGCCGGAAGTGATCTTTATCTCCGAAGGTGACATCTAGGGAAATTTCTCCTAGGGATCGTGCTTGCCTGCCAGGAACAATGCCATGGAAGCGTATATTGCTGTAGTTGAGCTGGGACTCGGAGATCTTCAAGTGCTTTAGTGTATCCAGGTACATTATGTTGATGCTGGATCCTCCGTCCATCAGCACTCTTCTTAGCCTAGTGTTTTGAACAATAGGGCTTACAACAAGAGCTTGTGTGCCGGGTTCAGGGATATTTCCGGGATGATCTGACTGATCCCAGATTATCGGTGTGTTGGAATACTTCAAGAATTTTGGGGTTGCAGGAACAACCGCGTTTATTTCTCGAAGTGTCCTTTTGGCCACCTTTGCTGACGGGGTTGCTAGGAAAGTTAACATTGCTTCTCCGTCAACTCTCGGAAATTTAGGTTCGCCTTTTCGCTGCTGTTCCTGGATTTTGTCATCAGTGTCCGATTCACTGTCTTCTTTTTCAGCTTCTGGCTTTTGTTTGGCAGGTTTCCTCTTGGAACCCTTCCCTTTATTTCCGGATCCTGCATTGCCTTTCATATGCTTGTTTAGCCGGCATTGCGCATTTGTGTGGGTTGGTTTCCCAAACTGAGAGTGGTGGACGCAGGGTTCCGACTTAATTCTCTCCCATTCTTCGGGGGTGTAATTGATTGGATCTGGACTGCGACCTTTCCACTTATTCCCTTTTTCTCCTCCAAAGGCTATGTTAACCTCCTTGGGCTTTGTTGTTGACTCCGGAGTTCCTTTTTTATCAGAACGAGGTGTTTTCTTGGCCAGTATCAGTGACTCAATATTGCCTCCTCTTGCTCTGATATCGTCCTCGGCTGCAGCATGCTCATTAGCGGTTGTAAGCATAGATCCGAGATCTTTGTGCTTTTTAGAACCAACCATGAACGGTACAAGTCCGGGTTTTAGGCCATTGACGAAAGCATGCATTGCTTGTACGTCAGTTACTCCAGAGCAACTATTCCTCATTGCAGTCCATCTGGAGATGAAATCCACGTAAGGTTCGTCTTCAAATTGGGTGCAACGGTTCAGCTGGTTGATGCTATTTGGGCGTTTGTATGTTCCCCGAAAATGCTGAGTAAATACTCTCGCCATATCATCCCAACTGTCGACAGTTCTTGATGGTAAACCATTGATCCAATCTCTGGCTCCGTCTAGCAACATTAGGGGAAGAAACTTGACAGCTTCCAGGTCTGTCCCGTTGTTGATTTGGACGGCTGTGTAATAATCTGAAAGCCAGGTATCCGGGTTTGTACTGCCGGTATACTTTTGGTAGGTTGGACCAACTTTGGCGAAGCCAGAATGTAGGGTTATCCTTCGGATCCTGTCAGTAAAACACTTATGACCAAAGTATAGATCGTCCTTTTCTGCTCTATCAATATGTGCAGAATATCTCCCGGCTGAATGGACAGAAGGGTATCTGCTCCTTTCTTTTCCATTGTTGCGCGGACGCGCTTTTCCGAGGTTATCTCTATCTCTTCCGTTGTCACTCCCCCTGGGATTAGGTGGAGTCCTGCTCCTGTACCTTTCCTTATCTTTAGGCGGTGTCCGAGATCTTTCACGTCTGTGAGGTGTATCGTATCTTCCAGCTTTTTCAGCTGGGTTTCTCGGAGGTGGAATTATTTTGCCGTCATTCCGGTGTTTGTCTTCCCGATCGTGTGGTTTATATCCATCTTTCGGGGGATGAGGTCCGGTTCTAGACGCTGCGTCCCGGTTGTCGGGGTTTTTCTTGTCTTTTCTCGGATCCTCTTTTTTATCCGAATCTCCGGGTTCTTCCGGTCCAGGTGCTCCAGCAGCGCAAGTAACAGTTTTGCAGAGGGCGGAATTATCATGCAGCCTCCCTGATCGCTCTTGGCCTCGCTGTTGCTGCTGTAATGCTTTTCCTAGGAAAGCATACACCCCTTGGAGTTTTTCCCCGTTGGAGTACAGATCATTGTTTAGGATGGCGAACGCTGCTTCCGCGTTTTCCGCTGCGGTTTTGTATATTGGTTCGCCCTTGGCATCTTTGCCGTTTAACTGTTTTTGCCAAGATGGGTTATAAAACCTTTCTTTTGGCGGCAGTTCTTCCGGTTTTGCGATTCCGGGTAACCTAGTAGGTTTTAAGGCAGATCTATGCTTTCTCTCGTACTCCTCTATTTCTTCCTTCATGACTTTGATGTCATTATGGGTTTGTTGGAGATGTTGCCGAGATCTAAGCAGATGTTGCTGTTGCCGTTGGAAAGCTTGTCTCCTGGCTTCCAGCATCTCAGGGGGTTCATTGGGTCCCACTGGAGTTTGTAATAGTTCTTGCTCTTCCAGTTCTGTCATTGGCGGAGCAGTGATTTCCTTAGATTTCTTTTCCGCGGGCTTTGTGCCACTAATATCTCCAACTTCCAGGTTTTCATCAGCGAGATCAGCTGACTTTTTCTTCCGGAGTTTGTACTGGAGTTTTTTAGAAGCACGGTGCTTTTTCTTGGAAGACGGAGGTTTTTTGACAGGTTCATCTTCTGTCATCTCCTTGACATTAGGGAATATCGGAGAAGTTTCTCCGTCTTCTCTCTCTTCCACTGGCGGAGGAGTTTTAGGGCTTTCCTGGCTGTCGGCACCCGTTGTATCAGCTGGTTTTGCCATTAGCACTTCATGGAATCCCTCTTGAAAGGACTTCACTTTTCTTACGAAGGCATCATCGTCTTCGTCTTCGGAGTCGAAGTTATCCGATCCGGTTTCCGACTCCAATCTCGCCTCTATGGCGGCAAGCACGGACTCTGTTTCCGAGTTCATCGTCTGGTTGACGGATGTCGGATCTTCCGTCTCTGTGACGGGTATTGGTTCTTCCGTCTCTGTGACGGGTGTATTGTTGTCTGCCTTTTGCACGGGATTTCCATCATCCGTGTTTTCGGCGACTTCAGATTGCACCATGCCGATAAAGTGTGAGTCACCTCTTTGTCGGCGATCTGAGCAAAATCCGGCATCATAGTCGTCTTCGACTGGGTATAGGGCGGGTGGGAAATACTTGCTTCCACCGCAAAACCCCATTGCCTCCGCGGTTAATCCGATAAAGATGTTAGCAGATCCAATCGGTAAAACGCAGGCACTTACCAGGTGGTTTTGCGCCGATATGTAGGATCCATTGTCGAGGAAGCGCCCGACGTCGTCGTCGAATTCCAAGCTTCCGACAGTGATCGATCTTCTAATTCCGCCGAGTATCCCAGATCGGAATTTCACGCCTGACGTCGTTTGCCCCACGGTGGGCGCCAACTGTCGAGACATCGTAGTAGTTTTCATAGACTGGGGTGCCATGAGAATACGGTAGAGACGTGGGGTAACGGGATAGCGTAGTAACACAGAACACGGGATTTTACCCAGGTTCGGTACGTCGCGACAGTACGGCGTACCTACTCCTGCACTTCTCACTAATTGGGACTAAAGACCGTATAACAGGGTTACAATGTGAGGGAATAGATCTAGCTACTCGACGAGGATGAACTTCCCGGCGAGTTGCGTAGAGCTTTTAGCATGTGTCTAACTTAACTTATGTAATCTATCTCCCGTCCGGCTTTATATAATAGCCGGATTAGGGCTTACAGAACCAGAAACCTAGGAGACTACGTTTAACTTGTAACTTGGAAAGTAAGGAATCCGTCTTCTCCTCCAAGCCAGATCACGTGGGCCGTGATCCGGGTTCTTCTAGAATCCGGCTTCTGTGCGTCGGACTACTGGGCCGCCCAATGGACCTAAGCCCATTACCATGTAGGCCACCCTGGTAGTCCGGCTCTTTTGTCTACCATCTTCTATACCCCTATTCAGTATATATCCGACACCATGTTTGTGCATTATGCCATGTTATTGATTGTTTGTCTCCTTGCGTTGTTTGTTTGCTTCTTCTCGGCCACACGACGACGTTGAGACCGACGATACTTACGACACCCCTTCTAAGGAGCTAGCTCAGTACCAGGCTACTGGGTTTGCAGGCAAGTAATCACTCACATGAACCATCGTGTTCCTTTCAACATTGGTTACCGATACTTTCCGTTGTCTATTTCTGCTAGCCTTAGTAGTTGTTGTTTCTGTTACGAACCTATCACATGAATCCTTTAACCCTGATACTGCCTCACCTCCATACCTATAACCTTTTGCTTGTTGCCCGTGTCTTACTAGCATGCTTAGGTTGTTTTGCTCGAGTCTGTTACCCGTTACTTTCAGTTACTATTTCATTATGTTCTGGGGGCTCGATGTTTAATCAATCAATCATGCTAATGTTATTGTTAAATAATAACTTGATGATAATGCACCGGCAGGAGGCCCTTTGTGGTTTTGAGGCCTGCTAGTGTCGACCCTAATAGGAAAAGGGTCTTGTCTACTGATCCATGATGAGCGCACTACCCGCATGTGGGAAGCGAGTATGGGCGCCCCCCTCAATTTGACTCGATTCGCATCTCGTCCAAATCGCCTCATTTAGTTCGGGTTTTCCATTTGCTGCATGCATGATCTTGCGAGCCCTTGGTACCCGGGTGGAACTTTTGTAGTCGGCATATAGGGGGACACGGTCTTAGAGTGCTATGAGGGTCCATTTTCTTCTGGGCTTGATTAGCCGTGCGCCCAAGGTGCTTTGGGCTTGATGCGAAGAAGAGTTGAGTTGTGTTGAGTGCCCCTCTTGGTGGAAGGGCCTTTCCATCTGGCGGGTTATTCATACGTGTACGGCCAAATTGGTGCACCCCTGCAGGGTTAAATCTTCTCGAGAAGCCGTGTTTTACGCGGTTATGGATTACTTGGTGAAAGTACTGGCTAACAAGTACTCAGGACAACTTAAACCTAATGATTAACAACCTTACACCCAATGATTAACAACTTGACTAGTAATAGGCTTATTGACCCAATAATCTGAACCATCATTAATTCAACGGTGTGAGTTATCCTCGGATTGCTTCTTTGGATAAGGGGCGAGATCCAGGATGGGTTTGTTTGAGGTTATCTTTCAGTTGGTTACTATCCTCGATCTTATCCCCTTTCTGTTAGCCGGAAGTGGTAGTAATTCTGTAGTTGGTTAGAGCAGCCAGTTGCAGCATCTTTTATATCCCCTCCCTTCCGTTGAACCCAAAGCATCTGTGCTTGGTGTTGGCGGGTTACACTTTGGTGAACTGTGAGTCTTGCTTGCCAGTACGTTTATGTACTGACACCTTTGGGGCTGTGGTTTCCGCAGACGACGTTTCCGAGGATCTACATGGTGGCTACTACGTGGAGTATGACGAGACTGCTGACGAGTAGATAGCGGACCCGGGCAGGATCCGAGACTTCGTGGATGGGCTCCGTCTTTTCGTTTCCCGGCTTCTTAAGCCTATTTGGATTTGTCTGTACTCAGACCCCCTTTGAATGCTTCCGCTGAGTTGTAATGATGTTATGTTGGGACATGTGTCCTCTGGATGATTGTATTTGCTATTCTCTGCCCTAGTGAGGGCCAATTGCAACTTATTTCAATCTTTTGTGTCATAGAGATATGTTGTGTTATCCTTTGTTCGAAGCCGTTGACATACCATGTGTGTATGGTATGAAGTACGTCAATGGTAGTGTCCTGATTTCTACGGGATAGTTTACATCGACGGTGAACAGTAACGATTGGTTGTCGCACATAAGTGCTGGCCTACTCGTAAGAGGACGCGGGTGCCGGTAAGCCCCGTAATCCAATCAAAATACTGTTCAGTTCGTACAGTGAGTATCCTCTAGAAGTCCGGGTGCGACAGCCCGTAGGGCATTGCGGGTGGGCTTCAAGTGGGCCTTCCAGAATACTCCAAGGGCTTCCCTTCTTGGGTCTTAACCTTGGGCCTGAGACGGGGTGTCATTACCCGCAGGGTCTAAGATCCATCCCTTCGTCATAGGGCACCATGCAAAATTATGCAAAAAAATGCACAAGAGATCCAAATATACATCACCTGGTGGTGGTGTAAAAGCCACACGCCCCACGTGCACTTCAACTGCCGGTCGGAAGAGTTTCGGGCGCTGATAAAGGGTGTCTGCTCCGCCGCCGGCTGATTCACCTCCCTGGCCCCGCCCAAGCGGGCCATCTATGACAACTCAATGCCCAAGTGGAGTCAGACAAGCAGCTGGCTGTCATCGTCCACAGGGAGGATGATGCCGCCTCCGTCATGGCCACCGAGCGTGCGGCCCACGAAGAGCTGAATGCGGCGCGGGAGACTTCCCGTAGCGACGTGGCAAATCCCCTCCCATCCGCATAGACAATGCCTTGTCTCCGCGCGCTCTCACAGAAGACGGAGGTGCACTGGATGGGGGTGCAGGGCAGAGCAGCACTAGCTCGCGTAGGTGGAAGGTCGTTCGTTGTCTCCCCGTCGTACTTCGTCAATTGGGCGGCGAACGACAATGAGGCTAGCCCCTCCAATAGGGCGGCAAACAAAGACGAGTCATCGGTGTCTAATATTGTCTAGTTCAGGTTAAGTTCACCCATCCCGCCTTTTAGATGAAGTCTTAGTCGAACTTAAAATGAAAATCGAGGTGTTGTTTAATTTTTTTGAATGCTTACTTTGAGTTTAAATTTGATTTTGGGGCATCACCCCCATTGTGGCGGAGATATACGTGTGTGGCACATAAAAAAAAGGCATAATTAGATTGTGCCGGAAACATATTCGTTGATGCCAGTGTTGGTGCTCTTAATAAGACCCGGCGCACTATACGCTGGTTCCCAAGTCAACGCGGCAGGTTCACTGTCCCAAGGAGCGCGTCGTCCGGTCTCGCATGTGCAATCTACGTACATGCCAACTTGCACAGAGCCCCGACGATTTTTTTTTTTTTAAATGAGCCCCGACGATTTAGTCACGCGCTGGACGATCTTGTGTATTATTTTCGAGACCAATGGCAGCTAGCTAGCGCGTATGAATGTACGCGTCAGTCGTGGTCAATTAATTAATTCCAAGTCATAACGTGGTAAAAAAAAAAGGGTCTCTGCTCGGGTCAGCAACAAACGACTGCTTTTGGTAATGGTAAAGGTATCTACACGAATTAGCACCGCAATTACCCGGGCATTTCGCCGGTATATTGCGCGCAGATGCTCGTGCGTTTCACCGTTGCTAGCTACAGAGATTACCCGTCCTCGTTACGTTAGAATCGCCTACGTGAGACTGGCCATCGAGTGTTGACTTAAGACGCGCCTTGCCATGTTGCTCTACTAATAATTATAAGGAGTACAGTAATATATTTCGTTGTGCCTAACTACTGTCCTTTTTTTTCAATGTCAATCCCTGCCGGGGTCAAACGCTGGTTTCCTTAATTAATTGCACGACCCGAAACAATTTCCGGGAAATTAGACCTGCAAGGTCGTGAGTCGTGACGCGACCTTTCAGACGCGTGAAACTTTGCAAGGTAGACTAAAAGCGTTCCTCCTACACGTACGTATATGTACGTATGGGCACGTACGAGACTATGAACCCGGCCGGCCGTGATCGCTATCAGGGCCGTTCAAGAACCAGTCAGAACCGGCAATTAATCAGTGCATTCGTACCTGGACGTTTGATCACTGATAACGTCCTGGTAGCGTATGAAACAGTGCATGCTCTACGAAGAAAGAAGAAGTGCAAGGGGGCAGCTTGTGCGGTCAAATTAGACATGCTAAAGGCCTACGACAGAGTAGAATGGCATTACTTGGAGGCAATGATGCGTAAATTGGGTTTCATGGATAGTTTTGTGAGACTTGTTATGAAGTGTGTCACCTCTGTTCGGTTCTCGGTTAAGGTCAATGGTGAACTTTTGCCATTTTTTACACCTTCACGTGGCCTACGTCAAGGTGATCCAATGTCGCCATATCTTTTCCTCATGTGCTCGCAGGGATTAACAGCTTTACTGAATCATTATGGAGTGCATGTGGATAGAGGGATTTGGGTGAGCTATCATTCACCTTGGGTTAATCACTTGCTTTTCGCTGATGACTGTTTGATTTTCATGAACGCAACAGCTCAGAGTGCGATCAGATTGAATGATATTCTAAGAATTTATGAGGACTGCTCGGGACAGGCAGTCAACAAAGAGAAAAGTGCAATCTTCTTCAGCCCAAATACACCACAAACGATCAGAGATCATGTCAAGCATATTCTGGGCATTGTGGTGGAAGCTTTCTCGGAAAGATATTTGGGGCTGCCAACTGCGGTTGGAAGAATAACAAGTGGTACTTTTGATCACATCATTGAGAGGATTAAAAGCTTGATGAATGGGTGGTCAGAAAAGAATTTGTCTTGTGCAGGGAGAGAGATCTTGCTCAAGACTATTATACAGGCGATCTCTACATACAGTATGAGCTGCTTCAAGTTAACCAAGAAGGTATGTAAGAGTATGACGTCGTGTATGGCAAGATTTTGGTGGGCAAGTTCTCTAGATAAAAGATCACTTCATTGGCTTTCGTGGGATAAACTTGCTGCACCAAAGATCAAGGGAGGCATGGGGTTCAGGAATTTCGAAGCCTTTAATCTCGCAATGTTAGGGAAACATGGTTGGAGACTACTGACCAGTCCGTCATCCTTATGTGCGAGGGTTCTTAAGGGGAAATATTTCCACTCCACTAGCTTTCTCAATGCGACAGTCCCTCGGCATGCGTCAGCGACATGGAGGGCTATTATAGCTGGACGAGCTGCGCTGGAGGAGGGGTTGATCAAACGAGTTGTGTCAGGCACGTCCATCTCGACGTGGGAAGATAAATGGATTCCCAATACAGCAACTCTGAGACCAATGGGGAGGAAAGAAAATGAAGAGGATGATCCACTGGATAAGGTTTCGGATTTGATTGATCCGTACTCTGGAAAGTGGAAAGAGGAGGTTGTCAGGCAAAAATTTTTCGCTCCGGATGCTGATGCTATTTTAAACATACCGCTAAGAGTATCAGGAGGTGAGGATTTCATGGCCTGGGCACTTGAGAAGACAGGTAACTACACTGTTAAATCGGCATACCGTGCTCTTATGACTCGTAACGAGCGGCTAGCTCTAGAGGAAGGGACGGGTATGGATTCTTCATCGACAAATGAACAGTTGTGGACTAACCTGTGGAAGCTCAAAGTTATACCGAAGATTCGTGTATTCTGGTGGCGGGTGTTGCGTGGTATCCTACCAGACTCCGTGACCTTGAAGCATCGCCATATTAAGGAACTTGGACGTTGTGACGTCTGTTTGGCCATGAATGAGGACTTGCAACATGCTCTGTTTGAGTGCTCACACGCTAAGAGTTTTTGGGAGGCAGCGTGGGACAGATTTGAACTGAAAATTCCAAGGCTGCACCCGCAAACATGGGCGAAAGACATCCTGATGGATGCAATGTTTACTGACCAAGAGAGAGGTCGAATTATTTCTATTATGTATTACATCTGGTCATCGAGGAATCGTTGGACTCATGACCGTGATGCTTATGATCCAATCCAAGCGGTGAAGTGGATCCATGAGATGCTAGCATTGGTGGAGTCACCTAAGGAAGAAACAGCAGTTCGGTTGGGGCAAAAATGGAGGCCTCCCGACCCGGGCTGGTTAAAGATTTCTACCGACGCTTCTATTAACGGAACTTTGTCGAGAGGAGGTGCGGGAGGAGTGGCTCGCTCGCATAATTCTTTTCTTGGAGCCTGGTGCAAGCCAATCGATGGAGTTACAGACCCGATGATCGCGGAGATGTTGGCTGCCCGTGAAGGGGTTCTGTTTGCTAGACTGCGAGGTTTTTCGCATGTGGTGATTGAGTCGGATTGCTTAGAGGTTATAAACCTCTGGTCTTTACGTAACAACTCTCGTTCAGTTGTTGCGTCTATCTTAGGAGAAATTGATGAGTTATCTAGGGATTTTGTCTCTTTTTCTTTCAAGCATGTTGGGAGATCTTGTAATGTGCATGCCCATTTGTGTGCGAAGCGTGCTAGCACAATAGGGGGCACGGATAGCTGGCTAGATGTAAGCCCAGATTTCTTAGTTCCCAGTTTGCTGGAGGATTGTAACAGGATGATGTTGAAGTAATAAAGCTCGAGGTTTCAATGCAAAAAAAAAGAACCGGCAATTAATCCGAAACACAGTACGGAATACATGCCAGCCGCTAGTGTGATATCGTCAGATGACGCGGACTGATTAGTTCTTTTTTTTTGCGTGAAAGAGATTTGTATTAAATCAAGGGAGGATTACAATCTTGGTCGATGAAGCCAGCAATTTCCTGGGGGAAACTCCTTGGCCAGACCTCGGTTCTAGCATAAATCCTACCTATTCTAGCTAGTTCGTGACTAACAACATTCGCATCACGACTCACACTAGCAATTTTGATATCTCTTTCTTTTAACATTTTTCTGATAGCATTGACTCTAAAGGCATGGATGGAAGCGTTGAGGTTTTCCTCATGGATTAGGGCCCTAGCCTCGGCACAATCCGATTCCACCGTGAAAGCCATTTCAGTCCAAACCAGGCCCAGCTGGATTCCTTCCTCGATGGCACGCAGCTCCGCCTCAGTAGCATCCGAGCAGTGCACCAGGTTCCTACAGGCAGAGAATAGAACTTCTCCATTCGAGTCCCGAAGAACCATACCTGATCCCGCGTTGCCATCGGTTGTAAAGGCACCATCAACATTCAGTTTGGCCTTCCCTGGTTCCGGTGGTACCCATTTCTTCCGTACCTTCTGACGGCCGTCTTCTTGGCTTGGGGTTTTTCCAAACCCCCATTCTTGGCTGACAACCATTTTGCCTTTGATTATATCCGCCCTTGGGTGTTGCTTGATCAAAAGAAGGGAATTTATATAGCTTTGTAAGAATCTTCTAGACCCTTCAATCTGAGGACAGGGTTTGTCATGTGTAAGTTCATTATGTGCATGCCAGTTGCGCCATAGTGTCATCAGTGTCATGACTCTTTGATCTTCCGTGATCTGCGCTAATAGGTGGAGAAGCCACTCCAAGCCGGTATGGATTAGTAGTTTCTTTGGAGGCATATGCCATACTTCAGCCATGGCATTCCAGAGGGCCTGTGCATGAAGGCACCTAAGGAGGGCATGGAAGGTATCCTCATTCTCCTGTCCACAAATATCACAGGTAGCAGACTTTGTAATTCCTCTTTTGTGGAGATTAACCTTAGTGGCTAGGGCATTCCGTGCTATTTTCCAAGCTAGCATCTTCACTTTCGGTGGTACTGGGCATCTCCAGATCACACGCCAGCACGGTCTCTCACCATCAGGTCGAGCACTGGTAGCACCTTTGTCTTGCTCAAGCATGCTTTTAGATAAGCCGAGCCAATAGGCACTCTTGACAGAGAATTGACCTCTCTTATCCGGATGCCACGCCAAGAAGTCCAACTCATTCCTGTTGGAAGTTTTGATTTTTAGAATTGCTTGTATGTCCTCCTGGTTGAAATAACGTTGTAGACGCTCCAAGTTCCAATTGCCGTTAGCATCAAGGAAGTCAGCAACCCAACGGAACCGACATCTGCCCTTGTCTGTAAGTGGTAATAGAGCTCTGTCCCTGGGGATCCACGGGTCACGCCAAGCCCGGATACTAGTGCCATTGCCCACACGCCAGATTACACCTTGCTTCAGTAGCTCCAGGCCATACTCAATGGCTTTCCACGTGGATGATGCATTTCCAGTGAAAACCGTGTCAGTTAACACCCCATTGGGGAAATACTTTGCTCTCAAAAGCCTAGCACAAAGTGTATCGGGGTGTTGGATCAAACGCCATGCTTGCAAACGGTAGCGGTTCACAGATGTTCGGTGATACCGCTTCATTTTTGGAACGCGCCAGAGAGCACGTCTTTTTACATATAAGAGAAGAACACACTTTTCACAAAGCCCACAACAAACACGAAGTGGTTACATGACCGGAGACAAGAGCCTAAATCTCACAAAAACCCCACACAACCTTTCCACCTATCGGCATCAGCCATTAAGTCGTCAAGCACAAGAGACTCAGAGCGCACGATACTGTTGAAGACCCTGTTATTTCTTTCAATCCAAATGGACCGTAGCACCAGCAGGACCAAAGACCGCACTTTGCACGCCTCCTTCGCCGGCCAGTGAAGCACCACCTCATTCCACCACTGCTGCAGGATGTTCGTTGTCGGATATATACCAACTAGGGGTATAGAAGATGGTAGACAAAGTGCCGGATTACCAGGGTGGCCTAAGTGGTAGTGGGCTTAGGTCCATTGGGCGGCCCAGTAATCCGACGCACGGAAGCCGGATTCTAGAAGAACCCGGATCACGGCCCACGTGATCTGGCTTGGAGGAGAAGACGGATTCCTTACTTTCCAAGTTACAAGTTATCGTAGTCTTCTAGGTTTCCTGTTCTGTAAGCCCTAATCCGGCTATTATATAAAGCCGGACGGGAGATAGATTAAAAGAAGTTTTTTTTACCGCACAACAGAGAAGCTCTACGCAACTCGCCGAGAAGCTCATCCTCGCCGAGTAGCTAGATCTATACCCTCACATTGTAACCCTGTTTTACAGGCTTTAGTCCTGATTAGTGAGAAGTGCAGGAGTAGGCACGTCGTACTGTCGCGACGTACCGAACCTGGGTAAATCTTGTGTTCATCCTTCACCACGCGATCCCGTTACCCCACGTCTCTACCGTAGTCTCATGGCACCCCCGTATATGAAAACTACTACGATGTCTCGACAGTTGGCGCCCACCGTGGGGCAAACGACGTCAGACGTGAAGTTCCGATCTGGGATACTCGGCGGAATCGGAAGATCGATTACTGTCGGAAGCTTGGAGTTCGACGATGACGTCGGACGCTTCCTCGACAATGGATCCTATATACCGGCGCAAAATCACCTGGTAAGTGCCTGTGTGTTACCGATTGGATCTGCTAACATCTTTATCGGACTGACCGCAGAAGCAATGGGGTTTTGCGGTGGAAGCAAGTTTATCCCACCCGCCCTATACCCAGTCGAAGACGACTATGATGCCGGATTCTGCTCAGATCGCCGACAAAAAAGTGATACACACTTTATCGGCATGGTACAATCCGAAATCGCTGAAAACACGGATGACGGAAATCCCGTGCAAGAGGCAAATAACAACGCACCCGTCATGGAGACGGAGGATCAAACACCCGTCACAGAGGCGGAAGATCCGACATCCGTCAACAAGACGATGAACTCGGAAGCAGAATCCGTGCTTGCCGCCATTGAGGCGAGGTTGGAGTCGGAAACCGGATCGGATAACTTCGACTCCGAAGACGAAGACGATGACGCCTTCGTAAGAAAGGTTAAGTCCTTTCAAGAGGGATTCCATGAAGTGCTAATGGCAAAACCAGCTGATACCACGGGCGCCGGCAGCCAGGAAAGCCCTAAAACCCCTCCGCCAGAGGAAGAGAGAGAAGACGGAGAAACTTCTCCGGTATTTCCCAATGTCAAGGAGATGACAGAAGACGAACCTGTCAAAAAACCTCCCTCTTCCAAGAAAAAGCATCGTGCTGCTAAAAAAGTCCAATACAAAATCCGGAAGAAAAAACCAGCTGATCTTGCTGACGAAAACCTGGAAGCTGGAGATGTTAGCGGAACAAAGCCCGCGGAGAAGAAATCTAAGGAAATCACTGCTCCGCCAATGACGGAACAGGAAGAGCAAGAGCTATTACAAACACCAGTGGGACCAGATGAACCCCCTGAGATGCTGGAAGCCAGGAGACAAGCTTTCCAACGGCAACAGCAGCATTTACTCCGATCTCGGCAACATCTCCAACAAACCCAGCATGATATCAAAATCATGAAGGAGGAAATAGAGGAGTACGAGAGAAAGAATAGATCTGCATTAAAACCTACTAGGTTACCCGGAATCGCAAGACCGGAAGAACTGCCGCCAAAAGAAAGGTTCCATAACCCATCTTGGCAAAAGCAGTTAAACGGCAAAGATGCCAAGGGTGAACCAATATACAAAACCACAGCAGAAAACGCGGAAGCAGCGTTCGCCATCCTAAACAACGATCTGTACTCCAACGGGGAAAAACTCCAAGGGGTGTACGCTTTCTTAGGAAAAGCATTACAGCAGCAACAGCGAGGCCAAGAGCGATCAGGGAGGCTGCATGATAACTCCGCCCTCTGCAAAACAGCTACTTGCACTGCTGGAGCACCTGGACCGGAAGAACCCGGAGATTCGGATAAAAAAGAGGATCCGAGAAAAGGCAGGAAAAACCCCGACAACCGGGATGCAGCGTCTAGAACCGGACCTCATCTCCCGAAAGATGGATATAAACCACATGTTCGGGAAGACAAACACCGGAATGACGGCAAAATAATGCCACCTCCGAGAAACCCAGCTGAGAAAGCTGGAAGATATGATATACCTCACAGACGTGAAAGATCTCGGACACCGCCTAAGGATAAGGAAAGGTACAGGAGCAGAACTCCGCCTAACCCAAAAGGGCGTGACAACGGAAGAGATAGAAATAACCCCGTAAAAGCGCATCCGCGCAACAATGGAAAAGAAAGGAGCAGATCCCCTTCTGTCCATTCAGCCGGAAGATATTCTGCACACATGGATAGAGCAGAAAAGGATGATCTATACTTTGGTCCTAAGTGTTTTACTGACAGGATTCGAAGGATAACCCTGCATTCTGGCTTCGCCAAAGTTGGCCCAACCTACCAAAAATATACCGGCAGCACAAACCCGGATACCTGGCTCTCAGACTATTACACAGCCGTCCAGATCAACAATGGGACAGACCTGGAAGCTGTCAAGTTTCTTCCCCTAATGTTGCTAGACGGAGCCAGAGATTGGATCAATGGTTTACCATCAAGAACTGTCGACAGCTGGGATGATATGGCTAGGGTATTCACTCAGCATTTTCGGGGAACATACAAACGCCCAAACAGCATCAACCAGCTGAACCGTTGCACCCAATTTGAGGATGAACCATACGTGGATTTCATCTCCAGATGGACGGCAATGAAGAATAGTTGTTCTGGAGTAACTGACGTACAAGCGATGCATGCTTTCGTCAATGGCCTAAAACCCGGACTCGTACCGTTCATGGTTGGTTCTAAACAGCACAAAGATCTCGGATCTATGCTTACAACCGCTAATGAGCACGCTGCAGCCGAAGATGATATCAGAGCAAGAGGAGGCAATATTGAGTCACTAATACTCGCCAAGAAAACTCCTCGTTCTGACAAAAAAGGAACTCCAGAATCAACGACAAAACCCAAAGAGGTCAACATAGCCTTTGGAGGAGAAAAGGGGAACAAGTGGAAAGGACGCAGCCAAGATCCAATCAATTACACCCCCGAAGAATGGGAGAGAATTAAGTCGGAACCCTGTGTTCACCACTCGCAATTTGGGAAACCCACCCACACAAATGCGCCATGCCGGCTAAACAAGCATATGAAAGGCAGTGCAGGATCCGGAAGTAAAGGGAAGGGTTCCAAGAGGAAACCTGCCAAACAAAAGCCAGAAGCTGACAAAGAAGACAGTGAGTCGGACACTGATGACAAAATCCAGGAACAACAGCGAACGGGCGAACCCAAATTTCCGAGAGTTGATGGAGAAGCAATGCTAACTTTCTTAGCAACTCCGTCAGCAAAGGTGGCCAAAAGAACACTTCGGGAAATAAACGCGGTTATCCCTGCGACCCCGAAATTCTTGAAGTACTCCAAAACACCAATTATCTGGGATCAGTCTGATCATCCCGGAAATATCCCTGAACCCGGCACACAAGCTCTTGTTGTAAGCCCTATTGTTCAAAACACTAGGCTAAGAAGAGTGCTGATGGACGGAGGATCCAGCATTAATATAATGTACCTGGATACACTGAAGCACTTGAAGATCTCCGAGTACCAGCTCAACTACAGCAATATACGCTTCCACGGCATTGTTCCTGGCAGGAAAGCACGGTCCCTAGGAGAAATTTCCCTAGATGTCACCTTTGGAGATAAAGATCACTTCCGGCAGGAAAAAGTATCCTTCGAAGTAGTGCCGTTCAAAAGCGTGTATCACGCAATACTCGGACGTCCGGCTTTCGCCAAATTCATGGCAAGATCCTGTTATATCTACAACAAGCTGAAAATGCCAGGACCCAAAGGAGGAGTAATCACCATAGCCGGTGATTTCAAGCTGGCAAACGAGTTGGAGAAAGAAAACGCCCTTTGCGCTCAGAGAGTTATAGCAAAGGAGGAACTGAAGGAATTAGCTAAGGAGGTATCGCCGAAAGAAATGCCGGCAGGAAAAGAAACTCGGAAGCCAACAGATAGCTTCAAGGCGTCCGAGAATACAAGACAGGTAATCCTAGATCCCAAAGATCCGACAAAATTTGTCATCGTAGGGACTGGGATGACCGACAAATAGGAAGGCGAGCTCTTCAAGTTCCTCCGTGAGAACTGGGATATTTTTGCCTGGTGTCCAGCTGACATGCCAGGCGTACCCAGGGAACTTGCTGAGCACCAACTCAAGGTTATTCCTGGATCAAAACCCGTCAAACAAGGTCTCCGTCGATTTGACGGAAGAAGACGGAAGGCTATTGGCAAGGAAATTATCCGGCTCTTAGCAGCGGATTTCATCAAGGAAGTAATCCATACTGATTGGTCCGCAAATCCGGTATTAGTGCCGAAGAAAGACACCACTGCTCTTAGAATGTGTATAGACTACACAGGATTGAACAAGTTGTGTCCGAAAGATAGGTTCGCATTACCGCGAATCGATCAAATAATAGATGCCACTGCAGGCTCCGAGCTTTTATGCTTTTTGGATGCATACTCCGGGTACCACCAAATACGCATGAAAAAGGAAGATCAAATCAAGACTTCTTTTATAACCCCGTATGGGACGTACTATTACGTAACCATGCCTTTTGGCCTGAAGAACGCAGGTGCAACCTACCAGCGTTGCATGCAACGCTGTTTGCATAGTCAGATTGGCAAAAACGTCCATGTTTATGTGGACGATATCGCTGTCGTAACCAAGGAAAAAGATACACTCCTTGAGGATTTGCGAGAAACTTTCGAGAACTTACGCACTTACAAGATGAAGTTGAATCCATCTAAGTGTGTATTCGGGGTTCCCTCAGGAAAACTTCTGGGTTTCATCGTTTCTCATAGAGGAATAGAAGTTAACCCAGAAAAGATCAAGGCAATCTTGAACATCTCAAAACCTACGTGCGTAAAAGATGTCCAAAGATTGACGGGTTCCGCCGCAGCCGTCAGCAGATTTATTAGTCGGCTGGGGGATAAAGCCTTACCACTCTACAAGCTGCTAAAGAAATCCGACAAAGTCAAGTGGATTGCGGAAGCCTGGGAGCGTCTAGCAAGTTATGTCCCTTTCCGTACTTAGTTCAATTCTATGTAAACATCTTTTGAGATCATGAAATAAAGTTGTCGGAATACTGCCATCCATATTCTTTATAAGTACAAAGTATTTCCGCCTCATCTATTTCCCAATGATCTTGCAAATTTCTCAACGTTAACCCGAATTGTGCTTGCGTACTCGGCGTTACAAAACTGAATGATTTTTCAGCCTGTTAACGGCTAAGGGAAACTTGAATTGCCTGCGTGCCCAAGTTTCACTTAAAACTTTCCTTGTTTTCTCTAAGCCTTATCTGATTGTGTGTGTGTTGGGTTACTGGAACTAGTTAGTAAAAATTCCTTTAGCATGGTCCATGTTTCCGAGTTTCAAAACTGCTTGGTTCGTCCCCAGTTACTCGACATGAAGATTCATATTGCTATTTGAGCCATTTCAAACACTAAGGATAGTTAAAACATATACACCAGAGAACTTAGAAGATAAAGGAATGGTAAAATCCAAAAAACTTGCAAAGAATTTCATAATTTAAAACTGCAAAAGACGAAAGTTTCATTCATACAGAAAGTAGCATTACATTTTGGATTACATTGAAAGAACAGTAATGCTCCTATTGTCTACTTTTGCTATCCAGGTTCAAGATAACCCTTCAAGCGTCTGATTCCTCCTCGCTGCTTTCGTCTTCGGGGATCGGAGGGATCTCCTCTTCTGGATAGTTGACGGAGATATTTACCATGGAGGCAATCTGGGTGGCGTGGCCTTTTACTTCACTGAAAATTGTGTTTCGCTGAATATCCGTGTATCCTTGAGGGACACCGGACGCCACGCGCCAAGATTTAGCACTTGGGTAGTGCATGCGCATGAGGCCGAGAGCCATGCGCGCACCACCCCGTGCAGCGGAGCAAAGGAGAGATTCCTTGGATTCCGCCACCTCCATGATGGCACCCGGAAGTTTTTCAACTTCCGAGAACTCCCCAGACCTTGCGGGAAGGAACTTATCGACTAGCTGCATTCCAGCAGCCCTGATCGAAGACCATGTCTCCCCAAAAGCTCGGATTCCTTCAATCCGAGTACCATTTGGGGTATCCCCTGTTTTTTCAACAAAACATTCAAAGAGGTTAGAAGAAAAAACAGAGAAAGAAAGCAATATATGGAAAAACGGTAAATGAATAAGAAATTTACCGATAAGTTTGTCGATCTCGGAAACTTCCTCCAGGCGAAGATTCAGAGCTTTTTCCAAATCCTGAATGATGGATTTGTCCTTATCCGCCTGCTCGGAAGCCTTGGAATTAGAAACTCCAAGGGCCAGATTACTGGCTTCCAAGTCTTGTTGTGCTTTCACAAGGTTCTTGTGAAGCTCAACGTTCTCCTTGCGGAGATATTCGGCATTGCCGGAATCTTCAGCTGCTTGCTTAGCCTGAGCTAAAGCAGCTGAAAAGCAAGAAAAAATCCGAGTTAATTAACTTCCCGGAAAATACTTAGGCAAATGACTGAATCGGAAATTTCAGAAGGAAAATGCTCACCTTTTGTTTCCGACAAAGCGAGCTGAGACGATTCCAGCTCTGCCTCTCTTTCTTCAAGAATAGAAAGAAGACTTCTAACTTCTTTATTCTTGATGGTGAGTTTCTTGAAAACTTCCATGTTAATGGCTTCGGAGGTTTGCTGAAACATAGCAAGAAAAAGAATGATTACAAAAAACATCAAAGCAAAAAGCATGCATTTTGTTTAATGCTTGGGGGCTAGAGTTATATACCTGGCTCATGCGTTGCAAACCTGCCAAGTTTTCCTTGAACTCTTTTGCGTATTCCGCAAAAGCAGTTTCGGCCACGCTTAGGCCGTCGTTGATAATCTTGAAGTCCTTGTCAAAGGTGGGAATTTCCTCGTCGAAAGTCCGAGAAAATTTCTCCACCTCTGGAGCCGCCCTTTCCCTCATGTCCGTGTCCGACACAACGGGCTGGCTGGGCTCTGACGGCTTGGGCGTGGGGGCTGCAGCTTGCTTTTCCGCCATTGTGGACGGCGTGTCCGGGGCAACGGTGGGAGAAGGTTGACCGCCTCGGCTGGAAACAACCTTGTGTTTCTTCAGCTTCTTTGGTTTTAGACTGGAGGGAGGCAGGCTAAAAACAGAAAACCCGGAAAAGGTTAAAACACCGAAGATGGAGGCAAAAAGTTCCCATGAAAGAAAAAGAATCCAGAAGAAAAGAACCTGGAAGTGGCGACGGGGATTCCGTCAAGACTGATAACTTCCTCAGAGGAAGAAATCTTCTTGCGCTTGCGTCCACCGGTAGCGGCGGTACGCAGTGCGTCCAGCTCGGCCTCGGAGGCTAACTCCGAGTCTGGAAGATCCGCGAACTGTCGGAAAAAATCAATCGGAGTTAAAAGTTAGATTATCCGAGAAATAATAATAAAACTATACCCAAATGACGGAAAAATTACCTTGGGAACCGGGTTGTCGGCCGTGTACATCGGCCGACTCGCTACGTATTGGTCGCGCGATGCGACCAACTGGTTGATGCGCCGCCTAAGTTCCTTTGCGGGCCAATCTTTGGCGGTTGACCGCATTGGATCATTGACTCCCGTGTATTCGCACAGGAGACGACCGCTGTGGTTGGCCAATGGCTGGATTCGCCTAGTCAACTAGCATAGGACCGTGTCCATGCCGGTTAGAGGCGGATCCAAGGAGGTGAGCTTGGCGATGCGCTTCTTGATCTTTAGCAGATCTGGTGGCAGAACCTGGACGGCTTCCGTTCCCCAGTTGTCTTGGGGAACGGCGGCAGAGTTCACGAAAGGGGGAACCCCGACGGCTTCCTTAGGAAAAGGCACGTCGGGGTGATAAAAGAAAGAACCCGTCCAAAATTTGACGGATTCTGATGTTTTGATCTTGGGGAACCAATCTTCTCGGAATCTCCGGAGAGTGAAAGATATGGTCCCGCAAGTCGGGAGTGCGCCCTCCGAAGAGTTCCGCTTAACTCCAAAACAATATGTCCAGAAATCTAACCTAGGTTCTAGCCCTAAGTAGCCCTCGAACAAGGCCTGGAAGCCGGCCATGTAGAGGATAGAGTTGGGGGGAAGGTTGTGAGGTTGGATGTTGTAGTGAGAAAGGATTTGGAGGAAGAAGGAGGAAGGTGGAAGTCCCATACCTCGCAAAAGGTGGGAAGTAAGAAGAACCCTTTCGCCATTCTGTGGCGTTGGTTCGGTCTCTTCTTCCGGAAGCCGCCATTTCTTCTTGAGAACCAGGCCCTCCTTTTCCAGGTTTGGAAGGAGAGCCGGAGGAATGCTGCAGGCAATCCAATTGCCTGCAGATTCCGCTTCCTCGTCCGCTCCGGCGGCGGCGGCGGCGAGTTCGTCGTCGAGGAGTTGGATCTTTTCCTCCACCGTTTCAGGAGCAAACGGTGGGGATGCTGCGGAGCTCGATCCCGCAATGTCCGCGGCGGCGGAAGTGTTCTCTCCGCCCGCCACGAAGGCCGCGGTCTTCTCCGGCTCGCCGCCGGTGTACTTTGGCGATCCCAGCTGCGGATCTAAGTCGCCGATGAGGTTGTCGATGGCGGCGCGAGTGGGCGAGGACGGCGAGGAGGCCATCTTTTGGTGGCGCGTTGCGTTCTGCGTGCTTGGAAGCAAAGTGCGCTTGGGACAGTACTGTGCTCTCGAGCTCGCTCGCGTCAATGGCGTGGGCAGTGAGGAAGTGAGGAAAGTTTTCGTTGAGGACGAGGACGGCTATTTATAGCCGGAAAACCGTTTAGATGCGTGCCAACGGCTATTTTGACCGTTGGATGTTCGACGCGTGTCGCTCGCCGGAAAATCCGGGAAATGAAACGACAGGGAAATTATGATTATCTTCTCGTTTCTCGTGAGAATCTGTCAAAGATACGTTGCAGGGTTTCCCGCGTGGAACCAAGCGTCGCCTGCGTCAGCATGATTAAAGCGCTGACGTCAGAAGTTCCTTTTCCGCGAAGAATCGTGAGAGAAAAGCCGGACTTTCAGGATTCCGAGTTTCATGTTACCATCTCTTTCAAAAAGAAAAATAAGAAGAATCAAGACTGCTGAATCGATATTTCTCGGACAAAGTGTATTTGGCGAAAGACGGAGAATCAGAGTTTTAATCCTTCTTGGGGGCTACTGTCGGATATATACCAACTAGGGGTATAGAAGATGGTAGACAAAGTGCCGGATTACCAGGGTGGCCTAAGTGGTAGTGGGCTTAGGTCCATTGGGCGGCCCAGTAATCCGACGCACGGAAGCCGGATTCTAGGAGAACCCGGATCACGGCCCACGTGATCTGGCTTGGAGGAGAAGACGGATTCCTTACTTTCCAAGTTACAAGTTATCGTAGTCTTCTAGGTTTCCTGTTCTGTAAGCCCTAATCCGGCTATTATATAAAGCCGGACGGGAGATAGATTAAGAGAAGTTTTTTTTACCGCACAACAGAGAATCTCTACGCAACTCGCCGAGATGCTCATCCTCGCCGAGTAGCTAGATCTATACCCTCACATTGTAACCCTGTTTTACAGGCTTTAGTCCTGATTAGTGAGAAGTGCAGGAGTAGGCACGTCGTACTGTCGCGACGTACCGAACCTGGGTAAATCTTGTATTCATCCTTCACCACACGATCCCGTTACCCCACGTCTCTACCGTAGTCTCATGGCACCCCCGTCTATGAAAACTACTACGATGTCTCGACATTCGTGGCTGACGGCGCAAGGCCAGGCTTTCCGAGCCCCGTGAAGACCTCGAACCAAATGGTACGCGGGAAGGGGCAGTTAATCAGGAGGTGCTGGATTGTCTCCTTATCCTGGAGGCAAATGGAACAAGTAACGTTAGTAGCCAGCCCATGGCGCACGCACCTCTCCCCCGTCCAGCATCGATTCCACGCGGCCTTCCAAGCGAAGAATTTGAATTTTAGGGGTTCTTTGCAGTCCCAAACCGTCGTGTGGAGAGGACAGGCCATGCGACCCTCGAAGAAAGCCAAGTATGTTGAGCGGGCCGAGAAGGTGCGGTTGGCCATCCACCTCCACTAGAAGAAATATGTAACATCAGAAAGACAAAGGCGGAGAAGAATGTTCCACAAAATCAAGAACTACGCTAGGGCCCTCGCGAAGATACCCCGACAATATCCCGCACCCAAGCGTTATGGTTAAGCCCTTGTTCAATCGTGCGAGAAGATTGGATTTTGGGATCCACAAAGTGGAGAAGGTCAGGAGCCAGCATGGCCACATTACGCGACCCAATCGACAAGCCAGTCCAAAAAAGGCAGCTCTTGCCATTGCCAATCACAATATTGACTGAAGCTTCGAACATGGCACGACACTTGGGCGAGCTGGTGATTAAGATCCCGGACCTAGACGAGTAGGCAGGCACACTTGGTGCCACGCAATAGGACAACCCCCCCCACTGGCCGAGGCCTTTCCATTCCAAAGAAATCCACGACAAATCTTCTCGAAAGCCTCAATCACTACCACAGGTATATCTAGGGAGATGAGAAAGTAGATGGACATTGTCGTGAGCACGACCTTAATGAGAACCAATCTACCAGACTCAGCCAGGATGGAGCCCACCCACGTCGGGAGCCTACACACAAACTTGTCCACGTAGGGTTGAAGGTGACGCCTGGAGATTGCGGTAGACACGAGCGGGAGACCAAGGTATGTACATGGAAACGCCACCCGAGCACACATCAGCAACGGATGCACCTCCTCCACGACACGGGAACTGCAACGGATCATGATAGCCAAACTTTTGGGAAAGTTGACACGCATACCCGATGCATCACCAAAGAGCTCAGAAAGCCCCAAGGAAAGGCGCACCTCCGAAGGAATCGGGCGGATCAGCAAAGCCACATCGTCTGCAAATAGGGAGAAATGATACTTTACCCGCAGCAGAGACAGAGACAGGAGGATACCTATCGTGGTGTTGTCACGACACTTGTCCTCGTG
Organism: Alopecurus myosuroides; assembly: GCA_028641055.1. Taxonomy (NCBI): domain Eukaryota; kingdom Viridiplantae; phylum Streptophyta; class Magnoliopsida; order Poales; family Poaceae; genus Alopecurus; species Alopecurus myosuroides. Next base: position 313,146,342 of record CM054062.1, on the reverse strand, counting down.
CGAGAACTAGATTCTGAGGTTATAACTTCTAAGCGAAGTATCAAAAGGGTTATGGTGGGAACAAGAAAAAGAGAGTTTACTTAGTGTAGCGCCCCCGACCTCGGAAGTATGCAAAGTGCTGGGTGTCACCGGTTACGATACCCGACTGGATTACCATCCCCCAGGTTGAATCACATCAGCAGACGTAGCTCGGTCGTGGATCATCGGCTCACAACCCCTCAGTCATGACATAACGTTGGGCCCAGCCAAGTTGCATATTAAAGAGATCAAGACTCGGAACAACCTGGCACATCACAGTCTCTATGACACAAATCAATATAGTTCAACTCTTAGCAGAGAAAATATACCAAGTACCACAACAGAAGTCACTAACCCAGCATTACATCAAGCGGAAGGAAATATAGTGTTCTAAGAACAAGATCCAAATATGGCCTAAGAGGCCTACGATAACATAACAGCGCCATCCTGTTCCAGGCTGCCACCTGGGAAACTCAGACTACTCGTCGACTTTGATGAAGAACCCACCTTCGACTTCGAAGAAGTACTCAACTGTAACAGATAAAAGATTCAACAAAGCAACGGTGAGTACAGGAGGTACTCGCAAGGTTACTAGAGCCACTAGCTCGAATGAGACTTTAGCAAGGCTTTATGGTAGCTGTTTTACGGAAAGCTAGTTTTCTTTTAAAAGACCAACTTGGCAACGTCTATAAGAAGGTTTCGAAATGAGATCGAAATTTTAACTCTTTTTCTTCAGCTTCTGAACAAGGCATCCGCCAAACCAGCATCACATCCGCCGCCTCAAGTTTTATTGTTTAAGCTCTCTATGATCTTAGCTCTGTTCCAAAGGATGTTCATAACCGTGGACACGGCTTCTCGAAAATATTTACCCTATAGGGGTGTACTATTTTAACTACCATTATCGTCCGGCTCCTTGCCTGATCATGCATGATCACATCCTCTTCCTGGGAGGCCGGCAGAGCGGGCGCGGTTACAACCTTTGGCTTGCATGAATCTACTTCGGGATCATTGGTGAAGAGTAGTCCAGGTTCAGTGCCTCCAACACCCTGGACCGAGGCCACCTCCTAAACACCACTGTCCTTGTTCACAGCTCATCCATCGTCTTCACGCACACGCAAATGGAAAGCTTCAAAATAAAGGACCCCGGGCTACACCTTCACAAGTTCGTCGATCGATAGGGAGTCTATATGTCCCACCGATGGAAGCACGCTCGGTCTTGGTTCAAGATGAGGAGAACTCTCTCCTAGGGGCATGAGTGAGGCAAAACACCACCATTCACCGATGGCAACTCATCCATGTCTGTTACATTTTACGTGGAGACAACCGGTCCCCAACACATCCGGACATGACATAATATCTTCCAACCACAATCCATTCATCGGACCCAAGGCACTCAACTAAGCAGGGCTAAGCAATTAAATATCATATAGCAGTATCTTTTTCCACACAACAATACTAAGGATATAGGAAGGAAACAAGTAATAGTGTCCAGAACAAAATGCAACTACTAGGAGAGTATAGCCAAAAAAAATTGAACCAAATGCAATATTATGGTGGATAAAATACTTGAGGGAAAACATAGGTCAAGAAAGATGCTCAAAGAAGTGGATTTACGCTTGCCTTGCTGAAATGACAGAGGTAGGAATCGTCGAAAAAAATTTGGTTGCACTTCACTCGATCTACCGAAGCACAAACAACCTCGGAAAGGAAACAACATAAATAACAAGAATATAACAGGTGCAATGCACAATCATGATGAAATGACAATTTAATGCAACTATAAGATCATGGACATGATCTTCATGTTAAATGTCAACTCCCAAATATGCATTATTTGGCAACACTCATATTTTTCTTAGTGGCATACTAATTTTTACTACAAGACCAGTACCTAATTAATTTGCCAACATGCATGAAAATGATGGTCTCAGTTATTATTTAAATTGCTTTCAATTTGGTATGCCTTCCATAATTTTTTGGTGAAGAAAACAATAATTATGAATTAATGCTTTCTGTTTTGCATTTCTGTCATTTTTGGTAAACAATTTAAACACAGGTACTTTCAGTTCCAAAAGCATGTAAAATACTTGAAAACATGTGGACAATGTTTCACTGAACATTTTAAGTTATTAAACATAATTTTTCGACAATTATATAATTACTTATGCCCTTTCCTTTTTCCTTTTCTTTTGTGACCAGAACTGAAAATGAATGTTTTCTTGGTCAACATTTATCCAATTGTGCCGAAATAAAATACAATTGTGTATACTTTGTTAATAGAAAATTTTAGAGCCAAAGTTTGCCCAATTTGGAATAACAGAGCTCAAGTTATTGATTTCCAAATTTTGCAATGTTTATGGTGATTTATATATTTATTTATTTAGTGCAAATATTTTAACGTAAGCTTTTTGTAAAATTGATATTAACAGAAGGTGCTCTTCAACGTGAATCCATGGAAATTTGAATCATCCAAATTGGAGCATTTATGAATATTCTATGGATTTTAGATTAAATCATTTGAATCAGTTTCTGAATTTTCTTTCTAACATGCAGGAAAAAAATAACCTGAATCGTTTCTACTCAGGGAGGGGCCAGTCCGTGACACTGTCGTGTGGGACCAGGGACACAGAGGCGCTGACGAGGCACGGTGGATGCCACAGAGGCTTCCAGGCCAATGACAAGTGGGACCGGTCGATAGGGAAAAAATTTCAAATAGTTTTGACGCTTTGCCTCCACGGGGTTCGAACTGGAAACGCTCGCCATCGCTCGGGCGATTAGTGTCCGTCGTTTCGCTGAAGAGTTCCGTCGTGAGACTTTCTTACCATATCTATAAAAAAATTGTCCCTCTCTCTAGAGATTTTTGTGTTCCAATATTTGTGAAATTTGTGTTCATAACTTTATTTCCTGACTATTTGTTCCTATCTCAAAGGGACTTTGTTCCTCTATAGACATTTTTTTTCCTAGATCCATTGTGCTTTTTGTTCCTATCGTCGTCGCTCACTTTTGTTCCTGGTTTTTGTTCCTATCTCCGTAGAACTTTGTTTTTCTATGGACTTTTTTGTTCCTAGCTCCATTGAGCTTTTTGTTCCCATCGTTGTTCCTCACTTTTGATTTTAGTTTTTGTTCCTAACTCCATGGAACTTTGTTCCTCTATAGACTTTTTGTCCCTAGCTTCATTGTGCTTTTTATTACTAGCATTATTCCTCGGTTTTGTTCTAGGGTTTTCATTCCTATCTCCATGGAACTTTGTTTCTCTATAGCCATTTTTGTTCCTAGATCCATTGTACTTTTTATTCCTAGCGTTGTTCCGCACTTTGGTTCCTAGTTTTTATTCCTATCCCCATGGAACTTTGTTCCTCTATAGAAGTTTTGTTCATAGCTATATTGCTCTTTTTGTTCCTAGCGTCGTTCCTCACTTTTGTTTTTAGTTTTCGTTCCTATCTTCATGTAAATTTCTTTCTCTATGGACATTTTTGTTCCTACCTTCATTGTGCTTTTTGTTCCTATCATTGTTCCTAGTTTTTGTTCCTATCTCCATGGAACTTTGTTCCTCTATAGACATTTTTATTCCTAGCTCCATTGTGATTTGTATCCCTAGCCTTGCTCCTCACTCTTGATCATAGTTTTTGTTCCTATCTCCATGGAACTTTGTTCCCCTATAGACATTTTTCTTCCTAGCTCCATTGTGCCTCAATTTTGTTCTTAGTTTTTTATTCCAATCTCCATGGAACTTTATGCCTCTATGGACATTTTTGTTCCTAGATCCATTGTTGTTTTTGTTCCTAGCGTTGTTCCTCACTTTTGTCTCTAGTTTTTTTTTTCTATCTTCATGGAACTTTGTTTTTCTATGGGAATTTTTGTTCCTAGCTTCATTGTGTGTTTTGTTTCTAGCGTTGTTCCTCATCTTTTGTTTCCTAGTTTTTGTTCCTATCCCCATGGAACTTTATTCCTTTATGGAAATTTTTGTTCCTAGCTCCATTGAACATTTTGTTCCTATCGTTGTTCCTCACTTTTGTTTCTATTTTTTTTCCTATCTCCATGGAGTTTTGTTCCTATATGGACATTTTTGTTCCTATCTCCATTGAGATTTTTGTTCCTTGCGTTGTTGCTCACTTCTTGTTCCAAGATTTTTGTTCCTATGTCAATGGAGCTTTTTGTTTCAACATTTTATTCCAAGAGTTTTGTCCCTGTGTCTATGGAACTTTGTTCAGAGTTTGTTGTTCCTATATATGTGGAGCTTTGTTTCTAACTTTGTACCGAGCTTTTGTTCCGAGTTTTTGTTCCTATAGACTTTTTGGTACCTATATCAATGGAGCTTTTTGTTCCTCTCTTTTGTTTCATGATTTTTTTTCCTATAGGTCAATGGAGATTTTTGTTCCTACCTTTTATTCCAAGATTTTTGTTCCTCTCTCGATGGAACTTTGTTCGTCTCTTTTATTCCAAGATTGGTGTTCCTAGGTCAATTGAGATTTTTGTTCCTACCTTTTATTCCAAGATTTTGTTCCTACATCGATGGAGCTTTGTTCCCCTCTCTCTATCTATAGTGTTTGTTTTTCCTATATATGTGGAGCTCTTGTTTTCTACCTGTGTCCCGACCTTTGTTCCTAGATTCCTGTCTCTATTGAGATTTTTGTTCCATGTTGTTTTATTTTTGTTCTGCTCAACATAAAATGTTGTTCCTCCTTATTTTTGTCTTTGTTCCACGGCAACCAAATATGTGTTCAAAGGATCAAAATTTGTTCCCTTAGTTTTTGTAACTTTTTATTCCTCACCTCTGAAAACTCTGTTCTCTTGGTTGTTCCTCCTTCTATATGCCTTTTGTTCCTTCAGCTGTCACGATTTCTTTGTTCCTTTAGTGTATAATTATGTGTTCCTTATTTCATAAATATACCTTCCTCTTTTTACAGAAGATCAGTTCTATATAAAATCGGTCCTCGACGTCTTACGATGTTATATTTTTTCGTAAAGATTTGTTTTTATTTTAGCAAAAAATAGTTCAGAATTTTTTGTTTCTATTTTAACAGAAAATTAGTTCCAATCTTGAAGTTCCTCGACGTCATGTGATGTTTATTTTTATTTCTATTGTATAACAATTTGTTCGTTCATAGAGAAAGTGTGTTCACTTAATCTTCAAAATTAACTCCATAATTTTTTATTTGTCTCTTTATTTCCCTCTCATGTTTCTCCTTTTTTTTGTTCTCATGAATAATGTGTTCATCTGTTTGTAAAAGATTTGGGCACATACTCTAAAAAATTAGTTCGACAAATGTTTGTTACTGGAAACACTTTTTTTGTCGTTTTATGTACTATTGTTTGTTTCTTCATTAAGAAAGAAGGGTATTTATTTCGACGTTTTTGTTCCCATATTTTTGCCTAGAAATTAGACGACGTGTCGTGCATGTATAGCATGGGCCATTGTTGTCACGTGCTCGATGTTGTGTTGTGCATGTAGAGTATGGCCATGTGAAGTGGTGGACCTAGGATTTTAGCATAGAGTATGCCGCTCCAAAAATTTGAGTTCATCGGTAAAATTATTTTTAAATTTTTTTAAGTATCCTCTCTAGCCTGTTTTCCGCCACAATTCCAACTATAGAAGGATTTGTTTTGAAAATGTATTTTTACATTTTTCAGGATTATAAGCTTGCATATGTGGGCGTACTAATTTATGCGCTAATAGCAAGCTAATTAAATAAATAGCTATATACTAATTAACTAGCCTAACTAATCCACATGCACGGGGCCTTGAAGTTGTATGGATGCATGCATGGCTAGAGTACGAGCATATAGAGTGTACCAGCTGAGATCGAAGCCTGTTATCCGCCACCGGCACATTACGTGCGTGACCATAGGTAGTAGCATTGACCAAGACATTAGCTGGCTCTGCGTGACCAGAGCTGCGCGCAGCGCAACGCATGCATGTGGATTCCCATGCTAAAGCAACCGAACTGATGCGGGCGGCTACTTTTTAGTCCCACCTCGAAAGTTCAATGATCGGACATCAGCTTAAAGGCTGGTGCCAATGCACCGCCCACTATTCACGGGCTATAGCCCCCGCCACGTCATCTTCTCTCACCACTATCACCCCACTCTCACGGGCACGGTGCCAGTGCACGGGCTATAGCCCGGGCTGTAAGATTCTCTCTCTGCCACCTCAGCTTTTCTCTCTCCTCCACGTCAACACATAATTTTGAAACAAAAACATTAAGGAAATAATTTTATTGAACTAAAATTGTTACCGATTACATACTAATTAATAAAATTGCATAATAAAATTGCATAATAAAAATTACATAAACATTAAAAAAATCTAATCATCGTGCTCGTCGTCGTCGTCGTCATCCTCCAGCAGCCCTAGGTCTTTTTCCACTATCTGTACGGCCTTGTCATGTTTGCGCTTTTCAGCTTCGGTCATGCCGGCGGTTGAGCGGTCTTGCAATTTGTTATATTGCTTCAGTAGCTTAGACCTCAATAAAACTTGATACATTTTCGCCATTCCGAAGCCTGCACTTGATCCCTCGCTCGACGCTTCCTTCTCCTTCTTCTTTCCCTTGCGAAACGCGGCCTTGGCCTTATCGCGGCCAGGAGGACGCGGCTCCTCCTCCGTCGCGTCGCTAGAGCTGTACTCACCTCCGACCCCCAAACGGGTTCTCTTGGAACTGGAGTCAGTCCCACTACCTTTCCCATGCTGGGCTTTCCACTTCGCTTCCTTGCGAACAGCTTCCCACCACTTGAAGCGTTTGAAAGGCTGAGTCACTCTAGGGTCATTTGCGTACCTCGTCAGTGCCGCTTCCATGACCATTGCATCGTCTGCTCCACTCTGACGTACCGCTTCTTCTTGGATGTGGTATCCATTGAACAAGGACACCTCACGGTTGTAGACGTTCCAGTGATCCTTCAGTTGCTTCGCGGTCCTATGGCGGGCAGGATCGGCGGTAGAGTTGAACGTCTTCGCTATTCCACCCCAAAAACTTTCGCCGGTCTTGCTATTGCCACGGCGAGAGTCCTTGGAGTTGAAAATCCAAGCATTCACCTGCAACGAAATAGATATTGTCTTAGTGAAAAATCCAAACAAAAACCGACTCCGAAATAAACATGTCACGGGTAAGAAAATTACCAGTTTTTCCTCGTCCGCACTTTTCCACTCGACCCTCTTTGGACGCGTTGGTACCAGTGTTTCCGCGGCATCGGACCCGTCGCTTGGAGCAGTGCCATCTGGAGCAGACGATAGAGGTGGTTGCTGATACGGAGGAGGTGGTTGCTGATACGGTGGAGGTGGAGCGTATGAACCGTATGGATATGGAGGTGGAGCGTAAGAACCATATCCCGTAGGAGGGTACGGAGGAAGTGGACTCCCGCTACCTGTAGGTGGAGGTGGAGGTGGTGGTGCGTAAGCATACGGAGGATGCTGGTATGAACCATATCCCGTAGGAAGCGGACCGTATGGCCCCGGAGGTGGTGTGTGGGAGGGGTACAACACTCGTGGATACGGCGAAGAACCGGTATCCGACCGACGATGTGTGGGAGAGAAATCTTCTATGTGAGTAGGTTGTGACCCGTCGGACTGCAAGAGATCCGTGAACGAGGTGTTATCTGGAGTCCAACCCGACATGGCGGAGATGGTATGAGAGAAAGAGAGGAGTGAAATGGTGTGAAGAGAAGTGATGGATATGGGGGGGGGTATTTATAGGATTGGAGCTGCAAATTTGGGTCAAAAAAAAAATTTTTTTTTTTTTTCTGCCAGCCACGCTCCACCCCCAACGGCTAGCTGACGTGGACCAATGGGGTGGCGCCACGTCAGCTAGCCGTTACCCCAACGGCTAGCTCCACTACCGCCCCGCCCCTACCGCCCGTACCCGCCAGCGCACCGCCCCGCCGCCTCGCCCTACCGCCCGCCCCTACCGCCCCTACCCCCCGCTACAGCCCGGCCAACGCGGGCGGCAACCCGGGCGGCAGGAGCCTGCCGACGGGCGCCACGCCCACCGCCCGGCGCGGGCTACCGCCCGCCACTACCGCCCCCTACCGCCCCGCCTCGGGCGGTAGCGGCGCTACCGCCCCCCCCTATCTCCTCCACTGGCACCAGCCAAATAGTGAGACATCCCCACCGGTATACAACAAGCTGAAAAGCAAAGGAATCCATCTTGTTTTTTTTTTAACTTCTGAAGCTGCCTGGTCTCCTGTGGCCTCAGGGCCATGGAGACTAGGTGGATCTTGGCAATTGCTGGCGGGAGGCTCCGTTTTCATGTATTTTCTTGTGCTTTTTTAGGGTTTATCTTCTACTCAGGATAGCGAGGCGGCAGTTCCCTGGAGTTGGAATAAGGATCTCCCGGCCTAGCCCCTGTTTCGATGGTGCGTCTAGCGTCATCGGATGGCGTGTGGAGGTGTGTCTCCGGCGGATCTCGCGGGATCCGGTCGGCGTTTGTCTTTGTTTGATCCACTTGGATCTAGTCTCCGTTCGTCTGTGTTCGTGTGTCTACAGTTTGGATACTTCCGATCTACGCTTCTCTTCATCAGCGACGGTTGCTGGTCTGGTGCGCTGGTCCTATGTGGCCGTAGCACGACGACTTCCCGACTGTCTACTTCAACAAGGTTTGCCCGGCTCCGGCAACGAAGGGGCGATGACAGCGGCGCGCCTTCGGCTCGCTTTAGTGATTGTAGTCGTCGCTAGGTGGTCTACGGATCTAGATGTAATTTATATTATTTCTGGTGTTCTTTGTACTGTCTGACAGTTGATGAATAGATCGAAAGTTTTTATCGTAAAAAAAAAAAAAACAGAAAAGGAGTAGACAGAGCTGTCTGACAACCTGGACCCACGCGGCGCGGGACCCATCAGCAGAGATACATAGGAAGGAAAGAGCACTACACATAAGGAACAGAAAATGGTCCGGCCCAATAAACACATCCTTGAGCGAAACAAGAGCAGTGGACGCGCGAGCGCCAGGGAGGAGGGTCCGTTCCAACTTGGGTCTGCAGAGGGAGATTCTGAGTTCACAGCCAATGGGCCATCCGTGCGCTAGTTTTCACTGTCAGATCTGAGGTTGTAAGATGCTTTCCCAGCGCGTTAACTGAAGTTCAACGTACACAGCCAGCCTCGCACGGAGGACGGCAGCCTCGGGAGTGCCCTCGAAGCCCACCACCGGCGGCGGGCGTACGCGACCTGTGCGCGGGTGCTGCAGTGTGTGTGCATAGGGGACGTGCGAGGCCGCTAGGACACGCATCCACCGAACCCAAAACAGGAGCTTCAGTTAACGTAACTGAACTGAACTTTTGTCGTTCATGGCGAACAGAAGCTAAGGCGAGCGGCGCGGCGTCTACGGCACGTAAACAAGCCGGCAACAGAGGGAATCGGAAGAGAACCTCACCCTCGTCGCGTGCACGTGCTCGACGGCGACGGGGGTGCACTGTAACGGCGGCAATGGCGTGGTGGAGGTCCGACCAGCTGCGGGGAAAGAAGAGGACGGCGGCGGCGTTCCTCGGCGTCTCGCTACAATCGCCTGTGTAGGACGGCGGAGGAGACCACGGCGGAGCCATTGGTGGTCTCGGCTTCTCCCGAGGCGGCCTGTAGTGGCGGCGCCATGCGGCGGCCCGAGCTAGCGTTTCGGCCATGGTGTGAAATTCGAGAGAGAGGCTAGGGTTTCGGGCTCGTGGGAGAGAGGGGACGCAGAGCCTTCTTATCCATGGCCAGGGGGCGTCGATGGCCGACATGTGGAAGGGGGAAAATGAGTGGAGGAGGTTCAGCCATGAACGTACACAAGCTACAGAAAGAAGGAGACGACTTTACAATAACCGCCCTGGAAACCTTCTGCCTTCAGTTTTCTGCCATTTTCTCCTATGTAAAAAGTTGTTTTAAGGCCCTTCAGCAATTACGATTGGGTTAAAAAAATTGTCAAAATTTCTCATTTGCCATATTACACCAGTGGTAAAAATTTGAACGCATTTGGATAAAGTTTGTAGAACAAACTTGGTCGAGTTTCATTTATGCAGTTGTGTTCCAACAATTAATTGAGGCACTTAACTAGTTCAAAACCTTATGATATTTTGTGGAAAATTATTATTTATCATAAGGAAGCACTGGTAAACAATTTAGATCATTTGAAAAGTTTTCTAGAACAAACTTGAATTAATTTCAAATCTCCTAGAAAACAAAATGATTTATTAAAAATAGTTGAACTCTTCCAAAAGTCATGGCCTCTTGCAAGAATTCCTTATTTGGTATCAAGGGACTATGATAATTTTTTCAGTGCAATTGGATGAAGTTTGTGGAATAAACTTGTTTCACTTTTGGTTTATTGCTGTGGAGAAAATTGTTGTTTTCAGGGCTTTAATCAATTCATTTTTTGTGCCCTCACTTGTGTGACCCTTATTGAACATAAGGAAGTCTTGTTTAATTTTTTTAGCTCAATTGGAGAAAGTTTCCAGAAGTAACTTGTTTGAGTTTTCAGCTTTTGGCATTTTTAAATAAATAACAAAATGTTGCATTTGTTTTCTTACTCCATTATTCACCAAATCAAAGGTGGAGGCTCACCTAAACATGGAGAAGCAATCCACCTCCACTGTTTTGAAACTTTAAGGTTATGAAAACAATTTGAATGAAGCCAAATTTGCATGCCTCTCTTTTTCTAAAAGAATTGGCATTTTTTTTTATAGTTGCCACTACCAATTTAATTCTTGGAACTTCCTTGACAAGTATGGAAGATCAAGAAATGGTTTTATTTGTGAGTGTATTTTTTTTTTCTATGAAGGATTTGCAGCTTGCTTGATTTAATTTTAGCAATTTAATATGGATGCCATGATGCATGAAGAAAGGGAAAAGTGAAAATTTACCCAAATTTTGTAGTAGCTTTCTGTAGCAGCCTAGGGCTGTTACACTTAGGTTCGGCCCCTCTATGGAGGTTGTCGGGGGCTACCCCCGAATAGGGGTAAGGCAGGTGAGAAACAGGTTTCAAGGTGATGTTTATCAAGTCCAGCCGTACCGAGTTGGTACTGGCCAGGTAGGCGTCTACCCGGTATCCGGTATCTGGTAAGCGTTATTCGGCAAGAAGTATAGAAGACCAAGAGAAGATTCGAGCATGTGTCTGGATCAACCGGGTAGCGCTCGGGGGATCCGGATAGAGGAGACGCTATTCTACTCGGGCACAAAGTCAATGGAGCCGTTGAGGAAGATCCCGCGTATCCGGGGGTCGTACAGGCGCGCGGTTCAACTTACTAGGTGCGTGCTTATCCGAAGTGAGACGTGGGAACAGTACGGGTGGGCAGCTGTCAAGTCTTGTCACTGACAAGGGGGATAGGACATGTCAGTGGCCTACCATAAGGGGCTGACAGGGTGGACAAGACCTGTCAGCCGCATGGCGCGGAGACTTTCGGCGACGGCGTCAGCGGGAACACGGAGGCGTGCGCCGTTGTCACAGAGGTGTTGTCTAATCTGTACCTTTTATTCATAGTATAGTGGCTGGCTACCAGTATATAAGGTGGCCTGCCCCCTCCTGCGCGGGGGACGCTCGACGATGTTGGACTAGAGCTCATTTAATGCGAGGCTTAGTAGTTGAGAGAGGCGATAGTAGAGAGAGGTGAGCACTGGCTACTCGGCAGAGAGTGAGATACTAAGAGTTTGTAACTTTTGTACTCGGTGTGACCCAATACAGAGAGATAGACAGGAGTAGGGGTGTTACCTCCACACGAGGGCCCCGAACCTGGGTACATTGTGGTGTTTGCAGTGCTTTGAGCGCGTCTATACGGCGTGCGATCCCTCCCCGAATACCTACAGCGTCCATCGGCCCCAAACTTAAGCCATCCTATGGCATCTGTCTTCTCCACACCACGACAGTTGGCGCCCACCATAGGGCCATCAGCGGCGCTGACTAGGGTGCATATTCGGACGGGACCTGTTTCTCCGTCGGGGGAGCGTGTAGTTTGTGGCCTTGTCCACAGATTCGTCTCCTTCGACTTCGTCAGCGACAACGCTGGTGATTTCGGCGGCAGGCCCATGCCTGCAGGTGGCTTCGTCCTCTCCTTTGGCGCGCATTTGGTGTACGTTGCCACCTCCATCATCCGCGAGTACCCCGAGGTGGTGCTCGTCGCTGAGGACCCTCCCGCTGTTCTCGTTGTCCGCGGGAAGCCGGTTGGCTGCTCTGTGGGCAGCGTGGAGGTTATGATGACTGGCTCGGCTATCGATGCCGGGAAAGGCGCGCCTGCTGCGCCCGAAGTCGTCGACGAGCCGGCTGCTCGCCAGGTCCACAAGCCTTATGACCGGCCTCAGAACATGTCGGGCTATAGAGAAGCCACTACATCAACTGTCGAGCAGCTCGGTTTGCCTCTCGCCGCGGACGCGGATCCGGCTGTGGTGAGGGCGCAGCTCGAGCAGCAGCGACTCGCTTTGTTGTAGGAGGCCCAGGAGCTGGAAAAGGTTAGGCTTGAGCTCAACCTGGATTAAAACGAGTATAATAGAGCACATGGTTTCACTCATGTATCTAGAAATCCTACCAAGATAGGAGTTATTCGCCGTAACCTAGGTGCTGAGTTGGCTAGGGATGGTAGAGCTGCTAGCAAATATGCTAGTTTAACCACTGCTGGTAGGCCGAAATATAGCTCTCCTGCCAAAACATTTAGGGCTGCAGAGGCAGTGGCGGCCGAGTTGCCGAATCTGACCGGCGAGGCTCGCGCTAGGCAGCAGGAGCGGCTCAATGAGCTCGATCTGGAAGCTGGGAGGAAAAATGAGGCCTTCCGGCAGGCTAACCCGGGTGCTGGTGCGTCCCATGTTGTTCAGTCGCATGGGGCTAGGTCCGGAAAGCAGGCCTCTTCACCGCTTCCTGGCGGTGAGAGGGCCCCGAGTGTTAACTCCGGGAAGAGCAAGCAGATGCAGGTGTACGACCCGGCGGTCGCTGGAAAACAGCATGCTGTAGAGAGGCAACCCGGTCAAAAACACAACGCTACAGGTACTGGTCGCCAGGCCGCCCAAGTTCACCAAGAGGGGCATGGAGGAAACCGAGATGATCCATCTCGGCATCATGTTGCTACCCGGTTCAGCATGTTGTTCAGCCACAGGTGCTTGCTGCAGTGGTCAACCCGGTTGTTCAACCCGGTCCAGTGTACCAAGACCACTACAACGACATGTACTCGGTGATGGAGCAAGCCGGGTACGCCGACCCAAGAGATCTCACAGTTCGATTGGGAGCAAGAATGCTAGAGCCCAGTGATGCAGGATACAAGCTGGACCGAATCTATCGGTCTGAAGAGATTAAACCGAGGGGCCCGCCCGGGCCAAGCTGTTTTGTTCCCAGGATCATGGGGGAGCCGGCAGTAGCCCAGTTCCAGCTGACTAGAGGGACCAAAACCTACGACGGAAGCACCAAGCCAGAAGACTGGCTGAATGATTATGTGACTGTTGTGTATGTTGCTGGTGGCAACCGGAGATGGGATGTTCGGTATGTGCCCCAGATGTTGGAGGGCCCTGCCCGGATATGGTTCAATAACCCGCCGAAAGACAGTGTCAACTGCTGGCTTGACTTCTCGGAAGCCTTTATCAACAACTTTACCAGCACGTACAAGAGGCCAAACCGGCCGCAGCAACTCTCGGTGTGCAAGCAGAGAGAAGAGGAAACTGACCGCGAGTACCTTACTCGGTGGAACACTCTGAGGAACACCTGTGAGGGTGTGAATGAGTCACAGGCCATTGCCTGGTTTGCTCAAGGCTGCCGACATGGCAGTATGCTATGGCAGAAACTGCAAAGGGAGATGCCGAGTACCCTCGTCGAGACAATCAAGATTGCAGATATGTATGCTCTCGGCGACCCTACTCAGCCTCTGTTGGATTCCTTTGAGCCAAAGAGGAAGCATCATGGTGGATCCTGGCGCCATGACCGTCAAGACTTCCGCAACAAGAGAAGACAAGATTGTCCGGATATCCGCTATGGGTCGGACCATGTAGCTGTTGTTACTCAGGATCAAGGTGCTGCCGGGAGCAACCAAAGGAAAAAACTGCTGGAGCCCAGTACGGGCAGAACCAGACTCAGGGCCAAAACTTCAAGAAGCAATACAATGCTCCCCAGCAGAACAATTCTCCCCAGGAGTCTGGAGATCCTCCGAGGTTCGTGTTTCAGAACATGAAGGATGGGCCATGTAGTTTCCATACTCGGCATCCGAGTAGGCCAGCCAACCATTCTACCGGGCAGTGCAGCTGGTGGGATCGGATCAAGAGCAAGGCTTTTGGTCAGCTGCCTCCTCCACCTCCTCTTCCGCTCTCGGGTGCCAATGTGCAGCATATCCGGGTAGCTCCTCCCAAGCCGGCCGAGAACCAGAGAAGGGAACATGTGAACCAGGTGGCATATGGAGCCTACAATAACAACAACCGCAATTACAACAACAACGACCGCAACGAAAACTACTACACCCGCAACAACAACCGCAACAACAACAATGCCAACCAGAACAACAACAACAACAATGGTGGTGATGGGGACCGGAACTAGTACCAGGAGCATCATGAGAGCTACATGGTGTTCACCATTGAGCCGGATGACAAGCAATTCCAGCGCAGGCGCGCGATGGAGGTGAACGCCGTGATGCCGGCTGTGCCGCATTACATGGATTGGTGTGACCAGGATATAGTCTAGTCCAAAGAATATCACCCCAAGATAATGCCCAACCCGGGTACATATGCTCTGGTGGTGGACCCCACCTTCCTGGGGACCAAGAAGAACGTGAAGTTCAGTAGGGTATTGATCGACAATGGGAGCAGCATCAACATCATGTACCGAGATACCATGGAGAAGCTCGGCCTTGCCGAGAATGCGCCTATACGGCGTGCGATCCCTCCCCAAATACCTACATCGTCCATCGGCCCCAAACTCAAGCCATCCTATGGGATCTGTCTTCTCCACACCACGACAGAGGGTAACACCTACTCCTTCTTCTTTACTATTGATGAATCGAGGTCTCGATTACAAGGGGCAATTCCGTCCTTTGATGTCTCGAGAGCTATTGTTATGAACTAGAACTTGTCCTTATACGTCCTAGGAACTCGCTTTATATAATAAACGAGTTCCCGAGGTTACAGGAGAATCTGGGTTACACCCGTCCTCGGAGGCCTAGCTGGATCTAGCCTTCAAGTCCTTTGTGAGTTCACCACCGGTTCCGGGTTAGCAGAGTCTGTTGTGGACTGCTCCTCCGATCCATACTGTCCTTCCAAGTCTTGGTTCTTCTGTTCGGGCCACCGTGTTACCGTGCCTTTATTGAGCTTAGGTCGGGCTACCTTCGGCGCAACCCCTCCGTTGGGCCGCCGGGTTACCAAGTCTTCAATCTGGTTCTCCTTCCTTGCTGGGATGAACCAGAACTTCATCTATGAACCGTACATACTCAAATCCGGTTCATGAGGGAGCGCTCAGATGCACCCCCTTATTCATTCCCCGAACATTAGCCCCCAGGTTAACGTGAACGCTGAGTTGTGGCTTGGTTCTTTCGCGTGAAGCTCCCAAAATAAAAATGAACGTAACCTTGCCTTGTTGGAGAAATAATCTATGTCTTGATCTTGATTTCAAGAAGATCCCATCTTTTCCACCTTTCTCGCTCTTTACTTCCAAATTTTAAACCGTCTAGGTCTAAACTGGCCGTTATTTTTGCGAGTTTATCTCCAAGATTCGAGGAACCAAAAAATCTTTGGTTTATCCCGTAAATTTCTCCCCGTATTTAATGCGCCAAATCTAGCATCTTTATCTCTGCAGATTGTAGATCCAATCTTCCAAATAGTCTGCAAATATGTTGATTCTTAGGGTCTTTTTTGCAAAATTACCGCTACCCCTAGGGTTTAGCCCCCGCTTATAAATAGTGAGAGGGGGTTACTCCTTAAATCATTCTGTACCCCCGCTCCCCACTTCATCTTCTACCTCCAGCGGCACCCGGGAGCTCGAAGCTAAACTCGTGCGCCGCCGCCGCCGGAGGATCGCCGTCGTTCAGGAGGTGACGGTGAAGGAGAAAACCATGGACAACAAAGGCGCTGGAACCGGAAAGAAGAAGAAAACCAGAAACATAGTCGGTTCTTTCTCTAGAAGTAACAAGGAAATGTCGGCAAACTGGTGCAAATCAGAGATCAGAACCGGCCGTCTCCAAGAGATGCAAGATTCCGACTTATTGCCGGATAATATATCTTGGTGCGCACCAGAAGATGAGATCCGGCCTACCCCGGGCCGAATGAGGTAATTATTTTCGAGGCTCACATACTGCAGGTTTTTCTTCCTCCCCGGTCTCATTTCTTCCGTCGTCTCCTAGCTTTCTACGGGTGACACCCTCAGGATCTGCCTCCCAACTCCATCCTTAATGTTAGTAACTTCATAGTCCTCTGCGAAGATTATCTTCAAATCGAGCCTAACCTAGATTTGTTCTTGGAATATTTTTATTGTAACAAGCACCCGGAAGTTGCTAGGGGTGACTTGATTCATTGTGGGCGTGTGTCTTTCCAGAGGTGGAAAGACATAGTTTATCCGGGTATTCCTATATCCAGTCACCCAAAACTTTGGCAAAAATCCTTTTTCTATTGCAAAAACACATCTCCAGAGGGTAGAACCTCCTTTTTGCTGAACCGGCGGCTCGTGCCATAATTATCCCACTCCTCAAACGTGTAAAATCTTTGATTGTACATGGGTTGACCGGTTTAGACCGTACCCAAACTTGGGTAAACTGGCACATCCAACCTCTTAGCATTAGGAACCGACTCTTCTGTCAGTACTCCGGTTCTTCTTCCTTTTCTATGAGATATTCCACTTTTATCCCTTCCAAAGCTGATATGATAAGGATGCTCAAAGAGTTAGTTGGTGTGAAAAGAGACAGGCACCTTGATGTGGGGCTTCCAGCTTTCTCTTCGGTAAACCCGACACCTCCGGTAAGTTATTTTCCATTTTTTGTATGAACTATTTTTGTCTTGTAAATTCGAAGACTCGGTGATGCTAACCCGATATTTTTCCGGTTTCTAGGCCTCAAACGCCTTTTGGATCACCACAGAGGAACCGCCAACATCACGAGAAGATAATGAAGATGGAGAGCAAGACGACAAAAAGGAAGAGGTTTCTGAATTAGATTCTCTTGGTCGTTCGCATAATCAGTTTGTTGATGCTGGTTCTGCGCAGGATGAGAAGGAGGTGCCATTTTGGATCAAAGAGGGCCGGTTTAGGACACTCCGGATCAAGAAATTCCGGATCTCAACCATACTACTCCTGTCACTAGATCCAACACTTAATTTGACAAAGAGTCCCCAGTGACTTAAAAGAGGACCCGACAGGCTGTAGCAAAGGTGCCTTTATCTAGATTCTCCAAATAACCTTTGAATCTGACCTTATTTATGAAGAAAACGCAAGATGATGAAGGTACCAGCAAGAAGAGGAGAACCCGGAGCTCTGGCTCCAGTGTCTTGGAAGCAGTTTTTCCTGACAAAACTTATTTTCAACGGCTCTCAAAGCCTCCACTGTCACGACCCCAGACCCAGAGATATACATACTGTTATGTGCTCCTAGACATGGACCCACAGGGGCTTCAGGGTTACCAGCCCCGGCCGCAACAAACAACGGCAGGCAGACCGGATACATCAGCACGCAGGACGAATCACCACGATACTACTAATCCTTGTGTCCATGCTAGTAATAACCAACTATGCATAACCAAGCGTCCACGAGTCGAATGAAACTGAAGAAAACGGGACCAAAGCTATACAGAGCTGCTATGTGTCCAGAAAGTGCAACAACAATCGAGGGTTACTTGGGTTACCTAGCCCCATGCCGAATCACATCGGCAGGCGGGCTCGGACATGGATCATCGGCTCCACAACCCCTCGACTACGACAACTATGCAGGCACAGCCAAAAATGTATAACTATGAGCTCGAAACCAACAACCGATCAAAGCAGCACTCTAGACATGACGCTTTGTTAAGCAAGTAAAACTAGAGTAAAGCTTACAAACAGAGGTCACACGACCCAAAATTACATCCGACAACGAAAAGCAAATTGTGTTGCTAGCCAACAAGAATCAAAAAGGCCTAAGAGGCTGCAACATAAGGCGACGTCCCATCCCAGAGATTCCATGCTGCTACCTGGGAAACCCCAAACTATCCGTCGATGTCCATGTTGATACACCACCAAAGGTATGGAACTCCACCTGAACCAAATTGAAGCAAACATGAGTACGGGAGGTACTCAACAAGACTTAACTAACCTATTATATATCCGCTTGTTCAAAAAGGGTTTATGAAGCTTGTTTTGCGTAAAGCCAACTTTGTTTCGAATAGAGGGAGACTGAGAAGCTTTTCACAAATCTTTAAAAATAACACCCTTTCCTTGGGTATTGCCTTCAGAACCTTCGAAACATCAACTCCAGCACCTGACAACTGGAACCACCTTATGAAACTAACCATTCATTGCCAACATCTTTTACGTATGGTTCAAGTTGTCTATGATCTCAGAATCCGTCACCAAGTCGTCCTTAACCGCGGACACAACTTTGCGAAAAGATTAAACCCTGCAGGGTATACAACTTTACCCACATGTATCAACCGACTCTTAATGCCAAGCTATTGGCACAATTCCGACGATGTGCTGGGAAAGGATGGCTGACCACGATCTTTCCCTTACTTCACCTATTGCATGAGTCGCTCCGAGTAGAGATGGACCGCCAATAGGTAGTGGCCATCTCCTGCTGGGTCTCTATTGTTGTGCGCAGTGCTTGACGGTTATCTACCCACAGAGTGCCAATACACCACCACGTCCTAGTTTTGAAAATGTTTTAATATTCCCCACAAATCCAAATGGAACGCCCGAACTAGGCAACTCATGGAACAACCTAGACAAGTTAAAACCGAGGGGAATCCAATGCCCGTGTGGTTGCACGATCAGTCTTGGCTTCAAAGGAGATAACTCGCTCCTAGGGGCCTGAACGAGGCAAACCACCACATCCCATGTGGCAACTCAACAAAGCATTTAATCATATTAAACACACATCTCGAACCTTACCACGTCAGCCTGTCATACTAGATTCATTTCGTAACTCTGATTCATCAACCGGATGGAGCAGAGATCAACAGACATGTATGACTAAGCATGGCATATTTGAGGCTCTGGCGATACACACAAACAAATCCTATGTCTGATAGGAGCATTGAATCATGATATCTGGGTTATGCAATTAAATAGGACAACTCTACCTTCTGACTCAAGATACTTTGTAAAAGCATGCATCGTACAAGAAGGAAAACACTTCGAAAACATATATGGGCAGATAAGAGGTTATGCTTGCCTTGCTTCAAGAAAACCAGACAAAGGCTTCAGGGATAAGTGCTTGACTTGTTTGTTTAGACCAAGTATTCGTCAACAGGGGTGTCGAACTTCTCTCTGGATTCGAGGTCTACCGATAAGAGCAAACACCGGAAAAAAAGAGAACAACACTCAACACAGGCATCAATGAAATTCTCAATATGTATGCATGAACATTTGAATGCATTAAAGAGAAGCCCTAGACATGTTTCATAGGTTGCTAGGGTTCATATGTTAACTATGCATTTTTACCGAATTTGGCCCCGAAGTGGACCTCGGAGGCCGATTCGGGCAATTCTGAAAGTACGACCAAGTTAAAGTGCTCAAATGGGGTTGATAACACCATAACCTAGTTGCATTTGTCTTTCTAAGCATTTTGACATATAACTTGTAATTTTCTAATTTTCTTGAATAAAAACTTATTTTTTTATTTTAAATGATTTAAATAATGGTCAGAATTCAACTTTGTCAAAAATGTGTGCAAATGACATAAACATGTATATTACATTTTTCTAAACATTTTGGTATGTTGAACACATTTTTCTGATTAGCCAATGAAAAGTTATTGCATTTACCAAATTAATTATTTTTCTGTAATTTAAATTGAGGCGGGGTCCATGTGTCAGCTAATTTTCATTTAAAAGAAATAACTGAAAAACACCTGTGATGTGGGCATGACGTGACTGTGACGTCATCCCGAGGCCAAATCTCTCAGATGCAAAGTGTCGCACCCGGATTTCTAGGGGATACTCATCGGGCCGAACTGAATAGTAGATGATTGGATTACGGGGCTTATCTGCTCCCGCATCCTCTTACGAGTAGGCCAACACTTATGTGCGACAACCAAACTCTACTATCCACCGTCGATGTAAACTATCCCATAGAAATCAGGACACTTCCATTGACGTACTTCAAACCATACACACATGGTACGTCAACGGCGTTTAACAAGTGATATCACAACAGATCTCTACGACACAAAAGAGGGAAATAAGTTGCAAATGTCTCTCATTAGAGCAGAGATAGCAAATACAATCATTCAGAGGACACATGTCCCAACAATACATCATTACAATACAGCGGAAGCATTCAACATGTCTGAGTACAGACAAGATCCAAATAGGCCTAAGAGGCCGGAAACGAAAAGACGGAGCCCATCCACGAAGTCTCGGATCCTGCCCGGGTCCGCTATCTACTTGTCAGCAGTCTCGTCATACTCCACGTAGTAGCCACCATGTAGATCCTCGGAAACGTAGGTCTGCGGAAACCACAGCCCCAAAGGGGTCAGTACATAAACGTACTGGCAAGAAAGACTCACAGTTCACCAAAGTGCAACCCGTCAACACCAAGCACAGATGCTTTGGGGTTCAACGGAGGAAAGGGGATATAAAAGATGCTGCAACTGGCTGCTCTAAACAACTACAGAGTTTCTACCACTTCCGGCTAACAGAAAGGAGATAAGATCGTGTATCGTAACCAACTATAACTAACTCCAACCAAACCCATCCTGGACCTCGCCCCTTATCCAAAGAAGCAATCCGAGGATAACTCACATAGTTGAGTTAATGATGGTTCAAATTATTGTGTCAATAAGCCTATTACTAGTCAAGTTGTTAATCATTGGGTGTAAGATTGTTAATCATTAGGTTTAAGTTGTCCTGAGTACTTGTTAGCCAGTACTTTCACCAAGTAATCCATAACCGCGGAAAACACGGCTTCTCGAGAAGATTTTCCCTGCAGGGGTGCACCAATTTGGCCGTACACGCAAGAATATCCCGCCAGACGGGAATCAAACCCACCAAGCGAGGTACTCTACACATCTCAACTCTTCTTCGCATCAAGCCCAAAGCACCTTGGGCGCACGGCTAATCGAGCCCAGAAGAAAATGGACCCTCATAGCACTCTAAGAACGTGTCCCCCTATATGCCGACTACGAAAGTTCCACCCGGGTACCAAGGGCTCGCAAGATCATGCATGCAGCAAATGGAAAACCCGAACTAAATGAGGCGATTTGGACGAGATGCGAATCGAGTCAAATTGAGGGGGGCGCCCATACTCGCTTCCCACATGCGGGTAGTGCGCTCATCATGGATCAGTAGACAAGACCCTTTTCCTATTAGGGTCGACACTAGCAGGCCTCAAAACCACAAGGGCCTCCTGCCGGTGCCTTATCATCAAATTATTATTTAACAATAACATTAGCATGATTGATTGAGTAAACATCGAGCCCCCGGAACATACTAAAATATAGTAACTGAAAGTAACGGGTAACAGACTCGAGCAAAACAACCCTAAGCATGCTAGTAAGACACGGGCAACAAGCAATGGTTATAGGTATGGAGGTGAGGCAATATCAGGGTTAAGGGATTCATGTGATAGGTTCGTAACAGAAGCAACTAATCATAGGGCTAGCAGAATAGACAACGGAAAATATCGGTAACCAAGGTTGAAAGGAACACAGTGGTTCATGTGAGTGAATACTTGCCTGCAAACCCAGTAGCCTGGTACTGAGCTAACTCCTTAGAAGGGGGTCGTAAGTATCGTCGGTCTCAACGTCGTCGTGTATCCGAGAAGAAGCAAACAAACAAGACAGAAATATAAACAATCAATAACATGGCATAGTGCACAATCATGGGATGATGCATGACCATTTAATTGATGCATCAGAAATAAACTAGTTGACAAGATAACATAACATGATTAAATGGACCCACATGCAATTGATTGCATATGAAAAGCCCATGAATTATGGTTGAATTAATTGTTTTACAACTAATCAAATTGTGTAGGTGAATTAGCATGATGCATGGATGATGATAACAACAAATTAACAACAATAGATGCAAGTGGTAAAAGAATAAAACAAGTTTGGAAAATATTTGTTAAGTTTAGAAAGTTTGGTTACTTAAAGATGTCACACAAGCATTTGTTGTTTTCATCAAGTTAAAGTGTTCAAAACAAATAACAAAGTTTATATTTGAAAAGAACATCAAATTTTAGTTGGATTACATGTTTCAAATATTGAAAAAGGAATTAGGATAATTTAATTATGAATTAAACAAGATTAAACAAGTTTTAAATGAATTTAAAACAAGTTTGAATTTAATTGAATTTTTATTTGTTCAAAACATAAATTCAAATTCACATTTGAAAAGTTTATGCTTTGATGGTTTGAAAACATATTTTGCATGTTCAAAAATATTTTATTTTGAGCAAGTTATGATTTTATCAAATTTAAATGAATTAAACAAGGTTTAAATTATTTAGGCAATTTAAATTATTCAAACCTTGAAACAAAATTTTATTTGAAAAGGTTATTTGAAATAGCATGGAAAACATATTTTATTTGCATTTATTGGATTAAGAATGAATTAGTTATTGATTTTATCAAATTGCAATTGAATTATTTGAATTCAAATTTGAATTGCATTTTGAAAATTCAAAACAGGAAACAAATAGTACCAATGGGTAGATAATTAAATTTAGACCAGCACACATATTTTATTTTTGTAATTTGGAATTATAAAACTAAAGTTATTGTCAAAATACTTTCAGGGACCAATCTGTTAAAACAAAGGGCCTGGATTTGAATACACGAAATGTTAAAATCGTTTTATACGCGTAGAAACCCTACCCTAGGCACTGCCAGGGGGGGCCAGGGTCTCGCTGCGCTTGCGTGGCACATGAGTGGCTGACAGGGGGCCCTCCCTGTCAGCACTTGGTCGAAAAAAGTGGGATTTTATCCCAGGGGAGAGCCAGGGATCAAACCCAGCCCCCCTCGCTCGCGTGCGCAGTGTTGTAGCCAGTGGGGTGGTGTCACGTTTGTTGTCAGTTAACCACGCGCAGACAGGATATGGTGTTGGCCGCGGATCTGAATTTTTCTGACGAACAAAACCATGCCTGAAACCTGACGGAGTTCGATAGCGGCCGGCGGTGATCCACGGGTGATGCTCGTGCTCGTGCTAGCGTTGCTGGGTGGTGGCGATGTGCGCGCGTTTGCTAGCCAGAGAGTGCAGGGAGGAGGGATAGAGCACGGTGGCTGCTCACCACCGTTGTCGTCGTGCAGAGGCTCGGTGACGACAGCGTGACGGCGACCGCGGCGTGGACGAGGACGGCGACGCGGCTGTGGTGGCTCTCCGTGCTCCCTCCGGTGTCCAAACGGAAGAAGAGATCGAGGTGGCTTGGTTCCAGTGCTCAGCGAGGTGGATAGGTGGCTACTGCGGTGGCGATCATGGCGGATTCAGAGAAGAATCATCGGTGAGGAACAGATGGTGAGGAGGACGTGGCAGATAGGTGGAATTGGCGGCAGGCTCGAGGGGGAACAGGGACCTAGGGGCTAGGGTTGGCGGCGCGCTGCCCGTAGGGATCTTATAGGGCCACTGGGGAGCTCCTGGCCGTCGACGGGGCACGGCTGCCGTCGTGGCGCCCCCGGATGCGCGCCGTACTTGGAACAGACGACGGGGGCGGCTCCGAAGGGGTACCGGGCCAGGCGCGGTGCGGTAAGTTGCGGGCTGGGCCGGTTAGGTTAGCTGCCGCGCGCTTTTTCTTTTTCCTATTTTCATTTTTCTGTTTTTTTTTTGTAGCAAAAGAAAAGGGAAGCAAAAGATAGGGTTTAGAGTTTAGAAAAATTTGGAAAAATTCATGTGGGCTTGTTAGTTCAAACTCTACCAAATGCCAACTTGGTTTTTTGAAAAATTCAAAGTTAGTTGCTGTTTTGCAAAATGGTTTGAATTTGAAGAATTTGCAAATTAATTGATTAACATAGAAAACAATGTTTTTATTAGGGTGACCCCTAGTGATTAAAAAGAACAAATGTGATTAGAATTTGTTTGGTATTTTTATAATTTACAAATGAGGTGTTGTTGATGATTTGCTTTGAATTTGAAACCAAATTGGAATTAAGTATTTGAAATAAAAGCACCAATTTATTAGTTGATCAATATGGAATAATATGAAAACAAATGGGTTGTTTTTATTTTAGATTTTTATTTGAAATGTTGTAAAAGAGCAAGTATGAAATAAAGTTTGGAAATAAGTTGAATTTCAAGTGTGAAAACAATTAAGAACAGATGCAAAACAATTAGTCAAGAATGCAAACAAATAAATAAACATGATGACATGATGCAATACTTTGATTAAACAGGAAATCAAACATTCTATGGGTATTTTCATACTTGGGATGTTACACAAAGCAATTGATCGATTCTGCGCGGGGCTTTGGAATCGAAGTGCACCACGAGGCGGAGGGGACCGAGGGGAATCTAGGGTGGCCTCGGCTGACCGAATGGTCGCCGGAGAGCTTGCTGGCATGCTCGGGCGCGGCGGCGGTCCGTGGCTGACGGCGAGGGGGTGAACCGGAGGGGGAGGGAGGAAGGGGGGCACCGGCGGGTGCAGAAGCTCACCCGGAGCTCGATGGAGTTGTCGGGGACGCAAGGGGCAGCGGAAATCGCCGGCAGCAAGGAGGAGATGGCGGCGGCCGTGGAGGTCGTCCGGCGCAAAATTGGGGCCTTCCGGGGCTCCTCGAAGGCCACACGAGCTCGAGGAGGACGACAGGGAGATGGCAGGGACGGTGGGGTGCTCGGTTGGCCACGGGGGCGGCCGTAACGCCGGTGAGGAGCGGCGGACGCGCCGGTAGGGGTTAGGGTTTGGTTCCTTCAGCGCGTTAGGGAGAGGATGAGGGCCGAGTGAGGAGGTGGAGGCGTGCGGAGAGGCTTCTCCTCGCCCTTATCCTCGAGGAGGCCAAGCAGGAGGTAGCGGGAGGCGGCGTCGTGCACCTTCCGTTCCACTGGCTCAAGGAAAAAATCGACAAAAGAAATTTTCCGAAAACCCCCTGCTCTCCTGGAATTTACAAAAGGGCCCCTGCTCCTTTTAAAACAGCAAACTAAAAACATATTTGAGGGATTCTCTGTAATTAGTAAAAATTTGCAAAAATACTTTTTGAAAACCTTGTTACATCTACAACCTCAACATATTTTTGGTTTGCAAAAATTTCACCATTTTAAACCATCATTTTGAAATGGCACTTTAAGTGATTTTAATAAACTTCCTTTTTAAATTTTAATGCACCTGTTTTAAATACAATCATGGGTTCAAAATGCATGCATTACATGACATGAGCACAAACACAAACACACAAATTCTTTATTACAAAAAGGTGGATGTTACAAGTCTACCCCCTTACAAGAATCTCGTCCCGAGATTCCTAGGTTTTAGAAAAGAAGGACGGGTACTCAGATCGTAAATGATCTTCTCATTCCCAGGTTGCTTCAGCTTCAGAATGATGAGACCACTGAACCTTGAGGTACTTGATGCTTCGGCATCGAATCTTTCGTTCAGCTGCCTCAAGAATACGGACATGATATTCTCGGTAGGTCAGATCGTCCTTGAGATCAATGGTTTCATGATCAACACCATGGTTGGAATATTTTAAGAAATGATGGAGTTGTGAGACGTGGAATAAAGCATGAACCCGTGGGAACGTTGAAGGTAGGTGGAGACGATAAGCAAAATTCCCACTTTTTGCAAGAACAGGGAAAGGACCAACATAGCGAGGCGGTAATTTTCCCTTCATGACCTCACGATGAACACCCTTCAAAGGTGTGACTCAAAGATAGGCTTGTCCGCCAACAACATAACGAATATCTTGTTGACGGTCACAATAACTCTTCTGGCGGGACTGAGCAGCTTTCAGATGTTCGCGGACGATACGAACAGTTTCTTCAGTATCATTGATCAGATTCTTTGGTACAAAGAACTGTCTTTCACCGATTTCTGACCAATTTAACAGAATTGAACAACTTCGACTGTAGAGAACTTCAAGCGGATCTTTGGCTAAGATAACTTGGAAACAGTTGTTATAAACAAACTTGGAAGATGGAAGACACTTCTCCCAATCATTACAGAAGGATACAACACAAGCTCGAAGCATGTCTTCAAGAGTTTGATTCAGACTCCCGAGGTGATCACTACTGGATCGTTGGTAGATTATAGTGGAATGTAGACGACTTCCCATAGCTTGCTTGAAACTTGCCCAGCCCTTGGAAGTAAACAGATTTCCACGATAAAAAAATATCTTCTTAGGAACACCATAAGAGGTATTATCTGAGTGACATATAAATCTGCCAGTTGTTTAGCATTGATGCCCTGATGGATAGGAACGAAATGAGCAACCTTTGACAAACGATCAATCACTACCCAGATAGCGGTGTGTCCCTGATCATTTCTTGGAAGTCCAACAATGAGAGTCATCTCAACTTCATCCCACTTCCAAACAGGGATAGGTGTGGGGGAGAGAGTAGCAGCTGGTCTTTGATGTTCAGCTTTAGCACGACGACACACATCGCATTCAACCACAAATTGAGCGATATATCGCTTTATCTTGGTCCACCAGAACCTCTGACATAGATCACGGTACATTTTGGTGCTACCAGGATGAATAGAGGGAAGTAACTCATGAGCTTCACGGAGGATAAGTTGTTTCAGACTCCGTTTCTTCGGTACAACAAGACGTTCACCAAAATAAACGGTACCTTGATCATCAATAGATAAACATGTAGGAATACCACGAGAAATCTTTCTCTTGACCAAGGTAATGCTTAGATCCCGCTTTTGGGAATATTTGATTTGATGTTCAAAGGATGGTTTCACTTCTGGATTACCTAGATAACAAGAGGGAACAACCTCAAGATTGAGCTTGGAGAACTCTTTGTGGAGAGACGGTTGATCTTGCTGCATCATCAGGCTGTTACAGTAAGACTTCTGGATTGTCATGTCAGCCACGACTTTACCTTTATCGGTTTGAGAATTGACCTCCACATTGGGTTATTTGACTAGTTCCAACCACCTCTTTTGTCTGAGACTTAGATCTGGTTGGGTAAAAAGATATTTGAAGCTCTGCTGGTGGAAGTAGAACGCACATTGATTTCCTAGCAGATGATGACGCCATTTTTTCAAGGCATACACAGCAGCTGCTAACTCAAGAGCATGAGTTGGATATATGAGTTCATGTGGTTTCAGTTGTCGAGAAACATAAGAAACCACACGACCATCTTGCAACAAACCACAGTCGACACCTTGACGAGAGGCATCACAGAAGATGAGGAAGGCCTTGCACGTGTCTGGAAGGACAAGCATAGGATCATTAACCAGCTTGGTTTTCAACAAACGGAAACTCTCTTCTTCCATTCTTGACCATACAAACTGTTTATCTTTCTTAAGAAGATTAGTCATTGGCTTGGCAGCTTTGGAGAAACCTTCAATGAAGCGGTGATAACAACCGATAAGTTGAAGGAAGTTTTGAACCTCTTTGATGGACTTAGGTGACTCCCAGTCCAATATGGCTTGAACTTTGTTAGGGAAAACTGCAACTCCTTCAGCGGACAGTACATAGCCTAGAAATAAGAGCTCTTTCAACAAAAACTCACATCTAGAGAATTTGGCATAGAGACGATGCTCACGAAACTTTGTCAAAACTAGCCGAAGATGTTCAACATGTTCTTCTTCGGACTTGGAGTAGATTACAACGTCGTCGAGGTAAACCACAACAAACTTGTCAAGATACTCCATGAAAATGGATTTCATAAGCCCCATCAACATGGTTGGAGAGGTGGAAATTTCGGGGAACATAACAGTGTACTCGTAAAGACCATAACAAGTTTTGATAACCGTTTTGGAAACATCCCCGGACCTGGTCTGAAGTTGATGATAACCCAGACTTAAGTGTATCTTGGAGAAGATAGTGGCACCAATCATACAGTCAAACAAATCATTTGTCTGAGGAAGAGAACACTTGTGCTTTATTGCCACATCATTGAACGGACAATACTCACTGACCAGCTGCAGAACTGTGGTATCCTTCTTCATGACGAAGAGTGTAGGATATCTGCAAGAAGATGTGTTGGCCTGAGGGAAGCCTTTCCCTTATGACTCCTCTATTTGATTCTTAAACTCAACCAGCTCTTCTAGAGACATACGGTGTGGTCTTTCAGAAGTAGGAGCCACTCGAGGAATTAGTTCAACAACAAACTCCACTGAATAATCATGATGCATACCAGGAAGCTCTTCCAAGAAGACATTCGGAAACTTGTACACCACTGATACCTCATGAATCTCGAGAGACGGTCGGAGTTCGATTGCATTAAGCTGAGGACATGGTTGTGGTTGAACTGTCCCACAAGGGAACAACAACCGAGTTGTCTGACCATAATGATGAATCAGGGTAACAGACTTGGCTGCATAGTCAATCGTAGCATGATGTGTTGACAACCAGTCCATGCCCAGTATAACGTTGATGTCATCTGAGTCCATGATGACAAGTGTAGAAAGAAACACCAAACCTCCTATCTCAATTGGGACACCAGTGCAACACTGATTAGTCCAACAGAAGGACCCTGGGTGGAAATTATCAACGGAGGAACCATACTCACAAGAGGTATGTCATGCAACACCACAAAAGCTCTTGATACACATGAGTGTGATGCTCCGGAATCAAACAGAACAGAGGCTGGAGCTAGCTTAACACGAAGCATTCCCAACACAACATCAGGTGCTTTCTGAGCTTCTTCAATCAGAACATGGTTCAAACGACCACGGTTAAGAACACGCGTGGGAACGAGCTGAGGTGCAGGGGATATGCTCTGAGGACATTTGTTGGAGTAATGGACAAGTTCATCACATACATGACATGTCACCAGCTGTTTCTTACCACCAACAACTCTGGATTGCCCACCAAGGTGACCTTGTTGAACAACTGATGGATATGGAAAAGACTGTACGGATCAAACACACGATGCTTCTTGGAACCGGAAGAAGACGCATGTGACTCTCCAGAAATCTGCTTCAAAGAAGTTTCCATTTCCTTTTTGCCACGCTCCAAGGTAAGAGCATGATTATAAAGGTCATGGAAGGTTGGAAACTAGAAAGACAGTAGCTCATAGCGAACTCCAGAATCCAGACCCTTGCGGAACAACTCTTGTTTATCCGCATCATCTGCCACATCTCGTGGTGCATAACGAGCCAAACGGGTGAATTCACGCCCGTAAGTTTCAAGATCCATCTGTCCCTGGGTCAGATCCAGGAACTCTTTTCTTTTGGAGTCCATAACTACCTCAGGAACGTGGGTAGCACGGAACTCATTACAGAACTCCTCCAAAGTAACCTTATGTCCCGGCAACTGCAACGCCAAGAAATATTTCCACCATGAACCTGCTTCACCCTCTAGCTGATAGGCGGCGAAGTTCACACGATCACTTTCTGGAACATGGAGAGCGTTAAATTTGCGCTCGATGGTACAAAGCCAATCATCAGCATCAATGGATTCCTTGAGATTGCTGAAAGAGGGAAGCTTAGCATGAACTAAATCCCTGAATGTAACGCATCCGTCATGACGACGTTCAGTGTTTTGTGCCACACGCTCAAGGAGATGTTCATTTCTCAGGCGGTTGGTCTCGATATCCTGAAGAACATGCGTCATTAAGGAAGATGAAGGCTCTCCCTCAACATGACCACTTTCATCGGAATCTCGAGTACTCCCTGATATCCTGAGTACAAAGAAATGGAACCATGAGAAACACTCCCATGGAGAGGAATGCAACAGGAAGATTCATGACTTGATATAGATTATTTGAGGTCAAAAGGAATCAACGATTTAGACCGATGGAGGTAACTTGGAAACTCTGAGAACATTAGCAACCTGACACGGAGTACTAGGAAAAACACCCAACAATTTTGCTCTTAACTTTGAAGTTAACAGGCGAGAGGTAAAACATTTGAAATCAAATGAGATACGGTGACTCATAGTTAGAGCGATACCAGGTAAGGAGTAAAAAGAATCCTAAGAAGGTTTTCACAACTCATTTGTCATTTCGAAATAGTTTTCACAAACTCTAGACTCAACACCGACCAATAGCAAGGGTTTTCCTACAGGCAGTCCTGCTCTGATACCATGACTTGTCACGACCCCGGACCCAGAGATATACATACTGTTATGTGCCCCTAGACATGGACCCACAAGGGCTTCAGGGTTACCAGCCCCGGCCGCAACAAATAACGACGGGTAGACTGGATTCATCCGCACGCAGGCCAGATCACCACGGTACTACTACTCCTTGTGTCCATTCTAGTCATAACCAACTATGCACAACCAAGCGTCCACGAGTCAAATGAAACTAAAGGAAACGGGACCAAAGCTATACAGAGCTGCTATGTGTCCAGAAAGTGCAACAACAATCGAGGGTTACTTGGGTTACCTAGCCCCAGGCCGAATCAAATCGGCAGGCGGGCTCGGACATGGATCATCGACTCCACAGCCCCTCGACTGTGACAACTATGTAGGCATAGCCAAAACTATATAATGATGAGCTCGAAACCAACGACCGATCAAAGCAGCACTCTAGACATGAAGCTTTATTAATCAAGTAAAACTAGAGTAAAGCTTACAAACAGAGGTCACACGACCCAACATTACATCAGACAACGGAAAGCAAATTGTGATGCTAGCCAACAAGAACCAAAAAGGCCTAAGAGGCCGCAACATAAGGCGGCGTCCTAGCCCAGAGATTCCAGGCTGCTACCTGGGAAATCCCAAACTATCCGTCAATGTCCACGTTGATACACCACCAAAGGTATGGAACTCCACCTGAACCAAATTGAAGCAAACATGAGTACGGGAGGTACTCAACAAGACTTAACTAACCTATTATATATCCTCTTGTTCAAAAAGGGTTTATGAAGGTTGTTTTGCGTAAAGCCAACTTTGTTTTGAATAGAGGTAGACTTAGAAGCTTTTCACAAATCTTGTAAAAGAACACCCTTTCCTTGGGTATTGCCTTCAGAACCTTCGAAGCATCAACTCCAGCACCTGACAACTGGAACCACCTTATGAAACTAACCATTCATTGCCAACATATTTTACGTATGGTTCAAGTTGTCTATGATCTCAGGATTCGTCACCAAGTCGTCCTTAACCACGGACATGGACTTTCAAAAAGATTAAACCCTACACAGGTGTACAACTTTACCCACACGTATCAACCGACTCTTAATGCCAAGCTATTTGCACAATTCTAACGATGTGCCGGTAGAGGGTGGCTGACCACGATCTTTCCCTTGCTTCGCCTATTCCATGAGTCGCACCGAGTAGAGATGGACCACCAATAGGGAGTGGCCATCTCTTGCCGGGTCTCGATCGTTGTGCGCAGTGCTCAACGGTTATCTAACCACAGAGCGTCGATACACCACCACGTCCTAGTTTTGAAAATGTTTTAATATTCCCCGCAAATCCAAATTGAACGCCCGAACTAGGCAACTCATGGAACAAACTAGACAAGTTGAAACCGAGAGGAATCCAATCCCCGTGTGGTTGCACGACCAGTCTTGGCTTCAAAGGCGAGAACTCGCTCCTAGGGGCATGAACGAGGTAAATCACCACATCCCATCTGGCAACTCATCCAAGCCTTTAATCATATTAAACACACATCTCGAACCTTACCACGTCATCCTGTCATACTAGATTCATTTCGTAACTCTGATTCATCAACCGGATGAAGCAGAGATCAACAGTCATGTATGACTAAGCATGGCATGTTTGAGGCTCTCGCGATACACACAAACAAATCCTATGTCTGCTAGGAGCATTGAATCATGATATCTAGGTTATGCAAATAAATAGGACAACTCTATCTTCTGACTCAAGATACTTTGTAAAAGCATGCATCGTACAAGAAGGAAAACACTTCAAAAACATATATGGGAAGATAAGAGGTTATGCTTGCCTTGTTTCAAGAAAACCAGACAAAGGCTTCAAGGATAAGTGCTTGACTTGGTTGTTTAGACCAAGTATTCGTCAACAGGGGTGTCGAACTTCTCTCTGGATTTGAGGTCCACCGATAAGAGCAAACACCGGAAAGAAAGAGAACAACACTCAACACAGGCATGGATGCAATTCTGAATATGTATTCATGAACATTTGAATGCATTAAAGAGAATCCCTAGACATGTTTCATAGGTTGCTAGGATTCATATGTTAATTATGCATATTTACTGAATTTAGCCCCGAAGTGGACCTTAGAGGCCGATTCGGGCAATTCTGAAAGTACAACCAAGTTAAAGTGATCAAATGGGGTTGATAACACCATAACTGGGTTGCATTTGTCTTTCTAAGCATTTTGACTTATAACTTGTAATTTTCTAATTTTCTTGAATAAAAACTCATTTTCTTTATTTTAAAATTATTTAAATAATGGTCAAAATTCAACTTTCTCAAAAATTTGTGCAAATGACATAAACATGTAGATTAAATTTTTCTGAACATTTTGGTATGTTGAACACATTTTTTTCTGATTAGCCAATTAAAAGTTATTGCATTTACCAAATTAATTATTTTTCTGTAATTTAAATAGAGGTGGGGTCCACGTGTCAGCTAATTTCCATTTAAAAGAAATAACTGAAAAACACCTGTGACGTGGGCATGACGTCACTGTGACGTCATCCCGAGGCAAAATCTCTCAGATGCGAAGCAATTGATCGATTCTGCGCGGGGCTTTGGAATCGAAGTGCACCACGAGGCGGAGGGGACCAGGGGGAAACTAGGGGTGGCCCCGGCTGAACGAATGGTCGCCGGAGAGCTCGCCAGCATGCTCGGGCGCGACGGTGGTCCACAGCTGACGGCGAGGGGGTGAACCGGAGGGGGAGGGAGGATGGGGAGGGCACCGGCGGGTTCAGGAGCTCACCCGGAGCTCGATGGCGTTGTCAGGGACGCAAGGGGCGGCGGCAATCGCTGGCGGCGAGGAGGAGATGGCGGCAGCCGTGGAGGTCGTCCTGCGCAAAATTGGGGCCTCTCGGGGCTCCTCGGAGGCCACACGAGCTCGAGGAGGACGACATGGAGATGGAGGGGACGGTGGGGTTCTCGGTTCGCCACGGGGGAGGCCGTAACGCCGGTGAGGAGCGGCAGACGCGCCGGTAGGGGTTAGGGTTTGGGTTCTTCAGTGCGTTAGGGAGACAGAGGGAGAGGATGAGGGTCGAGTGAGGAGGTGGAGGCGTGCGGAGAGGCTTCTCCTCACCCTTATCCTCGAGGAGGCCAAGCAGGAGGTAGCGGGAGGCGGCGTCGTGGACCTTCCGGTCCACTGGCTCGAGGAAGAAGAGGACAAAAGAAATTTTACGAAAACCCCCTGCTCCCCAGGAATTTAGAAAAGAGCCCCTGCTCCTTTTAAAACAACAAACTAAAAAAAGATTTGAGGGCTTCTCTGTAATTAGTAAAATTGGCAAAAATACTTTTTGAAAACCTTGTTACATCTACAACCTCAACATATTTTTGGTTTGCAAAAATTTCACCATTTTAAACCATCATTTTGAAATGGCACTTTAAGTGATTTTAATAAACTTCCTTATTAAATTTTAATGCACCTGTTTTAAATACAATCATGGGTTCAAAATGCTTGCATGACATGACATGAGCACAAACACAAACACACAAACGATACTCTTGAGGAGGAACCGGCGGCTTCATTGTTGGTTCAGAAAGATATAGATGATTCTACGCCAGATACCCAGAGGAATGTAGACCCGGTAATTACTCAGCCGGTTCATGAGTCTCCAGATCATGACCCGGAAGTTCAAGTTACAAGCTCACAACTTGTGAAGAAGATTGGTACTTATGGAGTCTTGTCCAAGATCATTGATGATGTGATGCCAGCTTCCGGTTCCAAATCTACAACATCAAACATGGGCTCTCTTGAGGGCCAAGATTTTGAATCTCTGCATTACGAGCTTTCTTAGATACAGCTTCATGAAGATAATATTGTAGCCATGTTGAAGAAGAAATACAAGGTAACTTGTACCACATTGTGAACGGATAGTGAAGGAACCTAGAGGGGGGGTGGGGTGAATAGGTGCTATGACCAATTTTAATTTTTCTTCAAGATTAGGCTTGACACAAAGGTAAATTCTCTAGATAATGCCACTACGGTGAATTTACCTATATGGCTAGAACAAGCACAAACACAATACAAGCACAAGCAAAGGAGGAAGGGAATGAGGTAACCGATATGAAGCACACGAAGACACGATGTATTTCCGAGTTCCTCCTTGTTAAAGGAGTACGTCTCGTTGGAGGGGTGTGAGCTCACCACGAAGGCCTACTCAACGCCACAAAGGCCTCACCCTATTCTCCGATGAACCCCTCCACAAAGGCCTAGTCCACCTTCCACTATTGATCCCCTTTGAGGCGGGAATCGAATCCTTTACAAACAAGCTTGGGGGACACACCCACAACCAAATTGGGGGCTCCCAACAATCACCAATCACCAACAAGTGTAGCAATGGAGTCTAGGTTCTCCACAAGGAAACCCTAGACTTGATCCCTCTAGAGAATGAGGGGGAAATGAAGATCGGCTCAGTGAAGATGTAGATCAGGGTCTTCTCCTTCAATCCTCCAAGTATCAACGAAGTTGGGTGGAGGGATTGGAAGAAATCTTGATTTTGGAGGCTCAATAAATGCTTGTCTTGAATGCTGGTTCCAGCAACCCTTTGGAGAAGAAGGGGATGGGGTATTTATAGCCCCCTCCCCAAAACTAGCCGTTTGACCCTTTTCGTGCCTGGCGGTCCTACCGTTGGTGCCAGCGGTACTACCGCTCGTAGCAACCAACACGGTACTGCGGCGTCCCAGTCACAGAACGCGGGCGGTACTACCGCGGAAGTACCGCAGTATTTCCAGCGGCTGCACTACCGCTAGTGCCCAACGGTACTACCGCTGGCCACTTATTCGAAATAAATCAAAGTGGCTGGCGGTAGTACTAGGGCACTACCGCTCTAGTACCGTGATGGTTACCGTGAGTAAGATTCCTATGGCGGTACTTTGACCGGTACTGCCAGCGGTACGACCGCGTCCTGGAAGGAGCGGTACTACCGCTGGCGGTAGCGGTACAACCGCCACGAGAAGCTTGCTCCTCAATCGACTGAGTCACAGCGGTACTACTATACCAGTACCGCTGGATGCAGTAGCCAAAATCATGTTGGCGGTACTTCTGGCGGTACTAGGCACAGTACTACCGCTCACTGGGGGGGGGCGGTACTACTGTTGAAGTCACCGGTACTACCGCTGGACCGAGTCAATTTTGGTGGCATTGTCTTACAACACTCTTCCCTTTTTCGTTGAAATGATATTTCCTGAAATAACTTAGACGCACGGTTAGATACTTAATAGTGTTGTTATCAACTCACAAAACATAAGAGAGATCAAAATGCAAATGCACTTTCAATCTCCCCCTTTTTGGAGATTGATGACAACACCACAAAGAGAGGTAAAAAAATTTAGGTGGAGCACTTCTTGAGAGAAGCAAGTGATACGTCAAGAATGTTTATTATTGAGGCAAACTTTTATTCCCTTTAGAATGTGTGCTCCCCCTATCTTTTAGAGACCTAGCAAGGATAAAAGATATAACAACAGGAATACTTGCCACAAAAGATAAAACGATAAAATCCATAAACCAACAAGATAAACGGTTCAACACAAATAGCACAAGTACGGAACACACCACAAGAACATCAACACCAAAGTTTGAAAACGAACACCCAAGAAAACTATAAGAAGACCCTAAATAGAACTCTCTCCCCCTTTGGCATCAAGACACCAAAAAGGGAAGAGGCGATGCTAACGTCCCTGGAGGTCACTCGTTGGGGATAGAGGTAATTGCTGGGATTCCAAGACCACGCTTGTCCTCAGAGTTGACATCTTCTACTTCATCTTCAGTATCACCATGAGTCCAAGGCTCATGAGGAGTGGAAGCATCATCAATAATGTCAGGATCAATACAACAACCACCATGCTTAGACTTCCACTCCTTTGAGCTAGCGATCCTATCCTCAGAGCCACGAAGAATAGGCACCCCAAGATGGGAAAATCAATCATGAGTCAACTATCGTTCCTTCTTGCTACAAACATGAGCTATATATGCTTTGTTCTCCATACCAACTTAGCGACAGAAGATCTTCTTAAGCGCCTCGGACATCCACTTGCAAAAACCACTCTTCTGAGCCCTTCCCTCCATCTCAAAGTCTGAGTCACTAGAGCCATCAATGTCAGGACCAAGATCCCCAGGACCAAGTAGAGGAGAGGCATGCTTATTGACTCGAAGCTCCTTGACACAGTGAGTAGTGAGTTCTTGGTCATTGTCCAAGAGAGAATTAGAGAGCCGAGCACCACGCCAAGTAGCAGCAATGAGCTTGAACACTAGATCAGTAAAGACTGGAACCTTCCTTCTCATCACGGAGTTGTACATCTCATTCCATAGGATATCCATGATATCAAGCCTGAGACCATCACCACGACACCTGTGAGTATGGACCATCAAGTTAATGAGAGAGCCATGGATCTGATCAAAGTTGCCAACTCGAGGATCAAGAGTGTTCCTGAAGATCCGGTGGAGGATATCATAAACTGGCGGCAGATTCTTGGAAAGACCAACCATAGCACGACCCAGGATATACAGATCATACATTTTCGTAGGAGCCATAGTCCTCTCCGGGTAGGGAACTCGGAAGAAGGAAGTGTGGAAGGAAGCATAAGGAATCTCCCCAAAGTCCTACAGTCCCAACAAAGTAGCAAACTCAACCCAAGAAGCAGAGAACTTCGGATCCTTGGTCATCCATGTGATCCCCTTCTCAGCATTATGGAAGTAAAGTGTGGTATAGAATTTTCCCACGAGATGCGCATCACAGTCTTAGTTGATCTCAATGAAATCCAGAAGACCAAACTCCTCACAAATCTCCAGAGCTTCACCAAAGTAATCCATCTTGGATCATGAAAGGAACATTGATGGAGAATTGAGTAACCAATTTGTTCCTGTTCTGCAGGTACTCCTCATAAACTATACGCTCGTGGAAGCGAGTCCAGAAGCACTCATTAGCCCTTGGTTCCCTTGGCCTGGTATAGTGGTTGGTCCTCCTCTCTCTACGGAACTGCTCATGAGGCATGTAAACAATAGACTTGTCCCTGGCTGCCTCAGACTTCATCATCACAGACATCTGCCTCCTAGTCAAATTGCCCTGCGGCATCACTTCTGGAGTCTCATGTAACATCCCAAGTATGAAAAATAGCCATTAGAATGTTTTGCTCTCTGTTATTTTATGTTTTGCATCATGACATCATGTTCCTTGCATTTGTTTTGCTTGTTTTCCATTTGTTTTCCTCTGTTTTCATTTGTTTTCCAATTGTTTTCCTTTGTTTTCCTTTATTTTCTATTTGAATTTCAAACCAAATTTTAAACCTTTTGTTTCATACTTGTGATGTTACAATTTCCAAAATGATATTTCAAATCAAAACAATCAATTGTTTCCATTAAAGTTGTGATTTCAAAACTGTTGATTTATTTCTAATCAAAAATTCATTTAATACCAAACCCTTTGCAAATTCAATTAATTTCCAAAAACAACAACCCCTTTGAAAATTATGAAAATGACAAAACACTTCCATCATTTGTTTCCATCAAACCATAAGGTTCAAAACTATTTAAAATGATGGCTTTTAATATTTCAGTTAATTCAAATGATGTTCAAATTCAATTGCAAATTACAAACGTCACCCAATTTGAACTTATCAAAATTACAAAACAATTCATTCACTTGTTTCCAATTAAACTTGAATTTTAAAACTTATTTTGCTTAAGATCAAGTATTTCAATTAATATTAAATGTCATTCAAATTTTAAACAAATTTCAAACAGCCACATAACTTAAATATTTTTGAAAACAAAAACTTTGCAATGTTGCTGTTGCAGTAAACATCTTATGAAAATTTATCACAAATTTTCCTAAACCCCAAAACATACCTTTTTCTTCCTATTTCTATTCAGCAAAAAAAAATAGAACAAATAGAATAAAAACCAAGGGGAGAGAGGGGCAGGCCACCAGGCCCAGCCCACCAACTCCCCCCTCAGGCCCATACCCCCTCGACCATCGTCTTCCTCGTACGGACGATCATCCACCCTGTCCACGTCTGCAGAACAGGGAGCAGACGGCTGCAGCTTCCCCCCTCCTCCTATAAACCTAGCTCAAGCCCTAGGGTTCCCCTCTAACCCTAGCCGCACTCCTCTCCTCCTCTCTTCCTCTCTCCCCCGCCTCCATTCATTCTACCTCTCTCTCTCTGCAACCGCCCTTCTCTGTACCTGTACCACAACCTGAACCACCTCCCTTCCCCTCCGGTGATCGCCGCCGGGAGGCCCTCCTCCGGCCATGCTAGGGCCGGGAATGGGTTCCCCCCGGCGCCCTCTCCCTCCTCCACCCCTCGGCGCGGGCCGGGAGGCACCGAGGCGCCGCCGCCATCCTCGTCATCCCGCCGGTCGCCACTGTTCCGCCCGACCTGCTCCTCCCTCTGTCCGCTCGAGGTGATCATCTCCCCCCTCTTGCTACTCCCTCACCTCCTCCCTCTCGCACACGTCTGCACGCCACTCGCAGCAGCACCCGCACGCGCACAATCACGTCGAGGCGCAGCAGCACGTCCGCCGGCAGCCTCCTCCATCGAGGTTCAGAAGCGCAACTGCAACCACAAAAATTCAGTTAACTGTTAACTGAAGAATACCTCCCCGAGTTCCCTGTACCTATCACAAATCGACAGCCACCGCAGTGGTTCTGCCCCTTTGCGCGCACAGCGAGGGGGTGGGTTCGAATCCCCCCCCACGGGATTAAACCCCATTTTACTTTTAATTTTTCACAACCCCAAATAAACTGCTAATTACCCACAGGTCCCTGCTAATCTTTTCTTAGCCCCTGTAATTTATTTCTAAGTCCCTAGCTGTAATAAAAATGGCAGAATAACACTTAAACTTCACAAATGCATAAATAATTCATTTCAACTCCAAATTCAACTTTTAAATATGTTTTCAATACCAAATTAAATTCTCTACCCAAATATAAAATTTGTTTACTGTTTTGAATATTTTAAATTGGTGCAATATTTGAATCCTTGTCTAATTCAACTAATTTTGCAAAATTCATAACTTGGGAATAAAAATTCCAAATTCAACAAACTAAATATGTTTTCCATTCAATTTTTCATGTACTTTCCAAATAACAACTTTTTTTTGCTGTTTTGAATAATTTAAATTGCTGAAAACAACTGTTTCTTAATTAATGCATTTAAAATTGCCAAATTAATAACTTGCTCATTTTAAATCCAATTTCAACAAATAAAATATGTTTTCCATGCTAAATTGAACCACCTTTTCAAATATAAATTTTGTTCCATGTTTTGAGTAATTAAAATTGGTTAAATAATTTAAACCTTGTTTAAATCATTTAAAATTGTTAAATTCATAACTTGGTAAAATTAATTTCTTTTGGGACATATAAAATATGTTTTCCAACCATAAAAGTATAAGATTTTCAAATATGAATCTCACTTAATGTTTTGAGCAAATAAAAATTCAAATAAGTTCATGCTTGAATTAAATTCAATTAAAACTTGTTTAGTTCATAAGTAAATTATTCCAAATCCTTTTTCAACAAGTGAAACATGTAATCCACCTAAAATGTTGTTTACTTTCCAAATATGAACTTTGTTATCTATTTTGAACAATTCAAAGTGGTGAAAACAACAAATGCTTGTGTAACACCTTTAAGAAACCAAAATTCCAAAACTTAATAAACAAATTTCCCAACTTGGTAAACCTTATTTCTAATTGTTTCCATTGTTGTTTTTTTCTGTTTTCCTCATCCATGCATCATGCTAATTCACTTACACATGATGATTAGTTGTAGAAACATTAATTCAACCATAATTCATGGGCCTTCCATATGCAATCCCAATTGCATATGGGTCCATTTAAACATGTTATCTTGTCAACTAGTTTATTCTGATGCATCAATTAAATGGTCATGCATCATCCCATGTTTGTGCATTATGCCATTGTTATTGATTGTTTGTCTCCTTGCGTTGTTTGTTTGCTTCTTCTCGGATAAATGACGACGTTGAGACCGACGATACTTACGACACCCCTTTTGAGGATTTAGCTCAGTACCAGGCTGCTGAGTTTGCAGGCAAGTATTCACTCACATGAACCACTGTGTTCCTTTCAACATTGGTTACCGATACTTTCCGTTGTCTATTTCTGCTAGCCCTATGAATTGTTGCTTCTGTTACGAACCTATCACATGTTACCCTTTAACCTTGATATTGCCTCACCTCCACTCCTATAACCCCTTTGCTTGTGCCCGTGTCTTACTAGCATGCTTAGGGTTGTTTTGCTCGAGTCTGTTACCCGTTACTTTCTGTTGCTATTTTCTATTATGTTCTGGGGCTCGATGTTAAACAACAACCTGTTAATTTTGAGGTAATAATAATTTACTGATAAGGCACCGGCAGGAGGCCCGGCGTGGTTTTGAGGCCTGCTAGTGTCGACCACAATAGGAAAAGGGTCTTGTCTACTGATCCATGATGAGCGCACTAACCGCATGTGGGAAGCGTGTATGGGCGCCCCCCTCAATTTGATTCGATTCGCATCTCGTCCAAATCGCCTCATTTAGTTCGGGTTTTCCATTTGCCGCATGCATATTGCAGGTGCGAACCCTTGGCGCCAGGGTGGAACTTTTGTAGTCGGCATTTAGGGAGACACGTTCTTAGAGTGCTATGAGGGTCCCCTTTTCTTCGTGGGGCTTGATTAGCCGTGCGCTCAACTGCACGAGGTTCTTTGGGCTTGATGCGAAGAAGAGTTGAGTTGTGTTGAGTGCCCCGCTTGGTGGGAGGCATTCCATCTGGCAGGGTATTCTTGCGTGTACGGCCAAATTGGTGCACCCCTGCAGGGATAAATCTTCTCGAGAAGCCGTGTTTTCCGCGGTTATGGTTAACTTGGTGAAAGTACTGGCTAACAAGTACTCAGAACAACTTACACCTAACTAATGATAACTTGACAAGTAATAGCCTTATTGCCACAATAACTTGATCCATCATTAATCCAACTGTGTGAGTTATCCTCGGATTGCTTCTTTGGATAAGGGGCGAGATCCAGGATGGGTTTGTTTGGTGGTTAGTTATAGTTGGTTACGATACGCTATCTTATCCCCTTTCTGTTAGCCGGAAGTTGTATCATGTTCTGTAGTTGGTTAGTGCAGCCAGCTGCCGCATCTTTTGTATCACCCCTTTCTTCCGTTGAACCCAAAGCATCTGTGCTTGATGTTGTGGGGTACATTTTTGTGAATTGTGAGTCTTGCTTGCCAGTACGTTTATGTACTGACCCCTTTGGGGCTGTGGTTTCCGCAGACTATGTTTCCGAGGATCCCCTTGGTGGCTACTACGTGGAGTATGACGAGGCTGCTGACGAGTAGATAGCGGACCCGGGCAGGATCCGAGACTTCGTGGATGGGCTCCGTTTTCCTTTCATTCCCGGCTTCTTAAGCCTATTTGGATTTGTCTGTACTCAGACCCTTTGAATGCTTCCGATGTAATGATGAATTGTTGGGGCATGTGCCCTCTGGAGGATTGTATTTGCTATCTCTGCTCTAATGAGAGCTATTTGAAACTTATTTCAATCTTTTGTGTCGTAGAGATCTGTTGTGATATCACTTGTTCAAATGCCGTTGACGTACCATGTGTGTATGTTTTGAAGTACGTCAATGGAAGTATCCTGATTTCTATGGGATGGTTTACGTAGACGATGAACAGTAGAGTTTGGTTGTCACACATACGTGTGTTGGCCTACTCGTAAGAGATGCGGGTGCAGGTAAGCCACGTAATCCAATCATCTGCTGTTCAACGGAACTGCGAGTATCCCCTAGAAGTCCGGGTGCGACATCTCATCTTCCTCGAGATTCTTCCGAGTCCTCTTAGTTGGACGCTTGCCACCTCCACCCTTAGAGCCACTAGCACCTGCACCTAATATAGCATACGGGGATAGCAATGGGTAAGGTAACTTCAGTCAAAATGATCTATGAGAAGATTCACAAAAGAATTAGAAGTGCAAAAAATCCCAGGAAGCGATAGTACCGCTAGGAGCCACGGTAGTACCGCTGTCTCCAGCAGTCCCAGCCATAGCGGTAGTACCGCTGTTTCTAGCGGTAGTAATGCTGCTGGTGGATCTGCCATGGCACCTAAAGGAACGACCGATTCCAAACGAGAACAGATGCACCAATAAGTCTTAGGGAATCGACTCAACTAGGCAACACATCAAACCACTTCTAGACTATGAGATCTCTAGAACCATAAGCAATTTCATCTCGCAAGATCAACTCTAGGGAGATACATTGGATGGGTTACCGGAGCTCATAGTCGTGGAGAAGAGGTTGGAGGGGATCCCTAGGCTTCCTCCGGCGTGAGAGGAGCACTCGATTGCCGGAGAGAATCCTCCCCGGTGGATGGAAGGAGCGGCGGCAGCGAGATCCGGTGTGTGGGATGAATGAGGGAGAGAGAGGAGGTAAAAGAGTAACTCCCTCTCCCAGATCCGTATTTAACCCCACTGATTTTTACCGCAGCGGTAGTACAGCTGTGCTCAACGGTAGTACCGCTCACCTGGTGCTACTGGTACCACGAGGTAGTACCGCTCCTAGGATTTGTGCAGGCCACGAACTCCTGTAGCGGTAGTACCGTGCACGACACCCGGTAGTACCATGCGCTGGGTGCTACTGTCAGTTATAGCGGTAGTACCGCTGCAGTTGGCGGTAGTACCGCTAGCCAGTTTCTTCCTTCCGCCAAGAGATCAAAGAGATTAAAGTTTTCGGAGCAGAAATTTTCTAAGTGGAAAACGTGAGGCTTGGGATAAGAGCTCAAACTGATATGGTACTACACACTCAAAATTTTGCAAGAAAAACAAATCTCGAATGAGGAAAAGAGAGAGTGTGTTTCCCAAACGACAACAAGGACTCACAAAACACAAAGAGAGAAAGAAAACACAAAGAATAAAAACAATTAATAACCAAAGAAGGACCAACTCTTCAAGAGAAGAGGTTGGTGGCCTAAGCCACCATGTAAGAGATTATGGTATGCAACCGCGAAGATATATCTTGGGTGCATTGCCAATTCTCGACATTGAAGCTCACAATTCAACATTAGAAAAAGAGAGATAACAATGATTTTTTGCTTTGGGCATGATGGGGGAGGGAGAACCCAATGTGTTAGGATAACACTCCCCCTATGTCCATGCCTACACCTAAACCCAAACACGTCACAACTATAGGGGTGTGTGCAAGATCTTCAAGTCAAACTCCTAGAATCAATGATATTTAGCTCATTCCTCAAGAACATGAATCTTGCATCATCGAGTGGCTTCGTGAAGATGTACGCGAGATTATCCTTGGTGGGTACATATGCTAGCTGAATATCACCTCTTGCCACATGATCCCGGATGAAATGATGACGAATCTCAATATGCTTCGTCCTTGTGTGTTGCACGAGGTTGTAGGCGATCTTGATGACACTTTCATTGTCACACATGAGAGGCACCTTCTCCAAATTAACATCATACTCTTTGAGGGTTTTCCTTATCCATAACAATTGGGTGCAAGCACTAGCGGCCGCCACATACCCGGCTTCCGCGGTGGAGAGAGATATACAATTTTTCTTCTTGGAATACCAACTCAGCAAGGACCTACCAAGAAATTGGCAAGCTCCGGAAGTAGACTTCCTATCATCTTGATCACCGGCCCAATCCGAGTTCTTGTTGCCCATGAGATAGAATTGTGCCCCCTTTGGGTACCACAAACCAAACCTTGAGGTATGAACCAAATACCGAAAGATCCTATGGACCGCCACTAAGTGGCTTTCCTTAGGAGCCGCTTGTTACCTTGCACACAAACCTACACTCAAAACGATATCGGGCCTAGATGCACAAAGGTAAAGCAAAGAACCAATCATAGAGAGA
The DNA here is from genome assembly GCA_028641055.1 of Alopecurus myosuroides. Lineage (NCBI taxonomy): Eukaryota > Viridiplantae > Streptophyta > Magnoliopsida > Poales > Poaceae > Alopecurus > Alopecurus myosuroides. The sequence goes on along the minus strand of CM054062.1, from coordinate 313,102,200 downwards.
TACAAGTTTTGGTCCACATATTTACCATCCGGATTGCGCTTGAGGTGGCATTTGACTTGCATAGGAGATGGCTTCATTTTTGCACCTTGGAAACTAAACCTCTTGAGCATGTCTTGGGTGCACTTGGCTTGGGAAATGAAAGTCCCACGAGCCAATTGCTTGATCTCAAAGACAAGGAAGAATTTGAGCTCTCCCATCATGGACATCTCAAACCTGTCAGTCATAAGCTTTGAGAACTCGTTATTGAAAGCTTGGTTAGTTGAGCCAAAGATAATATCGTCCATGTAGAGTTGGCATACGAAAAACTCTCCCTTTACCCTCTTTGTGAAGAGGGTGGGTTCGATCTTCCCAACTTCGAAACCACGGTCTTCCAGTAACTCTCTAAGGTTCTCATACCACACACGTGGTGCTTGTTTAAGTCCATAGAGCTCCTTATCAAGCTCGAAGACATGGTTAGGAAAGTTGAGGTTCTCGAACCCCGGAGGTTGCTTAACATATACCTCCTCTTTTAGTGGCCCATTAAAGAAAGCACTTTTGACATCCATTTGTTTCAAATTGAAATTATGCGAAGATGCATATGCAATAAGGATACGGATGGACTCAAGGCGAGCCACGAGAGAATAGGTTTCATCAAAGTCAATGCCTTCCACTTGAGTGTAGCCTTGAGCCACCAATCTTTCCTTGTTCCTTATGACAATGTCATGCTCATCTTGCTTGTTCTTGAATATCCACTTAGTGCCAATAACATTGTGGTAATCTTTGGGCTGCTCAAGTAGCTTCCAAACTTTATTGCGCTCAAAGTTATTGATCTCATCATGCATAGCTTCAACCCAATCGGAGTCCTCAAGAGCTTAAAACACTTTCTTTGGTTCCACCATAGATATGTGAGCTTGATTCTCACTAAAGTGAGCCAATTGTCTTCTTGTGGATCTTCTAGTTTGAACATCTTCCAACACTTTGTTGTCTTGGGCATCAATATGCTTCAAAGCTCTTCTTATCCTTCTAGCACGAAGGGCTTCGATCTCCTCATTATTGCGAGGAGGGATCACTTGATCATCTTGATCATTTGGGTCCCCGTCTTGACCAACTTGGCCTTGATCATCATCATCATCATCATCATCATCTTCAATACTAGGTTCAACTTGAGGAGAGGAGGATGAGGATGTTTGATCTTGGCCTTGACCTTGACTAGCTTGAATGATAGGAGTGGTTGCATCTTGAATAGTAACTTGGTCAATGAGAGGAGGGTCTTCAACATGTTCTTGGTTAGGTGCATCACTTGGCTCCTTGGCTTGTTCTTCTATGGTAGAGGAGGGATCCACTTCAGTAGAGCATAGTCCTTCTCGAGTCGCCATAAGGTCTCCCTCAATTGGGCGGAAAAATCCCACACCCATCCTTCCTATGGCTTCTTGAGGCATTTCAACATCTACATTAGAAACATGAAATTGTGCCACTTGGGAGCCGTCATTTTCCTCGAAAACCACACTACAAGATTCTATGACAAGCCTTGAGGCTTTGTCAAAGGCTCTTTAAGTGTGGGATTCGGCACCATAACCAACAAATATACCCTCAATGGTTTTGGATTGAAACTTAGAGAACCGAACACCCTTGATCAAATAAAATCACTTACAACTGAATACGCGGAAGTAGGAGACGTTGGGTTTGTTGCCGGTGAGGATCTCATATGGAGTCTTGTCCAAGCCCTTGCAGATGTAGATGCGGTTGGAGGACTGGCATGCGATGGATATGGCCTCGGCCCATAAATATTGGGGATAAGAATACTCCACCAACATGGTCCTTGCCATATCCAAGAGAGTGCGATTCTTCCTTTCGGAAACACCATTTGTTGAGGAGTGTAAGTGGCGGAATATTGATTACGAATACCCTCATCACTAAGGAATTCATTCAAAGTGTAGTTCTTGAACTCCGAACCATTTTCACTCCTAATAGCCATGATTTGGACATTGTGTTGACGTTGCACTTGGTTGGAGAAGTCGATGATAGTTTGTTGAGTCTCACTCTTGCACTTGAAGAAATAAACCTAAGTGTATCTTGAATAATCATCGACAATCACCAAGCAATACTTCTTGCCACCAAGACTTGCCTCGGGCACGACACCAAAGAGATAAACATGGAGAAGCTCCAAGATCCTCTTTGATGAGATAATAGTGTTGTCCTTGTGGGGAATATCATGCATCTTTCCTTCAACACACGGCCTACAAACGTGATCTTTGGAAAAGGAAACATTTTCTATTAGTCCAAGGATAAGACCACCTTTGTGAAGACTTTGCAAAGTTCTCATGTTGACATGGGATAAGCAGCGATGCCACAACCACCCCACGTCCGCCTTTCCGTAAAGACACACTGATTGAGAGTTGGTAGCCTTTGAAAAGTCCACCACGAACAACTCATTTTCAACATGTCCCATGTATGCGACGTCAAGAGTCTTGCTCCTAAAAAGGACCAGAATGTCAGGATCAAACAAGACGGAGAAACCCATTCTCCCTAATGAACGAACCGAAAGTAAATTTTAACCAAGGGATTCAACAAGAATGACCTCCACGATAGTGATATCAGGAGCAATCACAACCTTGCCAAACCCCAATACCTTAGACTTGGACTTTTCTCCAAAAGTGACGGTTGCATCAATATCATTTGGGCAAAACTCTGTCACAAGTTCTTTGCTTCCGGTCATATTACTAGTGCATCCACTATAAATTCTCCATTTAGACCCACCAGAACCATAGTCCTGCAATGTCGCACCCGGACTTCTAGAGGATACTCGCAGTTCCGTTGAACAGTAGTTGATTGGCTTACGGGGCTTACCGGCACCCGCATCTCTTACGAGTAGGCCAACACACGTATGGGTGACAACCAACCCCTACTGTTCATCGTCTACGTAAACCATCCCATAGAAATCAGGATACTACCATTGACGTACTTCATACCATACACACATGGTACGTCAACGGCGTTTAACAGAACGATAGCACCACATATCTCTAAGACACAAATAAATAGGAATAAGTTTCAAATAGCTCTCACTAGAGCAGAGAATAGCAAATACAATCATCCAGAGGACACATGTCCCAACATATCATCATTACAACATAGCGGAAGCATTCAAAAGGTCTGAGTACAGACAAGATCCAAATGGGCCTAAGAGGCCGGAAAAGAAAAGACGGAGCCCATCCACGAAGTCTCGGATCCTGCCCGGGTCCGCTATCTACTCGTCAACAGCTTCGTCATACTCCACGTAGTAGCCACCATGGGGATCCTCGGAAACGTAGTCTGCGGAAACCACAGCCCCAAAGGGGTCAGTACAACAACGTACTGGCAAGCAAGACTCACAGTTCACCAAAATGTACCCCACAACATCAAGCACAGATGCTTTGGGTTCAACGGAAGAAAGGGTGATACAAAAGATGCGGCAGCGGGCTGCACTAACCAACTACAGAGACTTGCTACAACTTCCGGCTAACAGAAAGAAGGTAAGATAGCGTATCGTAACCAACTAACACCTAACTCCAAACAAACCCATCCTGGATCTCGCCCCTTATCCAAAGAAGCAATCCGAGGATAACTCACACCGTTGGATTAAGATGACATCATTCTTAAGGTGGAAGTAATCTATATTACTAGTCAAGTTGTTATAGTTAGGTGTAAGTTGTCTGAGTACTTGTTAGCCAGTACTTTCACCAAGTCGTCACATAACCGCGGACAACACGGCTTCTCGAGAAGATTCATCCCTGCAGGGTGTGCTCTAGTACCCGTACACACTCAAGCCACCAACTAAAACTCAGGTTGGCTTGACACGACTCGAACCATCTCTACAGCCTGTCCTAGGAGCCACGGAGCTATAAGGTCCCAGCCACGCAGCCGAATACTCAGCGCAGGTGTGCAAAACTCACGCAGGACGCACACCCCGACAATACATGCCTCACCCTATATGTGTGCGTCATCAACATCATCAGTATCCACCATGGGAGCGACCCATTCATGCGTATGAGCCAAATGGAACACCCGAACTAAGTGTGGCTCTTTGGACAAACTGCGGATCAGGTCAAAGTCGAGGGGGGTTCCATATTACCACCCGGATGCGGTGAGCAAGCTCATCATGGATCAGTAGACAAGACCCTTTTCCTAATTAGGGTCGACACTAGCAGGCCTCAAAACCACGCCGGGCCTCCTGCCGGTGCCTTATCATCATATTATTATTACCCAAGCATTAACAGGTTGATTGTTTAACATCGAGCCCCAGAACATAATAAAATATGATAATAGAAATTAACTGACAATAGACTCGAGCAACAACAATCCTAAGCATGCTAGTAAGACACGGGCAACAACCAATGGGGTTATAGGTGTGGAGGTGAGGCTATATCAGGGTTAAGGATAACATGTGATAGGTTCGTACACAAGCAACGATTCATAGGGCTAGCAGAATAGACAACGGAAAGTATCGATATCCAATGTTGAAAGGAACACGATGGTTCATGTGAGTGAATACTTGCCTGCAAGCTCAGCAGCCTGGTACTGAGCTAAGTCCTCAGAAAGGGGTGTCGTAAAGCTCGTCTGCCTCAACGTCGTCGTCGTCTATTCGAAAAGAAGCAAACAAACAACGCAGAGAGACAAACAATCAATAACATGGCATAGTGCACAATCATGGGATGATGCATGACAATTTAATGGATGCATCAAAATAAACTAGTTGACATGGTAACATGTTTAAATGGACCCCTATGCAATTGGGATTGCATATGGGAAGCCCATGACTTAAGGTTGAAACAAATGATCTACTAATAATTACCATGTGAAAGTTGATTAGCATGATGCATGCATGAAGAAAACAATAAGAAAACAACAATATATGCAAGTAGAAATGGAATTTACCAAGTTTGGAAATTTGTTTATTAAGTTATGAAAATGTGCTTCTTAAAGGTGTTACACAAGCATTTGTTGTTTTCACCAATTTTAATTGTTCAAAATAGATAACAAAGTTCATATTTGGAAAGAACACAAAATTTTAGTTGGAATACATGTTTCAAATATTGAAAAAGGAATTAGAATGAATTACTTATGAATTAAACAAGTTTAAACAAGATTTAAATGAAAATAATTCAAGTATGAATTTATTTGAATTTTTATTTGTTCAAAACATAAATTCAAATTCATATTTGAAAAGTTTATACTTTTCTGGTTTGAAAACATATTTATATGTTCAAAAATAATTTAATTTGAGCAAGTTATGAGTTTAGCAAATTGAAATGATTTAAACAAGGTTTAAATTATTTAACCAATTTTAATTATTCAAAACATGAAACAAATTTTATATTTGAAAAGGTGGTTTAATTTGACATGGAAAACATATTTTATTTGTGTTATTTGAATTAAGTTTGAATTAGTTATGAAATTAACCAAATTTAAAAGGAGTTGTTTGAATTTGAATTTAACAAACATTTGAAATGCTCAAAACAGAAAACAATTGATTTAATCATGTAGAGAATTTAATTTGGTGCAGAAAACATATTTTATTTATATTATTTGGATTTGGAAATCAAAAGTTATTTGCATTTTGGACCTAGGGACTAATATGTGAATAAACTGGACTGATATTAAAAGAAAATGGGCCGAAAAAATTAAGTGCACCGCGCAGTGACCTACATAGGCCACTGCCTGTGGGCCAGGGCCTCCGTGGCGCCTAGGTGGCATGGCTGGGGGTCGACGTGGCCTCCAGGGCCACTGACGCGCGGGCCCAGCGCGTGCGCGCGCAAGGGAAAATAATGGGAGGCTAATTGCCTCCCACGGGGTTCGAACCCGCGATGCGGTGCTGGCGCGCACGGCATGTTGCCACTGGGATGGTTGCTGGACTCGTGACAGAACAGGTGCGCTCATGTTTTTGAGGTATACCTCCTGGTGCTTAACTGAATCTGCGATTTTCAGTTACTGAACGTCACCAGGGCGGACGGAAGGGCGCCGACGGTGAGGAGCGATGCAGCTACTGCTCGCGATTGGAGGCGTGGGGCGTGTGTTGTGGGTGCTCGTGCCCGTGGCGTACAGAGAGGAGAAGAGGGAGTGGGAGGCGGGCTCACCGTGGTGGAAGGAGGAGGTGGCTCGGTGCAGCTGTGGTGCGGTGGTGGTGGCCGTCGTCGAAGACGAGGACGGCGGCGGCGGCTCGGTTGCTCCCGGCCCCTTCCGCGGGGTCCAGGACGAAGGGGTGACCGAGGGGACTCCGTTCCCGGCCCTAAACTGGCCGGTGGAGCATCGTGTCGACGGCGGCGAGCCGGAGAGGGCGGCGGTAGTGGAGGATTTCGGTGGGGTTCAGAACAGAGAAGAGGGAGGTGCAGCGAGAGAGAAAGAGAGGAAGAAGAACGGCGCTCGAGGGAGAGAGGAGGGAGGAAGAAATTAGGGCACAGAGGGGGGCTCGGGCTCAGCTAAAAGGGAGAAGGGGAGCTCGGATGGCCGTTCCTCCCTGTACCTGTCAACGTGGATGCAACTGATGGTCAGCCGTACAGGAGGTTAGGGATGAGCGAGGGGGGGTAGCAGGCCAGGGCTAGGTGGGCTGGCCCAAATGGGCTGGCTTCCCTTTCCCCCCTCTCCTTTTGCTTTATTCTTTTTCTGTTTTTTTTTGCAGATTTGGAAAAGGAGAGAAAAACAGATGGTTTTAGGGGTTAGAAAATTTTAGGGATAATTTGTATTGATTAAGTATTGTAATAGCAACAAGTACACACTTTGGTTTTCCAAAAATATTTTAAATATGTTGCTTGTTTGAAATTTGATTGAAATCAATATTAATTGAATAATTTTGACTTAAGCAACTTAGAAGTTTTAAATTCAAATTTATTGTGAAACAAGTGATTGATTTGTTTTGCAAGTTTCATAATTTCAAAAAAATGGTTGCTGTTTGTAATTGAATTTGAATAACATTGGAATTAAGTGAATTATTAAAAGCCATAATTTTAAATAGTTTGAACCTTATGGTTTAATGGAAACAATGAATGTTTTATTTGAACTTTTTATTTGGAAAATTGTAACATAACAAGTATGAACAAAGGTTTTGAGTTCTTGGTTTGAAATTGAAATAGAAAACAGTTGAAAACAGATACAAAACAAATGCAAACAAAAGTAATGGGTATGATGACATGATGCAAAACATTAATAAAACAAGAAACAAACATTCTAAAGGAATTTTCATACTTGGGATGTTACAAAATGCCCCCCCTTGAAGGAATCGCACCCCGAGATTCCTACTGAGAAGAGAAAAGGTCCGGATACTTCTTGCGAAGATCCTCTTCGGTCTCCCACGTTGCCTCTTTATCGGAATGATGCGACCATTGCACTTTCAAGAACTTGGTGCTCTTGTTGCGAGTCTTACGAACGGTCTCATCGAGAATACAAACAGGGTGCTCCTCATAAGATAGATCTTCTTGCAGTTCAATGGAATCATGATCAACTGCATGATCTGGATCTTTGAAACACCTCTTGAGTTGTGACACGTGAAACACATCGTGCACCTTGGATAGTTTTTTTGGAAGTTCAAGACGATAGGCATTTTCCGCACGCCTTGAGAGAATGTTGAACGGACCAATGTATCTCGGTGCTAGCTTTCCTTTGACACCAAAACGATGAGTGCCTCTGAGGGGAGTTACACGGAGATATGGCTTGTCACCAGGCGCATAGATCATATCCCTGTGCTTGCTGTCATAGTAGCTTTTCTGACGAGACTGAGCAATCTTGAGATTGTCACGAATGATGCGAACTTTCTTTTCGGCTTCCTTAACAATGTCCGGGCCTAAGAGTGAACGTTCACCAGCTCCAGACCAATTGAATGGACTCCTGCATCTGCGGCCATAGAGAGCCTCAAACGGTGCCATGCCTAGGCTTGCCTGGAAGCTGTTGTTGTAGGAGAATTCAGCATATGGAAGGCATTCCTCCCATTTCATGCCAAAGGAGAGACCACATGCTCTGAGCATATCCTCGAGAATTTGATTGACTCTTTCGACTTGCCCTTGAGACTGAGGGTGATAAGCTGTGCTGAACAGAAGTTTGGTGCCCAATGCTTCTAGAAAGCTTTTCCAGAAATGGGAAGTGAATATGCTTCCACGGTCTGAGCTTATTTCCAATGGAACACCATGAAGAGGAACAATCTTTGCTGTGTAGAGCTCTGCTAACTGGCTAGCTGAGATTGTTTCTTTGACAGCAAGGAAGTGAGCTACCTTAGTGAGACGATCAATGACAACGAAGATTGCATCGTTGCCCTTCTTGGACTTTGGGAAACCAGTGACGAAGTCCATTTCAATCATGTCCCACTTCCACTCGGGGATTTTCAGAGGTTGGAGAAGACCGGCTGTTTTCTGATGAACTGCCTTAACACGTTGACAAATGTCGCATTCAGAAACGTATTGAGCAATTTCACGTTTCATGCCAGACCACCAATACAGTGTCTTGAGATCCTGGTACATCTTTGTACTTCCAGGGTGTATGGAAAGAGGAGTTTGTAGCATCCCACTTTTTACCAAAAGTGAAACACCTGTGTTATGTGCTATGTTCCTGGATCAATGCTAGCACCACAGTACAAAACTTGAAGGTATCATTGCATAAGAGTCAAAATTATTACAACTGGATCCAGAGTAGTCAAATATAACTTATTACAAGGTGCATAGCCTTATAGGCTAGCTAACACTCAACGATCAAACAACATAAGTATTAAAGCAATGAGCCTCCATCTTCAAGCATGCGCCACCGGCAAACATGTTGGGTGTAGACTCGAGTCCCAAAACATTCTCATTCCTCATCAGAAGATCCTGCACGTTGGAATATGCAGCCCCCGAAGGAGATCAGTACAATGATGTACTAGCAAATGACACCTATGGTGGATATGAAATGGCAAGTCTAGTATTACATGATTTCTTTGGCTAGGTGGATCTTAAGGCTGTTTGCAGAAATGCCAATTTTCTCCTAACACATTTGTAAAGTCATTTTGTTTTACAAAAGGGGGGGGGGGTGGCAACATTGGAATAACTCCAAGCACCACAAACATACTTCCTTGGGCAAATTTTAGTTTAATAAAACAGTGTTGAGATTCTTCTGTCAATCCTTGTCCAGCTGCTCATAGTTGTCCATAACCGAGGACACGGCTAAGATCTTAGTTTGTCGACTCTGCAGAGGTTGTGCACTTTCACCCTTTGTCTTCAATTAGCCCAAACATCCTATACACCCGGAGTGCATCATGGAAAGGAGAGAATTGAGACGAGATCTTTCAGAAGAAGAAGTCCAAACCCACCGGCGAGACCGTTCCACTTATAATTTTGCTACATCTGCTAGTCAAGCCTGGGCTGAACTCTCACAACTTAGTTGATCAAGACAGAGCCCATAATGTCAAAGGGCTGCACGGGAAGCTACTAGATTTAGAGGGACATAGTAATCTCTTTGTTCCTGGGTGGCCATCCTCAAGTGACAACCTCAAGTGGAATAACCCTTAGACAAGGGCCCTGAGGCAACACTCAACATAAACCAGTCTTACCACTTCCACCCAGGTGGTTCATTCATTTGTTACTTACAATTTTTCCTACACATCTAGTAAAATCATCTCATGATATAGCATAGCATCTACTAAATCCTAAGACTAAGTATAAAGGTGGCTAGGATATTGCATAGCATACTACTATATAAAAAAAATCTTATCATGCACACTACTTTAAAATAACTAATTCTTAGTAAAAATATAGGTGCTAACATGGAGTGTCACTTGCCTTGACAGTAGGATGAGTAAGAACAGCAGCCACAATTGTAGAATTGCTCCTCCTCACAATCTATACAAACAAAGTAACCACACATAAACGAACAATAAAAGAAATCATTACATAAACATGTATGTATGATATGCAATGATGTATAGATCCTACAAATGCAAGAACATAATGTTGTTCTCAGATTTCCTTAATATGTTTTAAAACTTAGGAAAACAATTTAGATACTAAATTATAATTATAGCATTTTTTTGTGTGTTCTTTAATGGGTCTATTTAACCAAAACAAAGAGTATGATGTTATGGTGGCCTAAATGTTGTTATCTTATACTCTCTGTGTAGATTGTATCTTAACAAAACCATAGCACTTGGATTTTCTCAAAAAGGAGTTATAGAATTAAAGTTATGATCAAAATAGTGCAAAGTGAAGATCTGTGAATAACAAGTTTGTGCACGTGTCAAAAATATAAATCTATAGATCCATTGTATTCTACTCATCTTGCTGATTTCAAAAAGTACAAAATCATTGGAAAAGGAGTTACAGAACGAAAGTTATTGAATTTACAAGTTTAAGTTCTAATTCTGTTTATTTCTGTTTTTAAAAGAAAATGACCGATCCGTGGGGTGTGAAATGGAGCCCTCTGATTGGTCCGTACCCCTTCGCACGGATTGACGATCGTGAACCGCAGGATTTAAAGAGAGATGAGCGGCCAGGATTAAAACGTAACTGTTGGCTAAGTGATCTAATCTCAGCCCTACGATTCAATCTAACGGCCCGGGAGTGACCCGAGCAGTCGAGCGGCGCGGCCTCGCCGGAATTTCGCCGGAAGCCAGAGCGCGTGGCTCTGCGAGCACGGCGCGGGGTCTACGTAGGGTTAGGGGGTCACGGGGACGTACCTGGACGTCTAGCTCGTCGACGCGGACTAGGTGGCGTAACGAGGAGCTCGGTGACGATCTCCACGTCGCGCAATTGCTCGCCGGAATCCACCCGAGGCGACGGTGATGGACGCCGAGGATGGCGCCGTCGACCTGGGGGAAAAATAAACGCGCAACGATGTCAAAATGGTGCGCGGCGGTGAGAGGAAGCGAACAGAGGGGATTGGAGACTCCGGGATGGCCGGAGTTCGCCGGAAACCATAGACCTAGCCGACGGGGACGAGCTCGAAACCGTGCGGCCTAGGGGCTTTTCCTTCGGCTTTCTGTGGGGCAGAGTGAAGAGGAGGGGGGGCGCTTAAGTAGAGCGGGGAGGGGATGTTAATGGGGGCTTAACGCTCGCGATTACGCCGGATTAATACGGCCGTTTCCTGCCCTTAACGCCGGCGCAGTCAATCGCACGGGGAGGACGACGGGTACGTCTTGATGACGTGGTCGTGACGTGGGCCTCGGGGCCACAGAACAGGGAGAGAGGGTAGGGAGAGGGTGAGTGAGTGCGCCAATTCCTTCGGGCTGGCCCGTTGGGCTGGCGGGTGCTGCGCGCTGCGCGCTGCGCGGGAGGGAGAGGGAAAAGAAATGGGCTCGGCCCAGGGGGTGCGGTAGAATAGGATTCTCTTTATTTTTTTTGTTCTTTTCTCTTCTTTTTTTTTAACTTTAACCAACCATAAACCCCTCAAACTTAATCCGAAAAATAAATAAAAATATGTTATGAAAAGCTAGAGACATAAGGAGTATTTTGGTATTGCTCTTTTTCAAAAATAAAATAATTTCACATAGGTCAATTATGAGGAGTTCAAATGTCCCTTTTTGTGTGCTTATGTGGTGAAATTGAGTTTATTGTCTTGTTGTGAATGCAAGATGAAAATATGAGATGATGCCATGTATGCATGATGTTATTGAATTTTTTTTTTTTAAAAAAATCCTGGGATGTTACAGACTAACCCCCTTAAGATGAAGCTCGCCCTCGAGCTTCGGAAAGGTCAGCAAATAGGTGTGGGTGGTTTTCTCGAAGATCATCTTCTCGCTCCCACGTAGCTTCTTCTACAGTGTGGTGACTCCACTGAACTTTGCAAAATTTGAGGTTTTTGGTGCGGGTAACTCTTTCTGCAGTTTCTAGTATCTTGATTGGCTTCTCTTCGTAAGTCAGATCACTTTCCAATTGTACTTCCTCAAGAGGTACAGTATCTTTCAAAGCAGTTTCCAGCATCTCAGGGTGACACTTCTTTAGTTGACTGACATGAAACACATTATGGACTGCAGACAAAACCTCAGGCAATTCTAACTCATAAGCCACTTCACCTTTGCGAGACAAAATCTTGAATGGTCCTATGAATCGAGGTGCTAATTTTCCTTTGATTCCAAATCTCTTGACACCACGAAGTGGTGATACTCTTAGGTAAGTTCTATCACCAACTTCATAAGTGACATCTCTGCGTTTGTTATCCGCATAGCTCTTCTGTCTTGACTGGGCTATCTTGAGTCTATCCCTAATCAACCTAACTTTCTCCTCTGCATCTTGAATTATATCAGGACCAAAGAAACTTCGTTCTCCTACACCACTCCATAGTAATGGTGTAGTGCACTTTTTCCCGTATAACGCTTCAAACGGTGCCATCTCAATACTTGCCTGATAGCTGTTGTTGTAAGAGAATTCTGCGTAAGGTAAGTTATCCTCCCAGCTGGAACCATAGTCTAGGGCACATGCTCTCAGCATATCCTCCAATATTTGGTTCACTCTTTCAGTTTGTCCATCAGTCTGTGGGTGAAATGCTGTACTAAATTCCAGTCTGGTACCTAAGGACTCATGTAGTTGTTTCCAAAAATGAGATGTAAACTGGGTACCTCTATCAGAAACAATGCTCTTGGGTACACCATGCAGACATACAATTCTCTTCATGTAAATTTCTGCTAGCTTAGCACTAGTGTAGGTGGTCTTTACTGGTAGAAAATGAGCTACCTTTGTTAAACGATCGACTACTACCCAAATAGAGTCATAACCAGACTTAGTCCTGGGTAACCCAGTAATAAAATCCATACCAATTTGTTCCCACTTCCAATCTGGTACCGTCAATGGTTGTAATAGTCCTGCTGGCTTTTGATGTTCTGCTTTTACTCTACTACACACATCACATTTTGCTATAAACTCTGCGATGTCTTTCTTCAAGTTATTCCACCAGAATCTCTCCTTCACATCCATGTACATTTTGGTATTACCTGGATGAATCGAGTAGGGTGTTTCATGTGCTTCTTGTAAAATCAGCTTCCTAAGATCAGTGTCATTAGCTACACACACACGTTTCTCGAACCATAAGGTCCCTTGCTCATCCTCATGAAATCCCTTAGCTTTTCCTATGCTTAGGTTGACTTTTATTTCCTCTATATCTTTATCTCCTTTCTGGGCTTCACGTATTCTGTCCATCAAAGTTGGTTGTACCACCAATGATGTTATGAAACCCTCGGGTACTATTTCTAGTCTAAGATCCTTGAATGCATTGCACAAATCCTCAAGTAGTTCACCCGCCGTGAGGCCATTAACGTAAACCTTGCGGCTCAGAGCATCAGCTACTACATTGGCCTTACCGGGATGGTATTGCAAACTCAGGTCATAATCCTTAATAAGTTCTAACCATCTTCTTTGTCTCATGTTCAATTCCTTCTGTGTGAATATGTATTTTAAACTCTTGTGGTCTGTGAAGACTTCACATCTTTTTCCCATCAAATAATGTCTCCAGGTTTTCAAGGCATGTACCACTGAAGCTAACTCTAGATCATGTGTTGGATAGTTAACCTCATGCTTCTTGAGTTGTCTAGAGGCATATGATGCTACCTTTCCTCCTTGCATAAGAACACTTCCAAGTCCTTGGCGGGAGGCGTCACAATACACTTGGAATTCTTTCTCTAAGTCTGGTAAGCATAGGACTGGGGCTGTCACTAACCGTTTCTTCAACTCTTGAAAGCTGGTTTCACAAGCATCGGTCCACTCAAACTTCTTTTCCTTCTTCAATAATCGAGTCATGGGCTTGGCAATTTTGGAGAAATTCTCAATGAACCTCCGGTAGTAGCCTGCCAAACCTAGGAAGCTACGAACCTCTCCGACATTTTTGGGTGGTTCCCATTCCATTACTGCTGCTACTTTGGAAGGATCAACAGCAATTCCTTCTTTTGATACTATGTGTCCAAGAAAACCCACTTCACTTAGCCAGAACTCACACTTACTAAACTTGGCATAAAGTTTGTGCTCCCTAAGCTTCTCCAAAATCAAACGGAGGTGACTTTCATGCTCCTTAGTGCTCTTGGAATAGATCAAAATGTCGTCAATGAAGACTACGACAAACTTGTCTAGAAATTCCATGAACACTTTGTTCATCATATTCATGAAGTATGAAGGGGCATTGGTTAAACCAAATGGCATCACCGTATACTCATACGATCCATATCTAGTAACAAAGGCTGTCTTGGGTATATCATGTTCCCTAATCTTCAATTGGAAATAACCAGATCGAAGATCAATCTTGGAAAACACACATGCTCCCTCTAATTGATCAAACAAATCATTGATTCTAGGCAAAGGATACTTGTTCTTGATAGTCACTTCATTCAGAGAACGGTAATCCATAACTAAACGTTGACTCCTGTCTTTCTTCTCCACAAACAGAACCGGTGCTCCCCATGGTGATGAACTTTCACGAATAAAACCTTTCCCAAGTTGTTCTTCTAATTGTTTCTTAAGCTCCTTTAGCTCATCCGTAGACATGGGGTAAGGTCTTTTTGCTATGGGGCCAGTGCCTGGTAATAGATCAATGAGAAACTCCACCTCTCTATCAGGTGGCATTCCTGGTAATTCCTCGGGGAAAACATCAGGGTATTCCCTTACTATGGATACTTGATCTAGGCTAACCCCCTTAAGAGAATTGAGTCTAATCTCTTTTAATTCCCTGTTGGATTTGAATCTAATCCTCTTTCCCTGTGGGGTGGTGAGTGTAATTGCTTTGTTTGCACAATCTATGACTCCTCCAAAAGTGGTCATCCAATCCATCCCCAGAATAACATCTAGTCCTTGAGACTCTAGAATTACGAGATGGGTTGGAAATTTGTATTTCCCAATTTCTAAGGTAAGCTGCCTGCATCCGGCATTGACGAGCATTTCTCCACCTGGGGAGCTTACTCTAAGGGTTTTCCTTATGTTTTCAGTGGGTATCCCATTTTTATTTACAAATGCTCTTGATATGAATGAATGAGATGCTCCAGTATCAAATAAAACCAATGCTGTAAAGGAGTTGAGTAGAAACGTACCAATCACAGCATCAGGTTCGTCCATCACTTCCTCCACATTGACATGGTTCACATGTCCCTTCTGAAATGGGTTGGGTTTGGCATTCTCATCCACTTTCCTCTGTGGGCAGTCATTAGCATAATGTCCTGTCTTCTTGCATTTGAAGCAAGTCACTTGGGAAACATCTCTCTTCCCTTCAGTATTATGACGATGATGTCCATTTCCATGGCTATGTCCATTGTGATTATTTCCTTTGAATCCTCCATTGTTACCCCTGTATCCACCATTATGATTGTGTCCATGGTGCTTGTGTCCATGGCCATTGTTGTGGTGGCTCCAGGATTTGTGGCCACTACCTTCAGAGAAATGCTGCTTCTTGTGTGATGGCTCAGAGTGAGTCTTACCAACCCCAAATTTTCTCTTTCTGTTCTCTTCCTTCCTCATATTGTTATCTAGAGTGATGGCTTGGTCTAGCAGAGTTTGATAATTTGGAGCATAAGCTACAGACAGAGGTATCTTCAGTTCTCCCTTGAGTCCACTAAGGAATTTATCCTTCCTCTTAGCATCAGTATCAATATCTTCTGGTGCATACCTTGATAAGGTGTAGAAATCATCCATATATTCCTTCAAAGTCCTACCTCCCTGTTTCAGACTGCGGAACTCATCCCTCTTCAGATTCATTATTCCTGAAGAAATATGAGCATTACGAAAACCTTCTTTGAAAGCATCCCAAGTCATTCCCTCTAAAGGATGGGTCACTTGATAAGTCTCCCACCACATTGCAGCGGGTCCTTCAAGCAGGTGAGCAGTGAACCTCACCTTTTCAGCATCAGTGCATTCACAAGTAACTAGATCCTTGTTAACTGAGCGGAGCCAGTCATCTGCCACTATCGGTTCTGAGGCAAAGGAAAACTTGTTAGGTTTAAGCCTTAGAAATCTTGCCAGTCTATCCACTGGGGGTGGCGGTGGAGGGTTGTTATTGTTGTTGTTATTGTTGTTGTTGTTTGCTGCCAAAATCTGAGTCATCATTTGCATAAGCTGAGCCTGAGCTGCCATCATCTGTTGCATCGCGTCATTGTTGTTGTTATTCTCGTTGTCACGACGAGGAGGCATCTGTGGTGGTTTTCAGCATAGGTAAGTTAAGATAGATAGATCTAAGGAGAAAAGTATTCCTACCCATGCACAGACATAAAGGTAATACACAAGGGTAAAGCTTGGAAAGAAAACTAATAACGGATTTATTTTGCTAGAACACGGAATTTGCCTTATCACAAAATTGATAGGTCAAACTTAGGCTCGAAAAACATCAACTTGGTGATCGAACTAAAGAATCTATTCTTCAACCATGACGTCTTCTTCTTCTTCAATTTCTTCAATCGTGATTCCTTCACCTGCGAGTATGGCCTTGAGTTCCTTCACTTCTTTCTCCAGGGTATCATTCTTCTCTTGTAACTCTCTCTTCTCACCACGTATCTTTCCTATCAACTCATAATCAGCCTCTAAGTACAAGTCGTTGTCTTCTAGTTTCGACTTCAGGTCTCTAATCTCTTGGTTCTTCGTCTTGATTCTCTTTTCTTGACTCAGCAACTTCTTGTCTTGAATCTTCAACTTCTCATCTTGGGTGTGGACTACCTCTTCTAGAGTCTTCACCTTCTCTTCTGCCTCCTTGAGTTGGCCGCGTAATTCATCATTCAACAGTAGCTCGTTGTACTTTTCTTCCTCGAGGTCCTTGACATGAATCTCTAAGTTTTGAAGATACTGGCGTAAAGGACTAGCTTTGGTTTCTGGGGCTAAGATGTAGGGTTTCCCATCTTCATTACGTCTTCCTAGAGAAAAAGAGTAGTGATTCCTCAATTCCCGATAATGCTTCCCGCAGAGACGTCCTATCAGTTCTTGCATGACGAGGTTGAGGCCTCTCTCCATGGAGTCGCTGATCACTTTTATCGTGATGTCTTCGGTTGTGGGCTCGGTTTGGCGTCCTGGCTGAAGAAGTCTGACTCCCCAGCAGCCTTCCTTGCTAAACTTGTTCAGGTGTTTCCCTCTGATGGTGGGTGTGGGCAGCGCCAACAGTGTGACTATATCAAGAACATGGCCTCCAAAGTGAGTGTTGACGATGTCCTTGGTGTCGTTGAAGTTGAAGCTCTCCATCTTGAGTCATAAGAGTAAAGGAACATAAGTTTTAATGCATAAGGTAAAGGAGTACTAGGAAGTGCATAAATACTTAGAAAATATCAAACTTTCTCTAAGGTGATCATGGGTTATTAACAACTTTTTGTAAATTTGGATATTCACTATAGTGAGAGATACAGGCACCCGCAAGACAATCATAGAACGGTCTCGTGTCCGTGGACACGTAAAGTTGTCCGGGCCGCTTCAATCTCACTATGCCGCTAGGATCCAAAAGTTCTCAAAGGAGTCAATAAATTTGATCAACATGGTTTTCCAGACCTAAGGGCTCGAACCTACAGGCAACACGATGCTCTGATACCATTTTGTAGCACCCCACTTTTTACCAAAAGTGAAACACCTGTGTTATGTGCTATGTCCCTGGATCAATGCTAGCACCACAGTACAAAACTTGAAGGTATCATTGCATAAGAGTCAAAATTATTACAACTGGATCCAGAGTAGTCAAATATAACTTATTACAAGGTGCATAGCCTTATAGGCTAGCTAACACTCAACGATCAAACAACATAAGTATTAAAGCAATGATCCTCCATCTTCAAGCATGCGCCACCGGCAAACATGTTGGGTGTAGACTCGAGTCCCAAAACATTCTCATTCCTCATCAGAAGATCCTGCACGTTGGAATATGCAGCCCCCGAAGGAGATCAGTACAATGATGTACTGGCAAATGACACCTATGGTGGATATGAAATGGCAAGTCTAGTATTACATGATTTCTTTGGCTAGGTGGATCTTAAGGCTGTTTGCAGAAATGCCAATTTTCTCCTAACACATTTGTAAAGTCATTTTGTTTTACAAAAGGGGGGGGGTGGCAACATTGGAATAACTCCAAGCACCACAAACATACTTCCTTGGGCAAATTTTAGTTTAATAAAACAGTGTTGAGATTCTTCTGTCAATCCTTGTCCAGCTGCTCATAGTTGTCCATAACCGAGGACACGGCTAAGATCTTAGTTTGTCGACTCTGCAGAGGTTGTGCACTTTCACCCTTTGTCTTCAATTAGCCCAAACATCCTATACACCCGGAGTGCATCATGGAAAGGAGAGAATTGAGACGAGATCTTTCAGAAGAAGAAGTCCAAACCCACCGGCGAGACCGTTCCACCTATAATTTTGCTACATCTGCTAGTCAAGCCTGGGCTGAACTCTCACAACTTAGTTGATCAAGACAGGGCCCATAATGTCAAAGGGCTGCACGGGAAGCTACTAGATTTAGAGGGACATAGTAATCTCTTTGTTCCTGGGTGGCCATCCTCAAGTGACAACCTCAAGTGGAATAACCCTTAGACAAGGGCCCTGAGGCAACACTCAACATAAACCAGTCTTACCACTTCCACCCAGGTGGTTCATTCATTTGTTACTTACAATTTTTCCTACACATCTAGTAAAATCATCTCATGATATAGCATAGCATCTACTAAATCCTAAGACTAAGTATAAAGGTGGCTAGGATATTGCATAGCATACTACTATATAAAAAAATCTTATCATGCACACTACTTTAAAATAACTAATGCTTAGTAAAAATATAGGTGCTAACATGGAGTGTCACTTGCCTTGACAGTAGGATGAGTAAGAACAGCAGCCACAATTCTAGAATTGCTCCTCCTCACAATCTATACAAACAAAGTAACCACACATAAACGAACAATAAAAGAAATCATTACATAAACATGTATGTATGATATGCAATGATGTATAGATCCTACAAATGCAAGAACATAATGTTGTTCTCAGATTTCCTTAATATGTTTTAAAACTTAGGAAAACAATTTAGATACTAAATTATAATTATAGCATTTTTTGTGTGTTCTTTAATGGGTCTATTTAACCAAAACAAAGAGTATGATGTTATGGTGGCCTAAATGTTGTTATCTTATACTCTCTGTGTAGATTGAATCTTAACAAAACCATAGCACTTGGATTTTCTCAAAAAGGAGTTATAGAATTAAAGTTATGATCAAAATAGTGCAAAGTGAAGATCTGTGAATAACAAGTTTGTGCACGTGTCAAAAATATAAATCTATAGATCCATTGTATTCTACTCATCTTGCTGATTTCAAAAAGTACAAAATCATTGGAAAAGGAGTTACAGAACGAAAGTTATTGAATTTACAAGTTTAAGTTCTAATTCTGTTTATTTCTGTTTTTAAAAGAAAATGACCGATCCGTGGGGTGTGAAACGGAGCCCTCTGATTGGTTCGTACCCCTTCGCACGGATTGACGATCGTGAACCGCAGGATTTAAAGAGAGATGAGCGGCCAGGATTAAAACGTAATTGTTGGCTAAGTGATCTAATCTCAGCCCTACGATTCAATCTAACGGCCCGGGAGTGACCCGAGCAGTCGAGCGGCGCGGCCTCGCCGGAATTTCGCCGGAAGCCAGAGCGCGTGGCTCTGCGAGCACGGCGCGGGGTCTACGTAGGGTTAGGGGGTCACGGGGACGTACCTGGACGTCTAGCTCGTCGACGCGGACTAGGTGGCGTAACGAGGAGCTCGGTGACGATCTCCACGTCGCGCAATTGCTCGCCGGAATCCACCCGAGGCGACGGTGATGGACGCCGAGGATGGCGCCGTCGACCTGGGGGAAAAATAAACGCGCAACGATGTCAAAATGGTGCGCGGCGGTGAGAGGAAGCGAACAGAGGGGATTGGAGACTCCGGGATGGCCGGAGTTCGCCGGAAACCACAGACCTAGCCGACGGGGACGAGCTCGAAACCGTGCGGCCTAGGGGCTTTTCCTTCGGCTTTCTGTGGGGCAGAGTGAAGAGGAGGGGGTGGCGCTTAAGTAGAGCGGGGAGGGGATGTTAATGGGGGCTTAACGCTCGCGATTACGCCGGATTAATACGGCCGTTTCCTGCCCTTAACGCCGGCGCAGTCAATCGCGCGGGGAGGACGACGGGTACGTCTTGATGACGTGGTCGTGACGTGGGCGTCGGGGCCACAGAACAGGGAGAGGGGGTAGGGAGAGGGTGAGTGAGTGCGCCAATTCCTTCGGGCTGGCCTGTTGGGCTGGCGGGTGCTGCGCGCTGCGCGCTGCGCGGGAGGGAGAGGGAAAAGAAATGGGCTCGGCCCAGGGGGTGCGGTAGAATAGGATTCTCTTTATTTTTTTGTTCTTTTCTCTTTTTTTTTTAACTTTAACCAACCATAAACCCCTCAAACTTAATCCGAAAAATAAATAAAAATATGTTTTGAAAAGCTAGAGACATAAGGAGTATTTTGATATTGCTCTTTTTCAAAAATAAAATAATTTCACATAGGTCAATTATGAGGAGTTCAAATGTCCCTTTTTGTGTGCTTATGTGGTGAAATTGAGTTTATTGTCTTGTTGTGAATGCAAGATGAAAATATGAGATGATGCCATGTATGCATGATGTTATTGAATTTTTTTTAAAAAAAAATCCTGGGATGTTACAGAGTTTCATGAGCCTCCTTGAGAATAACATCTTTGAGACTTTGAATTTGAGGAACTGCAATGCGTCCTTCGAAGAACACAGTTCCCTTGTCATCAATTGAGAAGCACTCATACTTCACATTGCCTGCTTTGATGTTATTTGCGATCTTCTTGATCTCAACATCACGAAGTTGTTCAGAACGAATCTTGTCCTCGAGAGTTGGACTGGCTGTCAAGTTTGCAAGATAACCTTGAGGAACAAGACCAAGGTTGAGCTTCTGGAATTCTTCATGAAGAGGAGGTTGGCTTTCCATGATCATGAGATTATTGCAATACGACTTGCGACTGAGAGCATCGGCCATAACATTAGCCTTGCCTGGAGTGTAAGAAATGGTAAGATCGAAGTCTTTGATCTTTTCAATCCATCTCCTTTGCCTGAGGTTTAGATCTGGTTGAGTGAAGATGTATTTCAGACTCTTATGATCGGAAAAGATTTCAGTGCGATTACCCAACAAGTATTATCTCCATTTCTTGAGGGCAAACACAAATGCTCCAAGTTCTAGATCATGTGTGGGATAATTGAGCTCATGGGCGTTCAACTGACATGAAGGATAAGCCACAACTTGACGTTCTTGCATAAGAACTACACCTAGACCTTGGAGAGAAGCATCACAGAATATCTGGAAAGGTTTGGTAGTATCTGGGCCAACCAGAACTGGTGTAGAAGTGAGTTTATTCTTCAGGAGATTGAAACTTTCATCACATTGTGGAGACCAAACGAACTTCTTGTCCTTCTTTGTGAGATCAGTGAGAGGTTTGGCAATCTTGGAGAAGTTTTGGTCGAAGCGACGACAATAGCTAGCCAAACCAAGAAAACTTCTGACTTGCTTCACCGTCTTAGGAGGTTTCCAATCAACAATTGCCTTAACCTTTTCTGGATCAATGGCTATGCCCTTGGAAGAGATGATATGACCAAGATAAGCAACTTCTGAAATCCAGAACTCACATTTGGAGAACTTGGCATATAGATGATGCTCGCGAAGTTTCATGAGAGTGAGACGAAGATGTTCTCCATGCTCTTCCTCGGATTTTGAGTAGACAAGAATATCATCATGATATACCACAACGAACTTGTCGAGGTATTCATGGAAGACAGAATTCATGAGTCGAGAGAAAGTCGCCGGTGCATTGGTGAGACCAAAGGACATGACGGTGTATTCATATGGACCGTACCGAGTGGTGAAAGCTGTTTTTGGAATATCTTCCTTTCTGATCTTTATTTGATGGTAACCCATTCTCAAGTCCAACTTTGAGAATATTGAGGCTCCAGCAAGTTGATCAAAAAGATCATCGATACGAGGAATTGGATACTTGTTTTTGATGGTTTTCTCGTTAAGAGGACGATAGTCAACAACGAGTCTCTTTGTTTGATCCTTCTTCGCAACGAACAGAGTTGGGCATCCCCAAGCCGAGCAGCTAGGTTGAATGTAACCTTTCTCCATGTACATATCGATTTGCTCCTTTAACAGTTTCAGTTCAGGAGGAGCTATCTTGTATGGATGCTTAGAGATTGGAGCAGTACCTGGTTCAAGTTCGATCACGAACTCAACTGCTCTGCCCGGAGGCATTCCTGGCAACTCTTCTGGAAAGACGTCAGGGAATTCGCAAACCACCGGAATAGTTTCAATAGATGGTAGAGGATTTGCATTGAGAGTGTAGAGTTGAACAACTGGATTTTCAGCATGGAAGTAGACTATCTGGCCAGAAGGGTGTGTGATTTTGACAGACTTAGCAGGACAATCAATGACTGCTTTGTTGGCTACCAGCCAATCCATCCCAAGAATGACATCAATATCTGAAGAGTGGAGAGCTATCAGAGATGCCTGGAATGGAAGGTTTCCAATTGTGATCTCGATGTTCTGGCTAACTTTATTGCTTTGCCAGCTAGATCCCGGTGATTTCACTAGGAGAGGGATAGACAACTGTTCGAAGTTGATTTTACTGTTGTTTGCAAAGTTTTGAGAGATGAAGGAGTGTGAAGCACCAGAATCGAACAAGACTTTAGCACGAAACGAGTTCACAAGAAGTGTGCCCATTACAACCTCTGGAGATTCTTCTGCTCCCTGGGCCTTGACATGGTTCACCCTCACAGTTCTCAAGACAGACTTGTTCCTGTTGCGGGGCCTAGGCGAAGAATTGTGTACCATCACATGATTGACATTAGAGATAGGTAGTGATGGTAGCTTGTTCTGCGGGCACTTGTAGGAGTAGTGTCCTGGTAGACCGCACTTGAAGCATGTACTAGCAGAACGAGGAGCTGTTGGACTTGGCTGAGATGGAGCACCTCCTAACGATACCACTGGGGTGGGAGGGCGGGCAAGAAATCCTGCCGGGCTTGGCAAGCAGATTGGCGGTGTTGGAGTGGTATATGGAACCCAAACTCTTCGTTTTTGTGGAGGCATGATAGCTTTTGAGAGATTAGCCTGTTCACGAGAGTGCTTACGAGATTCCTCAACCAACTTGCGCCCATGCTCTTCATTTAGAGCGATGTTGATGAGGTCCTCAAAATTCTTGGCCTTGACGTTGGTGAGAGCATACTTGTGTTCCGGGTTGAGACCCCTGCGGAACTTTGCCATTTTTCTCGATTCCGTGGAGATTTCATCTCCGGCGTAGCGAGCCAGACGATTGAACTCTCTTTGGTATTCGAGAACGTCCAACTTGCCTTGTGTGAAAGAATAGAATTCCTCACACATTCTCTCCATGAGCCCATCGGGAATGTGATGGCGCACAAAGGCTTGCTTGAAATCCTCCCATGTGATTGCCACACTAGGACCTCTCATTTATTGGAAGTTCTCCCACCAAGACATGGATTGCCCACGGAGAAGGTAGGTCACGTAAGGAACACGACCCTCGTCAGCCACATGAGCTACCATAATAGTACGGTTCATTTCAGGGAGCCAGTCATCAGCATCCAATGGCTCGAAGGAGGTATCAAACGTGCACGGATTGAGCTCAAGGAACTCCCGAATAGATACACGGGCGTTGCCATTACTCCCAAGGTCTTGGTTCTGCTGCATCTGCTTTATAACTTGTGTCATCTGAGACAACACTTTCCCCATCTCAGGTGGCAGTGAGTGTTCTTCGTCACCACTTTCCATCCTGAAGAGGATACCAAGATTAACACACTAACCGGATAACAAAATCCAATATAAGTGCTTAAAATGATTACTTCAGACGGTAAGTCGACAACATAGAACAAGGATGGAGGTTAACAACGGATCAACAGATAAGTTGTTACAACGGAAGAGAAGATTTATGAAGGACGATATCGAAGCAACAACTGGGAAACAGGAGACCACAAACACCTGAGGTACTACGGAGAAACCCATCTGGGCTTCTAAAGGATCAATATCTACTGCTTAAGGAATAGAGGATCTGCTTCCGGGGCTTACACGCCTTCGTTCTCAATCGTGAGTAGGCAACATGATAAATCATGTCACAACCACCTCCATTCCTATGGTCTAGTAGATATAACCATCCTAGAGAAACCAGGATTCGTGAAAACCTAACTTGAAAGTTTAGATGAGAAGAGAAAACAACGTTGCACTTCCTTACCAGAAAAGGGAGGGTGGGTGGGGAAAGAAATAAAATGGCAGAATTCCTACTCTCACGTTTCATTTTTTTTCCTATATAGCTAGAAAATAGTTTCTAGACTCAACTACGACCAGTAAAAGGGATCCTACTGGCAGACAGGCTCTGATACCATTTGTCGCACCCGGACTTCTAGAGGATACTCGCAGTTCCGTTGAACAGTAGTTGATTGGCTTACGGGACTTACCGGCACCCGCATCTCTTACGAGTAGGCCAACACACGTATGGGTGACAACCAACCCCTACTGTTCATCGTCTACGTAAACCATCCCATAGAAATCAGGATACTACCATTGACGTACTTCATACCATACACACATGGTACGTCAACGGCGTTTAACAGAATGATAGCACCACATATCTCTAAGACACAAATAAATAGGAATAAGTTGCAAATAGCTCTCATTAGAGCAGAGAATAGAAAATACAATCATCCAGAGGACACATGTCCCAACATATCATCATTACAACATAGTGGAAGCATTCAAAAGGCCTGAGTACAGACAAGATCCAAATGGGCCTAAGAGGCCGGAAAAGAAAAGACGGAGCCCATCCACGAAGTCTCGGATCCTGCCCAGGTCCGCTATCTACTCGTCAACAGCTTCGTCATACTCCACGTAGTAGCCACCATGGGGATCCTCGGAAACGTAGTCTGCGGAAACCAGAACCGCAAAGGGGTCAGTACAACAACGTACTGGCAAGCAAGACTCACAGTTCACCAAAACGTACCCCACAACATCAAGCACATATGCTTTGGGTTCAACGGAAGAAAGGGTGATACAAAAGATGCGGCAGCGGGCTGCACTAACCAACTATAGAGACTTGCTACAACTTCCGGCTAACAGAAAGAAGGTAAGATAGCGTATCGTAACCAACTAACACCTAACTCCAAACAAACCCATCCTGGATCTCGCCCCTTATCCAAAGAAGCAATCCGAGGATAACTCACACCGTTGGATTAAGATGACATCATTCTTAAGGTGGAAGTAATCTATATTACTAGTCAAGTTGTTATAGTTAGGTGTAAGTTGTCTGAGTACTTGTTAGCCAGTACTTTCACCAAGTCGTCACATAACCGCGGACAACACGGCTTCTCGAGAAGATTCATCCCTGCAGGGTGTGCTCCAGTACCCGTACACACTCAAGCCACCAACTAAAACTCAGGTTGGCTTGACACGACTCGAACCATCTCTACAGCCTGTCCTAGGAGCCACGGAGCTATAAGGTCCCAGCCACGCAGCCGAATAATCAGCGCAGGTGTGCAAAACTCCCGTAGGACGCACACCCCGGCAATACAGGCCTCACCCTATATGTGTGCGTCATCAACATCATCAGTATCCACCATGGGAGCGACCCATTCATGCGTATGAGCCAAATGGAACACCCGAACTAAGTGTGGCTCTTCGGACAAACTGCGGATCAGGTCAAAGTCGAGGGGGTTCCATACTACCACCCGGATGCGGTGAGCACGCTCATCATGGATCAGTAGACAAGACCCTTTTCCTAATTAGGGTCGACACTAGCAGGCCTCAAAACCACGCCGGGCCTCCTGCCGGCGCCTTATCATCATATTATTATTACCCAAGCATTAACAGGTTGATTGTTTAACATCGATCCCCAGAACATAATAAAATATGATAACAGAAAGTAACTGACAATAGACTCGAGCAACAACAACCCTAAGCATGCTAGTAAGACACGGGCAACAACCAATGGGGTTATAGGTGTGGAGGTGAGGCTATATCAGGGTTAAGGATAACATGTGATAGGTTCGTACACAAGCAACGATTCATAGGCCTAGCAGAATAGACAACGGAAAGTATCAGTATCCAATGTTGAAAGGAACACGATGGTTCATGTGAGTGAATACTTTCCTGCAAGCTCAGCAACCTGGTACTGAGCTAAGTCCTCAGAAAGGGGTGTCGTAAAGCTCGTCTGCCTCAACGTCGTCGTCTATTCGAAAAGAAGGAAACAAACAACGCAGAGAGACAAACAATCAATAACATGGCATAGTGCACAATCATGGGATGATGCATGACAATTTAATGGATGCATCAAAATAAACTAGTTGACATGGTAACATGTTTAAATGGACCCCTATGCAATTGGGATTGCATATGGAAAGCCCATGACTTAAGGTTGAAACAAATGATCTACTAATAATTACCATGTGAAAATTGATTAGCATTATGCATGCATGAAGAAAACAATAAGAAAACAACAATAGATGCAAGTAGAAATGGAATTTACCAAGTTTGGAAATTTGTTTATTAAGTTATGAAAATGTGCTTCTTAAAGGTGTTACACAAGCATTTGTTGTTTTCACCAATTTTAATTGTTCAAAATAGATAACAAAGTTCATATTTGGAAAGAACACAAAATTTTAGTTGGAATACATGTTTCAAATATTGAAAAAGGAATTAGAATGAATTACTTATGAATTAAACAAGTTTAAACAAGATTTAAATGAAAATAATTCAAGTATGAATTTATTTGAATTTTTATTTGTTCAAAACATAAATTCAAATTCATATTTGAAAAGTTTATACTTTTCTGGTTTGAAAACATATTTTATATGTTCAAAAATAATTTAATTTGAGCAAGTTATGAGTTTAGCAAATTTAAATGATTTAAACAAGGTTTAAATTATTTAACCAATTTTAATTATTCAAAACATGAAACAAATTTTATATTTGAAAAGGTGGTTTAATTTGACATGGAAAACATATTTTATTTGTGTTATTTGAATTAAGTTTGAATTAGTTATGAAATTAACCAAATTTAAAAGGAGTTGTTTGAATTTGAATTTAACAAACATTTGCAATGCTCAAAACAGAAAACAATTGATTTAATCATGTAGAGAATTTAATTTGGTGCAGAAAACATATTTCATTTATATTATTTGGATTTGGAAATCAAAAGTTATTTGCATTTTGGACCTAGGGACTAATCTGTGAATAAACTGGACTGATATTAAAAGAAAATGGGCCGAAAAAATTAAGTGCACCGCGCAGTGACCTACATAGGCCACTGCCAGTGGGCCAGGGCCTCCGTGGCGCCTAGGTGGCATGGCTGGGGGTCGACGTGGCCTCCAGGGCCACTGACGCGCGGGCCCAGCGCGTGCGCGCGCAAGGGAAAATAATGGGAGGCTAATTGCCTCCCGCGGGGTTCGAACCCGCGATGCGGTGCTGGCGCGCACGGCATGTTGCCACTGGGATGGTTGCTGGACTCGTGACAGAACAGGTGCGCTCATGTTTTTGAGGTAGACCTCCTGGTGCATAACTGAATCTGCGATTTTCAGTTACTGAACGTCACCAGGGCGGACGGAAGGGCGCCGGCGGTGAGGAGCGATGCAGCTACTGCTCGCGATTGGAGGCGTGGGGCGTGTGCTGTGGGTGCTCGTGCCCGCGACGTACGGAGAGGAGAAGAGGGAGTGGGAGGCGGGCTCACCGTGGTGGAAGGAGGAGGTGGCTCGGTGCAGCTGTGGTGCGGTGGTGGTGGCCGTCGTCGAAGACGAGGACGGCGGCGGCGGCTCGGTTGCTCCCGGCCCCTGCCGCGGGGTCGAGGACGAAGGGGACACCGAGGGGACTCCGTTCCCGGCTCTAAACTGGCCGGTGGAGCATCGTGTCGACGGCGGCGAGCCGGAGAGGGCGGCGGTAGTGGAGGATTTCGTTGGGGTTCAGAACAGAGAAGAGGGAGGTGCAACGAGAGAGAAAGAGAGGAAGAAGAACGACGCTCGAGGGAGAGAGGAGGGAGGAAGAAATTAGGGCACAGAGGGGGGGGGGGGCTCGGGCTCAGCTAAAAGGGAGAAGGGGAGCTCGGATGGCCGTTCCTCCCTGTACCTGTCAACATGGATGCAACCGATGGTCAGTCGTACAGGAGGTTAGGGATGAGCGAGGGGGGTAGCAGGCCAGGTCTAGGTGGGCTGGCCCAAATGGGCTGGCTGCCCTCCCCCCCTCTCCTTTTGCTTTATTCTTTTTCTGTTTTTTTTTGCAGATTTGGAAAAGGAGAGAAAAACAGATGGTTTTAGGGGTTAGAAAATTTTAGGGATAATTTGTATTGATTAAGTATTGTAATAGCAACAAGTACACACTTTGGTTTTCCAAAAATATTTTAAATATGTTGCTTGTTTGAAATTTGTTTGAAATTTGATTGAAATCAATATTAATTGAATAATTTTGACTTAAGCAACTTAGAAGTTTTAAATTCAAATTTATTGTGAAACAAGTGATTGATTTGTTTTGCAAGTTTCATAATTTCAAAAAATGGTTGCTGTTTGTAATTGAATTTGAATAACATTTGAATTAAGTGAATTATTAAAAGCCATATTTTTAAATAGTTTGAACCTTATGGTTTAATGGAAACAATGAATGTTTTATTTGAACTTTTTATTTGGAAAATTGTAACATAACAAGTATGAACAAAGGTTTTGAATTCTTGGTTTGAAATTGAAATAGAAAACAGTTGAAAACAGATACAAAACAAATGCAAACAAAAGTAATGGGTATGATGACATGATGCAAAACATTAATAAAACAAGAAACAAACATTCTAAAGGAGTTTTCATACTTGGGATGTTACATGCAAGAGATCACTGACTAGAGTTAGGACCCGAGGAGGGTCCCTTCTTGTTAGAAACAAGGGTGTTTGGAACCCAAATGGTATAGTCAATGTAACCCTCAATAGGACCAACATATTTAGCTTGCACAACACCATAATAATCAACATATAAGAAATGGTGTGGATTGTTAGTTACCACGAAAATGCTACGAGTAGTGTTTTCCCTCATGACACCACCACTCGAAGCAACATTGTTAGCTTGTGCGGGAGTTCTACGAGTAGTGTTGTCCCTAATGACAATACCAACCGTCGCACCATTGTTGGCCTTCTTCTTGCTCTTCTTCTTCTTGTTCTTATTCTTGGCAACATAGCCAAGATCTCGCTTGCCCACTTGTGGCTTAGGAGCCCTCATTTGTGGTCTAGCAACAACCACTTTGTGGCTTGAGGTCACCACTCTTTCCCTTGAGCCTTGCAAGCTCATCCTTCAACCTAGCATTTTCCTCAATAAAATTTGCATGATCACAATAAGAAGTAGAGGTGATAGAGTTTTTAAGTTGAGTTTGAAGTTGTTCATGTAACCCTTTGAGGGTAGAGTGTTGACTCTCCAAAGCCTTGTGAGCCTTGGTGAGATTTTCAAATTTCTTGATTAGTTTATCATGACCAACCCCAAACTTGACCTTATCCTTTTTAACCTTTTTATATTTAGCAATTGCAAGGTCACATTCCTTAGTGATATTAGAAACAAGTTCATTGTGTGACTCTTCAATAGATTCAAGTTCCTCCTCAAGAGAAACTCTACCATCATGCTCTTCCTCAAGAGTCATGGAGAGAGAAGCTACCTCATCTGCATCCCTTCTTTCAATCTCACCTTTCTTCTCAAGAGCTTCATGAGACTCTCCCAATTGGCTCATGAGATGATCAAAGTACTTCTTGGTCTCCCCTTGCACCTTATACATAAAACGTTCCAAAGATAGAATTTCATCTTCTACTCTAAGACTAGCATGGTTTTCCAATTCATTTGGGGTCTTAGAGTTGGGAGAAGGTGACACCTCCGAGGCCTTAGCCATGAAGCACTTGCCATTTGGGTGAGGATGATTCTCATTGGGGTATTCAAAGAGATATGAAGATGATGGAGTTGAGGCAATGGCAAGAGAGGCCACTTCACTTGTGGTTTCTTCTTCTTGATCACTCCCGGAATCATACTCCTCTTGAGTCACTAGCACAAATTTGGTGGGGGACTTCTTGTTGAATGGTTTCTTCTTGAAGTGAGGTTTCCTGTAAGCAACCTTGGACTTGTCCTTGCGAATGAGTTTTCCACTATGGAGTTCTCTATTTTCATAGGGACACTTCGCAATTAAATGGTGCTTATCTTGACAATTGAAGCAAGACCTCACTCTTTGAGTCCCATCATTGCCATAGCGAGACTTGGTCTTCTTCTCAACATATGCCTTAGCCTTCGATGGATTCTTCCAAAACTTTTGCACGGTAAGAGCAATGACATCTTTGAGCACGAGATCATATTATTGATCCTTCAATGGAGCCAACTACTCATGGCACTTTTCTTCATACTCAACCTCCCTTGACACAACCTTGGCCTTCAAAGCAACCGATGCCCCTTTGTGCATACCTAGGACTCTAGCACGGTTGTCCAGACCATTCTTGGTTTGCACTTGATAGAAGCATGATGACTAACATTGGTAGACCCCAAGTGAAAGGTGTGAAGAGTGCATAAGCAAGTTTTCCCTCAGAAAAGAAACCAAGGTTGAATAGACCACTAGGAGGACAAGCAATCTCTGAAGGTTCATGGCGCACTACCGATTCAGCAGCAACGTGGAACCTATACAACACAATCAAATTACTTTGCCCCAACGTAGCAGTGAGGTTCTCAATCTCACCGGTTGTGCTGAACACAAAGAGGTTAAACGTATGTGTGGAAAATAGTAGGAACAGTATGAAAGCAGTAGGTGATTTATCAGTATAAGGAAAAAGGACTGGGGTCCACAGTTCACTAGTGGTGTCTCTCCGTGAAAGATAATAACATGTGTGGTGAACAAATTACAACTGGGAAATTGTCAGAAATGAAGGCTGCACCGTAGTGCATATGCAAGACATAAAGATTACTATGTGATTCATGCGGGCATTACAACAAGATACATAGACCGTTATCCAACTACATCTATGACTAATAATCCACCCTCCGAATATCATCCGAACAAACGTTGGGTATTAAGTTGCAATCAACAGATAATTGCAGTAAGCAAAGTGTGTAATGTAAACAATAACATCATCCTTAGACAAAGCATTGTTGTTTTCTCCCTAATGGCAACAAAACATCCTCCATCCGTCACGTTTCTGTCACTCGAGCACAGATGCAAAGGAGGCATGAACCCACTATCGAGCATAAATACTGCCTCTTGGAGTTACTAGAATATAATTGGCCAGAGCATATACTAATAACGAAGAGCATGCATGATCATAAATAACATATGCACGAAGATAACATGATAGATTGATAACCAAAAGACATAGCATTCAACATTCATCAGATCCCAACAAACACAACATGTAGCATTACATAAAGATGATCTTGATCATGTTAGGCATCTCACAAGATCTAAACATGAGGTACAAAGTGGAGATAACAACCATCTAGCTAATGCTATGGACATGTAGTCCTGGGATGAACTACTCACGCATCACATTGGAGGAGGGCATGGTGGTGTAGACCCCTCCGGTGATGAATTTCCCTCCCAGCAGGGTGCCGGGGAGAGCTCCAGAACCTTCCCCATTTTTTTGGAGAAAACTGGGATATATTTAGGGTTTACGCCTCGGGGGGTATAAATAGGCGAAAGGGCAGAGGCGGTGGAGCTCTGGGGGCCCCACACCACACCCTGGCGCGGCCAAGGGGGGGACCGCGCCACCCTATGGTGTGGGCCCCTGAGGCCCCCCTCTGGGTCTCTTCGGGACTCTGTGGAACCTCCGGGATTTCTAAGACTTCTGGGCTTCGAATTTTCCAATTCCGAGAATATTTCCAGAACAAATTTTCTGAAACTAAAACAACAGAAAATAGTGAACTAGCTCTGTGGCATCTTGTCAATAGGTTTGTCCGGAAAATCGATACAAATGACATAAAGTGTATAGCAAACATGTGGGAAATAACATGAAAACAACATGGAACATCAGAAATTAGGGATATGTTTATGACATATCAACATCCCCAAGCTTAGTTCCTACTCGTCCTCGAGTAAGTAAACGATAAAAACACATAATTTCTGAGGTGATATGGTACCAACATAAACTTGATCATCATAATGTAAAAGCATATGTAAGATGAGATCATAGAACTTAAACACAAACATCATAAATAAAACTTTAATAGTAAAGCATAGAAATAACTTTGCATCATAAGAAGTAACTCAAATAAAATATCATGAATAACAATGCAAAGAAAGATATACGTTTGTTCAAGTATAAAGAAAGCATGGCAACGTGATATTTTACAAGTCCTTAAGAGTGGGTCAAAACATAAATGTCAGGACACCTTCAAAGTTCATGAGGAAGACTAGAAAAAATAATTAGAGAACAAGCAATAACACATCATGAATCAATTAATAATGTTTCGAGGACAAATGCACATAAAACTCAGAATGGCAAAAATTCTATGTCAACTATGCATAAAGTTAGAAGATGGAGACTCAACATAAAATTAAAATAAAGGCCCTCCGCAGAGGGAAGCATGGATCACTCATGTGCTAGAGATTTTATTTTATTAATATAGGTATTAAAAGTTTGACACTCCTCCCACCCATCTTACACAAACCATGTCTAACCAAATCCTCGGGTGCCTGCCAACAATCAGATACCATGGAGGAGTGTCTATATTTTGGGAGATGTATGCTAATGTCAATGAATGGTAAACAGAATATACAGTACGTCACAAGCCAACTAGATTTCACAAGAGCGGCTCCCATATGAAGGACACAACTGGTGTAGAAGGTCATCATGTTTTCTCTTTTGTTTACACAATTATGCTTGGACTGATAAATCAGGGGCAAAAATAGTGAAGAGATTTTGTGTGTATTAATTTGGGGCTGGGCACCCCGCTGCCAGCTCTTCTATCAATTGGATAAGCGGATGAAGCCACTAGTCCAGGGTGTGAAATCCAATCAACAAGTGAGATAAAGATTCTCTATTTACGCCCTCATGAGCAAAAACAGGAACACAAAGCAGGAATAATTTTGAAGGTTTTAAAGGTAACACATGAGCAATTTTACTTGGAGTGGTGGTTAATTAACGCATATAGGTAGGTAAGGTGGCAACAATGGGAAAACTTTGGTTTTAGGGAGTTGGATGCATGAGTAGAATTCCATACTCAGTACAGGTGGAGGCTAGCAAAAGACTGGGAGCGACAAATCAAGAGAGCATAAGAGCCATAATCATGCATAGAGACATAAACATCATTAATCAAAGCATAAGTGGTACCACAAATTCTAAAACTAAATGATCATAGAGGCTAGTAGTGACTGGTTCATAGTCATAAACATGGTGTGAGCATGCGCCAAGTCAACCAAATAAAACATTCAAAGGAGAATACCGCAAATCTATGCTTCAATATGACAAGAACAACCCACGATTCTTTCAATAGCACATTAAACACTATCAGCTATTTGAGGCTAATCATGCTAATCAATAACTACAAGGCTTTAAAACTGAAATAACATCTAGCATGATATCAAAAAGTTCTAGCCACAGTTTATACAAGCTTCTACTTGCACCGTTAAAAATTCCACTTCAAGCAGCAGTTTCTTTTCCCAACAAGCACCATACAAAATATGTTTTAACAAAAATTGTCTACATGCTAAATAAATAAAACATAAGATTACTCACATAACAATACTAAAACTAACAACTCTGAATAAGAGAAGCAATGAAAACAAGAGCAGAACAGGAATTTTTGCAGTAACTAGAAGAAAAACTAAGAATACTAGCATAGCAAGTATTCAAATGAAAAAGCGTAGCGGTTCTCTCTCCGAAACAAGGATTCTAGGTCCAATGATATTATTGAAGCAAGGAAAACAAAGGAAAACAAAAGAAAAACAAGCAGACCCTCCAAGTAAACTTCATATGTGTAACATCCCAAGTATGAAAATACCCCTAGAATGTTTGATTTCCTGTTTAATTAAAGTATTGCATCATGTCATCATATTTATTTCCTTGTTTGCATTTGTTTACTATTTGTTTTGCATCTGTTTCTATTCTGTTTTCATAATGGAAATTCAAACAATTTCAAATGATGTGTTTCATACTTGTCATGTTACAATCTTGTTTTCAAATAAAAGTTCAATTCAAACAACCTTTTGTTTCCAATTCTTCCATAGTGATCAACTAATAAAATGGTGGTTTTTATTTCAATTAATTAATTCCAAATTGCTTTCAAAATTCAAGTCAAATCTTCAAAGCAGCACCCAATTTGAGTTTATGAAAATCTCCAAAGCAAATCAATTCTTTTGTTCTAATTAATCAATAGGGTTCACCCTATTAAGAAGTTGTTTTCAATAATAATCATTTAAATACTCAAAAACATCTAAATTTGATTTAATTAACAAACAGCAAGTAATTTGAAAACTTTTGAAAAATAAAAGTTAGCAATTAGTTGCTATGTTAAAAACTAACCTAACCATAATTTTTCTCTATTTTTTTACTAACTTAAAACCTACCTTTTCTTCCAATTTGTTTTCTGCAAAAAAAAATAAAATAAACAAAACAAAATTGGAAAAAGAAAAACCAACTCACCTGCGAAGGGGGGAACCAGCCGGCCCAGCCCAACTAGCTACCCGCAGCTGGCCCGGTACCCCTTCGTTCGCAGCCGCCCCCGTCGTCCTCGCGTACGGCAGGGCATCCGCCCATGCCACGTACGCCGCCGTTGCAGAACGACGGCCAGCAGCTGCCACGGCCCCCTATAAGACCCCCTAGGTCTCCGCGCCCTAGCCCTAACCCTAGGACCCCCCCTGTCCCTTCGCGCCGCCGCTGAACTCTCTCTCTCCCGGCGAAATTTCTCCCTCTGAAACTCACCGCTGAGCCTCATCGTAGCCACCTACTCTGAAACCACGATGATCTCCGGCGTTACACTCCTCCTCCCCTCTGGATAGTCGCGGGAACCAGGCCTCCGTACTCTCCTCGACGTCCTCGACATCTTCTCGGGTGCTGTGACCACGCACGTCGACGCCGCCGTCCTCGACAACTCCGGCAGCCGCACTGCACCGAGCCGCGGCGACGACGACATCGGCAGTGAGCACACCTCCTTCCCCCTCGCTGTCCATTTTGCTCGCAAGAACTGGCACACGCACACGCTACACAGCACAACCCCCCTCAGCTCAGCAGCAGAGCAGCTCCGTCCACAGCACCACGGCTCGTCGCCGGCGTCTTCATCGCTGTCAGGGTTCAGTTAACAGCACGCGCGGAAGTTTCAGTTAAGCGCTGGATCTGAAACATAAACTCACAGCGTCGCGTTGTCTGTCGAAACTGACGAAACGACCGCAGTGGTAACGCACCCACTGAGCGCAGCGCAGCGGCCACGGTTCGATCCCCGCAGCGCCACCCTTTTTGGGGATTTTTCCCCTAAGCCGTGGCCCACCTGTGTGTGGGCGTGGTGGCCAGCTGTGCTGCCACGCAGCACCACGTAGGCCCGTGGCCCACTGGCAGAGGCTAGGTTAGATACCAGTGCGGTACCAAAAGTTTTCCAGCACGTTTCTGTTTTAATCCAAGTCCCTCAAAAATTACAGAATGGTCCTAAATTTTAAATTGTTAATAACTTTTGTTTTATAATTCCAAATAACAAAAATAAAATATGTGCACTGCTCTAAATTAAATTTTCTATCTATCTATAGCATTTGTTTCCTGTTTTGAATTTTCCAAATGCAATTCAAATTTGAATTCAAATAATTCAATTGTAATTTGCTAAAATCCATAACTAATTCATACTTAATCCAAATAATGAAAAATAAAATATGTTTTCCATGCTATTTCAAATAACCTTTTCAAATATAAATTGTGTTTCATGGTTTGAATAATTAAAATTGCTTAAATAATTTAATCCTTGTTAAATTCATTTAAATTTGATAAAATCATATCTTGCTCCAATTAAATTATTTTTGAACATGCAAAATATGTTTTCAAACTAGAAAAGTATAAACTTTTCAAATATGCATTTGAAATTATGTTTTGAACAAATAAAATTCAAATAAAATTCATACTTGTTTTAAATTCATTTAAAACTTGTTTATTATTGTTTAAGTCATAATAAATTCATCCTAATTCCTTTTTCAATAATTGAAACATGTAATCCAACTAAAATTTTGTGTTCTTTTCAAATATGAATTTTGTTAATTGTTTTGAACACTTTAACTTGATGAAAACAACAATTGCTCGTGTGACATCTTTAAGTAACCCAAATTTTCCAAACTTAATAAATATTTTCCAAACTTGTTAAATTCCTTTACCACTTGCATCTATTGTTGTTATTTTGTTGTTATCATCATGCATGCATCATGCTAAGCAAACTTTCACATGGTAATGACTTGTAGATCATTTGTTTCCACTTAATTCATGGACTCTTGCCATATCCAATCCAATTGCATATGGGTCCATTTAAATTGTGTTACCATGTTAGCTAGTTTATTTTGATGCAACCATTAACTTGACATGCATCATCCCATGATTGTGCACTATGCCATGATATTGATTGTCTATCTTTCTGCATTGTCTGTTTGCTTCTTCTCGGATAGACGACGACGTTGATACCGACGATCCTTACGACACCCCTTCTGAGGATCTAGCTCAGTACCAGGCTACTGGGTTTGCAGGCAAGTTATCACTCACATGAACCACTGTGTTCCTTTCAACGTTGGTTACCGATACTTTCCGTTGTCTATTTTGCTAGCCCTATGTGTAGTTGTTTCTGTTACGAACCTATCACATGAATCCCTTAACCCTGATATTGCCTCACCTCCCCTCCTACAACCCCATTGTTTGAGCCAGTGTCTTACTAGCATGCTTAGGTTGCTTTGCTCGAGTCTGTTACCCATTACTTTCTGTTATTATTATTCTATTATGTTCTGGGGGCTCGATGTTAATCAATCAACCTGTTAATAATAATATGCTGATAAGGCACCGGCAGGAGGCCCTGTGTGGTTTTGAAGCCTGCTAGTGTCGACCCTAATAGGAAAAGGGTCTTGTCTACTGATCCATGATGAGCGCACTACCCGCATGTGGGAAGCGAGTATGGGCGCCCCCCCTCAATTTGATTCGATTCGCATCTCGTCCAAATCGCCTCATTTAGTTCGTGTTTTCCATTTGCCGCATGCATGTTTTTGCGAGCCCAGCGCAGGGTGGAACTTTTGTAGTCGGCATATAGGGGGACACGTTCTTAGAGTGCTATGAGGGTCCATTTTCTTCTGGGCTCGATTAGCCGTGCGCCCAAGGTGCTTTGGGCTTGATGCGAAGAAGAGTTGGGTTGTGTTGAGTACCCCGCTTGGTGGGAGGCATCCCATCTGGCGGGTTATTCTTACGTGTACGGCCAAATTGGTGCACCCCTGCAGGGATAAATCTTCTCGAGAAGCCGTGTTTTCCGCGGTTATGGTTGACTTGGTGAAAGTACTGGCTAACAAGTACTCAGAACAACTTACACCTAACTAATGCTAACTTGACTAGTAATAGAATTATTGACACAACAACTTGATCCATTATTCATTAATCCAACTGTGTGAGTTATCCTCGGATTGCTTCTTTGGAAAAGGGGCGAGATCCAGGATGGGTTTGTTTGATGTTATCTTTCAGTTGGTTACTTTACGATATCTCATCTCCTTTTCTGTTAGCTGGAAGTTGTAGTGTTTCTGTAGTTGGTTAGCGCAGCCAGTTGCAGCATCTTTTATATCCCCTTCCTTCCGTTGAACCCAAGGCATCTGTACTTGGTGTTGACGGGTTACACTTTGGTGAACTGTGAGTCTTGCTTGCCAGTACGTTGTTGTACTGACCCCTTTGGGGCTGTGGTTTCCGCAGACTACGCTTACGAGGATCCAGGTGACGGCTACTACGTGGAGTTTGACGAGGCTGCTGACGAGTAGATAGCGGACCCGGGCAGGATCCGAGACCTACGTGGATGGGCTCCGTCTTTCTTTCATTTCCCGGCTTCTTAAGCCTATTTGGATTTGTCTGTACTCAGACCCCCTTTGAATGCTTCCGCTGAGTTGTAATGATGTTATGTTGGGACATGTGTCCTCTGGATGATTGTATCTGCTATTCTCTGCCCTAGTGAGGGCCAGTTGCAACTTATTTTAATATTTTGTGTCTTACAGATATGTTGTGTTATCATTTCGTTTAACGCCGTTGACGTACCATGTGTGTATGGTATGAAGTACGTCAATGGTAGTACCTTTGATTCCTATGGGATAGTTTACATCGACGGTGGATAGTAGAGTTTGGTTGTCGCACATAAGTGCTGGCCTACTCGTAAGAGGATGCGGGAGCAGTTAAGCCCCGTAATCCATTCATCTACTATTCAGTTCGTATGGTGAGTATCCTTTAGAAGTCCGGGTGCGACAAATGGTATCAGAGCCTGTCTGCCTGTAGGATCCCTTTTTACTGGTCGCAGTGGAGTCTAGAAACTATTTTGTAGCTATATAGGAAAAATGAAACGTGAGAGTAGGAATTCTGCCATTTTTCTTTTTTCCCCACCCACCCACCCTTTTCTGGTAAGGAACTGCAACGTTGTTTTCTCTTCTCACCCAAACTTTCAAGTTAGGATTTCACGTGTTTTGGGTTCTCCATAGTACCTCAGGAGTTTTGGTCTCGTTTTCTCGATGTTGCTTCGATATCCTGTTCTTTTAAAGAACCTTTCGTCCGTTGAAATCTTGTTGTTGTTTTCCTCTTCATTTCTTCTACCGACGTCTAATCAAAACCTCCCAAATCATCTGCAGATGGATCTCAGGTTCTACCCGCAGGTGGTTCGGATGACTCGCTGTGAGAGCACCGCCGGTTATCCGGAGATGGTGAGGGACATGGTCACGTATCTGGGGTTCCATTGGGCACCAGAGTACCAGGTCTACGAGCAGCAGCGAGAGTTTGACCAGACCTACTACCAGGCTATCGTCTATATTCTGTCAGATGATGGCATGAGCATAGCACACCGCTACGAGGCAGTAGGTTCCACAGTGCATATGGCCGTGCAGCAGGCAGCTTACGTGGGTCTCACCGTCCTTCGTGCTGACTACTGGGGGTTTGATGATTCTATCTATCGCCACATCCCCCGTGGTTACATCACCGCAGCGGGAGCCCACTTCACTCTCTACGACAACCTGGATGTCTACGAGCATGATAGCTCCAGGCTGCACACCACCGCTCAGTTTGTGAGGTACAGTGACACAGTCGCCACCACACTTTCTCAGGAGTTGGCCTCAGTCAGAGAGCAGCTCTACCTTGCTCTGACTCGTCTGGCGATGTACACCACAGACTTTGTTGGAGATGAGCGCTTTGCACGTTTCCAGCAGCCAGTTGGTCATACTCTGCCAGATGCTGGAGGTTACGAGCCGATCAGAGGTCCACTACTCCACCTCGGTGCTGGTTACACAGGGATTCCCCGCTTTGGAGCACAGGGATTCGATGCTATGTACTTCACCACCCCGAGAGTCGCTCTCAGAGCAGTTCCACTCTACGTGGATCGTCGATCTACTTACTTTCGTGGGATTCCTCCTCACCGCATCTCTCGCCGTACTACTCACCGCCGTCCTGCGTGATGAGCATGGGAGTACCGATGTATCCATTCCTAGCTATGTTTAGTTATCCTTTGGTATTCGAACCATTTATGGTGTGTTGGATATTCTGATGTATTTGAACATGTGATGATGTACCTGTTGGTTATCTATTCATGCGTCGGAATAATCTATCTTTCGGTTACCAAGTCTATCCTTTTCTATTGTTGTGCTAAAATGCTTTTCCGTTCAGGATGCCGCCAACAAGGAACACCCCGCCTGAGCCACCTCCGATCACGGAGCTGTTGACTCAGATGACTCAGGTCGTGGCGCAGATGGCCCAGTTCCAGGCTAATCAGCACAACAACCAGAATGCTCCACGGGTCAACATCAAGGAGTTCCTTAGTCTGAGCCCAAAAGCTTTCGTGGCAACACGCGAGCCTCTGGATGCTGATGACTGGATCCGTGACATAGCCAGGACTCTGGAGATTGCACATGTGGCTGAGGAAGACAAGGTCAAGTATGCCACCTACCTGCTGAAGGGTCAGGCAGCTTCTTGGTGGGAGAACTACCAGACCATGAGAGCTGGCTATCCTATCACCTGGGGCTGTTTCAAGGAAGCCTTCCTGAAGCACCACATCCCAGATGGTCTTATGGAAAGGATGCGTGAAGAGTTCTGCTCTTTTAAGCAGGGCAAGCTGGACGTTATCAGCTATCAGACTGAGTTCAATCGCCTCGCTCGATACGCTGGTGACGAAGTGTCCACTGAGGCCAAGAAGATGGCAAGGTTCCGCCGAGGTTTTAACCCGGAACTGAAGTACGCTCTCACAAATGTCAAGTGCAAGGACTTCGAGGAGCTCGTGAACACCGCGCTCAATGAGGAAAATGGGCGCAAGGCGTTCGAGGAGTCTCGTAAGCACTCCCGTGAGGGTGGTTCCTCCTCCAACATGACCACCCCTCCGCAGAAGCGCCGCATCTGGGTGCCAAATGGTGCTGTCACTCGGGCTCCATATGCCCAAGCTTCTCC
The DNA here is from genome assembly GCA_028641055.1 of Alopecurus myosuroides. NCBI lineage: Eukaryota > Viridiplantae > Streptophyta > Magnoliopsida > Poales > Poaceae > Alopecurus > Alopecurus myosuroides. Next base: position 313,061,680 of record CM054062.1, on the reverse strand, counting down.
AGGCTTTGCTCCCCGCCCACCCAACCTATCTCAGATGCATGGTCAGAGGGTTCCAATGGGGCAGCCAAGGCCAGGCACTCCTCGTGTCGTCACTTGCTACAAGTGCAAGGAGACTGGACACTACGCTGATAAGTGCACTCAGAGGCAGCTACCTCCACCTCCTCGCCCCAACACCAACCAGGCAATGGTTTGTGCTCCTCCGGCTAAAGCCTTCAACTCCAACAACATGCCTGTCGGGAGGACCGCGAGGGTGAATCATATCAAGGCCGACAAACCTGAGGAAGCTGCTGACGTCGTTCTCGGTATATTACCCGTAAACTCTTTTCCAGCTAAAGTGTTGTTTGATACCGGAGCATCGCATTCTTCTGTGTCAAAGATCTTTGCAAAAGCATACAACCTAGTTCTGGTTCCACTAAGCAATCAAATCACTGTTCACTCTCCGGGACCGCAAATGTTGACTTCCAAGATAAGTATGGACAATCAGATCCTAATTGGAGGTCGCATATTCCTTGCTTCACTCATGTTACTGGGAAATTCTGACATTGATGTCATTCTGGGCATGGATTGGTTTAAGGCCAACAAAGCTAAAATTGACTGTGCTAACAAGTCAATAACTCTGTTCCATCCAGTTGGCCAGATAGTCTATTCTCCATATGAATCAAGTTATGTTCAGCTGTTCAACCTCGATGCTAAACCTCTTCCTGCAATTGAGAATGTTCTGGTGGTTTGTGAATTCCCTGACGTCTTTCCAGAAGAATTGCCAGGAATGCCTCCGGACAGAGCGGTTGAGTTCGTGATCGAGCTTGAACCAGGTACTGCTCCAATCTCTAAGCATCCATACAAGATAGCTCCTCCTGAACTGAAATTGTTGAAGGAGCAAATCGATATGTACATGGAGAAAGGTTACATTCAGCCTAGTTCCTCCGCTTGGGGTTGCCCAACTCTGTTCGTAGCCAAGAAGGATCAAACAAAAAGACTCGTGGTTGACTATCGTCCTCTCAACGAGAAAACCATCAAAAACAAGTATCCAATTCCTCGTATCGATGATCTTTTTTATCAACTTGCTGGAGCCTCAATATTCTCAAAGTTGGACTTGAGGATGGGTTACCATCAGATAAAGATCAGAAAGGAAGATATTCCATAAACAGCTTTCACCACTCGGTACGGTCTATATGAATACACCGTCATGTCCATTGGTCTCACCAATGCACCGGCGACCTTCTCAAGACTCATGAATTCTGTCTTCCATGAATACCTCGACAAGTTCGTTGTGGTATATCTTGATGATATTCTTGTCTACTCAAAATCCGAGGAAGAGCATGGAGAACATTTTCGTCTCACTCTCATGAAACTTCGCGAGCATCGTCTATATGCCAAGTTCTCCAAATGTGACTTCTGGATTCCAGAAGTTGCTTATCTTGGTCATATCATCTCTGCCAAGGGCATAGCCATTGACCCGGAAAAGGTTAAGGCAATTGTTGATTGGAAACCTCCTAAGACGGTGAAGCAAGTCAGAAGTTTTCTTGGCTTGGCTAGCTATTGTCGTCGTTTCGTCCAAAACTTCTCCAAGATTGCTAAACCTCTCACTGATCTCACAAAGTAGGACAAGAAGTTTGTTTGGTCTCCACAGTGTGATGAAAGTTTCAATCTCCTGAAGACTAAACTCACTTCCACACCTGTTCTGGTTGGCCCAGATACTACCAAACCTTTCCAGATTTTCTGCGATGCATCTCTCCAAGGTCTAGGAGCAGTTCTTATGCAAGAACGTCAAGTTGTGGCTTATGCTTCACGTCAGTTGAATGCACATGAGCAAAACTATCCCACTCATGACCTAGAACTTGCAGCAGTTGTGTTTGCCCTCAAGAAATGGAGGCAATACTTGTTGGGTAACAAAACTGAAATCTTTTCCGATCATAAGAGTCTGAAATACATCTTCACTCAACCAGATCTGAACCTCAGGCAAAGGAGATGGATTGAAAAGATTAAATACTTTGATCTCACCATTTCTTACACTCCAGGCAAGGCTAATGCTATGGCCGATGCTCTCAGTCGCAAGTCCTATTGCAATAATCTCATGATCATGGAAAGCCAACCTCCACTTCATGAAGAATTCCAGAAGCTGAACCTTGGTCTTGTTCCTCAAGGTTATCTTGCTAGCTTGACAGCCACTCCAACTCTCGAGGACAAGATTCGTTCTGAACAACTTTGTGATGCTGAAATCAAGAAGATTGTAGAGCACATCAAAGAGGGCAACGATAAATTCAAGTCCTTCTCAATTGATGACAAAGGAGCTGTGTTCTTTGAAGGACGCATTGCAGTTCCTCAGATTCAAAGTCTCAAAGATATCATTCTCAAGGAGGCTCATGAAACTCCTCTCTCCATCCACCCTGGAAGTACAAAGATGCACCAAGATCTCAAAACTCTGTACTGGTGGTCTGGCATGAAACGTGAAATTGCTCAATACGTTTCTGAATGCGACGTTTGTCAACGTGTTAAGGCAGTTCATCAGAAAACAGCCGGTCTTCTCCAACCTCTGAAAATTCCTGAGTGGAAGTGGGACATGATTGAAATGGACTTCGTTACTGGGTTTCCAAAGTCCAAGAAGGGCAACGATGCAATCTTCGTTGTTATTGATCGTCTCACTAAGGTAGCTCACTTCTTTGCTGTCAAAGAAACTATCTCAGCTAGCCAGTTAGCAGAGCTCTACACAGCAAATATTGTTCCTCTTCATGGTGTTCCATTGGAAATAAGCTCAGACCGTGGAAGTATCTTCACTTCTCATTTCTGGAAGAGTTTTCAAGAAGCATTGGGCACTAAACTTCTGTTCAACACAGCTTATCACCCTCAGTCTAAGGGGCAAGTCGAAAGAGTCAATCAGATTCTCGAGGATATGCTCAGAGCATGTGGTCTCTCCTTTGGCATGAAATGGGAGGATTGCCTTCCATATGCTGAATTCTCTTACAACAACAGCTACCAGGCAAGCCTAGGCATGGCACCATTTGAAGCACTCTATGGCCGCAGATGCAGGAGTCCAATCAATTGGTCTGGAGCTGGTGAACGTTCACTCTTAGGCCCTGACATTGTTAAGGAAGCCGAAGAGAAAGTTCGAATCGTTCGTGACAATCTCAAGATTGCTCAGTCTCGTCAGAAGAGTTACTATGACAGCAAGCACCGGGACATGGTCTATGCACCTGGTGACAAAGCATATCTCCGTGTAACTCCCCTCAGAGGCACTCATCGTTTTGGTGTGAGAGGAAAGCTTGCACCAAGATACATTGGTCCTTTCAACATTCTCTCAAGGCGTGCGGAAAATGCCTATCGTCTTGAACTTCCAGAAAAGCTATCCAAGGTGCACGATGTGTTTCACGTGTCACAGCTCAAGAAGTGTTTCAAAGATCCAGATCGTGCAGTTGATCATGATTCCATCGAACTTCAAGATGATCTCTCTTATGAGGAGCACCCTATTCGTATTCTCGATGAGGCCGAGCGTAAGACTCGCAACAAGAGCACCAAGTTCTTGAAAATGCAGTGGTCGCATCATTCCGATAAAGAGGCAACGTGGGAGACCGAAGAGGATCTTCGCAAGAAGTATCCGGACCTTTCTCTTCTCTGTAAGGAATCTCGGGGCGCGATTCCTTCAAGGGGGGGGGGGCGTTTTGTAACATCCCAAGTATGAAAATACCCCTAGAATGTTTGATTTCCTGTTTAATTAAAGTATTGCATCATGTCATCATATTTATTTCCTTGTTTGCATTTGTTTACTATTTGTTTTGCATCTGTTTCTATTCTGTTTTCATAATGGAAATTCAAACAATTTCAAATGATGTGTTTCATACTTGTCATGTTACAATCTTGTTTTCAAATAAAAGTTAAATTCAAACAACCTTTTGTTTCCAATTCTTCCATAGTGATCAACTAATAAAATGGTGGTTTTTATTTCAATTAATTAATTCCAAATTGCTTTCAAATTCAAGTCAAATCTTCAAAGCAGCACCCAATTTGAGTTTATGAAAATCTCCAAAGCAAATCAATTCTTTTATTCTAATTAATCAATAGGGTTCACCCTATTAAGAAGTTGTTTTCAATAATAATCATTTAAATACTCAAAAACATCTAAATTTGATTTAATTAACAAACAGCAAGTAATTTGAAAACTTTTGAAAAATAAAAGTTAGCAATTAGTTGCTATGTTAAAAACTAACCTAACCATAATTTTTCTCTAATTTTTTACTAACTTAAAACCTACCTTTTCTTCCAATTTGTTTTCTGCAAAAAAAAAAACAAAAAAAAATTGGAAAAAGAAAAACCAACTCACCTGCGAAGGGGGGAACCAGCCGGCCCAGCCCAACTAGCTACCCGCAGCTGGCCCGGTACCCCTTCTTTCGCAGCCGCCCCCGTCGTCCTCGCGTACGGCAGGGCATCCGCCCATGCCACGTACGCCGACGTTGCAGAACGACGACCAGCAGCTGCCACGGCCCCCTATAAGACCCCCTAGGTCTCCGCGCCCAAGCCCTAACCCTAGGACCCCCCTGTCCCTTCGCGCCGCCGCTGAACTCTCTCTCTCGCGGCGAAATTTCTCCCTCTGAAACTCACCGCTGAGCCTCACCGTAGCCACCTACTCTGAAACCACGATGATCGCCGGCGTTACACTCCTCCTCCCCTCTGGATAGTCGCGGGAACCAGGCCTCCGTACTCTCCTCGACGTCCTCGACATCTTCTCGGGTGCTGTGACCACGCACGTCGACGCCGCCGTCCTCGACAACTCCGGCAGCCGCACTGCACCGAGCCGCGGCGACGACGACATCGGCAGTGAGCACACCTCCTTCCCGCTCGCTGTCCTTTTTGCTCGCAAGCACTGGCACGCGCACACGCTACACGGCACAACCCCCCTCAGCTCAGCAGCAGAGCAGCTCCGTCCACAGCACCACGGCTCGTCGCCGGCGTCTTCATCGCTGTCAGGGTTCAGTTAACAGCACGCGCGAAAGTTTCAGTTAAGCGCTGGATCTGAAACATAACCTCACAGCGTCGCGTTGTCTGTCGAAACTGACGAAACGACCGCAGTGGTAACGCACCCACTGAGCGCAGCGCAGCGGCCACGGTTCGATCCCCACAGCGCCACCCTTTTTGGGGATTTTTCCCCTAAGCCGTGGCCCACCTGTGTGTGGGCGTGGTGGCCAGCTGTGCTGCCACGCAGCACCACGTAGGCCCGTGGCCCACTGGCAGAGGCTAGGTTAGATACCAGTGCGGTACCAAAAGTTTTCCAGCACGTTTCTGTTTTAATCCAAGTCCCTCAAAAATTACAGAATGGTCCTAAATTTTAAATTGTTAATAACTTTTATTTTATAATTCCAAATAACAAAAATAAAATATGTGCACTGCTCTAAATTAAATTGTCTATCTATCTATAGCATTTGTTTCCTGTTTTGAATTTTCCAAATGCAATTCAAATTTGAATTCAAATAATTCAATTGTAATTTGCTAAAATCCATAACTAATTCATACTTAATCCAAATAATGAAAATAAAATATGTTTTCCATGCTATTTCAAATAACCTTTTCAAATATAAATTTTGTTTCATGGTTTGAATAATTAAAATTGCTTAAATACTTTAATCCTTGTTAAATTCATTTAAATTTGATAAAATCATATCTTGCTCCAATTAAATTATTTTTGAACATGCAAAATATGTTTTCAAACTAGAAAAGTATAAACTTTTCAAATATGCATTTGAAATTATGTTTTGAACAAATAAAATTCAAATAAAATTCATACTTGTTTTAAATTCATTTAAAACTTGTTTATTATTGTTTAAGTCATAATAAATTCATCCTAATTCCTTTTTCAATAATTGAAACATGTAATCCAACTAAAATTTTGTGTTCTTTTCAAATATGAATTTTGTTAATTGTTTTGAACACTTTAACTTGATGAAAACAACAATTGCTTGTGTGACATCTTTAAGTAACCCAAATTTTCCAAACTTGTTAAATTCCTTTACCACTTGCATCTATTGTTGTTATTTTGTTGTTATCATCATGCATGCATCATGCTAAGCAAACTTTCACATGTTAATGACTTGTAGATCATTTGTTTCCACTTAATTCATGGACTCTTGCCATATGCAATCCAATTGCATATGGGTCCATTTAAATTGTGTTACCATGTTAGCTAGTTTATTTTGATGCAACCATTAACTTGACATGCATCATCCCATGATTGTGCACTATGCCATGATATTGAGTGTCTATCTTTCTGCATTGTCTGTTTGCTTCTTCTCGGATAGACGACGACGTTGATATCGACGATCCTTACGACACCCCTTCTGAGGATCTAGCTCAGCACCAGGCTACTGGGTTTGCAGGCAAGTTATCACTCACATGAACCACTGTGTTCCTTTCAACGTTGGTTACCGATACTTTCCGTTGTCTATTTTGCTAGCCCTATGTGTAGTTGTTTCTGTTACGAACCTATCACATGAATCCCTTAACCCTGATATTGCCTCACCTCCCCTCCTACAACCCCATTGTTTGAGCCAGTGTCTTACTAGCATGCTTAGGTTGCTTTGCTCGAGTCTGTTACCCATTACTTTCTGTTATTATTATTCTATTATGTTCTGGGGGCTCGATGTTAATCAATCAACCTGTTAATAATAATATGCTGATAAGGCACCGGCAGGAGGCCCTGTGTGGTTTTGAAGCCTGCTAGTGTCGACCCTAATAGGAAAAGGGTCTTGTCTACTGATCCATGATGAGCGCACTACCCGCATGTGGGAAGCGAGTATGGGCACCCCCCTCAATTTGATTCGATTCGCATCTCGTCCAAATCGCCTCATTTAGTTCGTGTTTTCCATTTGCCGCATGCATGTTTTTGCGAGCCCAGCGAAGGGTGGAACTTTTGTAGTCGGCATATAGGGGGACACGTTCTTAGAGTGCTATGAGGGTCCATTTTCTTCTGGGCTCGATTAGCCGTGCGCCCAAGGTGCTTTGGGCTTGATGCGAAGAAGAGTTGGGTTGTGTTGAGTACCCCGCTTGGTGGGAGGCATCTCATCTGGCGGGTTATTCTTACGTGTACGACCAAATTGGTGCACCCCTGCAGGGATAAATCTTCTCGAGAAGCCGTGTTTTCCGCGGTTATGGTTGACTTGGTGAAAGTACTGGCTAACAAGTACTCAGAACAACTTACACCTAACTAATGCTAACTTGACTAGTAATAGACTTATTGACACAACAACTTGATCCATTATTCATTAATCCAACTGTGTGAGTTATCCTCAGATTGCTTCTTTGGAAAAGGGGCGAGATCCAGGATGGGTTTGTTTGATGTTATCTTTCAGTTGGTTACTTTACGATATCTCATCTCCTTTTCTGTTAGCTGGAAGTTGTAGTGTTTCTGTAGTTGGTTAGCGCAGCCAGTTGCAGCATCTTTTATATCCCCTTCCTTCCGTTGAACCCAAGGCATCTGTACTTGGTGTTGACGGGTTACACTTTGGTGAACTGTGAGTCTTGCTTGCCAGTACGTTGTTGTACTGACCCCTTTGGGGCTGTGGTTTCCGCAGACTACGCTTACGAGGATCTAGGTGACGGCTACTACGTGGAGTTTGACGAGGCTGCTGACGAGTAGATATCGGACCCGGGCAGGATCCGAGACCTACGTGGATGGGCTCCGTCTTTCTTTCATTTCCCGGCTTCTTAAGCCTATTTGGATTTGTCTGTACTCAGACCCCCTTTGAATGCTTCCGCTGAGTTGTAATGATGTTATGTTGGGACATGTGTCCTCTGGATGATTGTATCTGCTATTCTCTGCCCTAGTGAGGGCCAGTTGCAACTTATTTTAATCTTTTGTGTCTTAGAGATATGTTGTGTTATCATTTCGTTTAACGCCGTTGACGTACCATGTGTGTATGGTATGAAGTACGTCAATGGTAGTACCTTTGATTCCTATGGGATAGTTTACATCGACGGTGGATAGTAGAGTTTGGTTGTCGCACATAAGTGCTGGCCTACTCGTAAGAGGATGCGGGAGCAGTTAAGCCCCGTAATCCATTCATCTACTATTCAGTTCGTACGGTGAGTATCCTTTAGAAGTCCGGGTGCGAAAATATGATATGACCGAATAAAAATATAGTTTCACGAGAAGTGACATGATAGATAGTTGATGAAGAAGGGGATGCCTTGGGCATCTCACACAACATGTAGAATTACATAAATATGATCTCGATCATGTAGGGCAGCTCACGAGATCTAAACATGAGGTCCAAAGTGGACAAGACAACCATCTAGCTACTGCCATGGACCCGTAGTCCAGGGATGAACTACTCACGCATCAGTTTGGAGGAGGGCATGGTGGTGTAGACCCCTCCGGTGACGAATTCTGTTCCCGGCAGGGTGCCGGGGAGAGCTCTAGAACCCACCTGATCTCGGATGACGATGACGGCGGCCTCGGTTGTTTCCTGGGATGAAGTCATATATTTTTAGGGTTGACGTATCGGGGGGTATAAATAGGCGAAAGGGTAATCGCGGTGGAGACCCGAGGGCCCCACACCACCCATGGTGCGGCCAGGGGCGTCGCCTTATGGGGTGCCCCCTGTGGCCCCCTCCGGGCCTCTTCGGGACTCCGTGGAACCTTCGGGAATTCTAGGACCTCTGGACTTCAAATTTTCCAATTCCGAGAATATTTCCAGAACAACTTTTCTGAAACTAAAAACAGCAGAAAACAGGAAACTGGCTGTATGGCATCTTGTCAATAGGTTAGTCCGGAAAATTGATAAAAATGACATAAAGTGTATAGCAAACATGTAGAAAAAAACATGGAACATCAGAAATTAAGGATATGTTTATGACATATCAACACCCCCAAGCTTAGTTCCTACTCGTGCTTGAGTAGGTAAATGATAAAAAACACATAATTTTTGAGGTGACATGCTACCAACATAAACTTGATCATCAATAATGTAAAAGCATAAGTAAGCTGAGATAATAGAACTTCAACACAATCATGGTAAATAGAATTTTAACAATAAAGGATAGCAATCACCTTGCATCATGAGAAGTAACACAAATAAAAGATCATGAATAACAACGCAACAAAGATATACGTTTGTTTCAAGTATAGAGAAAACATGGCAAAGTGATATTTTGCTCGTCCTTAAGAGTGGGGAAAAACATAAATGCCAGGACACCTTCAAAGTTTATGAGGGAGACTAGAAAAAATAATTAGAGAACAAACAATAACACATCATGAATCAATTTATAATGTTTCTGGGACAAATGAACATTAAACTCAGAATGGAAACTATGCTCTCTCAACTGTGCATAAAGTTAGAATATGGAGACTCAACATAAAAGTAGAAGAATGGTCCCTCACAGAGGGAAGCAGGGATCAACTCATGTGCTAGAGCTTTTTATTTTGTTAAACAGAGGTATAAATGTTTTGACAATCCTCCAATCCATTTTTACACAAACCATGGCTAATCGAATCCTCGGTTGCATGCCAAAAATCACATACCGTGGTGGAGTGTCTACTTCTTTTGAGAGGTGTATGCTTATGTCAACGAATGGTAAAGAGAAAATACAGTACGTCACAAGCCAACTAGACTTCACAAGAGAGGACCCCATAAAAGGAAGCATCTGGGTAGAAGGTCATCCCTCTTTCTCTTTTGTTTACACAATTATGCTTTGACTAATAAACCAGGGGCAAAAATAGTGAAGAGAATTTGTTGTTATTAATTTAGGGCTGGGCACCCCCGCTGCCAGCTCTTCTATCATTGGATAAGAGTATGAAGCCACTAGTCCAGGGTGTGAAAGTCCAATCAACAAGTGAGATAAAGATTCTCTATTTACATCCTCATGAGCTAAATCGGGAGCACAAAACAGGAGTAAATTTGAAAGTTTTAAAGGTAACACATGAGCAATTTTCTTTCGAGTGGCGGTTAAATACCACTTGTAGGTAGGTATGGTGGACACATTTGTCACTCTTTGGCTTTTGGGAGTTGGATGCACGAGTAAAATTCCATACTCAGCACAGGTGGAGGCTAGCAAAAGACTGGGAGCGACAAATCAAGAGAGCATAAGAGCCATAATCATGCATAGCGACATAAACATCATTAATCAAAGCATAAGTGATGGAGGGATAATAACCCGGAAGGCCAACTCCAAGGTGTAACCCGGCCCAAGGGACACGGCGCAGGATCCGGCTAAGGATAACGAAACTTCTGGAAGGCCCAAAGTTTGTAGGCCTCGTAACCCGGATTGTGGGTTGCGGCAAGGAAAGCTAGGTCTTGTAAGCAGTGTCCGGGTAGGATTCAGGGTGCGCCTTGGAAGGCAAGTCAGGAGGGTACGGTGCTTTATAAACTGACCCCTGAGTTTAGTTTGGAGAGATCTAAGAACCCTAGCAATATCGCTTGATATCGAGCATCCGGTGTAACCCGAGAGTTGAGTTATTATATCAAGATCGGTGACTCGGCGACTTTGATTGCCGGCTTCCAGATCGATTATCATCATGTTTTCCTCTGAGATAAACCCTCTCCCAAACGCCTGTGTCGTCTTGCCCCAAGATCAGTTACCCCCGGTAACGTCTGCCGTGATTATCCCACGACAGTTGGCGCCCACCGTGGGGCCTGCGTCCAAAGGTGTTTACATCACGGGAGAAGCTCGGAAGAACATGGAGAATCTCGTCATAGGCGAGATCTACGTCGACCACGAAGGAGAGAAGATGGTGGACGATTCTGGCTGGGGGCTAGAGTCGGATCACCTCGAATCCGGATCCGTCGTGACAATCGGTCGGATCAGCGTCTTCATCGGTATGGTATGTACTTCCGGTTCGATCCCTGACAATTTTGGATCTGATTCTGTGTCAGGGGAGGCTACCTATATCCAATCAGATAGAGAAGAATCAATTGGAACAACAGATCAGATAGAAGAACCCATCACGAAGGGGGAACAGCCGGAGGAGCCAGCATGGACCCCGCGTGACCGGGTCGGTGGAGAGGATGATACCGAGTCTATCCGGGATCTGCTGGAGAACCGGTATGAGGAGAATAACAGTGAAGAAGAACAGCATGAATTCACACGAAGCATCGTACGCCGAGTTGCAGTCTACACGGCTCCCGCGGCCAACCTCAACCAAGAGAATGCGACCGCGGCCGCAGTCGGGACGGCTCAGGCATTGGCCCAGCAGCAGGGCGCGGCTAACGGAAACCCGGTTCTGGCTCGGGTTGATGGAGAATCGGCATCGGTGACCAGCCGCCCAGCAGACGAGGAGTTGCACGCAAATACGTTCGGATTCCTGGGAAGCCGGACGCCAGGGGCGGGTCCTTCGAACCCGCGTCACCCGGCCCTATTCGATAATAATCTGATCCTAGACCCCACGGTTCTTGCTACGGTTATCACTCCAGAAAACGCAGCAGAACGTGTCAGGGATCTGGATGTGGCTCGTCGTGCGTTGGAACAGCAAAGAAAGCAAGTGGAAGTTGAGAGACAAGGGATGGTTACACGTCAACGCGAGCTGGATGCACTGGAAACCCGGCTCCGAGAGGAAACATCTAGAGTACATCAAAGGCATCAAACCAGATTACCAGCAACGGGTGGGGTTATTAATCCGGCTGCTTTATTTATCACACCTCAGGATCAGCCGATACCAGTGGTGAACCAGGGAACCGCACCCCAGCCGGCAACAGCGGGAGCACATCCGGCAAATGAGCAGGCCGGGTTACCCCTACCACAGACTAGAGTCACAACCGACAACGATCTGCCACCACCGCCACCATCACGATTTCGCACACCAGCAGGTCACTACAACAATCCCATGGACAACGTGTATGCAGCAACACTCGCATTGAATCAAATCCCCGTAGGAGAGTCGCCCCATGCAGAGAAGACCCGGCAAGCGATCGATCTGTTGCACACTGCGGTGGCGCAGCAAGCCAATTATCCGGATCATAGAAGTGGGATGCACGGGACGCCATACGCCAGTCAGCAGCAAGGGAATATCCAAACAAGTTCAGCACGGCGGAGGGAAGAGCAGCAGCAAATGCCGCCTCCTCCCCGCGTTCAGGCAGCATCAGCAGCACAGGCTATTGTGGATAGTTCCAGGGCTCGGAGGGCCGGGGCCGGGTCTGCAGCGCATGGACTACTTGCAGCGCCGCGCCCAGCTGAGCCCCCCGCTGGATCACACGTTTCTCGAGCAAGGCCGGCCTCGACCATTCTTGCAGGACCCAAGTGTCTCTCGGACAACATCAGAGCTGAAACTTACCCGGAAAAATTCAAAGAGCCAGGAAAAGTAGTGAATTACGAACCAACTATGGATCCAGAAACATGGCTAAGCAGTTATGAGATGGCAATGTCGATTCGCAATGCATCCGAGAATCTCCAAGCCAAGTTCATGTACTTGATGATGTCAGAAGGAGCAGCAAAGTTATGGTTCACCAATCTGCCGGAAAGGTCGATCAAGTCCTGGGAGGAATTGAAGACCGCGTTTGTCAAGCACTTTCATGGGACGTGCAGAAAATTGTTCACTATTGATGATCTAGAGCGATGCGTTCAGAAGAAGGGAGAGTCGGCGCGCAGTTGGGTGCGCCGGGTTATGGAGATACTTCACTCGTCCACAGATATTCAGCCCAAGGATGCACTACAAGCTATGGCAAAACATGCAAGTATATACCTTTAGTGCAAAAGTTAACTCGCATGAAATCCAGTCGGAATGCGTCGGAGGTTACAATGGGAGAATTGATGGATGCGTGCAACAAACACGCTGCAACAAATACTACAGAGGAGGAAGTTGATGACAAGAAGGCAAAAGCAAACACAAGTAATAGCGGAAGATCCGGCAATGGATCAGCACCGGGTAATAACGGAAATAGCCAGAACAAGCGCCCGTTTGAAGGAGGCTCCGAGTTTGTCGCCAACACAGAGGCCGGGTCTTCGAGACCCAGATCTGAAGGGAATTTTAACACTGGAAATCACAATGGAGGACACTATCAAGGGCCTCCAAGGCCAGGTAACAGTTGGGACATCTTTAGAATGGCATGCCCAAAGCACAGCAGGAACGGCAAGCCGGCTAATCACTCCTTGGAGCAATGCGCCGACTTACAAAGGTGGAAGAACGAGGAAGTGAACAGAGCCATGCGAGGTGCGGGTCGGGGAGGAGGACCGGGTCAGGGTGGAAACCCGAGCAACGGCCCACCCCCAGCCGGTAACCCGGCAGCCGGAAATCAAGGCAACAATCAAGGGGGAGCTGGAGGTTTCCAGGCCAACCCCAAACAGTTGGGTCAATATAACGTGCATACTACAGGAGGTTCCAACAAGGATAAAAAGATACTGAAGCAAGCGGTCAACTCAATCTCTTTGGCTATCCCGAGATATTTGAGGTGGTCAGAACAAGATATAACATGGAGCAGAAGAGATCACCCGGAAAGAGTAGAACACCCGGGAGTCTTAGCATTAGTAGTTGCACCACAGGTCAATGGGTACGAGCTGAAGAAGGTCCTGATGGATGGAGGAAGCAGCATCAATATCCTGTACTGGGAAACCTTTCTACGCATGGGTCTCAAGGAATCTCAGCTCCAAAAAAGTACGACCGTTTTTCATGGCATAGTACCGGGTCACTCAGCATGCCCCGAGGGAAAAATCGCATTGGAAGTAGCTTTTGGGGAATCAAAGGACAATTATCGAGTTGAGTGGCTTACTTTCGAGGTGGTTAAGTTGCGCAGTCCGTATCACGCGCTGTTTGGAAGGCCGGCTTATGCTAAATTCATGGCGAGGCCATGTTATGTGTACCTGCAATTAAAAATTCCGGGTCCAAAGCAGACCATTACCATACATGGAAACCGAGATATAGCAGCTGAATGCGATGAAGGAGACGCGGCAATGGCCGAGCAAGCCTGTAGAAAAGAGGAACTCAAACATTACCGGTCTCAAGCAGACCCGGAGGACAGGACCACCTCAAAAAGGCCGAGCACTGAAGGAGAAAAAGCAAGACCCAGGTCCGAGCAAGATGCTAAGATGGTGGCTTTCATCAAGGACGATCCCTCTAAACAATCTGGCATAGGAGAAGAAACCACACCACCATTCACGGCTAGCCGCGTTATGGGAACACCTCACCCGGATTGGCTAGCAAACCCGGTACTCATCATGAAAAAGTCCAACAAATGGAGAGTGTGCATCGGTCGCGTCAGTCCAGGACCGACTCCCAAGAAGAACTAAACAATGTAACAGGCAGCAGGTTTCAGACGCGCTCTTTTCCTACCCAGGGTACCTAAGGGGACTGGAAGGTTTTTAACGAGGCGGCCTGCTGACCCAAATTTTTTCGTATCAGTAAAAGAGATGGTTATCAAGTCTTATTATGACCTTTGCTTCGATCACAAGTAAGTAGTATTCACTGCTACCAGTACATCAGTATCATCAAGTATGTTGCATATATATAGGTCTTGGGGGCTGGTTGCTTGAATAGCACAGTCACAAACCCAAAAGGCCCGGCCTTGATGCCTATGAGTTATAAGGGCCGACTACTCGCAAGACGAGTACGGCTGCAATCTTATAACCGGACAAAGGAGCCAAATTTTCTTGACTATTCTTACTTAATTTCGATGTGACTCGCACTAAAGTGGCATGATCTGTTCGCTTACGATTACAATCAGCCGTGCAGCCCAATGGGACTTGCCTGACCCTGTTTTTTCGTATAGATGTAACAACATGGTATCCACGCGAAAACCGGCTTACAGTACAAGATAGTCAAAAGGGTCATCTAAACCACAAGTTTATGCAGAGTACAAGGCTAATAGCCGGAAACTCAACGAATATCAAGCATAACTTCAGTACCTACACGGAATGGCTATAGGTTTTCTGCTTGGTAAAAAACAATTTGTTCTCTGAGAAAGGCCACACCCCCCTGACTCGGACTTTGGGCCATGGGGACTGGGGACTTCGAAACAGAAACAAACTACTTGGCTATCGAAGCTCGAAAGACCCTAGCATCCGAGTCTTGGGGACTTAAAGAAAAGTCCACTTATCAAAACCCGTGATACTCGGAAAACCGAGTCTCACAAAGGGAGCCAAAAAGAGAGTCGGGTATCGAGAATAAGTTCAAGAATAGACAAGTATCATGATTATCAAAAGGCCAGGAAAGGCGTAAAGTATATCACGGACTAAAAGTATGTTACAAATTACGATACCAATATCAGGGGTGCACAGGCGCACCATCAAAAGTATACTAGTTTTGAATACAAAGTATCAGGTGATCGAGGTACTATGATGGCATTGCCCTATTCGGCCTCCTGAGTACGGTCTTCCGGGTCTTGGTTCTGGGCTTGCTTCTTAGCTTTCCCGGCAGCATTACCCGGACTCCCCGCATCAGGGCGGACAGGCGGAGGGACACCTGGTGTAGAGGTAGATGGCCCTGATCCTAATTCGGCCTCTCTCTTAGCAGTTTCTTCTTTCTTCCTGGCCAAATCAGCCGCCCATTTTTCCAAAATATCAAAGGGAGGGGGTGCCTCCTCCAGTATGGTTTTGCCTTCAGCATCGTATGAACTCATAATCGTGCCCAGATCTATCTTATCGGCCAAAGCGGTTGCCGAGTGGCGCACCGCAGATTGTATGGCCTTGAAGTCTTTGGGTACAAACCTGGAGCCATCAGCTTTTATATTCGGGAAACCCGGAAGTCACCTTTGTCGGGTCAAGCTTCGGAAAATAAGCTTTAGCCAGCGTAAAGGCTCGGGTCATGCCAATCCGGCAGGCTGAGCGTTTCAATATCTCGATCCAGCCAGGCACTGTGGAGCAGGCTTGAATAAGGTTTTCCTCACCCGGGTATACCTCGGTAGGCCACTTCACGGCATCCAATATAAACTTTGTACCGGCAAAGAAGGTCCGGAGTACAGTCTTCAAAGTTTTAGCCTTGGCAACAACATCTTCTTCTGGGGTCGCAAGGTTAGCACCTGCAGTTGAAACAAGGGAAGAACACATCAGTAATCCCGAGTATCATATGATAAAGTAAAGGCATGAAGTCAATCAGCAGAAAAAACTCACTAAGCAGGATACGATAAGTATCGGCAATCTGGTCCGATAGTTTCTTCAGCGCGGCTTGGGCAGTACGGCACTTCTTTTTGTATTTGGAAACGTCTTTCTTCAAGGTTTCCACGTTTGCTTCCAGGGCTTCTCGCTGTTTTACCTCGGCAAGCAGGAGTCGTTCGGTCTTGAGTAAAATCTCGTCGGACCGGGTCACCTCCGCCTGTAAGGAACAGAGAACAAAAGTGTCAATCGGGCATCATAGCAAGCCGAATGTTGTACGAAGTACCAAGCACAACTTTAACAAGCTATGCTCGGAACTTGGGGACTAGGGTTATACTAGGAGATATCAAGTATTGTTACCTGATGAGCTGCGGCCATGCGCTCTAGGATACTGCGCTCTGAGGCCTTCATGGTGAGGACAACGTTCATCAGCTGATCAAAGTTATCGTTACCCGAGTTACAAGACCCGGGGTCGTGGAAATTTGGAGAAGAAGTTTTCTTCTTAGCAGGAGACGGCACCCGGGTCATCCGAATGTCGGAGTCTGCTCCTCCTCCCGCGCCCAAAGTCGCAACTTTTTCCCTCTCGCTTGCGTGCGAGGCTATCGGATACCCGACTTCTTGCCTGGCCGGGTCTGTTGGTGATGCTTGTTCTTCGTCGCCAGCTGTGGCGAATGCATCGTCAATCGGCCTCTCTTTACCCGGGTCATCGGTCTCCATGTCTTCCTGGTCACTAGCAATGACCGTGGCCCCCTATAGAAAGTATGAGGGAGCAGTTAGCGTATAATCATGAAAAGGCGATGGAAGTGTGGTATAACATCAGGAAAAGAACTTTACTCGGGATTCACCGTAAGGTCCGCAGGGAATTCGCTGCTGGACCCGGACGAAACTGAAAGATACCAAACAACACATGAGATTACCCTGTGAAGGAATAGTTCGGAAGGATTTCTATGTTTAAAGAGGGGTATGGTTAATACCAGCGTGCCGAGCCGGAGACGACGGAATACCCGGGTTAAGGGGATCATTACCCGGATAATTCTGTGTCGCCCTGCGCTTGGTCATAGGCGACTCCTTCAGATACGGACAAAAGGGTAATGCCAGGGTTAGCTCATGCATGTTATCACAGGAACGCGGATTGGACGCAAGGAAATGATGTAGAACCTTGAAGATGACCCCTTGGGGTTTTCTCTTAGATCCGGCTTTAATTGTCGGTTCTGCTTCATCCTCCTCGCTGGTGGACTCCACCTTGCCATCAGTTTCTTCTTCCTCGTCCCTGTCTTCTTGTTCTGGAAGTTACCAAAGTTACAGTTGGAAAATGAAGAACAGGATACGACGAACTCAAAGGAACTAAGTAAAATTTAGAACGTACCTTCATCCGAGTTAACGGCATCCTCTTTCTTCTCCGGGTCTCCGGAGTTAGGAGGAGTATCAATCTTCCAGAAATCATCATCGGCCTAAAGTGAAGGCATAAGGATAAGGGTTATTAGCTGCATCAAGTGGAAATAATGAAGTTGAAATCATGAAAACTGGGTCTTTACCGCGGGGCCCGGTTCTCGAGGGTGAAGGGCTCTAATCCGGCTATATTCCGGATTACCTCCAGCTTTTCTGTCAGAAAGCCTTTGATAGTTTTATTGGTATCACCAGGCGCGAAACTATTGGTGGAGTACTGGATCGGGTCCGTGGTTTGCCCCGAGTATTCGCACATTCATTTTGTGCGGATGGAGTTGGGCTGGATACGGAAATCGACCCAAGTTTTCACCAGGTTAAGCCCGATGAGACCTTGGGACGAAAGAATGGAGATTTTAGCCAATAAAGGCAGGATTGCTTCCCTGTCCGAGTCAGGGGCAAAGGCACTAAACGTCTCGGAGATATCAAGCAGGCCTTCCGAATAACCCGGCAACTTCTTCTCGCCGGGTGGGGAGGTGTCCCGACAGTAAAAATACGAAAGTTGCTAGTGCTTGACGTGGGAGTTGAGGGTGAGAGGAGGCATTAGAGAATTCTCGCGGCGTTGGATAGAAACCCCGCCGCAAGCAATAAGTGCACCGTCACCGCTTTCGCGGCACGGTTTGCACTGGAAAAGTTCAACGAAAAGATCCAAGCTTGGCGGAGTGCACAAGTAAGACTCGGAGAGAACGATAAAGTGAGAGATATTTAACATAGAGTTAGGACCTATGTCAAATATGCGAAGGCCATAGTGGCTCAAAACATCGCGGAAGAAAGGGTGACCCGGAGGATGGAAGCCCCGGGTCACGTGTTCCACAAAGCATATTACCTCGTTTTCTGCTGGAGTAGGCCGAGTCTCGTTACCCGGCACCCTCCAGTGGTTGTTTTATTGAGGGGGAAGAACCCCTAACTCGACCAATTCTTCCAACTTGGCCTTGGTAACCGAAGATCGCGCCCAGTTGGCGGATATGGAGTTTGTAGTCTTGACCTTGGTCAGCTGCTTCCCCTGCTTCTTGGGCGCCATGGGGTTAACCTGTAAAGCATCAGGTAGAAGAACATGAGGAATGAGACACGGAAGCTGTCAGTAGGTCGGGTACTGATAAGCGGTATCAAGACAACATGGAAGCTGAATATTATCCGGGTATCATTCTGCGGAGCGAGGTACAAACTATCCGGGTATCATGCATTGTTATGAAAGCTATGGAGGTTTATGTATTGATAAGCATCTGGGAGTGATGGATGGTTGCCCGTGTATCTATTGCGAGCAAAAGAACCGGAAAGGGAGGATTTTCCGGCTGATAGAAACAAGGGCGGAAAATTTGGACGGCCCGAGCCCGGATTGGAAATTCCATTTCTAGATTTGTGGCAAAGTTAATGATTACAGGTAGTAGGAGAGTGAACTGGAGTCTATATCTTATCCATTGGGCGAGCTAGAACGAATACTAGCAACCTAATTCGGCATGGCCGAGAAATCATTGGCGGGTCGATTTAGATCTAATCGGAGATGAAATCAAGAAATCGCAAGGGCAAATTAATGGATGCAAGAGACTTACTGGAGGAGATTGAAGTGAAGCTTTGCGGAGGCAAATGGCGCAAGCCTGGTGTCCCTTCGCGATTCTTGGCGGGTAGGTCGGAGGCCTGGCGGCGGATCTTGGCGGTGGGGCGGAGCGCGCTGTGGCGGAGCGCAGCCGGCGACAGATGGGCTCCGGTGATACGCGCGAGGTTTCCGTAATGGCGCTCTGCGGGCTTGCGCACGGAGGAAGGAACAGAAATGGGGGAAAGTGAGCCGTTGGGGTTAGGGTTATCCCTAAGGGCCTATTTATAATGGCTCGGGTGGAAAAGCTCAGTCCAACGGGCGGGACCCGGAAATTACGGGGTAACAGTTACCCGTTCGAAGTTTGCGAGATATGCTTCAAATACTGAGCGAGAGATCCTCTCCGGGGTATCAGGATCAACTATCGAGCAAAGTATGGAGTTTTGGCATTTTATCAAAGCTTAAACCGGGAAAGTTAAGCAAAGTATCTGGAGGGAAAGCCGGGTTACTATATGGCTGCCATGGAGTTAAGCCTAGCTACACAACAAAGCACTTTAACCCGGCCTCCCTACACTTGTGCGTTTGATATTTTTGCAGGGAATAGCCAGTGCTTCAGGGAAGAATCCGTGAAGCCCAAGCTATTCTGGGGACTACTGATGGAGGGATAATAACCCGGTAGGCCAACTCCAAGGTGTAACCCGGCCCAAGGGACACGGCGCAGGATCCGGCTAAGGATAACGAAACTTCTGGAAGGCCCAAAGTTTGTAGGCCTCGTAACCCGGATTGTGGGTTGCGGCAAGGAAAGCTAGGGCTTGTAAGCAGTGTCCGGGTAGGATTCAGGGTGCACCTTGGAAGGCAAGTCAGGAGGGTACGGTGCTTTATAAACCGACCCCTGAGTTTAGTTTGGAGAGATCTAAGAACCCTAGCAATATCGCTTGATATCGAGCATCCAGTGTAACCCGAGAGTTGAGTTATTATATCAAGATCGGAGACTCGGCGACTTTGATTGTCGGCTTCCAGATCGATTATCATCATGTTTTCCTCTGAGTTAAACCCTCTCCCAAACGCCTGTGTCGTCTTGCCCCAAGATCAGTTACCCCCGGTAACGTCTGCCGTGATTATCCCACGACAATAAGTGGTACCACAAATTCTAAAACTAAATGATCATAGAGGCTATTAGTGACTGGTTCATAGTCATAAACATGGTGTGAGCATGCGCCAAGTCAACCAAATAAAACATTCAAAGGAGAATACCGCAAATTTATGTTTCAATATGACAAGAACAACCCACGATTCTTTCAATGGCACATTAAACTCTATCATCTATTTGAGGATAATCATGCTAATCAATAACTAAAGGATTTAAAACTAAAATAACATCTAGCAAGATATGAAAAATTTCTAGCCAAAGTATATACAAGCTTCTACTTGCACCGTTAAAAATTCTACTTCAAGCAGCAGTTTCTTTTCCCAACAAGCACCATACAAAATATGTTTTAACAAAAATTCTCTACATGCTACAGAAAGCAATCATGAGAGTACTCACATAAAAATACTAAAACTAACAGCTCTGAATAAGAGATGCAATGAAAACAAGAGCAGAACAAGAATTTTCGTAGTAACAGAAGAAAAACTAAGAATACTAGCATAACAAGTATTGAAATGAAAAAGCGTAGAGTTTATCTATCCCAAACAAGGATTATAGGTCCAATGATATTATTGCACCAAGGAAAACAAAAGAAAAACAAGCAGACGCTCCAAGTAAACTCCATATGATGTGACCGAATAAAAATATAGTTTCACGAGAAGTGACCTGATAGATAGTTGATGAAGAAGGGGATGCCTTGGGCATCCCCAAGCTTAGATGCTTGAGTCAAACCGTGGGGGCATCCCCAAGTTTTGAGCTTGCACTCTTCTTGATCACATATATCACCTCTTCTCGTCACACTTGAAAACTTCCTTCACACCATACTAAAACAGTAATTTACATTAGAGGGTTAGTGCAACAAATAAAAAATCCATGGTTTATGTATGGAACAAGTGCTATTTATAATTTTAAACATTAGCTACAACCACTGATGTTTCGTGAAGCAAGAAATCCACTTGACAGCGCAAAAGAGCCAATGCAAGAAAAATGGCAGAATCTGTCAAAACCAGAACAACCTGTAAAGACGAATTTTTCGAGGCACTTACGTTGCTCAAATATAAAAACCTAAAGAAGAAAATTTTCGGAATTAGCCGAGGAATATGGACAAATTTTTTTAGGTCATTCTGATCTCACTGGATTTTTCACGATTTTTTACGGTGGACAGAAGAATTCTGTTTTCTGCGCAGAAATCCGAAAACCAACTGCAACTCTCGTCAGAATCCTTACTTGGCACTACTAAAACATGAAAAGAAGTATACAAAGCAGTTGATACAGAAGTATACAACCTCTTTACTCAAAGAAAACATAGAAAACAAAGCAAAAACAAAACCATGGGTTATCTCCCAAGAAGTGCTTTTCTTTAACGCCTTTTTAGCTAGGCATGATAATTTGAGAAGATGCTCACATGAGAAATATTAATTTAAGAAAAAGAGAGCATGAAGAAGCAAATGTAAAACAAATTTAAGTCTAACCCACTTCCTATGCATAGGAATCTTGTAAATAAATAAATTAAAGAAGCTCAAACTAAAAATCATGGCAAGGTAGAACAAGAGCAACTTCAAAACTTTCAACAAAAAGGGAGGTGCTTTAGTAACATGAAAATTCCTACAACCATATTTTCCTATCTCATAATAATTTCCAGTAGTATCATGAACAAACTCAACAACATAATTATCACACAAAGCATGTTTGTCATGGTCTAAAAGCACACAATTCATATCAAGCTCAAAA
Organism: Alopecurus myosuroides; assembly: GCA_028641055.1. Taxonomy (NCBI): domain Eukaryota; kingdom Viridiplantae; phylum Streptophyta; class Magnoliopsida; order Poales; family Poaceae; genus Alopecurus; species Alopecurus myosuroides. Next base: position 313,039,829 of record CM054062.1, on the reverse strand, counting down.
ACAGTGGGATCAAAACATAAAATCAGCTCCTCTTCTTTCCCACATTTAGCAATAGAAAAACAAGATGATTGATCACTCATAAAAGGTATGGGACCCATTATAGAAATCATATTTTCAGTAGCATTATAATTTATAACATCAAGTAACATATGACCATCATAAAGAGCATTATCATATAAATTTTCTAAACAAACTTCCCACTTATCATGCATATCAATAGTTGGAATAAATAGAGGATTATCGTAGGAGGTATCAAAGTAGCATGGATTATCATAAATATCAGTAGCAATATCATTATCACAAGTTTAATTCATAGTAGTATCAAGGTCACAAGTATAGCAAGCGTCAACTTCATCAAAAAGGGATATTTCAAAAGAATCAATATGATCATCACAATTATGAGTTAAAGAGTTACTCTCATTTGGAGGTATACATGGGTAGCTCCATTCTTCCTCCTCTTGATCATCACTCTCCTACTCTTTTTCATCCAATGAGCTTCCAGATTCAGTAATTTCCTCTTCCATATGTTCCTGCAAGGCATTAGTATGTTCCTTAGTTGAGAGCATTTATTAAGATATTTCATAATGTAGTAATTACAATCCTTGTAATTATCAAAGCAATATTTAATTATAGCATAAATCTCATATTTATAAGGTGCATCATCAATACTTTCAAGAAAATAGGCAATTTCTAATGAACCCTTCCAAGCAATAAATTCTTTAATTTGTTCCACATCATAAAATTCATAATTTCTCTTAACATAAGAAGATATGGTAACATCACCGTTGTACTCACATTGAAAAGGGAGGTGTTTATACCTCCTACAACAACAAGATTTATCAAAGCAATAAGTAACGTTATAGGTAGACCAAAAGTTTTTAGCATAGTCATGCAATTTATTAATTTGCTCCCATAAGTATATCAATTTTCGTGACAACCGGTGTTCCTTATAATAATTTTGTTGTTCATCCGTGATCCCACCTTGCATATAAGATCTAGTTTCAGAGACATCAAACATTAATAGAAAGCACGATAAAGCAAAAATAACAACTAGAATAAGAACTATTTTTTTTAATGTTTTTGATAAAGAGAAGCAAACAAGACAAAATAAAATAAACTAAGCAAAACAAAAAAAAGTAAATAGATGGGAAGTAAGAGACTCCCCTTTGCGGAAATTCTCTTCCTTCCCGGCAACGGCGCTAGAAAACTTTGTTGCTCGCGTGTAGTTGAGGGAGACTTCTTGTTGACGATGACATTGAAATCCCCGGCAACGGTGCCAGAAAACTTTGTTGCTGACTAACGTTGGTAGACCACAAGTGCAAGTTGTGAAGAGTGCAGCTCCCTTAGAAAAGAAACCCATGTTAAATCGACCAGTAGGAGGACAAGAAATCTGTAAAGGTTGATGTAGTTGAGGTGGCAGGGCGCACTACCGGTTCAGCAGCAACATGGAACCTACACAACACAATCAAATTACTTTTCCCCAACATAGCAGTGAGGTTGTCAATCTCACCAGTTTTGCTGAACACAAAGAGATTAAAAGTATGTGTGGAAAATAGTAGGAAAACAGTAGGAACAGTATGAAATCAGTAGGTGATTTATCAGTATGAGGAAAAAAGACCGGGGTCCAAAGTTCACTAGTGGTTTCTCTCCGTGAAAGATAAATAACATGTGTGGTGAACAAATTCCAGCTGGGCAATTGACAGAAAAGAAGGCTGCACCATAGTGCATATGCAGGACATAATGATTACTATGTGATTCATGCGGGCATTACAACAAGATACATAGACCGTTATCCAACTGCATCGATGACTAATAATCCACCCTCCGAATATCATCCTAAAAAACGTTAGGTATTAAGTTGCAAGCAACAGATAATTGCAGTAAGCAAAGTGTGTAATGTAAACAATAACATCATCCTTAGACGAAGAATTGTTGTTTTCTCCCTAATGGAAATAGCACATCCTCCATCCGTCACGTTTCTGTAACTCGAGCACAGATGCAAAGGAGGCATGAACCCACTATCGAGCATAAATACTCCCTCTTGGAGTTACTACCATCTACTTGGCCAGAGCATCTACTAATAACGGAGAGCATGCAAGATCATAAATAACATATGCATGAAGATAACATGATAGATTGATAATCAGAAGACATAACATTCAACATTCATCGGATCCCAGCAAACACAACATGTAGCATTACATAAAGATGATCTCGATCCTGTAGGGTAGCTCGTGAGATCTAAACATGAGGTACAAAGTGGAGAAGACAAACATTTAGCTACTTCTATGGACCCGTAGTCCATGGATGAACTACTCACGCATCACTTCGGAGGAGGGCATGGTGGTGTAGACCCCTCCGGTGATGAATTCCCCTCCCGGCAGGTTGCCGAGGAGAGCTCCAGAACCCTCCCGATTTCGAGATGACGATGACGGCGGCCTCGGGTGTTTCTCGGGACGAAGTGGTATATTTTTAGGGTTGATGTATCCGGGGGAATAAATAGGCGAAAGGGCGATGGAGGTGGACGCCCGAGGGGCCCACACCACCCCAAGGCGCGGCCAGGGGGCGCCACCCTATGGTGTGGCCCCCCTCCGAGCCTCTTTGGGTCTCCGTGGAACCTTCGGGAATTCGAAGACTTCTGGGCTTCAAAATTTCAAATTTCAAGAATAATTCTAGAACAACTTTTTTGAAACTAAAAATAGCAGAAAACATGGAACTGGCTCTGTGGCATCTTGTCAATAGGTTAGTCCCGGAAATCGATAAAAATGACATAAAGTGTATAATAAACATGCAGGAAATAACATGAAAACAACATGGAACATCAAAAATTAAGGATACGTTTATGACGTATCAACATCCCCAAGATTAGTTCCTACCGGTCCTCGAGTAGGTAAACGCTAAAAACACATAATTTCTGAGGTGAAATGCTACCAACATAAACTTGATCATCCATAATGTAAAAGCATGTGTAAGATGAGATCATAGAACTTCAACACAAGCATGCTAGATAAAATTTTAACAATAAAGCATTGCAATCACCTTGCATCATGAGAAGTAACACAAATAAAAGACCATGAATAATAATGCACTGAAAGATATACGTTTGTTTCAAGCATAGAGATAACATGGCAAAGTGATATTTCGCTTGTCCTTTAGACTGGGGTGATGGTGCAGATCTTGCACTCGTTCGGAAACCCAAAGAGGAAGGTATGATGAACACAGCAGCAAATTTCCCTCAGTAAGAAACCAAGGTTTAATCGACCAGTAGGAGGAAGGAGTAACTTCAGAAGATTGAAGCAGCTGAGATGGTAGGGCGCGCTACCGGTTCAGAAGCAACATGGAACCTACACAACACAATCAAATCACCTTGCCCCAACGAAGAAGTGACGTTGCCAATCTTACCGATTTTGCTGAACACAAAGAGGTTAAACGTATGGTGTGGAAAACAGTATGAAAGCGATAGGAGCAGTATGAAAACAGTGTGAAAGCGGTGTGTGTATTATCAGAATGAGAAAATGGACCGGGGTCCACAGTTCACTAATGGTGTGTCTGCGTGAAAGATAAATAACATGTGTGGTGAAAAAATTATAGCTGGGCAACTGACAGAAATAAAGGCTGCACCGTAGTGCATATGCAAGACATAAAGATTACTATGTGATTAATGTGGGTATTACAACAAAATACATAGACCGTCATCCAACTGCATCTATGACTAATAATCCAACCTCCGAATATCATCCGAACAAAGGTTGGGTATTAAGTTGCAAGCAACAAATTATTGCAGTAAGCAAAGTGTGTAATGTAAACAATGTAAACTAGGTAAACACCATTGTTTTCTCCCTAATGGCAAAAACACATCCTCCATCCGCCATGTTTCTGACACTCGAGCACATATGAAAAGGAGGCATGAACCCACTATGGAGCATAAATACTCCCTCTTGGAGTTACTAGCATATATTTGGCCAGAGCATCTACTAATAACAGAGAGCATGCAAGATCATAAATAACATATGCATGAAGATAACATGATAGATTGATAATCATAAGACATAGCATTCAACATTCATCAGATCCCAGCAAACACAACATGTAGCATTACATAAAGATGTCTCGATCATGTAGGGCTTCTCACGAGATCTAAACATGAGGTACAAAGTGGAGAAGACTACCATCTAGCTACTGCTATGGACCCGTAGTACCGGGATGAACTACTCACGCATCACTTTGGAGGAGGGCATGGTGGTGTAGACCCCTCCGGTGATGAATTCCCTTCCCGGCAGGGTGCCGGGGAGAGCTCCAGAACCCTCCTGATCTCGGATGACGATGTTGACGGCCTCGGGTGTTTCTCAGGATGAAGTGGTATATTTTTAGGGTTGACGTATCGGGGGGGGGGGGGGGGGGTATAAATAGGAGAAAGGGTAAAGACGGTGGAGGCCCGAGGGCCCCACACCACCCATGGCGCGGCCAGGGAGCGCTGCCTTATGGGGTGCCCCCTGTGGCCCCCCTCCGGGCCTCTTCGGGACTCTGTGGAACCTTCGGGAATTCTAGGACCTCCAGACCTCAAATTTTCCAATTTCGAGAATATTTCCAAAACAACTTTTCTGAAACTAAAAACAGCAGAAAACATGGAACTGGCTCTATGGCATCTTGTCAATAGGTTAGTTCGGAAAATCGATAAAAATGACATAAAGTGTATAACAAACATGTAGAAAACAACATGAAAACAACACGGAACATCAGAAATTAAGGATAAGTTTATGACATATCAACATCCCCAAGCTTAGTTCCTACTCGTCCTCGAGTGGGTAAACGATAAAAACACATAATTTCTGAGGTGACATGCTACCAACATAAACTTGATCAGCAATAATGTAAAAGCATAAGTAAGCTGAGATCATAGAACTTCAACACAAGCATGGTAAATAGAATTTTAACAATAAAGCATAGCAATCACCTTGCATCATGAGAAGTAACACAAATAAAAGATCATGAATAACAATGCAACAAAAGATATACGTTTGTTTCAAGTATAGAGAAAACATGGCAAAGTGATATTTTGCTAGTCCTTAAGAGTGGGGAAAAACATAAATGCCAGGACACCTTCAAAGTTTATGAGGGAGACTATAAAAAATATTTAGAGAACAAACAATAACACATCATGAATCAATTTATAATGTTTCCGGGACAAATGCACATTAAACTCAGAATGGAAACTATGCTCTCTCAACCGTGCATAAAGTTAGAAGATGGAGACTCAACATAAAAGTAAAAGAAAGGTCCTTCGCAGAGCGAAGCAGGGATCAACTCAAGTGCTAGAGCATTTTATTTTATTAAACAGAGGTATAAAAGTTTTGACAGTCCTCCCATCCATCTTACACAAACCATGGCTAACCGAATCCTCGGGTGCCTGCCAAAAAGCACATACCGTGGAGGAGTGTCTACTTTTGTAGAGAGGTGTATGCTTATGTCAACGTATGGTAAACCGAAAATACAGTATGTCACAAGCCAACTAGACTTCACAAGAGAGGCTCCCATAGAAGGACGCATCTGGGTAGAAGGTCATCCCTCTTTCTCTTTTGTTTACACAATTATGCTTTGACTGATAAATCAGGGGCAAAAATAGTGAAGAGAATTTGTTGTTATTAATTTGGGGCTGGGCACCCCGCTGCCAGCTCTTCTATCATTGGATAAGTGTATGAAGCCACTAGTACAGGGTGTGAAAGTCCAATCAACAAGTGAGATAAAGATTCTCTATTTACGTCCTCATGAGCTAAAACAGGAGCACAAAACAGGAGTAAATTTGAAAGTTTTAAAGATAACACAAGAGAAATTTTCTTTGGAGTGGCGGTTAAATACCACATGTAGGTAGGTATTGTGGACACATTTGGCACTCTTTGGCTTTTGGGAGTTGGATGCACGAGTAGAGCTCATACTCAGTACAGGTGGAGGCTAGCAAAAGACTGGGAGCGACAAATCAAGAGAGCATAAGAGCCATAATCATGCATAGAGACATAAACATCATTAATCAAAGCATAAGTGGTACCACAAGTTCAAAAACTAAATGATCATAGAGGCTATAAGTGACTGGTTCATAAACATAAACATGGTGTGAGCATGCACCAAGTCAACCAAATAAAACATTTAAAGGAGAACACCACAAATTTATGCTTCAATATGACAAGAACAACTCATGATTCTTTCAATGGCACATTAAACACTCTCAGCTATTTGAGACTAATCATGATACTAAGTAACCAATAGGCTTTAGAATTAAAATAACATCTATCATGATACGAAAAAGTCTGGCCATAGTCTATACAAGCTTCTACTTGCACCGTTATAAATTCTAAAACAAGCAACAATTTCTTTTCCAAACAAGCACCATACAAAATATGTTTTAACAAAAACTCTCTAAATGCTACAGAAAGAAAACAGGAGAGTACTCACACAACAATACTAAAACTAATAGCTCTGAATAAGAGATGCAATGAAAACAAGAGCTAAAAAGGAATTTTGCAGCAGCTAGAAGAAAAATTAAGAATATGAGCATAACAAGTATTCAAACGAAAAAACGGAGCGTGTCTCTCTCGCAAACAAGGAACGCTAGAGTCCAACTATACTATTTCAGCAAGGAAAAAAAAGAAAACAAAAGAAAAATAAACATACGCTCCAAGTAAACTTCATATGATGTGACCGAATAAAAATATAGTTTCAAAAGAAGTGACGTGATAGATTGTTGATGAAGATGGGGATGCCTTGGGCATCCCCAAGCTTAGATGCTTGAGTCTTCTTAAAGTATGCTTGAGTGAACCACGGGGGCATCCCCAAGCTTTGACCTTGCACTCTTCTTGATCACATATATCACCCTCTTCTCTTGACCCTTGAAAACTTCCTTCACACTACACTCAAAGAGTAATTTGCATTAGAGGGTTAGTGCAACAATAAATACATGGTTTATGTAAAGGCACAAGTGCTATTGATACTTTTAAACATAAGCTATAGCTACTGATGTTTTGTGAAGCAAAGAAATCCACTTGACATAATAAAAGAGCAAATTCGAGAAAAATGGCAGAATCTGTCAAAACCAGAACAATATGTAAAGATGAATTTTTCAGGGCACTTACGTTGCTCTGACTTTTCTCTGAATTCTACGATTTTTTACGGTGGATAGAGGAAATCTGTTACCTGCGCAGAAATCCAAAACCAACTCCAACTCTCGTCAGAAACTTTACTTGGCACAACTAAAACATGAAAATAAAGATACAGAGGAGTTGCTGTAGAACTAAACAACCCCTTGACTCAAAGAAAACAGAGAAAAACAAAGCAAAAATAAAACCATGGGTTATCTCCCAAGAAGTGCTTTTCTTTAATGCCTTTTAGCTAGGCCCGAAAAAGTGGAATCAAGTGTTTTCAATTGAAGAAGCATCCAAATTGAGATTTGGCAATTCCTTAATAATGCATTGTATTTTATCTAAGTGAGTTTCATAGGTTCCTCTCTTAGAACTTTTAGGCTTACTATTCTCATGAAATAAATTCTCAGGAACAATCCAATCAAAATTCTTTTCTTGGGCTTCATGCAGTCTACCAATTTAAAGGGGATTGGTATTTTATCCTCCTTTTCATTATTAGATTCAGTTTTTTCAAGAGCCCGAACAATATCTACACATGAGCCTAACATATTGAAATGATCAAAGACTTTTCTAGCTTCTATAGCAACATCTCTAAATTCTTTAAGCATGGTTTCTAATAAAAAGTTCCTTTTCTCAACATCTTCAATGTTATTCAAGTTGAGGAACATATGCTATAGTATGGGATGAAGGTTAACAAACCTAGCCTCTAACATGTGAACTAAACAAGTTGCAACAGTTTCATAATTTGGAGCAAGTTCTACTATGGATTTTTCCTCAAAATTATCATGCTTACTAACATGATTAAAGAATTCTTTAATGGTATCATTTTCAAATTTAGGGACACTTCTTTTCCTAGCTTCTCCCAGAAACTGCCCCCCACCAGCTTCTCCCAGAAACTCGAATTCCAACTTTTTTTTGCTTCTAGTCTAATTATACCCTAAATATATTAGAAGCAAAAAAAATTTGGGATTCGAGTTTATGGGAGAAGCTGGTGGGGGGCAGTTTCTGGGAGAAGCCGAGAAAAGAAGTGTCCCATAGAACCACTACCAACTGGAAGGTCTTTCAGCGTATAATAAGGGAACAACATGATTAAAAATAACAACTAGGTGACAAGAGTAACAACTAGAATGAGAACTAATTCATTTTTTGTTTTTGATAAAGAGAAGAAAACAATAAAAAATAAAAGAATCTAAGCAAAACAAAAACAAAGTAAAGAGATTGGAAGTGAGAGACTCCCCTTGCAGAAATTCTCTTTCTCCCCGACAACGACGCCATAAAAGTTGTTGATGGCATATACTTGACGGGAGGCTTCTTGCTGATGATGACTTTGAAATCCCCGGCAACGGCGCCAGAAAAGTGTCTTGCTGGTGAAGATCTTGCACTCGTTGGGAAACCCCAAGAGGAAGGTATGATGAGCACAGTAGCAGTTTTCCCACTGTAAGAAACCAATGTTTAATCGACCATTAGGAGGAAGGAGTAACTTCAGAAGGTTGAAGCAGTTGAGATGGTAGGGCACACTACCGGTTCAGAAGCAACATGGAACCTACACAACACAATAAAATCACTTTGCCTCAACAAAGTAGTGAGGTTGTCAATCTCACCGGTTTTGGTGAACACAAAGAGGTTACACATATGGTGTGGAAAACAGTATGAAAGCAATAGGAGCAGTATGAAAACAGTGTGAAAGCGGTGTGTGTATTATCAGAATGAGAAAATAGACCGGGGTCCATATTTCACTAGTGGTGTCTCTCCGTGAAAGATAAATAACATGTGTGGTGAACAAATTACAGCTGGGCAATTGACAAAAATGAAGGCTGGACCGTAGTGCATATGCAAGACATAAAGATTACTATGTGATTCATGTGGGCATTACAAAAAAATACATAGATCGTCATCCAACTGCATCTGTGACTAATAATCCACCCTCCGAATATCATCCGAACAAATGTTGGGTATAAAGTTGCAAGCAACAGATTATCGCAGTAATAAAAGTGTGTAATGTAAACGATGTAAACTAGGTAAACACCGTTGTTTTCTTCCTAATTGCAACAACACATCCTCCATCCATCACGTTTCTGTCACTCGAGCACAGATACAAAGGAGGCATCCCCAAGCTTTGACCTTGCACTCTTCTTGATCACATTATATCACCCTCTTCTCTTGACCCTTGAAAACTTCCTTCACACCACACTCAAAGAGTAATTCGCGTTAGAGGGTTAGTACAACAATAACCATGGGTTCTTTATGGGCACAAGTACTATTGATACTTTTAAAGATTAGCTACAGCCACTGATTTTTCGTGAAGCAAAGAAATCCACTTGACATCGTAAAAGAGCAAATGCAAGAAAAATGGCAGAATCTGCCAAAACCAGAACAGTCTGTAAAGACGAATTTTTTTGGGAAACTTATGTTGCTCAGATCGAAAAACTTAATGAACTAAAAGGTTGAGGAATTATTTGAGTAATAAGAAAAAAATCTTTCAGGTCATTTTGATCTTTCTGTGAATTATGTGATTTTTTACGGTGGATAGCACAATCTGTTTCCTGCGCAGAAATCCAAAACCAACTACAACTCTCGTCAGAAACTTTACTTGGCACAAATAAAACATGAAAATAAAGATACAAAGGAGTTTATACATAATTATACAACCTCTTTACTCAAATAAAACATAGAAAAACAACGCAAAAGTAAAACCATGGGTTATCTCCCAAGAAGTGCTTTTGTTGAACGCCTTTTAGCTAGGCCCAGAAGCAAGAAGATGCTCACATAAGAAATATGAGTTAAGAAAAAGGGAGCATCAAGAAGAAATTATGAAACAAATTTAAGTCTAACCCACTTCCTATGCACAAGAATCTTGTAAAGAAATAAGTTAAATAAGCTCAAACTAGAAATCATGGGAAAGTAGAACAAGAGCAACTCCAAAACTTTCAACAAAAAGAGAGGTGTTTTAGTAACATGAAGATTCATACAACCATGTTTTCCTATCTCATAATAATTTTAAGTAGCATCATGAAAAAACTCAACAACATAATAATCACATAAATCATGTTTGTCATGGTCTAAAAGCACACAATTCATATCAAGCTCAAAAATAGTGGGATCAAAATTAAAAATAAAGACCTCTTCTTTTCCACTTTGAGCAATAACAAAACAAGATGATTTGTCACTCTCAAAAGGTAAGGGACACATTATAGCAATCCTATTTTCAGTAACATTATAATTTTTAACATCAAGTAACATAGGACCATCATCAAGAGCCTTATCATATAAATTTTCTAAACAAACTTCCTCATTATCATGCATATCAATAGTTGGAATAAATAGAGGATTATCATAGGATTTATAAAAGTAGCAAGGATTATCATAAATAAGAGTAGCAATATCATTCTCACAAGTTTCATTCATTGTGGTATCAAGGTCACAAGTATAGCAAGTATCAATTTCATCAAAGAGGGAAATTTCAAGAGAATCTATAGGATCACCACTTTCATCAAATAATGTATGAGTTAAAGAGTTACTCTCATTGGGAGGTAGACATCGGTAGCTCCATTCTTCCTCCTCTTGATCATCACTCTCCTCCTCTTTTTTTTTTTATCCAATGAGCTTCCATATTTAGCAGTTTCTTCTTCCATAGGTTCTTGCAAGGCATTAGTCTCTCCCTTTGGGGGAGAGAATTGATTAAGATATTGAAGTATGTAGTAATTAAAATCCTTCTAATGATCAAACAAATATTCAAGTATATCATAAATCTCATATTTATGAGGTGCATCATCAATACTTTCAAGCAAATAGGAAATTTCAAATGCACCCTTCCAAGCAATAAATTCCTCAATTTGTTCCACATCATCAAAGTCATAATTTCCCTTAACATAAGAATATATGGTAACATTATCATTATACTAACATTGAAAAGGGAGGTGTTTATACCTCCTACAACAATAATATTTATCAAAGAAATAAGTAACATTTATCAAAGCATGAACCCACTATCGAGCATAAATACTCCCTGTTGGAGTTACTAACATCTACTTGGACAGAGCATCTACTAATAACGGAGAGCATGCAAGATCATAAATAACATATGCATGAAGATAACATGATAGATTGATAATCAGAAGCCATAGCATTCAAAATTCATCGGATCCCAGCAAACACAACATGTAGAATTACATAAAGATGATCTCGATCATGTAGGGAAGCTCACGAGATCTAAACATAGGTACAAAGTGGATAAGACAACCAACTAGCTACTGCTATGGACCTGTAGTCTAGGGATGAACTACTCATGCATCACTTTGGAGGAGGGAATGGTGGTGTAGACCCCTGCGGTGATGAATTTCCCTCCTAGTAAGGTGCCGGGGAGAGCTCCAAAACTCTCCCGATCTCAGTATTACGATGACGGCTTCCTCGGGTGTTTCTCGGGATGAAGTGGTATATTTTTAGGGTTGATGTATCAGAGGGAATAAATAGGCGAAAGGGCGATGGCCGTGGATGCCCGAGGGGCCCACACCACCCCAGGCACGGCCAGGGAAGGCGCGCCACCCTATGGTGTGGCCCCCCTCCGAGCCTCTTCGGGACTCCGTGGAACCTTCAGGAATTCTAAGACTTCTGGGCTTTGAATTTTCCAATTCCGAGAATATTTCCAGACAAACTTGTCTGAAACTAAAAACAGCAGAAAACAAGGAACTGGCTCTGTGGCATCTTGTCAATAGGTTAGTCCCGAAAATCGATAAAAATTACATAAAGTGTATAGCAAACATGTAGGAAATAACATGAAAACAACATGGAACATCAGAAATTAAGGATACGTTTATGACGTATCAATATGTTTGATACATCTTGCTGCCATAGTAAAAATGGTTGTATTTCCTCCAGTCCTTGTGTTACTAACCATGTAGAAGAAACTCAACATTCCATGGAACAAGATGTAGATTTAAGTGGTGCTTCAAGAAATGGTTCATCATCATCTACCATATCTCACTTATACCTTATGGTTAAAGGTTCAAAGGTAGCTCCTACTTTTAACACCAATGTATCTAGTGATGATGATGATTATGTTGGTGATGATGATGATGATGAAAATGATAATGACAATGATTCGTTAATGGAGAAAGGTAAAATGATTCACAATATCCTTTATGAGGATAAAGATGCTTGTGCAAATTTCCTAGAAATCATTAGAGCATTTCATAGGCGCAATATTGCCATTAAGGATTTGGACGCATGCATTGACGCGTGTTATAGCCGCGAGCGTGATTATTCCTATGAAATTGCAAAACTAGAGGAAGCACTTGTAGAAGAAAAAACCACCAATGAATCTCTTGAATATAGTTTTACTCTAGAGTTACCAAAAGTAAAAGACTCTCATGATAGAAATATTGAGGTGGTTAATTGTCTTAAATCTAAAAAAGATGAGCTAAAAGTTGCACATGCTCAACTTAAAGCTTCATATTCAAAAGAGCTTGCCAAGTTGCCTTCTCCTATTGCTATTAATAACGATGCTTGTGATACTAACTCTATTTCTTGTGAAGCATCTACATTGAAGGAGAATGTTGAGCTAACGGCTCAACTTGAGTTGCTAACTCTCAATTATATGAAATTGGAAGAAAGTCATGAAAAGCTCTCAAGCTCTCATGAGTATCTTTTAGTCTCACATGATAAGCTAAAGTTAGCTGAGGTTATTATTACCATGGTGATATCTTGTGAGCCTCATGTGGACATTAGCACAAACTTTACTCAAAATTCTATTTTTCTTTGTGCTAGTCCTAGTAAATCATCCACTCATAATATCACTACATGTTGTGATGAATTTCTTTCCATGCCTTATTGCTCTAACAATGAAGCATCTACTTCCTGTATTACTTGTGTTTCTACTAACCATGTAGATGAAATAAAAGAGCTTAAGGCCCAAGTCACTTCTTTGAAGAAATACATGGAAAAGCGTCATGGGAAGTCCGCACTTGACAACATGTTGAGTGTTCAAAGATTGCCCAATGACAAGAGTGGGCTTGGATTCAACTCCAATAATAACAAGAAGTCCAATATCAAGAATAAGCATACCATCAACAAGAACAAGGGCCAGGAAAAAGTGAACAATTCGGCCAATATTGTTTGCTTCAAGTGCAAGGTGGAAGGGCACCATGTTAGATCTTTCCCTTTAAAGAAGAAGCATCTTAGTGAGAAGAAACAAGGGAAACAACCACAAGTTCAATCTCATGGTCAACCTCAAGTTTGGAAATTAACTAAGAAGAAAGGAGGAAGCCAATCTTGGTACCTATGCCGTGAAAACGACCACTTTTCTTCTTCATTCACTAATGGTACCTTATAAAACCCTATCATTATTGATGATGTTTATTCACTTCGGAAGGATAAGGTTGGAAATGTGTTTTCCAAATATGTTGGAACTCAAAGTGGTGTCAATAAAAGAACCATTTGGGTTTCCAAGCCTATTGTGACTAACCTCTTAGGACCCAACTTAGTTGGGGACCAACAAACTAAAACTTGATCAATAGGTGTTGTTGGAGGACATTGGAGATTTGTCTATCTTATGAAGAATTAAGGGATTTTCATCAATTATATTTACTCAAGCCAAGTCATTTGTATCATAATATATCTATGTCATATCCAATGTGTCTCCTTGCGGTAACTTGTATTTAAATTATATACATTGAAAGTTGCTTGTCCCTTGCATGTGTTAGTTTTGTATCGAGCATGTGTTTGTATATGGTGTGCTTATTAATTACCTATCTTGAGTAATCTAATACATGTTTGTTGGTTTCACTCCATGTACTTGTTTGTTTTGTGTTGAGCCCCTATTGCAATTTATGTTTAATTTAGTTGCCTCTTTAGAGAGATTAATGAACTATCTAATTTTGGGGGAGTCATGTTCTTTGCCACCTCACAATCATAAAATATGTGTACATGAGGTATATCAATTATTATTATTGTGACAAGATTATATAGTATCCATGTGGTATTTCATTCTCATGAGAAATTCAAATTTTACATTGTTCATTAATTATGTCTTATTGGATTTCACTTGTATCTTGTTGAAAAGAAATGGATTGTCACATTATGGGGGAGTAATAGGCTATGTGCATCATACAATACTAGAAAATGTGAACATGTGAGGTAATGCCACTTAGAATTAATATTCTAAATTATCTTTTTACTACGTGGCATCATTATCTCAAACAAGTTCCATATTTTCTTAAATGAGTTTTTGTATCTCATATTTTGGTTTCTTGAATTTGAGAGAGTTTCTTCGTGTGGTGTTCCTCAAATGTGCACTAGTATGTATTATTTGCGAAACTGGTTGCTTCAAGATATATGAAGCATTGCTTTACATGATCATTTGACTAGTTGAAGCCACCAATAATCTCTAATAAGCATAGTAATTATCTCATATCCTTTTCCATATGATTTTGTGTTGTGAACATGATCATGAATATTTTTTGCAATATTCCACCAAAAAGTAACACCATACCCTCCTTGTCCTTGGACAAGTGAAAATCATATTTGTGGTAAAAGTTATTGATCATATTTACAATGCGCTTTTCTTCCATTTGTATTATCAATGAGAAATTGTTTTTTTATGAACTCCCATTGTCTTGCTTGCCTCTTGAAGATCTATGTGTTATAGTCAAATAAAATTGTAGTATAATGGTTGTGAGAAAAGAGAGGATTCCCTTATAGTGCCTTTTGTATTCAAATGCAAACATATAGATAATGCATAATTCATGGGAGAGCTATCTTATTTCCTTTAGAACACTATATTTTCAATTGGATATTTTGCCACTTAATGAATGTTTCTAATGTATGAGTATGGATATTAATGATCCCATTTGTGTGCAAAATCCAAAAATGATGCATAGATCATGCGGGAGATCTCATAGATTCTTTTGAACTCTAGTAATCGTCAATTGATATTAGATCTTTTTAAATTTGTATTTTAAATTACTATCTTGTGTGTTTGTGGAAGGCACAAATTTTCTTTTTTTGGTACTTTGTGCCATCATAAAAAGTGTATAGGGGTTGGTTATCTCATTCCTTGTTTTGCGTTCTATCGTTTTGAATGAGATAAGTCTTTGAGCATATTTTATATAGTCATCTTCTATGCTCATTTTTTTGCTTTGATGCCCTCAATTGGTATTAATTGGAGTTTGATATCTCACTCATAGATATTTTCTTCAATTGACATCTCTTGGAATTTGACATGGTTCATTGTATGTCTGTTGGGATCTCAATATTTTATTCCTTGATGCATTTTTATTTAGTATCCTCCAAGTGATAAGTATTTCCTTTGGTATTTATTTTCACATGGTATATTTTCTAATTGGCATCTTATAAATCATGAGTTTATTTTGTTTGGTTCCAATTGGTATCTCCTTTCATGTGTTGACGTGAATCTTTGATATAATTTGGACAACCTTTATGTCGTGTCATGCCTTTGTGTGCATATCTTGGTTTGCTATGTGTTTTGTCCAAATGACATCGCTTTTGGTTCTCGAAAGTGATTGCATGCATAATTACTAATGTATATGTTATGGCATGTTTATCTTTCTTTCCAATATTTATATAGAATAATATCCATCAATCCTAAATCGGCTATGATGTTCATGAAATTCATTTCATATCTATATGCCAGTATTCAAGTGGATTGTGTCCTATATATTGTAGTTTGTCTAACTACTTTGGACCCAATGAGTTTGGGGAACATTTTTTTTACTTAAATATTTTTTAGGTACATTTGAGATGCATTGGGTGCTTGCCTCATTCACGAAGAAGGTGTTATCACTACATGATTATTGGATTCAAGATATGATGATGGATGAATTCTTATCTAGTAGGACATCACCAATGCTACCTCGGTAACAAGTATCCAACTCATGCATATATTATAACATTTCAACCTTTTTTACGTTATATCATGATATGAAACATATTTACTCCTTTTGATACTTGTTTCTTTTATCAAAACATCCCAACTATCTCTTTTTCCTTTATTGATGTGTGTGATGTCTTTGATGTGTTTTTTGGGAAGGTCATTCATATCCTTTAAGATAAAAATTAAAGCTATGTGCTATGTTTTTTTATTGCCGTATTTATGTCTTCAAATTGGATATCTCGCTCTTTCTCGGTGTAACTATATTGTGTGTACATGTTTCTTTATGGATGTACATCATCATGATTGTGGTCTACTTAGAAACTTATACACATGATAAGAATTACATGTATTATTGGGATCCTAATGGTTTGGTGTCCATCCTTTTATTCTTATTTTATTTTTTTGACTCCAAAAATAATTTGCCTTATGAGTGCTTGCCATATTTTCAAAAACCTATTTTTCACTCATATTTATTGAACATTTTCTACCCTCATGCTTTCTTTGATGAGCATGCTAGTTTCTTGCCATGATGGTTTCATAAGCCTTTCTTCTTTATTTACAACTTGTTAATCTTGTGATCCAAACTATTTTCAATTGGTTTGAAAACCTTTTCTTGTGTGTGGAAAAGACACTCTTGGCTATATGCCTATCATTATATTGATAATATGATAATTCTTAAATATTCATCATGTTATTAGTATTTCTCATGCCTTGTCTTGTCTCACACACATATATGATTGGTTGAGCCTCCTATTAGTATTTCTCATCCTTTTATTGGTAACTTCTCTTATGGCTCAACAACCTCTTGCTCCAAGTGATATGCCATGTTTTCTTTTATGCTCACTTGCACTTGCTTTGAGTTTTGAACAACAGTGGAGAAGTTATGATTCCGTTTTGTGCACTTTGCATTCAAAATGCAATATTTCTAAATCTTGCACAAATACTGGGGATCTCCTCTATTTTATTTAAAAATACTCATTTTCTCAAACCATAATATACCTTGTTTATTTGGTTTGTTGGATCTTTTTATTGCTTGCTTCTCTTTACGAGGAGATTAAAGATTTGTATACCATCTTATTTGCAATCTTTGGATCCTCACTATAGTTTGATTTCCTCCCATTATTCATAATTGGCTAAGTGTATTTGATTTCACTCATATTATGAGAAGTTCACATCCTACGGAGGAACCCTTACTATATTGTCCATCTAAAATTTCTATGATCCCATTTTGGAAATGGATGCCAATGGGGAGAAAGTTTAGAGGGTTTAAGGGAATTCTGTTTTATGCTTTGGTTTTGTTCTTAAGCATTTGCTTTTCATGCTCATGCATCCTTTCTTGTTTATTTTCATTGTTTCTCAAATTCATCATATAAACCCTCGTAAAAGAGATTGTCATTAATTACAAAAATGGGGGATATTGAAAGAGCATGGTTCCCCCATGTGTGGTTTTGGTAATTGATGACAATCACTATGGACTAATGGTTGCATTGATCTATACTTGTAGGGTTTTTCCATAGGCAATGCTTGATGTCCATGTGTTGGATTCAAGATGACCAAGTGGTGAGCAAGGTGATATTCGTGTGAATATCCCAAGTTTGGTCATGAGAGAGTTGAGCATATTGCAAGTATCTCTTGAAGAAGAATATTGTGTGAACATTCATCTTTACCTTTAAGACATCATTATTATGAAGAGAGAAGAAAATATACAAGGTTGATCAAGGCAAAGTGTTAAGCGATGGTTAATATTGATCAACACACAAAGCAAGAAGATGTACCATGTGGGATCATGGCATGATAAGTAATTGTTCATATAGCTTTGTGTTCTAAACCATTATATGTGTCTGGTAGATCTATGTGGGGTTAGGTATCTTTCCATGGGCTTGCATCAAAGAGATATTTCATATAGTCCATGGTGGATGACGTCAAGTTGTGGTCGTCATTAAGTTTGAGAAGTGCAAGTTCAAGGGGAGCATATCGAAGATATCACATGCTTGAATCTTGCCACTCTTTTGGAGATAATTTCCAAGTGAAGATGTACTGAAAAGATCCTCTCCCATAGTGGTGTATGGGGAGCAATCTATGTGTCTTCACCGAGCAAAGTGAAATCAAGAAACGGGTTCCATCTTGAGGAGGTCAAGATCTTCGTCATCTAGCTCAAGTGGAATGCTCAATGCAAAGGTATGAACTTTATATGTTTTCCTTTCTACTGGTCACATAGCATTAGGAGGGAGACCGGGTATCAGATAGATAACCGTACTATCAAGAGGGGCTCTCATATTAGCAACTTGATTGTATCATTCGGAGAGAGCTCAAACCTTTGCATAACTAGCATCATATTTCTTGGTTCTTATTTTTGTTTTCTCCATGTGTGGTTTTAGATCTTGTCATGTGCTTCAATACAAGCTCAAGTTCATCAAAAAGGGATTTCGTATGAAAAACTTAATGCGTTTTTAATATTGGAGGTTTTACCGATTGTTCCTTTATAGAGAGGTCAAACCTTTCATCATTTGGTTTTATACTCCAATTAATGACTATGATATTTATTTGCACAATCTTTTAGTGCTCATTCTTGCGATTTCAACTAGCCCAAGATCATCGAAAACGGAGTCCGGATGCAAAAGATATCGCACTTTTAGTGAAGGAAATTTTCTGGAAACTGGGAGGCCGGCCTTAGGCCGGGTTGAGGCTCCCTAGGTCGGGCGATTCTGTTAGGTGGCCCGCCTGGGAGGCCGGGGTTGCGCAGAATGCACCCAACGGGCTGATTTTGAGGGCCTATATAAGGGGTCTTCTTCCCCAATGGTTCCCTACCTTTTAAGAAACTTCCCCCCCACCATTGTTGACCTCTTGGAGCTTGTTTTCTCTATATTCCTTCATGATTCTTGCCTCCAATTAGTGGGTAAAGAGAGAGGAGATCCAGATCTACTATTCCACCAATCCATCTCTCCTTTTAGTGAGGGTAAGTCATTGAGTCTCGATCTTGTGGATTCATTTGTTGAGTTCTTCCTTGTTCTTTCTCTCTTCTCCCCCATAGCATTCGTTGCTTTGGTGGGATGTGAGAGTGAAGGATTTGAGCACTTCTTTTGTTCTTGCCATTGCATAGGTTGCATCGGTTTGATTTCTCTACGAGGATTCGTTCGAGTGAAAGGTTGATAATCTTGTTACTCTTGGGTTCTTGGAGTCCCCTTGAGCTTGTCCTCTTTGTTACTTGGAGTGCCCTAGATGGTTGATTGTTGCCTCGGTGTTTTGGAAGCTTTCGAGGCCTTGTTGCTATGTCGGAGTTTTGGTAGCTTGTGAGATATTATTGGGAGCCTCCAATTGATTTGTTGATATTTCCCCAACCTTGTACAGGATCGGTGACCGCCCTCAAAGGTCCCATATTGGATTGTGGAACTCTGCATTGGTGAAGGCACGAGGAGAATAAGGTGAGCCATTGGGCGCTTGGAGTCATTGTGACTCCACACCTCTCCAACGGAGATTAGCTTCTATTGGGAAGTGAACTTCGGGATAAATCATCGTCTCCACGTGTCTCAGTTATTTATATACCTGATCTCTTTACTTACAAAATTTACTTTGTGATAGCCATCGAGCTTGAAGTAACATATCTTGATATCACATAGTTGCTTGAATTGTTTAGCATATGTTGTTGGTGCACATAGGTGAACCTAGTTTGTTTAGGTTTTTGCTTGATAAATTAAACACTAGTTTAATTCCGTATTTATTCAAACCTTAACCGCAATTATTTTTAAATGCCTATTCACCCCCCTCTAGGTGAAATCCGTGTCCTTTCACATGTATCTTGTGGTCCCTAATCTCTCAGTTTATATTTGTATAATAAACTTAGAGATTTTTCTCCTTTATGCTCGAGCTGAAATTGTAGTCCCCAAGTGTCGGTTTATAAGTTTTACTATAAACCGGAACTTTTACTCTTTTAACCATACCTTGATAGTAAATTTCAACTTGTGTAGCCACCAAGTGCCGGGTTATCCATGCCTGCGGTAACCTGGGACTTCACTGACTTGTATATAACCCTATACTTTCCAGAACCGATAATCCTTTATTTGTTCTTTCAGGTTATGGAGACTGGCTCCCAGAAGGAGATCATGAATTTGAAGAACTTGGCGTAAAAACGCTCAATCTAGACGATCATATGCTTTCTGGAAATCCAGCTTCAGGAACACACCCTTAAGGTGTCAAACCTTCACTTCATGTATGATCTCATGAAGCGCCAGGATCACATCATGAATATATCGTCCCTTGGTAAAGGCAAACTGCTGGGGGTAAATTAACCGTTGTACCACCGGTGCTAACCGAAACGCGCACACCTTGGCGAAGATGCATTGCATGACATTAATCACTATGATCGGTCTAAATTGGCAAATATCAGAGGCTCCAGCCACCTTTGGGATCACATTGATGACACCAAATTTCAAGCGGGACATAACCACTGTTCTAATGTAGAACTCTTGGAACATCGACATAATAACTGCCTGAAGATGCCCCCAAAATCGTTGGAAGAACGAAATTGGGAGGCCATATGGACCAGAGGTGGAGCTAGCCTTCATGTCCATAATGGCCCGTCGAACCTCCTCCGGTAGGAATGGGAGAGTGAGGTCTGCATTCTCGTTATCCGAGACTCAAGCGCCCGCGCGCCATAGATCCTGAGACAACGCGACCCTAGAGTGGGGTCCAGCCATAAAAAGCTCCTTGTAGAAGGAGTAAATATGTATCGAGAGCTCTTGCGCGTCCTCTAACAGGAGGCCACTTGCCCATAGACACGGGATCGAGCACTTCCGGCGCCGCCCATTAGCAATGGCATGGAAGTACGCCGTTTTGGCGTCCCCCAACTTCAACCACTTATGCCTGCTCCGTTGGCGCCAGAAGGTCTCTTCTCCCTTATAGATCGTCATCAGAGATGCCTCCAGGGCGTACCTCTGCAACTACTCATCTGGGGACAGACCCACCGAGTTTTACCTAGAATCCAAAGTCTGGATCTACGTAAGAAGCGATACCTTGTGTTTGCGAATTTCCGCCCCCACATTCGTCCTCCAGCCTTGCGTAAATTGGTGGATCATCTTAGCACATTGGTGTCAGGTGTTCACCGCATTATATACTCGAGGCGGGGAGGCCACAACTTCATCCCATTTAAGCCCCACCGCTTCCACAAAGCCTGACTGATCAACCCAGAAATCCTCAAAGTGGAACCGATTAGGGCCCGGGACTACCCCCTCCAAACGAGAATAGTAGGGGGGTATGATCCAAACCTACACGGGTTAGAGCCCGAAGAGAGAAAAGTGGGAATGCAACTTCCCACTCAACCGAAACTAGAACCCGATCCAGAGCGCTCTGGATCGGATCCACCTGGTTATTAGTCCAGGTATATCGGGCTCCCACCCTATCAATCTCTCGAAGCGTTAAATCCACGATGAAATCATTAAACATCGTCATCATAGGGCTGTCCACATTATCCAAGCTCTTTTCATCCGGGGAGCGGATGAGGTTAAAGTCCCCAGCCACCACAATAGGGATGGGACTTCGCTCAGCTTTTGACGTAAGCTCAGCCAAGAACTCAGCGGACCTACTATGATCTGTGGGGCCATAGGAAATGATCACCTCCTAGCAGATCTTGGATTGTCTATGGGTAAGCACCATGCTCACAAAAAAATCCCCGCAGTCCATATCGTCAACCTGAAAGATATCCTCCTTAGAGCCAAGGAGGATCACTCCTAAGTGACCCGAGGCCGGGAGCCAGTGCCATGCAAACTTGCTCCAGCTTAGTCTCTGTAACTCGGCTATGGAGAAGTGTCTGATCATTTCCCGCAACCCCACAATGTCCGCATTCTCCTGTCGCATATATTCAGACCACTGGCTCTCACGGCCGTCCGCCCCAAACCCTCGAATATTCCAAATAAATGTAGACACACTCATTGGGAAACATTATTAGGGGTGGTCCCCTTAAGCAGGACCAAGTTCCTAGACATAGCCTTAGGGGGCCACCCCCTCTTCCTTCCCACCTAAGGGGGAGGGGCACTGGGGGCAGCCGCCATTGATGGCCTAGGAGAACCGTCATTGCTGGACCCTGGTGTTACCTATATTGGTCCAGCAGACGTCGAGGGGACCAACCGCTCACGCTCCGCCTGACCACGAGCAGCCGCAAGAGAACCCTCGTCATTCTCCTTAGCCCTTATAGCCTCAATCTACTCCACCATGGGGCAACATTCCCCCTGAAGATGATGCCACAATCTTCCGCAACCTATTCCAAATGCTCCACATGAACAAAATCGAGAACCGAGAACCTAGACCCAGAACGGGGAGAGAACAACGTATGGATGGCCGAGGGAGTGTGGGGCATACCTCACTCAAGACCGCATACCGTCTGGCGGTGTGACGCCACCTCGACTATCGTCGGCTCGATAACCTCCGACCCCGTCCTGGCCCTAGCAAGGCGCGCGCTTCGACGAACCACGACCCCAGGACCGAGAGTAGTGGGGATGACCATGCCCGGGGCATGAGCGTACAACACGGGAGTAGCTGGCACCCAAACCGGGGACCAGGAGAGCGCGGTGAATCCAGCGTGGCCATCTCCATACTCACACCCTAGAGTCCGCCGGCTCCGAGCCAGACTAAGGAGGAGGCAAGCCGTGTAGAGCGTTAGACACGAGGCTTGCCAGATCCAGGGAGCCCGGGCCCTCATAGAGGTTGGACCCGTACTGTGAAAGCGAGAGACCTAGGGACAGCTACGAGACCTGGCGTGAGACATCCACCAGTGCCAGCTTCACTGACATACTCTTGGGAAGAGAGACCGAAGCTGGGAGGGAAGGGACATGCAAAGATGCCTGAGCAACAGAAATAGTCGAGGCCACCATCCCCTCAGTCTCGATGGCCCCCGGAAAAGATGCCGAAGCCAAAGTAGCAGGGGCCACGTCCCTAGGGCCCGAGGGGGAGTCGTCACCTGAAGAGTCCTCATCATCCTTAGAAGAGCTGAGGTGAGGAGAAGGGGAACGACGTAAGGGAGTGGGAGATTTCCTCGGCTATACAACCATCACCTCCACCTCCACAGAAAGGGGCTTCTCCACCCCGTCGAAGTAGAAAGGCGGCAGCTGGCCCCTCCGGCTTGGAAATATCCGGGACCATCATGCGCAGGCGGATAGGGCCACGAACCGAGAGAGATGACTCGTTGATACATCATAAACGTATCCTTAATTTCTGATTTCCATGTTGTTTTGATGTTGTTTCCTACATGTTTTCTATACACTTTATGTCATTTTATCGATTTTTCGGACTAACCTATTGACAAGATGCCACAGAACCAGTTCCCTGTTTTCTGTTGTTTTTTAGTTTCAGAAAGGTTGTTCCCGAAAGTCTTAGAATTCCCGAAGGTTCGACGGAGTCCCGAAGAGGCCCAGAGGGGGGGCCACACCATAGGGCGGCGCGCCCCTGGCCGCGCCTGGGGGTGGTGTGGGCCCCGCAGGCGTCCACCGCCATCGCCCTTTCGCATATTTATACACCCGATACGTCAACCCTAAAAATATATCACTTCGTCCCGACAAACACCCGAGGCCACCATCATCGTCATCCCGAGATCACGAGGGATCTAGAGCTCTCCCCGGCACCCTACCGGGAGGAGAATTCATCACCGGAGGGGTCTACACCACCATTCTCTCCTCCGAAGTGATGCGTGAGTAGTTCATACTGGACTACGGGTGCATAGGAGTAGCTAGATGGTGAAAGTATATTATGGGCACCTAGAGGGGGGTGAATAGGTGCTACGACCAATTTTAATTTTCTCGTAGTTTAGGCTTGACACAAAGGTAAATTATCTAGATAGTGCAACTAAGGTGAATTTACCTATATGACAAAGATAGCAACTAATGTAACTAGTACAACAATAA
Organism: Alopecurus myosuroides; assembly: GCA_028641055.1. Taxonomy (NCBI): domain Eukaryota; kingdom Viridiplantae; phylum Streptophyta; class Magnoliopsida; order Poales; family Poaceae; genus Alopecurus; species Alopecurus myosuroides. The sequence continues at coordinate 313,015,923 of CM054062.1, read as the reverse complement.
ATGTAACAAGTACAAGTGAGTAAACCATAAGGGAACGAGATAACCGATAGGAAGCACACGGAGACACTATGTATTCCCGAGTTCCTCCTTGTTAAGAGAGTACGTCTTGTTAGAGGGGTGTGAGCTCGCCACGAAGGCCTACTCAACGCCACAAAGGCCTCACCCTATTCTCCGATGAACTCCGCCACAATAGCCTAGTTCACCTTCCACTATTGATCCCCTTTGAGGCGGAAACCGAATCATTTACAAACAACTTGGGGCACACACCCACAACCAAATTGAGGGCTCCCAACACTTCTTGAATCACCAAAGAGTAGCTCGATGCCTAGGTTTTCCACAAGAGGAAACCCTAGGCTAGATCCCTCAAGCAAATGAGAGGGGAAATGAAATCCGGTTGGTGAAGACGTAGATCGGGGCCTTCTCCTTCAATCCTCCAAAGATCAAGGCTTTTGGGTGGAGAGATTGGGAGATCTAGCAAGGTGGGTGATCTCCAACAATGGTGACTTTAATTCTGGACGAGCTGGCTGGAGGTAGGTGAAGAGGAGGGGTATTTATACCCCTCATAAAGTCTGGAGCCATTGGAGAAATTTTCTTCAAAACTCACACCAGAGACTCCAGTGTAAAGGCCGGAGACTCCGGTCTGAAGTTTTTCGCAGACCACTAGACCGGAGACTCCGGACAGTCTCTTGTAAGTCTCCGGTATCGATACCGCAGGCGACACCAAGTTCCTCACCTTCATAAACTTCAGGAAAAACTCCAGTGCGGAGACTCCGGCCTGGAGGACCGGAGACTCCGGTCTTGACTTGTCGTTTGAGCTCACAGACTATCTGGGGTTGGGTGGGAGCAAAAAACATAGGCACACCGGAGACTCCGGTAAGACTCCGGACTGAGTACCGCAGGCGACAGCAGTTTGGACTTGGCCAAATTATTCAGAGGAAAGACCCACACCGGAGACTCTGATGTATCTCCGGTAAGTCTCCGGTCTGGGCACCGCAGGCGACACCAGAAATCCAGAGAAATCGACCTAGTGAATTTCTTCACACCGGAGACCGCGGTCTGGGAGACCGGAGACTCCGGCATGGAGTAAACTTTAGAAGAAGAAATTCCAGAGGCTTTGCACGTTTTTGTAACTCAATACCACCATGTCAAATATGTTGTTTAGTCCCTGAAATACATCAACACACTTAAGGATACTTGTGTTGTTAACAAAAACCAAAACAAGATGATTTAAGCGCGTTTGCACTTTCAGTCTCCCCCTTTTTGGAGTTTGATGAGAACACACATATTTGCAATAAAATCACAGTTAGGCTATGTTTGTAAAAGATAGAGGACTCAGATTGTGAGCTCCCCCTATATTTTACAAACAAAGCCCTCTAGATCAACTATTAGTGAACAAAATACATACATGCATAGAGACAATAGATAAAGCAATAATAAGCATAATATGATATATAGCTTCACCATGTAGTCTCAACACACACATAACATCCAAAGTTCACTAGGAAAATGTAACACCCCGGCCACCTCGTAGCCGGCGGCTGTCACCCCTGGTAGCTCTCTAGGATCTCTAGACTGGCCCCACAGACCAACACTAGTCTTTCCTGCGCACTTTGTCCTCACTCATGCGCACCAGGGAAGGACTTCCTGGTCGGTCACCCATCCTCAAATTGCTCCAGGCCAAGCACGCTTAACACTGGAGTTCTTTCAGGATGAGCTTCCGGAAAAGATGTTGCAACTTGTTGATGTGAGTATCCTATTAATCCTATTGAGCCCTGCACGAGGATCTCACATCCTTCCCCCTTAGAAGACGGATGCCCTCGTCGGTCAACCTTCAGTCCAGGAACTTCCTCTCTTGGCACTCGTCTGTGCGCCCAGTGTTGGCACATGTCCCACATGTCCACCCACTGACCTGCACACGCCCGTGTAACCGCGAGGGTCGGCTCTGATACCAAATGTAACACCCCGGCCACCTCGTAGCCGGCGGCTGTCACCCCTGGTAGCTCTCTAGGATCTCTAGACTGGCCCCACAGACCAACACTAGTCTTTCCTGCGCACTTTATCCTCACTCATGCGCACCAGGGAAGGACTTCCTGGTCGGTCACCCATCCTCAAATTGCTCCAGGCCAAGCACGCTTAACACTGGAGTTCTTTCAGGATGAGCTTCCGGAAAAGATGTTGCAACTTGTTGATATGAGTATCCTAATAATCCTATTGAGCCCTGCACGAGGATCTCACATCCTTCCCCCTCAGAAGACGGACGCCCTCGTCGGTCAACCTTCAGTCCAGGAACTTCCTCTCTTGGCACTCGTCTGTGCGCCCAGTGTTGGCACATGTCCCACATGTCCACCCACTGACCTGCACACACCCGTGTAACCGCGAGGGTCGGCTCTGATACCAAATGTAACACCCCGGCCACCTCGTAGCCGGCGGCTGTCACCCCTGGTAGCTCTCTAGGATCTCTAGACTGGCCCCACAGACCAACACTAGTCTTTCCTGCGCACTTTGTCCTCACTCATGCGCACCCGGGAAGGACTTCCCGGTCGGTCACCCATCCTCAAATTGCTCCAGGCCAAGCACACTTAACACTGGAGTTCTTTCAGGATGAGCTTCCGGAAAATAAGTTGCAACTTGTTGATATGAGTATCCTATTAATCCTATTGAGCCCTGCGCCAGGATCTCACATCTGACTTGTCACGACCCCGGACCCAGAGATATACATACTGTTATGTGCTCCTAGACATGGACCACAAGGGCTTCAGGGTTACCAGCCCCGGCCGCAACAAACAACGGCAGGCAGACCAGATTCATTGGCATGCAGGCCGGATCACCACGGTACTACTACTCCTTGTATCCATGCTAGTCATAACCAACTATGCATAACCAAGCGTCCACAAGTCGAATGAAACTGAAGGAAACGGGACCAAAGCTATACAGAGCTGCTATGTGTCCAGAAAGTGCAACAACAATCGAGGGTTACTGGGGTTACCTAGCCCCAGGCCGAATCGTGTCGGCAGGCGGGCTCGGACATGGATCATCGGCTCCACAGCCCCTCGACTCCGACAACTATGCAGGCATAGCCAAAACTGTATAACAATGAGCTCGGAACCAACAACCGATCAAAGCAGCACTCTAGACACGAAGCTTTATTAAGCAAGTAATACTAGAGTATAGCTTACAAACAGAGGTCACACGACCCAACAAACATCAGAAAATGGAAGGCAAAGTATGTTGCTAGCCAACAAGAACCAAAAAGGCCTATGAGGCCGCAACATAAGGTGACGTCCAAGCCCAGAGATTCCAGGCTGCTACCTGGGAAACCTCAAACTATCCGACGATGTCCACGTTGATACACCACCAAAGGTATGGAACTCAACCTAAACCAAATTGAAGCAAACATGAGTACGGGGGGTACTCAACAATACTTAACTAACCTATTATATATCTGCTTGTTCAAAAAGGGTTTATGAAGGTTGTTTTGCGTAAAGCCAACTTTGTTTCGAATAGAGGGAGACCGAGAAGCTTTTCACAAATCTTTTAAAAGAATACCCTTTCCTCGGGTATTGTCTTCAGAACCTTCGAAGTATCAACCGGAACCGCCTTTTGAAACTAAACATTCATTTCCAACATCTTTTACGTCCGGTTCAAGTTATCTATGATCTCAGGATCCGTCACCAAGTCGTCCTTAACCGCGGACACGGCTTTTCAAAAATATTAAACCCTGCAGGGGTGTACAACTTTACCCACACGTATCAACCGACTCTTAATGCCAAGCTATTGGCACAATTCTGTGTCAGCAGCGGGTGGCTGACCACGATCTTTCCCTTGCTTCGCCTATTCCATGAGTCGCTCCGAGTAGAGATGGACCGCCAATAGGGAGTGGCCATGTAAGGTCCGCCCCAGAACCACTGTTCAGGGACACCTTCGATATGCGTACATTCACGATCCCAGATCACACCAGTCGTGAAGAACATATCAAGTTGGTACACATATACAATATCCATTACACGATTGCATAAACACTTACAAAGGGGACATGGTCACATGACCAAGTCTACACAACTGCCACGCAGGGCAAACACACAACACTCACAGTGGAAGACTAACACACACAAACGTAGTAGAGCCCAAGTCACGCCTTAACCTACAGGCTGCTGGGCGGGAGACGATCCTAGTTCGCAAAGCCATCAGCTCCGTACTCCTCTTCGTAGATCTCCTTCTGAGACCCCTTCTCGATGTGTGGCAAGTAAATACCAGGGACGAAACCAATATGAGTACATTTGAATGTACTCAGCAAGACATCCATCATGTAGCTTACCAAAATGCAAGTATGCTTATATGGTGGAATAGGTAGGCTAGACATAGGGTTCACTACCCATGATATATGAAAGATATATCATAGTTGATTTTGAAAATCTATGTATCTTTGTTGAAGAAGATACTTCAAAAGAAAATAATATAGTTTTCTTTCTCTTGTAGATATCACATGTACAAGAGGTTTTTGTAAAAAAATTGTTAAAAGAAAATTTTCTCTTTGCAAAACTTTTTGTAAAATAACTTCTGGCTTTCATCAACGGTACCTCCATGGTACAAGATTTCCTCCTTTCAGTACTTCATAAGTCTAACACCTTTTTGAAAACTCCTTTTTGAAAACATTGAAACAATGCTTGCTACATGGCCATTCAACTGTCCATATCCGAGGACGCGGCTATTCAGAATAGTTTGACTCTGCAGAGGTGTACACAATCCACCAGATCCAGTACATCCGTCGTGAACAACCACATACTGTAACAACAGTATGTAAACATCAGATAACTGATCCTAACTATCCACTATGTTCAAGCTAGAATATGCCTATCTCTTCAGTCGAGTGTACGCATCCCCGGCACCGGGCTAATCCCCGCCAAGACAGGAGCCCCAACTGCTGCATCCGGAGGGAAAATTAATCCCACACTTTATATGTCGCATGTTTAAAAGATATGGCAAAATTCGGTTCAAGGGAGTCTGTCCCCTTATAGCAAATTGAGATAGAACACACTCTAACAAGAACAAACTTCCAGCTAAGCCCCGTGCCCATGTTGGGGTAAAGTGGCAGTACGGTAAAGGTTGTCTGGTGAAGACTAGGTTATGTGTCATTTTTGTAAAACACCATTTTCCCAAAAATGACCACCTCAACATTCCTCCGGTGGATATGGCTTCGCCTTTCCACCGGATTTTCCATAAAGCCTTTGTTTTGCAAAAACAAGTTTTTAAGGTGTCCACTTAGGGACTAATATCTTTGGTGGTAATAAATACCATATGGTGGATATGGGCTTGGTAACACCAAGTATCAACTACTGGCATAGTAGTGATATATAATATTAATAGTAGTAGTAGTCACTCAAAAATAGTTTTTGGTAATCAAAGTTTTTGTAAAACTTTCAGACGTAAAACATGCATGATAGATAATGATAACTATAGTAACAGCAAGCATCATGATGGCTTGCCTTAAAACTCTTAGTGTCCCTGGCCTTGAAGTAGTTTGAACTTGACGCACAGCTCCACAACTGTTGCTTCTTCTTCGTTTTCTAGCGAAATAAAAGAATAAAAGATACACACTCAAAACTAAAAGCCAAACAACAAGCAAAATTATACTAGTGCAATCACTCAAACGTTATCGAAAAAACTATCTCACAAACTCTCAGGGTACAAAACTATCGTCAGACAACAATATGGTTGAGAAACCATATCCCACATCTTACATACCATATATGGAGTGGGTGTACCACTCTCATTGTAAGATATCCAAGAAGCTCAAAATATAGCTTGTGGGAACAGAAGGTGAGGCTACTAAAATAATAACAATGAATCGAAGCAATACCCATGGCAGTGGGTATTAACAACACACAAGCAATCGTCATCAAACAAGTTCACTATTAAGCTAATGCCTAGATAACAAGATACTACTAAACACACAACAACACTTAGCACAACAATATCATAAGTATAATACTCATGCTAAGGCAAACGCTCAGACAATTTCCAAACAGCAAACAACACACCACAAAAGAATGGGCTAGCTACAGACTAGGCTTATGTCTACTCAAAGTTATGGAATCCATCAATCATGAAAATAAACAAAACAAACCAGTAGCTAAAATCAAAGGTAACAAGTCCTAAACTATAATCTAAAACACAATCATCACACAAGATAAAAGCTCCTTAACAAATTACATGAAAACAGGACTGCACTAATAGCATACTAGTATGGAAAATTCTACACAAGCCTGCTATAAGAAACAATTATATTCTACAACTATAGCACAAGAAAATCAAGAAGTCATGGAATAATAACATAAGTAATTACATCCTAAGCATGCCAGAATAAAACATACACTCATAAAATAAAAGACAATAATACTAGAGCAAAGCCATAATTTCTAGTGGAGACACTAGTCCAACACTAGAGAAGCAAACAATGCTACAAGGATGCTTAACTCTAAAAAATAAATTCATGGATCTAAAAATACCTACTAACAGCACACAAACCTTACACATGCTAGTAAGCAATACCATAAAATAATCCTATGAGAACATCTACTAGGCAAGCATAAACCAATTCTAATAATACAAGCTCTTCTACTCAATTAGATAGCAAGCAAACAAAGTATAAACCACACAACCAGTAGCTATGCACTCAATAAAAGATTAACTAAACACTTTCAAAAATCCAAACACTCACAAAAAAATCATGCACCAATAGTCTATCAATCACAAGGAATTATTCTAGTGGCAAACAATATTCTATTTAAATAAAACAATAGCGAGACACCTCTTAACATGATATTCCTAAGGAATATTTAACAAATTAATCACCAATAAACATACTAGTGTTCTCAAAGAAGTACTTACCTCTTCACTTACATAAGTGAAACAAAAAATCTATTTTTCCTTGGTGGAAAATAACAATCAATCAAATAGTAATACATGCTATTTTTACACTAGTGCAATGGTAGGGGATTTTCATCCTTAACCAAGATGTAATGGGACCAGTGGGTTATGGGACCACTAATACCAAGGCAAAAGAGGTAACAAGGCCTCTGGTCACACATGAAAAAAATAAACCTAACCAAGCAATCCACACATAGCTATTCATACTAGTGAAAACAAATAACAAAAACTACACATGCATCTCTATAAAATAAGTTGCAAGCTAGCATAGGTGAAAACACCAAGATAACAGTACCAAAATGGTACTGGACTCCACTCAATATATCATAAACATAGGAAAAAAACAAATCTACCAAGATTTGGTTTACAGAAATATCAAACAATAAAATTAAAAGAAAAACAAATGCTATTCCTACTTCTATTTGACTTTACAAACATGCACACACTTTCTAAGGTAGGTGTACTGCAAGGAAACAACTTAATAACAAGACCTAACACATGCATACAAGCTAGGAAACAAGATACAATCAATCACACATTTCATTTCAAACAAATACACACATATTAATGAAAACAGAAAAGTGCTGTTTTCTAGATCTGCTCACCAAAAATAATCTATGGCTCCAAAAAATTAATCCAAGCTAGGATTATATAGATCTAGTCAATATCAAACTCATCCAGTTGGATTCACTTCAAAAATCATTTTAAACGCACTCTAAAAATCCTAGAAAAGCCTACTGGACTTTTACCAAAATGGATGGCATTTCCATTTGGTAGCTCACCTTGATGTGAGGCAAAATCCTAGTGATAGATCTAGTCACTAGCTACCAAAACAATTTGGTTTGACCAAAATGTTTATAGATTCAAAAAGTTATGCCAAAAACATGCTTTGAGACACCCTAAGGATAAACTGGTCTTGAGACAAAACTACAAGTCAAAACATAGATCTACAAATTTTGGGTGGTCAGGAAAACACAATACTAGTGGCTTGATTTTTGGTAGATTTTAATTTACACCTTTGGTATTTTTCACACGCCTAAAGCAACAAGCAAGTTTCTGTCAAAATCTTAAAAACAAAACAAACAGGCAGCGCGGGCTGGGTTTATGTGGGCGCGGCCCAGCTAAGCGGCCGGGCGGCCCAGTTCCACTCAGCGCGCGCGCGGGCGCGGGAAACGCGCGGGTTTAAGCGTGGACGTGGATCGTCGATCGGGCGGCCCGCAGCGTTCGTCCTCCTCTCCCCTCCTCTCTCTCTCTTCCTCGAATACGGTCGGCGACGGGGCTCGTGGTTGCTCATCTAGGGGGCTCGGGGTGGGGTGGAGCGTGCTCGGGGGAGGTAGCTGGGGTCGAGGGCGTTGAGGGGCATCGGTTGCAGAGGCCGGCGTGGCTCCAGGCGGTGGCGCGGCACCGAGTGCCCACGGCGGCGAGGTTGACGGCAGCGGCGCACCTGCAAGCGAGCGGCCACGGGGGAATGTCAGGGAGGGTCAGGGAGAGATGGGGAAGCGATCCAGGGCCATGGAGGGAGTGGGGAACAGCTAGATCGCGCAGTACCACCTCAGGGTCGAGCACGGTCACCGGCGGCGAGCCACGGGCTTGGGCGTCCACATGGGCTATGGCAGGGCTGGATCTCAAGCTGGGGGAGGTGTGGGAGAGTGAGGGAGTGTAGAGGCGCAAGGAGTGGGGCTCTGGAGACTTGTACCGGTGGGCATGGGCAAGAAAGGAAAAAGGAGGGCTCGGGTTCATGTCATGCAATGGCATGAGGGAGTCCAGGGGTGTTTTTGGTCACTCCACTTCGTGATCTGGTTGCCAAAGGCCAAGACCACATGGGGGCAGGTCAATGCCTGGCTTTTGGAGGCAAGGGGAGGCAAGGGATAGTCAAAGAGCCAAGGTATGGGCTCACATACCTTGCCACATCATCCTCTTTCTCTCTCTAGTTTTCTTCACTCACAAGGCTTCTAGAACTAAAGGAGTGCATCCTGGTTCGAGTTAGTACTGAGGTCAACACACTTGACAAGGTTACATGTCAAAATTTGCAAAGAACACAAAGAAATCAATTGCCCAAAAGTGTATCTCACACTGTTCACAAAATTCAGAAAATTCAGTCTAGACTTAGAGAATTTTTCAGAGTGTTGAAAACTGATTAAATGATCAAAAAGTTGGGATTATTATCAAGGGTCAAATGGTTTCCAAAATTTGTTTTCAATGTAGGAACTTGTTAAAGATGTTATAAACTTTCAGAAACATCTTTTTAAAACAAATTTGCAATAGCTTAAGGCCATGAAAACTATGTGGAGAAAGGTGTACTTTCAGTTTTTCTCTGTTTTCCAAAAATGCCTTTTTCTGCCTTATTTTTATACCACAAAGACAACGAGCAAAAGATAATTTTTATTAATCCAAAAATAAAACCAAGCTTATGTATTTGTATTACAAATAACAAGGAACAAATAAAAGTCAAGAAAACATAAAATAACATTTTATAGCCTAGTGAAAACAAAGGTAGAAAACCGGTACTTGGCTATATTTTCAGGAAAAACTTTCTATAGAAAACTTCAAAGAAAACCTTTACAAATCATTTTGAAATTTTGTTTTCTTGGATCCAACAAAGTCAAAAGTTTATTTGAAGATGCAAATAAGAATTATCCAAGTCTTGGAATAAAAATCCATTCAAGTAACATTAGGGAAAACATCAGGAAAATTTTAAAAAGTGTTTTCAGAAAAAAAAAATTGATATTGGTTTTATCAAGAAAAAAAACTTGTGTTGCAAATATAAGTAAGATCATAAACACATGTTCGTTCAAACAATCATGTTGTTAGACAAAAAAATTTATTGGCCCTAAGTTTTGTCTTCTTGAACGCAATACAAGATTCCAAAAACTGGGGTGTTACAGACCTTCCCCCTTATAAGAATCTCGTCCCGAGATTCGCAGGCAAGCGAAAAGAGGGTATGGTTAAAACAACAATGTTAGATCTTTTGTTTATAAAAACAGGTGCTGGTGGTTGGTAACATTAAACACAGGTGCTTCCCCCCTTTGATTAATCTTACCAAAATCCACCGGCAGGTTAATTTTCCAAAGGTCTGGGTGCCATAAGTTAAACCTCGAACTTATTGTTCCTCAAAACCATAATGTCAAAACAAGTGTTATTATTGAGCCTAGGATCTACTTGTTTTCATTCTAATAAGAGTATCATCTCACTATCTATCCTTTGAGCATGAACTCTCTCCTAACTATATAAATCAATTAATCGGATATCCACCAATATTTATTAAGCATGAGCTTTCCATTGCTCATTTCCCAAAATCCAGGAAATCCACTATCTCCTCTTCAATCTAATATAATCAAGCCTCAAATCATTTGTCTCCCTCAAAGGTTTTTCATCAAGATCATATTGCTAAGGCTAAACCATCAAATTCAACAAGCATGTACCAACTTTGTACTACTTGTATAAATCCGTTCCAATACTCCAAACTCCTATCTCATGATCAATGCCAAATCATTTTCCCCAAACAATCTCGATTGAGCGTGAAAAGCTCCGAGAATTATATCATAAAAATAATCATCAACTAAATCCAAGTCATATTGATTTTTCCTAAAATCGAAATCATATTCTTATATCCGCCAATTTCTTCCCATATCAAATCCAATATTCCTCCAATCCATATTTAATCAAAATCATATATTTATCTCAATCCAACATAATCTTACTACAATCCGCCTTTCTGCTAAAATCCAGGATAAGAATCACCTAGGCAAATCATGATCATCATCATTCCAATATCACAAATTCTATCACATGCTACTTCTAATCAATCCAATCTCCTTATATATCAAGAACTTCCTAAAATCCAATGGTTTCAACCAATCCTTCTAAACCTCAAATCATTCCTTTCAAAACTACAAATTTTAGTTACACATAACTTCCAAGTTTTTGTTTGGGTCCACAACTGGTTATCCCCGGATATTATATCATAATTCAACTCAACTAAAAGCATGTGATCCTCAAACTTTCACTCCTAAGCTAAACCTCAAATGAGTCTCCACAATCTCGTATTCAAAAATCTTTTTCCTCCAACACATATACGAGAGATCTTACTGTCTAGTATCAATCATAGGTCATCCATCCAATAATTTTTTCCAACCTTTCACTTTCTTTCAAACAACTATAGAAAATCCTAAGGCACCTTTCTCTTTGGTTTTGGGAAAGTTGGTTAGAAATTCTTGAAACTGGCGTTAGATGTTAAGCTACCAACTTTGTAAGGTACTAAAATAAAATTAGATGAAGTTATGTTAGTATTGTTAATTTTAAAGATACTTTTTCTAGTCCGACGTGACACTTATAGTGTTCCATTTACGTCGGATTTCTCAGGTTACGAAGACAACCACAACCATGGGGTTTTACAGGTTTGGATTCAAAACGTACCGTTAACTAAAGCATCAGTCGCAGGTGCTTCTGCAACGTCCTGCTGGTCTCGAGGTCCACTCATCAGATTCTTGCGTTTCTTCTGGGTTGGACCTTGGTTTTCTTGGTTTTCCTCAGGATGAGCTAGAACATGGTTCTTCTTGGGACACTCGCGAGAAAAATTTCCTTCCTTTCCACAGGTAAAGCAACCCGTGGTTCTAGGCTTGACTTTCACCCACTTCCTTGAAGATTGTGGCATCACAGGTAAGGTACTGTGAGTCATACCAGAACTAGGTTCTCCTGGCGTCACTATCTTCCGTTTGCGGCTCTCTCCAGCAAGCAGGTGATGGTACTCTCTCATAAGGATAGCAGTATTATCAGTGTTGGTGGTGACAAGCTGAGTCAACTGTTCTAGGACAGCATGGGTGGCTATGTGTTCAGCACGAGCGGCTTCACGTTCTTCCTTCAACAGAGCAGACAGTTGAGCAACTGTCGGCTCCGGTGGTGGAGGTAGGTCACTGGCCATGCTGAAGACAAAGAACGGTATAAGACGAGAGCAAACAAAAGGGGTTTTGGTTTGAAAACTCGTGAAACATACCGGCTCATAACGGATATGAGAACGGTAGGTATCACCACAACAAACAAGCATCTAAGAAACAATCACAAACACAACCAAAGAGTAACACCCACAAGAAACAGAGTCTTTGCAAGCATAACATAATTTTAAGGTTCACACGGCTAAAGAATAAGGCTTACAACACAACTAGCACACTCAAAGCTCTAACAGAGTTCACACAACACAAACATAAACACGCGTCTGGGTGGAGATAACACAACTCCTAACATCCTGCAGCAATCCTAAGTGCTTGAGGAAGCGCGGAGCTGTTCCTCCAACTCTTCAACTCTGGTTTTGCTGGCTACAAGCTGGAGCTGAAGGGCTCTCACTCCTGCGCGGTGATGGGAGTCAGTGTACTTCATGGTCTTCTTCAGTACCTTGAGACGACGCTCGGTAGCAGAAGAAACATTCAGGCTTTTCTCCAGTTGGTCTATCTCTCTGCCTCGGAGGTCGTAATCTCCCCTAAGCTTATCAAGGGAGATCTGGGTGTTCTAAAGCTGTCCCTCCATGTGCTGGAAGTGACAAGCAAAGACAAAGTCTCCAGTGCCTTCCAACGGCTTTTCATCCTCGCCGTTCCATCCAAAGTATCTATAGGGGGTGCCTTCAAACTTGCGGCGAAAGAAGTTCGCGAGCTTGGCAATGGTTAGCTGCATCAGTCTAAGGATACCATCTTCCCAACTGTTCTCCACCACTTCCCAAGTGATCTCTAGGGTTAACGGTGCTAGCAACGGTGCACGGATGGTGCATACCACCAACCAGGACAATTCTCGTCCATCATGGTGAATCTGGGCTCCCTTCAACTCAAGTAGAGGACGACCGATAAGACGAGTCATCTTGATCAAATCCTCCTCAAAGAAGCAGTAGAAAGGTGCATGCAATCCCAGCCGGAAGGACTTGGTGAAGACAACTGCCATCTACACAAAATTTTAAGGTTGATTAAGTTAGGCAACAGTGTGCAAATTTTTAATTCGCTCCATTATAACTTAGTGTAAGTCGGGTTTTCAAAACACAGAGGGGATGGAATATATAGAATATTTTGGTAAATAGTCGTCTTAGTGACCTGGTTTTATTAACTTTTATTATTAGAGTACTAGCTAACGTCCATGCTAACTAAGGTCTCCTAAGGTCAACCTGGCTCTGATACCAACTCTATAAGGTCCGCCCCAAAACCACTATTCAGGGACACCTTCGATATGCATACATTCACGATCCCAGATCATACCAGTCGTGAACAACATATCAAGTTGGTACACGGATACAATATCCATTACACGATTGCATAAACACTTACAAAGGGGACATGGTCACATGACCAAGTCTACAACTGCCATGCAGGGCAAACACACAACACACACATCGGAAGACTAACACACACAAACGTAGTAGAGCCCAAGTCACGCCTTAACCTACAGGCTGCTGACCGGGAGACGATCCTAGTTCGCAAAGCCATCAGCTCCGTACTCCTCTTCGTAGATCTCCTTCTAAGACCCCTTCTTGATGTCTGACAAGTAAATACCAGGGACGAAACCAATATGAGTACATTTGAATGTACTCAGCAAGACATCCTTCATGTAGCTTACCAAAAGGCAAGTATGCTTATATGGTGGAATAGGTAGGCTATACATAGGGTTCACTAACCATGATATATGAAAGATATATCATAGTTTATTTTGAAAATCTCTGTATCTTTGTTGAAGAAGACACTTCAAAAGAAAATAATATAGTTTTCTTTCTCTTGTAGATATCACATGTACAAGAGGTTTTTGTAAAACTTTTGTTAAAAGAAAATTTTCTCTTTGCAAAACTTTTTGTAAAACAACTTCTGGCTTTCACCAACGGTACCTCCATGGTACAAGATTTCTTCCTTTCAGTACTTGATAAGTCCAACACCTTTTTGAAAACTCCTTTTTGAAAACATTGACACAATGCTAGCTACATGGCCATTCAAATATCCATATCCGAGGACACGGCTATTCAGAATAGTTTGACTCTGCAGAGGTGTACACAATCCAGCACATGCAGTACATCCGCCGTGAACAACCACAGACTGTAACAACAGTATGTAAACATCAGATAACTGATCCTAACTATCCACTATGTTCAAGCTAGAATATGCCTATCTCTTCAGTCGAGTGTACGCATCCCCGGCACCAGGCTAATCCCCGCCAATACAGGAGCCCAACTGCTGCCTCCAGAGGGAAAATTAATCCCACACTTTATATGTCGCATGTTTCAAAGATATGGCGACATTCGGTTCGAGGGAGTCCATCCCCTTATAGCAGATTGATATAGAACACACTCTAACAAGAACAAACTTCCAATTAAGCCCCGTGCCCATGTTGGGGTAAAGTGGCAGTACGGTAAAGGTTGTCCGGCGAGGACTAGGTTATGTGTCATTTTTGTAAAACACCATTTTCCCAAAAATGACCACCTTAACATTCCTCCGATGGATACGGCTTCGCCTTTCCACCGGATTTTCCATAAAGCCTTTGTTTTGCAAAAACAAGTTTTTAACGTGTCCACTTAGGGACTAATATCTTTGGTGGTAATAAATACCATATGGTGGATATGAGCTTGGTAACACCAAGTATCAACTACTGACATAGTAGTGATATATCTCTACTATATAGTACGGCTTCAGGTGTCCGTCGTACGTCGCGTCGTTTTTCATTTTAGCCCCCCCAGTAAGTTAGAAATCAAGCCGCAATCCATTATTTGCGTCCAAGTTATGCAATTTAGTCCCGCTCAGCAGGTACCGGTTCATCCTTCTTTCCCTTCCCACCCCGACAAAACTTCTCGACCTAAACAGAACGATTGCTTCTTCCCCAATCGGCCGCCATCCCTTGATCTCCGGCGAGTGGTGCCGCCTCCTTCCTACATCTGGAGGAGCGTAACTGTTACATCCCAATTTTGGAATACCTGAAAACACAGTTGTTTTGCTAATTGCTTGACAAATAAACTTTGGTTGTGTTTGTTTGAGTGCAACTAAACAAACTAATTATATAAACTTGCTGAGGATAAATTCTTTCTAAGCTCAACCCACTCAAACCTTGGAAGCATATTATCATGTTTCCAAAAACCTCAAGTTTATAAATACATGGCTAAGAAATTGAAAACAAACTTAAAAAAGATAGCAAAGCAGTAAACTAAAAATATTCAACATATTGTTCCAATGACCTTGGCAATATTTTATAAAGTAAATATTGATCAAAGAGTTTTCCATAACTATCTTATGAATCCCATACTTGTTGAATATTATTCCAAGGCCTAAATTAAGAAAGAGGAAACACTTAATAAATTTCCCTAAAAGATTATCATGAAAAAGAGGCATTCTTACATGCTTCACCAAAATCTTATCAAATGTTTTTCCAACCTTGCAAGCTTAAAAACAAAAGTATTGGAGAGCATGGACTTGCTATCTCTAGTCAATAAATATTTTGGCAAAGCATTGTTAAAGAAAAGCCAAGTGCCTTATTAAATTGAATTTACAATATTTTCAGAAACAGGAAACTCAAACAAGTTACTATTGGAAACTTTCTCAAAATGATCTGAAATTGATACCAGTGCTTCCTTATATCAAATAAGGAACACACACAAGAGGAGACTAAAAATTGAATCCATTAAAGTCCTGAAAACATGATTTTTCTCCACAGCAACATTTGGAATTTTGAACAAGTTTGTTCTACAAACCTTTTCAAAATGCCATGAAATAAATACCACATTCTCTATATCTAAAATAAGCATGAAAAACAAAAGGGCACAAGTTTTTGAATAGTTTAAGTTGCCAAAAACCCCTGTTTTCTAGACAGCACCTTTTTGAAATTTGAACAAGTTTGTTCTATGAAGTAACTCAAAATGACTTGAATTTTTACCACACAAGGAACACACCAAATAAGGAATTTCTGCCAAAAGTTATTATTTTTGGAAGCTCCTAAGTAGTCCAATAAATTCAATGTCCATTTATGTCAGAATTGAAATTTGAACAACTTTGAACTATCAAGTTTATCCTATTGAGCCAATTTTCACATATGTTGTGTATCTCAACTAATAAGAACTTTTGGAAAAAGGATTTCTAATTATGACTTTGTTTTCCTAGTGAAAACAACATTTTTCACAGAGGAAAAGGGTGTCTTTGTAATTTCCAGAAAATAGTCAGGGACTTGTTTGTGATCCTAGTCACCTTGTCCTTCTTCTTCCTGTAGCTGCAAGTGGAGTCATGGCTTCCCATGCTCCATTGCCTTCGAGTGGAAGGTATCCTAGAGGTTAAAACTCCCCATGTGAGACCTCTACCTGCCCCCTCTCTCTCCCCCTCGAAGTTTCTCTCTCTCTGCTATGTTTTTTTCCAAACGAAACCCTAGCCCGAGGACCTCGCCGTCGAATCGGCCATTGGTGAGCTCGCCGCCGGTCGCCATTGGTCTCATCCTCTCCGCCTCGTCGTGCTGATCCTCTGTGCAGAAGCAATCGGGGCGGGAGGGCTCGAGGAGCCTGCGCCGTCCAGTCTTTGTCTTCAGGTCCGGCGAGCTCCGGCGGGAGATCACCGTCGACTCGCTCCTCCTCCGCCTTCGCCGTGTGTCCCCGCGCGTTCATGGTGAGCTCGCGCTTCTCGCCGTACCTTTTCCCCTCTCCCTAGCCCTCAGATTCGTCGCCGCGCCGTCCTCCTTCTTCGGCCGCCGTGTGCCATCGTCGCCGGCCGCTCTCCGGTGGCTCCCTGGAAGCGAGGCTGCGCTCGTTCGGTTGCCCGCGTCGAGTACTACATGTGGGTGCCTTTGGATCGGGAAACGGTGGACGGAATCAAGGGATTTTGGCCTCGCCGGAGTTCCTCCCGCCGGCGAGTGACATGGGCTGGCGTCAGCGTCGCCTTGACCGCGCGGGAGCGGTCAAACCTGCACGTGTGCCGCGCTTGCCTGCGTGGCTGCCACCGTGGCCGTCTGGCCCGCTGGTCAGTGTCTGCGACTGATTCCCCGCGCGGTGAAAAACGTCCTGGCCAGCCCAGTAGATGGATCTGGCCCATCCATGTTTATTTTCCATTTAAATTTTTCCAGAAAGGTACATGTTTACTTTTGACCTTAAAAACCAACCTAAAAGATTAATTTGACCAAGCCAAAATTCACAGTGGTAAAGCAACTAAATCTAAACCATCTCCAATTTGTAGATCTACATTTTGACGAACATTTTTGCCATGAAAAATGTTTTGGAAACAGGTACCAGAAACAGAAAAATGAGCACCATTTTAAATCCACAACTCATAATGAGGTGTATCCAATTGAATTGGAAAGCCCTTGAAATTTCCTAACAGGAGCAACTAACCTTGCTTCCAAATTCCTAGTATTTTTGAAATGGCATGCAATTTGGTAAAACACCAGAGAGCACTTTGGTGATTTTTATAAAATCATTAAAGATGATTTTTGATGCAAACTCAATTGTATAGTCTTTTATATGTTTAGGGCTATCCATAAATATCTGGGTTTAAGTTTTAGAGCATTATAGAATGTTTGGTGGACAGATCTTTATTTTGCATGTTTCTGCCATTTTGGCATTTTAGGTAATTAAATTGGGTGAATATATTTTTGTGTTGCAATGTTATTTTCTAGCATGTACAAGTTGTGTGCACTTGTTTTCTAAGGTTTACTTAGCTATTTTAGCATGTTAGATTGTGTGGACCTGAGTTGAGAAGAAATAGGATTTATGATAGCAGCATATTACTTATCTCTAGTTTATACTTGCATATAATTTTTTGAGTGATGAATTTATGTGCAAGCACTTGGATTGTTGTGTTGAGAGTTTGGATCCAGTACCATGTTGGTACTGATTTTGTGTTGGTATCACCTCTGCTAGCTTGCATTTGAGTTGATAGAGAAACATGAGTAGTTTAGTCATCACTATGCAAATGCTAGTAATTCTCTCCCTTGTGTAGAATGTTTGGCATAAAAATTTGTGGTTGTGTAGCCACATATTTTTGGGTTGTGTTAATAGGACCAGTAGCATTTTGGTGATGTTTTTATGAGTGCTTGACCCCTGAAGTTTTCACTTGTGTGGAAATAATAGCATGAGTAGCATTACCTTGCTTATTTTAGCATCCTATTATTTTCTACTAGTATGGTTATTGCACTAGATGCTAGTTTAGTATTTTGTTAATTTTTAGCAAGTATGACCAGAGGCCTTGTGACCTCTAAATTATTTGTTATGCTAGTGGAACACCCACTGGTGTCATTGCATTTTTGGTGGAAACATTATTTCCCCCACACTAGATTTGTTTCTTTTATATAGTTCTCTAACTAATGAGTGCCTAGTATTTTTTGCCTTGGGCTTTTGAGTGCTAAATGAAAATGTGTATACTTCTGTTTGTAAGTGGTTGTAATCATGTGTGGCTTTCTAGGAAAAATCCATCTTTGTAGTGTTGTTTGATTCCTCTAGTAATGCCCTTTTTATTACCACTAGTATGTAGGAGTTGCCCTGCAAATTGATGCCTTATTTTATTAAATGGGGTATTATTTTTGTTATAGAAAGTATAGGTGTTTTTCACTCCTGTTTTTATGACATGGACCCTCTGGTTGTATTTCAATTACTTGATTTAAATGCATCCATTGATTCTTCATGTTTGAGTAGTACTAGTTTCCCTAGCATTTTTGTATTGAATTATTTTTCCTGCCAACTTGTGTTTGGTAGATATTTGTGTATCCTAGCATGAGGACATGTTTTCATTTCCCATTATGATAACTTGGTTCCTTGTTTGCATTTTAGTACTTTACTTATTATTCATGCTTGCATAGCAAACCCTTAGTAGAAGCATGTCAATAGGATTCCTCCTTTTTAGTCATTGTTTCTACTGTTCTCACCCTGAGAATTGTGTGTTTTGTGATGAGTCTATTGCCTTGTTGCACTTGTGTAGGCTCACTGATTTGTAAAAGTCACTTTTGCAAATCATGTGTCTTATTTATTATTGATGTGAATTTAGGCTTAGTAGATTAGCTACCTTTTTCTTTTTGTGGTTTGGTTGATAGACCCATTGCCATGATTATTATTGTGCATGTTATGTATACTTTTAGTAGTCTCACCCGTCTGAAACTAAATGTATTTTAAGTTTCTTAATATCTTGGTATGAGAGTGGCACACCCACTGAATCCATGATATTGAGGTTGTGAGATATGTTCCTCCAACCTTGAGTTGTCTTATTAAATGGCATTTCTGCCAAGTGTGTTTGTTTGATTGTTGCCCCAATTAATAATTGGGTGATTGGTTATTATTAGTTTCCTTGCTGTGTGTATTGTTGCTTGCCTTGATTGGTTCTGAATGTATGTCCTTTATTCTTTTTACGACGTTAGAAAACGAAGAGGAAGGGAGTGTCGTGAAGCTCTGTTCCAAGTTCCAGTCACTCCAACACCAGGGACACAAGGAGTTACCAGGCAAGCCATCCTGATCCTTGCTGATACAATACTTATCATTATCTATCATGCATGTCTTACCTCTGAAGTTTTACCAAAACTTGATTATCAAAACTATTTTTGATGTGGCTATTACTACTATACTATTATATAGGTTACTATCATGCCAGTAGTTAAACTTGGTAATACCAAGCCCATAAGCCACCATATGGTATTTATTACCATCAAATATACTAGTCCCTAAGTGGACATCCTAAAATTGTGATATTACAAAACAAAGGCTTTACGGAAAAACCCGGAGAAAAGGCGGATCCTTATTCTCCGGAGGAATGTGGAAGTGGTCATTTTTGGGAAATTGGTGTTTTCAAAAATGACACATAACCTAGTCTTCGCCGGACAACCTTTACCGTACTGCCACCCTACCCCAACATGGGCACGGGGCTTAACTTGAAGTTTGTTCTTATTAGTGTGTGCTATCTCACTTGCTATAAGGGACGTCGTACCCTCGAACCGAATGTCGTCAAAACTCCCAATGTTGAGGCATATAAAGTGTGGGATTAATTTTCCCTCCGGATGCATTCATTGAGGCTCCCGGCTAGGCAGAGTGCGACTTGGTGCCGGGGAGAACAAACTCAATCGAGAGATAGACATATTCTAGCTTGAACATAGTGGATGGTTATGATCAGATATCTGATGTTTACATACTGTTGTTACAGTCTGTGGTTGTTCACGGTAGGTGTACTGGATCTGGTGGATGAGTACACCTCTGCAGAGTACAACTTTTTCGAAGAAGCCGCGTCCTCGGATATGGACAGTTGAATGGCCATGTAGCTAGCATTGTGTCAATGTTTTCAAAAAGGAATTTTTGAAAGGAAGTGTTGAACTTGTGAAGTTCGGAAAGGAAGGAAAACTTATACCATGGAGATACCGTTGATGATGGAAAGCCAGAAATTGTTATACAAAACAAAATGTTTTGTAAAGAAAACGTTTTCTACTCTAAGCAAGAATTCTGGAAACTGATTTCAAGAAGTTTTGCAAAGAGAAAATATTCTTTAACAAAGCTTTAGAAAACCTCTTGTACATGTGATATCTACAAGAGAAATAAAACTATATTATTTTCTTCTGAAGTATCTTCTTCCACGAAGATACAGATTAACCTGACTGCAACTGTGGTGTCATCTTATATGAACACCATTGATAGTGAACCCTATTTATAGCCTACCTATTCCACCATATAAGCATATTTGCATGTTTGGTAAGTCACATGATGGATGTCTTGCTGAGTACATTCAAATGTACTCATTATGGTTTCGCCCCTGGTATCTACTTGCCATACTTTGAGAAGGAGCCTCCGAAGGAGATCTATGAAGAGAAGTACGGAGCTGACGGCTTTGCGAACTAGGATCGTCTCCGGGTCAGCAGCATGTAGGTTAAGGCGTGACTTGGGCTCATCTACGTTGTGTTTTAATTGTCTTCCGCTGTGTTTGATAAATTGCCTGCCCTATGTGGCAGTTGTGTTAAACTTGATCATATGATCATTTATGTAATACCTTTACGTATTCGTGTAATGGATGATGTATTTCTGTATGCCAACTTTGTATGTTGTTCACGACTGATCTTTCTGGGATCGTGAATGTATGCATACGGAGGGTTTCAGACTGCCGGTCTGGGGTCCTTACAGTAACCATCCATCCCGATGCACCTGATCCCCTGTACCGTGAGCCTCTGCCGACCTGCTACCCGCCCGACGACTTCACAAACCGCACTCTGGCGACCTGCGGCCTAGGCGACCACAGAGGAACCCGGGTTCGTAGAGGGGAAGCCATACCTACGGCCTCCTAGACGGAAAGGAAGGGGAAGAAGCAGGGTGTTGGCGAGGCCATCAAAGTTGTGCTTGTTATTTTATTGTGTTCCGAATCCCATACAATTGTTGTACTACATATGGAGTCCTACGAGACTAAGGCATGCCAACCATGCTAGACGTGCACAACTACAACTCTATTTCGTGTCCGCCAAGAAAGAGAGTTGTTTGCCCCAATATATAGTACGAGGTAGTCATAGAAAAGATTGAGAGAGAAAGATGTGATATCAAGAGAGATCCACCAGATTAGCACGTAGAGGGTTTGTCCTCTCGTGTATTGTAATACTCCTCCCAATTATAGTGATACGCCTTTGTGCGTTCCGTGGTTTTCTCCCGTAAGGGTTTTGATGGAGGGATAATAACCCGGTAGGCCAACTTCAAGGTGTAATCCGGCCCAAAGGACTTTGTGCAGGATCCGGCTAAGGGTAGAGAAACTTCTGGAAGGCCCAAGTTTGTAGGCCTAGTAACCCGGATTGTGGGTTACGGTAAAGGAAGGTTAGGGTTCGCATGCCGTGTCCGGGTAGGATCCAGGGTGCGTCTTGGAGGACAAGCCGGGGGGGGGTACGGGTGCTTTATAAACCGACCCCTAGGTCTAGTTGGAGAATCCAAGAACCCTAATAGTGCCGCTTGATATCGAGCATCCAGTGTATACAAGAGATCGAGTTAATATATTGAGATCGGAGACTCGGCGACTTGATTGCCAGCTACCAGATCGAGTTCCATCATGTTTTCCTCTGAGCTAAACCCTCTCCCAAACGCCTGTGTCGTCTTGCCCCAAGATCAGTTACCCCCGGTAACGTCTGCCGTGATTATCCCACGACAGTTGGCGCCCACCGTGGGGCCTGCGTCCAAAGGTGTTTACATCACGGGAGAAGCTCGAAAGAACATGGAGAATCTTGTCGTCGGCGAGATCTACACCGACCACAAAGGAGAGAAGACGGTGGACGATTCCGGCTGGGGGCCAGAGTCGGATCACCTTGAATCCGGATCCGTTGTGACAATCGGCCGGATCAGCGTCTTCATCGGTATGGTATGTACTTCTGGTTCGATCCCTGACAATTTTGGATCTGATTCTGTGCCAGGGGAGGCCGCCTATGTCCCATCAGATGAAGAAGAATCAGTTGGAACAGCATATCCAACAGAAGAACCCATCATGAAGCGGGAACAACCGGAGGAGCCGGCATGGACCCCGCGTGACCGGGTCGAAAGAGAGGATGATACCGAATCCATCCTGGATCTGCTGGAAAACCGGTATGAGGAGAATAACAGCGAAGGGGAACAACATGAATTCGCGCCCAGCATCGCACGCCGAGTCGCGGTTTACACGGCTCCCGCGACCAATCTCAACCAAGAGACCATAACCGCGGCCGCGGCCGGGTCAGCGCAAGTATTAACCCGGCAGCAGGGGCCGGCTAACGGAAACACGTCTTTGGCCCAGATTGACGGGGAGTCGGCATCGGTCACCAGTCAAGCACCAGAGAACGAGCTACACGCGAACACGTTCGGATTCCTAGCAAACCGGACGCCAGGAGCGGGTCCTTCCAATCCGCAACACCCGGCCTTGTTCGATAACAATCTGATCCTAGATCCGACAGTTCTCGCCACAGTTATTACTCCAGAAAACGCGGCGGAACGTGTTAGGGATTTGGACGTAGCCCGTCGTGCATAGGAGCAGCAAAGGAGGCAAGTAGAAGCAGAAAGGCAAGGGATGGCCACACGGCAGCGTGAGCTGGATGCACTGGAAACTCGGCTCCGAGAGGAAACGACTAGAATGCATCAAAGGCATCAAACTAGATTACCAGCATTGGGAGGAGTCATAAACCCGGCCGCACTATTTATCACGCCTCAGGATCAGCCGATTCTAGCGGCAAATCCAGGAACTGCCCCTCAGCCGACAACCGGAAGAGTACAACCGGCAGACGCGCAGGCCGGATTACCTGCGCCACAGACTGGAGTCACTGCCGGCAACGTTGTACCACCACCGCCACCATCGCGTTTTCGCACACCAGCGGGTCATTACAATAATCCCATGGACAACGTGTACGCGGAAACGCTTGCACTAAATCAAATCCCCGTGAGAGAGTCACCCCACGCAGAGGAGACCCGGCGGGCGATAGATATGCTGCGCACCGCGGTGGCGCAACAGGTTAATTACCCGGATCACAGAAGTGGAATGCATGGGACGCCATATGTCAGCCAACAACAAGGTAACGCTGGAAACATCCAAACAAGTTCGGCACGGCGGAGGGAAGAGCAGCAGCAAATGCCGCCTCCTCCACACATTCAGGCAGTACCAGCAGCATCAGCAGCTCAGGCCATCGTGGATAGTTCCAGAGCCAGGAGAGCCGTGGCCGGGTCCGCGGCACATGGGCCACCAGCGGTACCGCATCCAGCCGTACCTCCCGCAGGATCACACGTTTCCCGAGTAAGACCAGCTTCAACCATTCTTGCAGGGCCTAAGTGTCTTTCGGATAGCATCAGAGCTGAACCTTACCCGGAAAAGTTCAAGGAACCGGGTAAAGTAGTGAATTATGAGCCGACTATGTATCCGGAAACATGGTTGAGCAGCTATGAGATGGCCATGTCGATTCGCAATGCGTCCGAGAATCTTCAAGCCAAATTCATGTATCTAATGATGTCAGAAGGAGCAGCAAAGCTATGGTTCGCCAATCTACCGGAAGGATCTATTAAGTCATGGGAGGAATTGAAAACTGCGTTTATCAAGCACTTTCACGGGACGTGCAGAAAGTTATTCACTATTGACGACTTAGAGCGATGTGTTCAGAAGAAGGGAGAATCGGCGCGCAGCTGGGTGCGCCGGGTTATGGAAATTCTTCATTCATCTACGGATATTCAGCCCAAGGATGCGCTGCAAGCTATGGCAAAGACCTGCAAGTACACACCCTTAGTACAAAAGTTAACTCGCATGAAATCCAGTCGGAATGCTTCGGAGGTTACAATGGGCGAATTGATGGATGCATGCAACAAACACGCTGCAACGGATACTACAGAGGAGGAAGTTGATGACAAAAAGGCAAAATCAAACACGAGTAATAGTGGAAGAACCGGCAATGGATCAACACCGGGAAATAACGGAAATAGCCAGAACAAGCGCCCGTTTGAAGGAGGCTCCGAGTTTGTCGCTAACACAGAAGCCGGGTCTTCGAGACCCAGGGCAGAAGGAAACTTCAATGCGGGGAATCACAATGGAGGAAACTATCAAGGACCACCAAGGCCGAGTAATAATTGGGACATATTCAGAATGGCATGCCCGAAGCACAGCAGGAACGGCAGGCCAGCTAACCACTCCTTGGAGCAGTGTGCCGACCTACAAAGATGGAAAAATGAGGAAGTGAACAGAGCTATGCGAGGTGCAGGACGGGGAGGAGGACCGGGTCCAGGGGGAAACCCGGGCAACGGCCCACCCCCAGCCGGTAACCCGGCGGCTGGAAATCAAGGTAATAACCAAGGGGGAGCAGGAGGTTTCCAGGCTAACCCCAAACAATTGGGCCAATATCATGTGCATACCACAGGAGGTTCTAACAAAAACAAAAAGATACTGAAGCAAGCGGTCAATTCAGTTTCGTCGGCTGTCCCGAGATACCTGAGATGGTCAGAACAGGATGTAACATGGAGCAGAAGGGATCACCCAGAAAGAGTAGAACACCCGGGAGTCTTGGCATTAGTAGTCGCGCCGCAGGTCAATGGGTATGAGCTGAAAAAGGTTTTGATGGATGGTGGAAGTAGCATCAATATACTGTACTGGGAAACCTTCCTACGCATGGGCCTCAAGGAGTCTCAGCTACAAAAAAGCTCAACAATTTTTCATGGGATAGTGCCAGGTCATTCAGCGTGCCCCGAGGGAAAAATCGCATTGGAGGTAGCTTTGGGGAGTCAAAGGATAACTATCGAGTTGAGTGGCTCACCTTTGAGGTGGTCAAATTGCGCAGTCCTTATCACGCGTTATTCGGAAGACCGGCTTATGCAAAATTCATGGCTAGGCCGTGTTACGTGTATCTACAGCTAAAAATCCCGGGTCCTAAGAAGACCATTACCATACATGGAAATCGAGACATAGCAGCTGAATGCGATGAAGGAGACGCAGCAATGACCGAGCAAGCCTGTAGAAAAGAAGAACTCAAGCACTACCGGTCTCAAGCAGACCCGGAGGACAGAACCACATCAAAAAGGCCGAGTACTGAAGGCGAAAGAGCAAAGTCCAAGACAGCACAAGATACTAAAATGGTGGCTTTTATCGAGGATGACTCCTCCAAACAATCCGCTATAAGAGAAGAAACTGCACGGCCGCTCACAACCAGCCGGGTTATGGAAACACCTCACCCGGGTTGGCTAGTAAACCCGGTGCTCATCATGAAAAATCCAGCAAATGGAGAATGTGTATCGGTCAGGTCAGACCGGCACCGGTTCCCAAGAAGAACTAAACAATGTAACGGGCAGCAGGTTTCAGACGCGCTCTTTTCCTACCCAGGGTACCCAAGGGGACTGGAAGGTTTTTAATGAGGCGGCCCGCTGATCCAAACTTTCTCGTATCAATAAAAAGATGGTTATCAAGTCCTATTTTGTTACGGCCTTTACTCCGATCACAAGTAAGTAGTATCCATTACCATCAACACATTAGTATCATTAAGTATGTTGAATATGTATAGGTCTCGGGGGCTGGTTGCTCAAGTAGCACAACCACAAACCCAAAGACCCGGCCTTGATGCCTATGAGTTAGAAGGGCCGATTATTCGCAAACGAGTGCGGCTGCAATCTTATAACTGGACAAAGGAGCCAAATTTTCTTGGCTTTTCTTACTTAAGCTCGATGTGACTCGCATTAAAGTGGCATGATTTGCTCGCTTACGATTACAATCAGCCATGAAGCCCAATGGGACTTGTCTGACCCTGTTTTCGTATAGATGTAACAACATGGTATCCACGCGAAAGCCGGCTTACAGTACAAGATAGTCAAAAGGGTCATCTAAACCACAAGTTATGCAGAGTACAAGGATAATAGCTGGAAACTCAACGTTTATCAAGCATAACTTCATTATCTATATGAAACAATTCCGGGTTTCGGCTTAGTAGCAACAAGTTTGTTCTCTTCGAAAAAACCACACACCACAGACTCGGAAATTCGGGCCTTGGGGACTGTGGGTTTTGAAACAGAATCAAGCTGTTTCGTTGTTAAGCCCGAAAGACCCCAAAGTCCGAGTCGTGGGGACTTGGGGACTTAAAGAAAGGTCCACCTGTTAAAACCCACGATACTCGGAAACAAAGAAGGAAATAAAAAGAAAGTCGGATATCAAGAATAAGTTCAAAAATAGACAAGTATCAAGATTCATCAAAAGGCCTAGAAAGGCACAAAGTGTATCACAGAATTAAAGTGCGTTACAAGTTGCGATACTAGTATCAAGGGTGCATAGGCGCACCATCAACAGAATGCTTGTTTTGAGTAAAAACACCAAATGATTGAAGTATTTTTATGACGTTCGCTCATTCGGCTTCCTGAGTAGAGTCCACATTCTTGCCCTTAGCCTCCGGGTCTTGCTCCTGGACTTGCTCTTTTCCGGCACCATCACCCGAATTTCTTGCGGCAGGACGGACTGGTGGAGGAACAACTGGCGTAGAGGTGGTTGGCCCTGATCCCAACTCGGCCTCTCTCTTCGCAGTTGCTTCCCTCTTCCTAGCCGAATCAGCAGCCCATTTCTCCAAAATATCAAAGGGCGGGGGTGCTTCCTCTGTAACAATTTTGCCCTCAGCGTCGTATGAACTCATAATGGTGTTCAGATCCATACTATCGGCCAAAGAGGTGGCCGAATGACGCACTACAGACTATACGGCCTTGAAGTCCTTGGGCGTAAACTTGGAGCCATCCGCTTTAAATTCTGGAAACCCGGAAATTATCTTTGCCGGATCAAGCTTCGGAAAGTAAGCCTTAGCTAGGGTAAAGGCCCGGGTCATACCAATCCGGCATGCCGAGCGTTTCCATATTTCAATCCAGCCGGGCACGGTGGAGCAGGCTTTGATGAGATTTTCTTCACCCGAGTATACTTCAGTAGGCCACTTCACGGCGTCCAGTATAAACTTTGTGCCGGCAAAGAACGTCCGGAGCACAGTCTTTAAAGTTCTAGCCTTTGCAAGGGCATCTTCCTCTAGGGCCGCAAGGTTGGCACCTGCAGTTGAAACAATGGAAGGACGTATCAGTAATCCCGAGTATCATACAATAAAGTAAGGGCATGAAGACAGTCGGCAGCAAAAAACTTACTAAGCAAGATCTGATAGGTATCGGTGACCTGGTCCGATAATTTCTTCAGTGCGGTTTGAGCCGTATTGCACTTCTTCTGGTATTTAGAAACTTCCTTCTTCAAGTTTTCCACGTCATCCTCGAGGGTTTCCCTCCGCTTTACCTCGGCAAGAAGAAGTTGTTCGGTCTTGAGCAAAGTTTCATCAGACCGGGTTATCTGCGCCTGTAAGTAGCAAGGAGCACAAGTATCAATCGGATATCATGGTAAGCTGCGTATTGCGTAAAGTACCAAGCACAACTTTAACACGTCATGCTCGGAACTTGGGGACTAGGCATGCACTACGAGATATCAAATATTGTTACCTGGTGCTCTGCGGCCATGCGCTCCATAATATTGCTCTCTGAAGTCTTCATGGTGAGGAGAGTATTCATCAGTTGATCAAAAGTGTCATTACCCGTATCAGAGGACCCGGGGCCTTGGAAATTCCGAGAAGGAGTTTTCTTCTTAGTGGGAGGTGGCACCCGGGTCATTCGAATGTCGGAATCCGATGCCCCCTCTCCTGCACCCAAGGATGCAGCTCTTTTCTTCTTGCTTGCGTGGGAGGCGATCGGATACTCGGCTTCTTGAATACCCGGGTTTATTGGTGACGTTTGTTCTTTGCCGCTAGACGCGGCTGTTGTCTTATCAGCCGAGTCCCCTTTACCCGGATCATCGGTCACCATGTCCTCTGGGTCGCTAATAACGACAGTGGCCCTATGGATAGTGAGAGTGAGCAGTTAATGTGCAATCAGGAAAGGGTGATGTAAACGCGATAGAACATCAGAAAAGGAGCTTTACCCGGGATTCACCGCAAAGTCTGAAGGGAATTCATTGCCAGACCCGGGAGAATCTGAAAAATATCAAGAGAGATTTTGTAAGGAAATAGTTCAGAAAAATTGTTTCCTCCGACAAAGGATAAGGTAAATACCGGTGCGCCGAGCCGGAGACGATGGAATACCCGGGTTAAGAGCGTCATCACCCGGGTAATTCCGAGTCGCTCTGCGCTTGGTCATGGGCGACTCCTTCAAATACGGCCAGTGGAATAAGGTCGAGCTAGCTCATGTATATCACCGAAGGAATACGAATTGAATACAAGGAGGCGATATGAAACCTTGAAGACAACCCCTCGGGGCTTTCTCTTAGATCCGAATTTAATTGTCGGCTCCACTTCATCTTCATCACTGGCGGATTCCACTTTGCCGTCAGTTTCTTCTTCTTCGTCATCTTCTTGTTCTGGATATCATCAAAGTTATAGTTGGAAAATGAAGGAGTTATGATGAGCTTAAAGGAACCAAATAAAATCCGGAGAGCACCTTCGTCCGAGTTAACGGCCTCTTCTTGCTCCTCTGGACTCTCGGAGCTAGGAGAAGTGTTGATCTTCCAAAAATCATCATCAGCATGAAAAGTATCAGTACAAGGGTTATCAACTGTATCGAGTGGAAAGAGCAAAGGTAAAGATGTCAAAATCGGATCTTCACCTTGGGGGCTGGGTTCTCGAGTGTGAAGGGCTCTAATCCGGCTATGTTCCAGATTACCTCAAGCTTTTCTGTCAGAAAACCCTTGATAGTTTTATGAGTGTCGCCAGCCGCGAAGCTGTTGTCAGAGTACCGGAGCGGGTCTGTGGTTTGCCCGGAATACTCGCACATCAACTTTGTGCGGATGGAATTGGGTTGAATCCGGAAATCGACCCAAGTCTTCACCAGGTTGAGCCCGATGAGACCTTGGGCCGCGAGAGTGGTGATTTTGGCTAGCAGAGGTTGGATTGCCTCCCTGTCCGGGTCAGGGGCAAAGGCATTAAAGTTCTCAGAGATGTCAAGAAGGCCCTCTGAGTAACCCGGCAGTTTCTTTTGGCCGGGTGGGCAAGTGTCTTGGCAGTAAAAGTATGAGAGCTGCCAGTGCTTGACATGGGAGTTAAGGGTAAGGGGTGGCATCAGAGAATTCTTGCGGCGCTGGATAGAAACCCCGCCGCAAGCGAGAAGTGCCCCGTCACCGCTTTCGCGGCACGGTTTGCACTGGAAAAGCTCCACGAAAAGAGCCAGACTTGGCGGAGTGCACAAGTATGACTCGGAAAGAACGATAAAATGGGAGATATTTAACACAGAATTAGGACCTATGTCAAAAACACGAAGGCCATAGTGGCTCAGGACGTCGCGGAAGAAGGGGTGACCCGGAGGACGAAAGCCCCGAGTCACGTGCTCTACAAAGCATATTACCTCACCCTTTGCCGGCGTAGGCCGGGTCTCCTTGCCCGGCACCCTCCACTGGATATCCTCTTGAGGAGGAAGAACTCCCAGCTCGACCAGTTCCTCCAACTTGGCCTTGGTGACCGTAGATCGCGCCCAGTTGGCGGATATGGAGTTGGTGGTCTTGGCTTTAGTCGGGGTTTTTCCCTGCTTCTTGGGAGCCATGTGGTTGACCTGCAAAGCACGAGGTAGAAGGATAAAAGGAATAAGACACGGAAACTGTGAGCCGGCCGAGTATCGGCGAAGTAATATCGAGACATGGAAATTGCGTATTATCCGGGTGTCAATCTGCAGAGTGAGGTTCGAATTATCCGGGTATCGAGCATCATAGTAAAAGTTATGGGGGTCTATGCGTTGAAAGAGTTTTTGAGGACGATGGATGGCTGCACAGGCACTTATTGCGAATAAAAGGAACCGGAAAGGGGAGGATTTGCCGGGTGACTGAGATAAAGGCGGAAATTCTGAGTGACTCAAGCCCAGATTGGAGATTCCGTTTCTAGATTTGCAGTAAAATTAACGAATGTGGGCGATAGGAAAACGCAACAAAGTCTATATCCCACGTATTGGATGAGCTAGAATGAATACAAGCGATCTAATTCGGCATGACCGGGAAAATTACCGGCGGGCTGACCTAGATCTAGTTTGAAGAAAATCAAGAAATTGCGGAGGCTAATTAATGGGTATGGGAATCTTACTGGAGGAGGTTGAAGTGAAGCTCGACGAAGGCAAATCACGCAAGATTGGTGTCCCTTTGCAATTCCCGACGGGCCGGTTGGGGATTTGCCGGCGGATCTTGGCGACGGCGCAGAGTGAGCTGTGGTGGAACGCAGCCGCCGGCCAATAGGCTCCGGTGATGCGCGCGGGATTTCCGTGGTGGCGCTCTGAGAGGTTGAGCACGGAGGGAGAAAGGAAGAGGAATGGGGGAAGTGAGCCGCTGGGTTAGGGTTACCCCTACGAGTATATTTATAATGGTTTATGTGGATAAGTTTGGTTCCGCGAGCGGGAGCCGGGGATTACGGAGTAACGGCTATGTGTTTGAATTTTGCGAAATATGCTTTAAGTATTGAACGCGATATCTGGGCAGAAATAAGAAGGGGATATTCCTCATAATATCAAGATCAATTATCGAGTAAAGTGCAGGATTTTGACACTTTTATCAGGGCTTAGACCCAGAAAGTTAGGCCGGGTATTTGGGAAGGAGCCGGGTTACCCTATGGCCACCGTGGAGTTGGGCCTAGCTACTTATCAAAGCATCTTAACCCGGCCTCCATATATTCGTGAGTTTGGTATTTTTGCAGGGAATAGCAAGCACTTCAAGGAAGAATCCGTGAAGCCCAAGCTATTCTGGGGACTACTGATGGAGGGATAATAACCCGGTAGGCCAACTTCAAGGTGTAATCCGGCCCAAAGGACTTTGTGCAGGATCCGGCTAAGGGTAGAGAAACTTCTGGAAGGCCCAAGTTTGTAGGCCTAGTAACCCGGATTGTGGGTTACGGTAAAGGAAGGTTAGGGTTCGCATGCCGTGTCCGGGTAGGATCCAGGGTGCGTCTTGGAGGACAAGCCGGGGGGGGGGTACGGGTGCTTTATAAACCGACCCCTAGGTCTAGTTGGAGAATCCAAGAACCCTAATAGTGCCGCTTGATATCGAGCATCCAGTGTATACAAGAGATCGAGTTAATATATTGAGATCGGAGAC
Source organism: Alopecurus myosuroides (assembly GCA_028641055.1). Lineage (NCBI taxonomy): Eukaryota > Viridiplantae > Streptophyta > Magnoliopsida > Poales > Poaceae > Alopecurus > Alopecurus myosuroides. Next base: position 312,984,514 of record CM054062.1, on the reverse strand, counting down.
TCGGCGACTTGATTGCCAGCTACCAGATCGAGTTCCATCATGTTTTCCTCTGAGCGAAACCCTCTCCCAAACGCCTGTGTCGTCTTGCCCCAAGATCAGTTACCCCCGGTAACGTCTGCCGTGATTATCCCACGACAGGTTTACACGTAAAAATCCGTGTTCTTGTTCTTGCTTGATCTACTTTTCGCTGCGCCTATTTGTAACAAGTGGTATAAGAGCCCCAGGCTTCAAGATCGATTGGCTGCCCGAGAGACTTTCCGCTGCACTCCCGGGCAGCACCGCGCAACGTGGATTGGATCAACCGCCGCAATCTTACGGCGTCACGCAGCTGTACCAAGATCAAGCATCCTCTAAGATCCAATCTGTGAGGATAACTCAGAGATTTTTTTTGGCGTTCCGTGCGCCGCTATGGAAGATCTGTGTGTTGGAGTTTTAGATTCTTCGTTGGAAGTTTACGAGCAAGTACAACTTCGGATTGGGTGCTGTATCACAATTTGGTTAAAAAATTCCGTATGAGAACTGCTACGCGTCGTGCCGTATCGATCAACGGAGATTCCCTGCTCATCCGACAGCCAAGCTGTGAATCACCTGATAGCTGGAAGACCAGGTCCCGAGGAAAGTACTATGCTATTCTGCTGCTTGGTTTTATTTACGTGAAGTGCTGAGGAGAAAAGCTGCTACGTGCCCTTTCTTCTGTACTGTTTCGCATGAGGCCTTGGATCATCAGCACGTCAAGTCCCGAGGAAAAGTGCTTCCACGTTTTTTGCTACATCACGTGAGAGCAGGTATATATTTGTGCTTAGTTGGATAAGAGAGAAGAGGAGAGAGAAGAGAAGTGGGCTACAAGATAGTAGCCAGCTCTTGCACGTGCTCATAGGCACTTTGTGAGAGTGTAAGGTGGGCCATGTGTTGACAAAATAGTGCATGCATATAGTATACTATTGTACATGTTGGCTATAAGATTACATGGCAATGACTTATAGCCAGCAGCCGGCTCTATTATTAACCATGCTCTGAAGATTAGATCAAGTCAATGATGTTTGACCTGCTATGGCCACACAACAAGAGTCTCAAATTGCTATGTCCACCAAAGAGCTACCAGGTGCAATCTCTTTAGTTCATTGCTCCGTATAGATTAATTTCTTCGGAGATATTTTCTGTTCTTTGGCTTGTACTGCTTTGTGCACAAATTATTTGCTCATGGTTATCATGAAGTACCAACGTTTATTGTTGGAGTGTGACACAAGGTTTTCTATATGGCAAGTCAAGATGGGAGCGATTGTTGGCGCATGCCGATTATAAGGATGCCCTGGATAGTTTTTTGTTTAAGGTGGAGTTTGTTAGATTACAACAGTTGGGATATATTGGATGTAATATTGCTGCAGTTATTCGAAGAACACAGTTCAGTTATCAGAAAAATTAATGAGGATGTAATTATTAAGCCTGTTGGTAGCCAACATATCTACTCTATACTCTCCAGAGATATTTGCTGTTATGCATGTGAAGGTTTTGTTCTGTTATTTATGTCCACGATGAGGATCAGTTGTGATGCAAGGAGATATGTGTCTGCTAAATACTACAACATTAGTACTGTTCAGATTTAAGTACAATTCAGTTGTCTTTGCTCTTAAGAGGGGTCTATTGCAGAGTTTAAGCTCCACTGTATATTCAGGAAGTTCCTTCATCCGACAGTTGTTTTACATGGAAAATTCATAACCATGTCATGGATTTTTTCAGACGGCAGTTTTTGGGGGTACGTGATACGCTCCGTACAAGATGCTCTTGCATGAGTATTGTTTGCCGAGATTTGTTCTATGTGTTTTGTAGCATGTTCAGATTCCATGAGATGGGTTCTTCACAATGGTATGTGCATCAAGATGTTGCACTATGAGCTATGCGCTCGTTCAGGCACCACAAGAGATATGATGACTTATGTCATTTGATGATTGAGCAGTTTCAGTTTTTGAGGTCAGTAGCACATACTCAGACTTTTATTGGGAGATTTTAATTTTCGTATGTCTGCTTGGTTGACAGTTGTGCTATGTTATGGACGACCTATGTGATTTGCTCGATATGACTTCATGAGAAGTTTATAAGTCCTATGGATGTTTCAAAGCACAAGGTTTACTTGTGATGACTTTAATTGAGGAGTTGATTGCTATCTATGATTATTGTACGGGATTTCATCTCAAGGTGGAGTGTTATTTTATTGTGTTCCGAATCCCATACAATTGTTGTACTACATATGGTGTCCTACGAGACTAAGGCATGCCAACCGTGCTAGACGTGCACAACTACAACTCTATTTCGTGTCCGCCAAGAAAGAGAGTTGTTTGCCCCAATATATAGTACGAGGTAGTCATAGAATAGATTGAGAGAGAAAGATGTGAGATCAAGAGAGATCCACCAGATTAGCACGTAGAGGGTTTACTCCTCCCAATTATAGTGATACGCCTTTGTGAGTTCCGTGGTTTTCTCCCGTAAGGGTTTCCACGTAAAAATTCGTGTTCTTGTTCTTGGTTGATCTACTTTTCGCTGCGCCTATTTGTAACATTGCTGCTCCATGTCTGATTGATTGAAATCTCCGATTTTATGTGGACTAGCGTTGCTCCGTGTGTCTGACTGATTGAAATCTCCTGCCGTACGTGGTAGATGCTAAATAACTCTCGTTGATCACGCCACTGCTCCTGGGCTCACACAAGATTGCAATAATACATGACTTCCGCCTAGGGATCCCTTGTGGTACTGATGGCAACTTCCTTATTTTTAGCAAATTTCTGTCAGATTTGCAACTTTGTTATTTTTACTTGGCCCTTCCATTGACTCAGTAGAATGTCCCAAAATTTCCTGCAGTATGCTAATCTACCATATTTTGTGAAAGTTGCTGGAGGAGTGGGAGATCCAGATTGCCATTCGTACTAGCTCAAGCAGGTATTTCAATAGTCGTATTTATATAAGAAAACTGAAGTGCCACATTGTGAAAAAAATAGTATATGCTAATCAACCTGCTCTGCTCTGCTTTACAATTGGCAGCTGTTGCAGCTGCGGTAGCACGGAAGCACTGCCAGCCGTACACCAAAGTAAGTGGTAGTGCCAATTGGACTGCGTAGGAATGTGATTGCAAGAATTGTGGATGGATTTCAAGAATTTGCTCTGCAAGAGAAAGGCGATGGTAGTAGCACGAATAAGCACGGTCTACGACTAGAAAAAATGGGGTACAAACTGCCAGTGGGTTGTTTGCTTCGACATCGATATGTTAATTTTGGGTGTGAATCCGCTTCACATTTTCAGAGAATCTTGTACGTGTGTGGTGCTAGGGCAATCCACAAAATAGTGCCAATATAGTAGAATGACTTCCGTGTGTAATTGAAATAGCAAACACCACTGCTAAACTGCGAGCTCATGGTCGGCTTAGTACACGTGTTTCCATGTAACAAGTGATATATAGTTGGCTAGCTATGCCAGTAAAAATGTATAGAATTTTATTGCCTTAAGGACTACAATGAGCAGGGTATTCATTCACATAGTCCTTGGGTGTGGGCAAGCACAATTATTATTTTGTTTTAAGTTCATCAGCGGTGGCGGTAACAATGTGAAAATAAATTGTTGTTATTCCATTTTAGACAACATTGCAATTAATTCATTCGGTCCAAGCTTGGGCGTTGCTTTGCTCTAGCCTCCGCGAACACTCGGCACGATGCCATCCTGCACATGAGGAACTTGCATTTGTCCCCATTTTTTACACATTTGTTGATGCTAACTTGGAGCGTTGACAAATCTGTCTCCTTTTCGACATTGATGTATTATGGTGGGACAATAGAATGATAGGTGAAGTAAAATCGAAAATATTTAAAATGGTTTAAAAGAAAATTCTAAAGAAAACATGTAACTTTTTTAGAATTGTTAGCATGGAGTGATTTATTCTAGAACCGTTGCAACACACGGGTAGTTTGCTAGTAATATTAATAGTAGTAGTAGTAACTCAAAAATAGTTTTTGGTAATCAAAGTTTTTGTAAAACTTTCAGAAGTAAAACATGCATGATAGATAATGATAAGTATAGTAACAACAAGCATCAGGATGGCTTGCCTTAAAACTCTTAGTGTCCCTGGCCTTGAAATAGTTTGAACTTGACGCACAGCTCCACAACTGCTTCTTCTTCTTCTTCTTCTTCTTTTTCTTTGTTTTCTAGCGTCGTAAAAGAATAAAAGACACACACTCAGAACTAAAAGCCAAACAGCAAGCAAAATTATACTAGCGCAATCACTCAAACGTTATCGAGAAAACTATCTCACAAACTCTCAGGGTACAAAACTATCGTCAGACAACTATATGGTTGAGAAACCATATCCCACATCTTACATACCATACATGGAGTGGGTGTACCACTCTCATAGTAAGATATCCAAGAAGCTAAAAATATAGCTTGTGGGCACAAAAGGTGAGGCTACTAAAATAGTAACCATCAATCAAAGCAATACCCATGGAAGTGGGTATTAACAGCACACAAGCAATTGTCATCATACAAGTTCACTACTAAGCTAATGCCTAGATAACAACATACTACTAAACACACAACAACACTTAGCACAACAATAGCATAAGTATAATACTCATGCTAAGGAAAACACTCAGACAATTTCCAAACAGCAAACAACACACCATAAAAGAATGGGCTAGCTACAGACTAGGCTTATGTCTACTCAAAGTTATGGAATCCATAAATCATGAAAATAAACAAAACAAACCAGTAGCTAAAATTAAAGGTAAAAAGTCCTAAACTATAATCTAAAACACAATCATCACACAAGATAAAATCTCCTTAACAAATTACATAAAAACAGGACTGCACTAATAGCATACTAGTATGGCAAATTCTACACAAGCCTGCTATAAGAAACAATTGTATTCTACAACTATAGCACAAGAAAATCAAGAAGTCATGGAATAATAACAGATTTAATTACATCCTAAGCATGCTAGAATAAATCATACACTCATAAAATAAAAGACAATAATACTAGAGCAAAGCCATAATTTCTAGTGGTGACACTAGTCCAACACTAGAGAAGCAAACAATGCTACAAGGATGCTTAACTCTAAACAATCAGGTCATGGATGTAAAAATACCTACTAACATCACACAAACCTTACACATGCTAGTAAGCAATACCATAAAATAATCCTATGAGAACATCTACTAGGCAAGCATAAACCAATTCTAATAATACATGCTCTTCTACTCAATTAGATAGCAAGCAAACAAAGTATAAACCACACAAACATTAGCTATGCACTCAATAAAAGATTAACTAAACACTTTCAAAAATCGAAACACTCAAAAAAAATCATTCACCAATAGTCTATCAATCACAAGGAATTATTCTAGTGGCAAACAATATTCTATTTAAATAAAACAATAGTGACACTCCTCTTAACATGATATTCCTAAGGAATATTTAACAAATGAATCACCACTAAACATACTAGTGTTCTCAAAGAAGTACTGACCTCTTCACTTACATAAGTGAAACAAACAATCCATTTTTCCTTGGTGGAAAATAACAATCAATTGAATAGTAATACATGCTATTTTTACACTAGTGCAATGGTAGGAGATTTTCATCCTTAACCAAGATGCAATGGGACCAGTGGGTTATGGGCCCACTAATACCAAGGCAAAAGAGGTAAAAAGGCCTCTGGTCACACATGAGAAAAATAAACCTAACCAAGCAATCCACACATAGCTATTCATACTAGTGAAAACAAATAACAAAAACTACACATGCATCTCTATAAAATAAGTTGCAGTCTAGCAGAGATGAAAACACCAAGATTACAGTACCAAAATGCTACTGGACTCCACTCAACATATTAAACCTAGGCAAAACAAATCTACCAAGATTTGGTTTACACAAATATCAAAAAATAAAACTAGAAGAAAAACAAATGCTATTCCTACTTCTATTTGACTTTCCAAACATGCGCACACTTTCTAAGGTACGTGTACTGCAAGGAAACAACTTAATAACAAGACCTAACACATGCATACAAGCTAGGAAACAAGATACAATCAACGACACATTTCATTTCAAACAAATACACACATATTAATGAAAACAGAAAAGTGCTGTTTTCTAGATCTGCTCACAAAAAATAATATATGGCTCCAAAAAATTAATTGAATCTAGAATTAGATAGATCTAGTCAATATCAAACTCATCCAGTTGGATTCACTTAAAAAATCATTTTTAAACTCACTCTAAACATCCTAGAAAAGCCTACTGGACTTTTACCAAAATGGATGGCATTTCCATTTTGTAGCTCACCTTGATGTGAGTAAAAGTCCTAGTGATAGATATACTCACTAGCTACCCATAACAATTTTGTTTGACCAAAATGGTTACAGATTCAAAAAGTTATGCCCAAAACATTATTACAGACACCTTCAGGCAAAACAGGTCTTGAGACAAAATTACAAGTCAAAACATAGATCTACAAATTTTGGGTGGTCAGGAAAACACAATACTAGTGGCTTGATTTTTGGTAGATTTTAATTTACACCTTTCGTATTTTTCACACGCCTAAAGAAACAAGCAAGTTTCTATCAAAAACTTAAAAAGAAAACAAACAGGCAGCGCGGGCTGGGTTTGTGTGGGCGCGGCCCAGCTAAGCGGCCGGGCGTCCCAGTTCCACTCAGCGCGCGCACGCGGGGGCAGGAAACGCGCGGGTTTAAGCGTGGCCGTCGATCGTCGATCGGGCGGCCCGCAGCGTTCGTCCTCCTCTCCCCTCCTCTCTCTCTCTTCCTCGAATACGGCCAGCGACGGGGATCGTGGTTGCTCACCTAGGGGGCTCGGGGAGGGGCGGTGCATGCTCGAGGGAGGTAGCTGGGGTCAAGGGCGTCGAGGGGCGTCGGTTGCAGAGGCCAGCGTGGCTCCAGGCGGTGGCGCGGCACCGAGCGCCAACGGAGGCGAGGTCGACGGCGGTGGCGCACCTGCAAGCGAGCGGCCACGGGGGCATGTCAGGGAGGGTCAGGGAGAGATGGGGAAGCGATCCAGGGCCGTGGAGGGAGTGGGGGAAAGCTAGATCGCACAGTACGACGTCTGGCTCGAGCACGGTCACCGGCAGCGAGGCACGGGCTTGGGCATCCACAGGGGCTATGGCAGGGCTGGATCTCGAGCTGGGGGAGGTGTGGGAGAGTGAGGGAGTGCAGAGGCGCAAGGAGTGGGGCTCTGGAGACTTGTACCAGTGGGCATGGGCAAGAAAGGAAAAAGGAGGGCTCACGTTCATGTCATGCAATGGCATGGGGGCGTCTGGTTGCCAAAGGCCAAGACCACATGGGGGCAGGTCAATGCCTGGCTTTTGGAGGCAAGGGGAGGCAAGGGCTAGTCAAAGATCCAAGGTATGGGCTCACATACCTTGCCACATCATCCTCTTCATCTCTCTATTTTTCTTCACTCACAAGGCTTCTAGAAGCAAAGGAGTGCATCCTGGTTCGAGTTAGTACTGAGGTGAACACACTTGAAAAGGTTACATGTCAAAATTTGCAAAGAACACAAAGAAATCAATTGCCCAAAAGTGTATCTGTATCTCACACTGTTCACAAAATTCAGAAAATTCAGTCTAGACTTAGAGAATTTTTCAGAGTGTTGAAAACTGATTAAATGATCAAAAAGTTGGGATTGTTTTCAAGGGTCAAATGGTTTCCAATTTTTTTTTTCAAAGTGGGAACTTGTTAACCATGTTATAAACTTTCAGAAACATCTTTTGAAAAAAAAATTGCAATAGTTTAAGGCCATGAAAACAATATGGAGAAAGGTGTACTTTCTATTTTTCTCTGTTTTCCAAAAATGCCTTTTTCTGCCTTATTTTTATACCACAAAGACAACTAGCAAAAGATAATTTTTACTAATCGAAAAATAAAACCAAGCTGATGTATTTGCAGTACAAATAACAAGGAACAAATAAAAGTCAAGAAAACATAAAATAACATTTTATAGCCTAGTGAAAACAAAGGTAGAAAACAGGTACTTGGCTATATTTTTAGGAAAAACTTTCTATAGAAAACTTCAAAGAAAACCTTTAAAAATCATTTTGAAATTTTGTTTTCTTGGATCCAACAAATTCAAAAGTTTCTTTTAAGATGCAAAAAAGAATGATCCAAGTCTTGGAATAAAAATCCATTCAAGTAACATAAGGGAAAACATCAGGAAAAATTTAAAAAGTGTTTTCAGAAAAAAAAAATTGATATTGGTTTTATCAAGAAACAAAACTTGTGTTGAAAATATGAGTAAGATCATAAACACATGTTAGTTCAAACAATCATGTTGTTAGAAAAAAAAATTGTTGGCCCTAATTTTTGTCTTCTTGAACACAGTACAAGATTCCAAACACTGGGGTGTGACAGGCCATCTCCTGCCGGGTCTCTATCGTTGTGCGCAGTGCTCGACGGTTATGTACCCAAAGAGCGCCGATACACCACCACGTCCTAGTTTTGAAAAAAAAATATCCCCCACAAATGCAAATGGAACACCCGAACTAGGCAACTCATGGAACAAATTAGACAAGTTGAAACCGAGGGGAATCCAATCCCCGTGTGGTTGCACGATCAATCTTGGCTTCAAATGCGAGAACTCGCTCCTAGGGGCTTGAACGAGGCAAATCACCACATCCCATGTGGAAACTCATCCAAGCCTTTAATCATATTAAACACACATCTCGAACCTTACCACGTCATCCTGTCATACTAGATTCATTTCGTAACTCTAATTCATCAACCGGATGAAGCAGAGATCAACAGGCATGTATGACTAAGCATCGCATATTTGAGGCTCTGGCGATACACACAAACAAAACCTATGCTATTTGAGGCTAGGGGCATTGAATCATGATATCTGGGTTATTTAAATAAATAGGACAACTCTATCTATTGACTCAAGATACTTTGTAAAAGCATGCATCGTACGAGAAGGAAAACACTTCGAAAACATATATGGGCAGATAAGAGGTTATGCTTGCCTTGCTTCAAGAAAACCAGATAAAGGCTTCGGGAATAAGTGCTTGACTTGGTTGTTTAGACCAAGTATTCGTCAACAGGGGTGTTGAACTTCTCTCCGGATTCGAGGTCTACCGATAAGAGCAAACACCGGAAAGAAAGAGAACAATACTCAAAACAGGCATCGATGCAATGCTCAATATGTATGCGTGAAAATTTGAATGCATTGAAGATAAGCCCTAAACATGTTTTATGGGTTGCTAGGGTTCATATGTTAAGTAAGCATTCTACTGAACTTAGCCCTGAAGTGGACCTCAGAGGCCGATTCGGGCAATTCTGAAAGTGAGACTAATTTTAATTGCTCAAAAGGGGTTCAAAACACCATAACTAGGTTGCATTTGTCATTCTAAGAATTTTGAAATATAACTTGTAATTTTCTAATTTTCTTGGATAAAAACTTATTTTCTTTATTTTAAATGATTTAATTAATGGTCAAAATTCAATTTTGTCAAAAATGTGTGGAAATGACATAAACATGTAGATTATATTTTTCTGAACAAATTGGTGTATTGAACACATTTTTCTGAGTTATGAAACAAAAGTTATTGCATTTACAATTTCATTTATTTTTTCTCTAATTTAAATTGAGGTGGGGCCACGTGTTAGTTCCATTTTCGTTTAAAAGGAAATAAACAGAAAAACAGCCCGATGACGTGGGCATGATGTCACTATGACATCACCCCGAGGCCAAACTTCATAGATGCGTTGCAATCGATGAATTCGCGCGAAATTTTGGAAAACAATACCAACCACGAGATGGAGGTGATCAAGGGGATGCTAGGGTTGGCCGCGGTCGACCGATTGGTCGCCGGAGAGCTCGCCGGCGAGCTCGGGTGCGGCCGCGGACCGCGGTTGGCAGCGAGGGAGAGAACCAGAGGGGGGGAGGAAGAGGAAGGCACCGAGGCGCTCGGGTGCTCACCGCGAATGCGATGCAGGGGTCGGGGACGCGAGGGGCGGCGACGAACGCCGGCGGCGAGAGAAGGACGGCGGCGGCCGTGGAGGACTTCCGACGCAAAATTGGGGGCCTGTTCGGTTGGCCACGGGGGCGGTCCTATCGCCGGCGGCGAGCGGAGGATGCGGCGATGATGATGGAGTGCTCGGTTGGCCACGGGGGCGGTCGTATCGCCGGCGGGGAGCGGCGGATGGCGTCGGCCGGGGTTAGGGTTTGGGCGCTGCCATGCGGGAGTCAGAGAGAGAGAGAGGACGAGGGCCGAGGTGAGGAGGTGGAGGCGTACGGGGTCCTTCTCCTTGCCCTTATCCTCAAGGAGGACAAGCAGGAGGTGGCGGGAAGCGGCGTCGTGGACCTTTCGGTCCACTCGCTCGAGGAAGAAGATGACAAAAAGAAATTTCTGAAAACCCCCTTGCGCTCCTAGAATTCACAATAGAGCCCCTGCTCCTTTTAAAACAGCACACTAAAAACAGTGTTGGGGACTTTTCTGTAAATGGTAAAAATTGGTAAAAATTATTTTTGAGTTCCCTAACACATTGGCAACCTCAACATATTTTTGGTTTGCAAAAATTGCACCATTTTAAATTGGCAATTTAAGTGATTTTAATTTATTCTGTTATTAAATTTTAATGCACTTGTTTTAAAAACAACGAGGGGTTCAAAATACATGCATGACATGATATGAGCACAAACACAAACACATAAGCCATAAAAGTAAAATCAAGTTCAAATACTCGTATTCTGAAGCAAATCAAACCAAAGCAACCCTTGCAAAGCCCGGAGAAGACAAGCTACTTCTCCCCCTTTGGCATCGAGACACCAAAAAGGGCAAAGAGCACTACACAACCCAAGGACTCAGTCATCGTCCTCATCATCGACTATGTCAGTTGCTTTTACCTCATCATATTCCTCTTCCTCTTCCTGTTCCTCATCCTCACCAGAAGCACTGTTCAAGAACCCAAGATCCTCATCATCATCCTCAGGCTGTTCCTCAACATTCTCCTCTTCCACAGTCATAGGGGCCTTGCCACGGTGGGTCGAAGAGGAAGGAGCTGAAGTGACGTCCTCAAAGTCTCCCCAAGGGAACTGGTCAGTGTTCCAGTTCTCATAAGACGTAGTCACGGACGCGGTGGGAGGAGTGGGAGGAGTAGTTGGAGGAGTACCCATAGGAGGAGTAGCTCCAAGCCCAGCGTGGTCCTACAGCTTGGAGATCATCTTCTCCAGCTCATGCCTCTCTTTATAGGCCACATGGTTCTCCTTATGCACTGCAACTGTCATGCATCGAATGTTGCGCTGAAACCATGACAACTTCTTCATCTCATCCTGTGTCTCCTCCTTGCTAGAACGACGAGAGGGAGGATCTGCATTCTTCCTCCTGGACCTACAAGGAGCCTCAACACGGCGAGAGAGAACCTGAAGAGTATGAACAAAGTGCACAGTCTCACACTCCAAGCCCGGAACCTCATCAAGAATCGGCTTCATAACATAAGGATCATATACTGGAACCTTCCTGATCTCAATCACAGCTGAGTACATTTCTTCCTTGATGAAGTTCATGACTTCAATCTCATACCCCTCACAATCTGGACAAGCATGGTGACAACAAAAGTCCTGGTAGAGAAGGTTGACAACACCACTGCGAATGGCATCCACACTACCCGCCTTGGGAGCAATGTTGTTGCGGAAGAGGCGGAGAAGGATGTTGTATACAGTCTTGAGGTCCTTAGCGGTGCCAGTACTCGAGATCTTCTCATACATCGGTGCCATCCTCTTCTTGTCATAGGCCACACCATGGATATTCATGTGTGCTCTGCAATTGTCACCCCAAGGGTAACCCAGCAGCTCAACTAGCCTACGGATAGAGGACTCACACTGAAGGGACCCGGTCATCCAGGTAAGAGTGACATCCTCATCGTCACCAAAAGTGACAGTGGCAAAGAACTGCTGCACTGCCGAGATGTTGTAGTTCTGCTGAATCCCAATGAGATGCTCAAGTCCTAGCTTCATCGTTATCCACACAGCCTCCTGAAAGTACTCAGACCTGTCGAGTGCATCCAAGTCAAGAACTTTCTGAGGACACACCGGCTGCTTGAACTGGGAGAAAATCTCCCTCTGAATCAGCTCAGACTCCCTCCTCCAGTAATGAGAACTCTCCGCAGTACGGGCCATGGTGAAGAATGGTTGGGCCCGCATGATCCTGTACTCCTTCTTGCTCATAGACTTGACAGTAGTGAACCTGTCATACTTGGCCTTCTTGGCCAACTCACTCCTCAGTCTTGCCTCAGCTCTATCTTTTTGACGCTGCTCTGCTGCAAAAGTGTTCTTCTGACCAACCCTGCCAGTGTCCTCATCAGTGACAGGATAGTTGCGGGTGTGGGCACGGTAGGCACGCTTGTTGGGGTTGGAGGATTTTGACTTGGTACTTTTCCCTGAAAACACACGCAGCCAAAACACAAAACCAGAGAATAAAAATGAAACAGTGAGCATACATGTCCAAGGATGCACGCAGAAAACAATTAGAAGTGACAGAAATTAGTTCTGGGAGATTCACACCGGAGTCTCCGGTATGACAGACCGGAGACTCCGGACTGACACCGGAATCTCCGGTCTGGCAGGCCGGAGTCTCCGGACTGTTCGCAGAGACTGAAAAGTAAATCTGCCACAACTAGTTCTAAGTCATTTCTACTAGTTTCTACAGGGGGAAAACAAGCTAGGGTGAAACTAAACAAAAGCTAGTACCGACTCTCCAAGCAAAACCAACTAGACCTTAGATCTAGATGCAAAAAACAAGAAAAATAAGAGAGAGATTGGTACCCTGGTCACCTGATCCCGTCATGGTGGTTCCCACAGATGGAAGAAGCGAGGGGAGGCGAGGGAGGAGGGATCCGGCGGTGGGAACCAGCCGGAGGGGAGTCCTTGGCGTTGGCGGAGGCGTAGCAGCGTTTTTTGGGGGGGGGGGGGAAGTGGGGAATAAAACCCTAACTTCCCCGAGCCCCCTCTTTTATACTGCCACACCCCCACACCGGAGTCTCCGGTCTTAACACCAGAGTCTCCGGACAGGCCGGAGATTCCGGTGTGGCACACCGAAGTCTCCGGACCACACGCCAGAAAACCCAAGGAAAGGACAGGACATGTATGAGGAAAATAAAACTTGTTTAAATGGTAGGTTTTTTGCTTGGGAAAGAAAAACAACAACAACAGGGAGGGGATCTAATACTCAAGAAAGGCTAGAAATCATTCGAACATCAAATTTTTGAGTATATCATCCGAAATGCCCAAAAACTCTCAAAATGGTCAAAAAAGAACCAACTCTTCAAAGAAGAGGTTGGTGGCCTAAGCCACCATGTAAGAGATCATGGTATGTCACCGCGAAGATATATCTTGGGTACATTGCCAATTCTCGACACTGAAGCTCACAATTAAACATTAGAAAAAGAGAGATAACAATGTTTTTTTGCTATGGGCATAATGGGGGAGGGAGAACCCAATGTGTTAGGATAACACTCCCCCTATGTACATGCCTACACCTAAACCCAAACACGTTTCATCTATAGGGGTGTGTGCAAGATCCTCAAGTCAAACTCCTAGAATCAATGACATTTAGTTCATTCCTCAAGAACATGAATCTTGCATCGTCAAGTGGCTTCGTGAAGATATCCGCAAGATTGTCCTTGGTGGGAACATAAGATAGAGAAATATCCCCTCTTGCCACATGGTCTCGGATGAAATGATGGCGAATCTCAATATGCTTCGTTCTTGTATGTTGCACGGGGTTGTAGGCGATCTTGATGGCACTTTCATTGTCACACAAAAGAGGCACCTTATCCAAATGAAGGTCATATTCCTTGAGAATTTGCCTCATCCATAGCAATTGAGTGCAAGAACTTGCAGCGGCTACATACTCGGCTTCGGCGGTGGAGAGAGATATCCAATTTTGCTTCTTGGAAGACCAACTCACCAAAGACCTACCAAGAAATTGGCAAGCCCCGGAAGTAGACTTCCTATCATCTTGATCACCCGCCCAATCGGAATCCGTGTAGCCCTTGAGAGAAAATTGTGCCCTCTTTGGATACCACAAACCAAACCTTGGGGTATGAACCAAATATCGAAAGATCCTATGGACCGCCATTAAATGCAGGGCCGGTCCATACATTTACGGGGCCCAGGGGGAAGACGACAATTAGGGGCCCTTACAAACAGATAAAAAATATGGTTTATTTATAAAAAAAATACAAAGCAGGAAACCACTACATGATATAGATAGATTATCTATGCACTCTAAAATTGGCAACACAAACTGTTTATTCTTACCAATCCATTAAATGAAGAGAGGAACGCCTAGAAAGATTTTTGAGCCATGGTAGCCAAAGAGGGTAAGTATTTAAAGACCAGGAATTAATGGGAAGGATGAACACAACATCTCTCCAACGTCTATTTGGCGGGCAGTGAGCTGAAAGTCAATGATGGAAGGAGAGCTTATTAGGGGCGATCCGGCTGCGTTGTTGATCTCTATTAGTTGCTTCGCATGACATTTAGAAACAACGTGAGCGAATCCGCTGTTACTAGAGGAGGCGATTTGGAAATTTTATGTGAAATAGTCCGCAACGATATGTACATGTAGAAAGGCGAACTATGGGGGAACTTTTTTGTCTATACATATACATTGTACCTCGTGAGAGTGCGGCACGGTGACATAGTGGGTTTGCCTTGCATTGTTTCACTTAGGTCTCCTAAGTTTGTATAGTTTTTAGATTTTACTAAATACTTAGGCCTAACACATGATTTACACTAATTATATGGGCCGGCCCTGATTAAATGGATTTCCTTAGGGGGCCGCTTGATACCTTGCACACACACCTACACTCAAAACGATATCGCGCCTAGATGCAAAAAGATAAAGCAAAGAACAAATCATAGAACGATACAACTTTTGGTCCACATCTTTACCCTTCGGGTTACGTGATAGGTGGCACTTGACTTGCATAGGAGATGGCTTGATCTTTGCATTTTGGAAGTTAAACCTCTTGATCATGTCTTGGGTATACTTGGCTTGAGAAATGAAAGTCCCACGAGCCAATTGCTTGATCTCGAAACCAAGGAAGAATTTAAGCTCACCCATCATAGTCATCTCCAACCTGTCATTCATAAGCTTTGAGAACTCATTATTGAAAGCTTGGTTAGTTGAGCCAAAGATGATATCGTCCACATAGAGTTGGCAGATGAAAAGCTCTCCCTTTACTCTCTTTGTGAAAAGAGTGGGGTCGATCTTCCCAACTTCAAAACCACGGTCATCCAACAACTCTCTAAGGTGCTCATACCACGCACATGGTGCTTGTTTAAGTCCATAGAGCGCCTTATCGAGCTTGTATACATCGTTAGGAAAGTTGAGGTTCTCGAACCCCGGAGGTTGCTTACCATATACCTCCTCTTTTAGTGGACCATTCAAGAAAGCACTTTTAACATCCATTTGTTGCAATTTGAAATTATGTGAATATGCATAAGCAATAAGGATACGGATGGACTCAAGGTGAGCCACGGGATCATAGGTTTCATCAAAGTCAATGCCTTCAACTTGAGTGTAACCTTGAGCTACCAATCTTGCCTTGTTACTTATAACAATGCCATGTTCATCTTGGTTGTTCTTGAATATCCGCTTAGTGCCAATAACATTGTGGCAATATTTGGGTTTCTCAACTAATCTCCACTTATTGAGCTCATCATGCATTGCTTCAACCTAATCGGAGTCCTCAAGAGCTTCAAACACTTTCTTTGGTTCCACCATAGATATGTGAGCTTGATGCTCACTAAAATGTTTCAATTGCCTTCTTGTGGATCTTCTAGCTTGAATATCTTCCAAGACCTTTTTGTCTTGGGCGTCAATATGCTTCAAACCTCTTCTTATCCTTTTAGCATGACGGTCTTCGATCTCCTCATTATTGCAAGGAGGGATCACTTGATCATTGTCACATCCCAGTTTTTGGACTCTTGGACAGTGCTCAAGAAGAAAACTATTAGGGCCAACAAATTATTTTTATAACAACATGATTGTTTGAACTAACTTGTGTTATGATCTTAATCATATTTGCAACATAAGTTTTGTTTCATTCTAAAACCAACACCATATGTTTCTGAAAAATATGCCTGATATTTTTCACTAATGTTTTCTTATTATTACTTGAGTGGATTTTTATTCCAAGACTTGGATAATTGTTGTTTGAATCTTAAAACAAACTTTTTACCTTGTTGGATCCAAGAAAACAAGTTTCCAAAATGACCTATGAAAGTTTTCTTTTAACTTTCCTATAGAAAACAAGTCCTGAAAATAAAGCCAAGTACCTGTTTTCTACCATTGTTTTCACCAAGCTATATATGGTTATAGTATGGTTTCTTGACTTTTAATTCATCCTTGATATATGTACTACAAACCCATAAGCTCACTTTTATTTTTTGAGAAATAAAAACTATCTTTTTCCTGTTGTTTTTGTGGTATAAAATTAAGGCAGAATAAGGCAGTTTTGAGAAACAGATAAAAACATAAAGTAGGTCTTTTTCCACATTGTTTTCATAGCCTTAAACTATTTCAAAATTGTTTTCAAAAGTTGTTTCTGAAAGTATATAACATGTTTAAAAAGTCCATACTTTTAAAACCAATTTTGGAAAGCAATTGAACCCTGAAAACAAACTCAACTTTTTGAACTTTTGATCTGTTTTCCAACACTTAAAGATTTTTCTGAATTTTTGCAAATGAACAGTACGGGGTACACTTTTTCACACTTCTTTTCTTGATGTTTCTTTGCACATTTTGAGTTTTGGCCTGAGCTAACTTGTTGACCAACTCATGTACTCGAACTAGCATGCATTGGATACCTTCTAAGAAGCCTTAGGCATGAAGATAAGAGAGGAGAGAGAGTGGTGACTAGGATAGGTATGGGCACACATACCTCTTAGATATTTTTGACTTTTCCTCTTGCCACTTGCACACTAGGGCCACCACTTGGTTGCATCACCATTTTTCTTGAATAGGACACCTATTGCACTCAAAAGGAAATGACCATTAGGCCCTAGACATCCCAATGCCATGGCATGACACCTACCCGAGGTGACCATCTTGCCCCTCCCCTCATTCCCTCTTCTATAAAGATCCCAAGGCCATCTCCTTGCACCTTGCCCCTCCTCCACAAACCCCCCACTACAACACTTCATCCCCAAGCTGAGAGGAGCCTTGAGCCATCCATGTGAGCTCCATGAACTCCAAAATCGCCGCCGGCCATTTTTCTTAAACCGATGTGAGGAACCTCAAATCCCTGCAGAAGTTTTCCTGTCGTTTTGAGCTTGTGAAAAATAGTTTTCGTTCATATTATTTTCTACAAACATTCACAGAACTAGACTTATGTTTTCCTAACCATTTCCCGTTGGAAGATCCAAGTTTGCACTTTTATTTTTGTCACTATACCTGTTTTGCCACAGACTGTCTGTTTAGCCATTTTTGGCATAACTTTTTGGATCTGTATCCGTTTTGGTCAAATCAAATTGTTTTGAGTAGACTAGGAGTAGATCTATCCATAGGACTTGGCCTTACATCAACGCCATTTACGATATGTAAATTACATCCATTTTGGTAAAAGACCAGTAGGCTTTTCTAGCCTTTGTAGAAGGAGTTTAAAAATGATTTTTGGAGAATATCCAATTTGATGAGTTTGGTATTGAGTAGATATATCTTATCCTAGCTTATATTAATTTTTTGAGCTCTAGATTATTTTTGGTGGACAGATCTAGAAACAGAAGCTTTTCTGTTTGTTTTCTTTGTTTGTTTTTGTTTGCAATGAAATGTTTGCTTGGTTTAATCTTTGTTCCTAGAATGTAGAGATGTGTTGGATCTTGTTATTAAGTTGTTTTATTGCATTACATCTACCATACAAAGTGTGTGCATGTTTGCAATATAATTTGGCTATAGAAGTAGCATGTGTTATTTCCCTAGTTGATTTATTTGATGTTTTGTGTGAACCAACTCCTTGTGTGCTTGTTAC
The DNA here is from genome assembly GCA_028641055.1 of Alopecurus myosuroides. NCBI lineage: Eukaryota > Viridiplantae > Streptophyta > Magnoliopsida > Poales > Poaceae > Alopecurus > Alopecurus myosuroides. The sequence goes on along the minus strand of CM054062.1, from coordinate 312,966,484 downwards.
CTAAATTTGTGCTATGCTTGAGTGGATTCAAGTAACATTTTGGTACTGTTATTTCTATGCTATTATCTCTGTTAACTTGCATGTTATCTTGTAGCAAAGCATGAGTACCATTTGTTATTTTCCTAGTTTTATTATTTGGATTGTTGTGTGGGCAAATCCTTGTAGATTTGTTGTACCTAGATTTTTGTTATGGTTATGATAGATAAAGTACCACTTTGGTACTGTTATTTCTCTGTTATTATCTCTATTAGCTTACACCTTATTTATAGCAAAGCATGTGTAACATTTGTTGTTTGTTTTCTAGTACTTATTTGACTAGTTGTGTGAGCAAATCTTTGTGTGGTTGTGCACCTAAGTTTTGTTGTCTTTAAGTTTATTACAGTACCATTTTGGTACTGATATTAGGATGGTAGTATCTCTGTTAGGTTGCACTTGATTTTATGGAGATGCATGTGTAGCATTTGTTTGCTTGTTTGCACCTTATTGTTTTCACTAGTATTGTTTTCACTAGAATAAATAGCTTTGTATTATCTATCTTCTATACTAGTGTTTGTCATGAGTAACCAGAGGCTTAGTACCTCATTTTCCTTGGTATTAGTGGGAACATACCCCACTGGTCCCATTTCATCTTGGTTAGGGATGCAAATCCCCAACCATACATGTGTGTGAAAATAACATGTTTTATTATGTGATTGATTATTATTTTCCACCATGGAAAACATATTTGTTTGTTTTCACTTATGCAAGTGAGAAGTTTATTTCTTATAAGAAGATACTAGTATTTTAGATGTTATCCATTTGTTAGCATAATGTTCCTTAGGAGTATCATGTTAAGAAATGATTCACTATTGAGTGCTAAATTAAATTGTTTGCAAATAAACTAAATTCCTTGTGAGTGATAGATTGTTTGTGAATGATTTATAATTGAGTGTTTGGATTTTTGGAAAGGTTTAGTTAACCTTTAATTGAGTGTATAGCTACTGGTTGGGTAGTTTATACCTTGGTTGCTTGCTAGTTAATCTATTTGAAAAGCATGCATTACTAGAATTGGTTATGCTTCCTTAATAGATGTGTACATAAAATTATTCTAATGTAGTACTTACTAGCATGTGTAAGGTTTGTGTGCTGTTAGTAGGCATGTTTATATCCATGTATTTCTTGTTTAAGATTATGCTTCCTTGTTGTGGTGTTTGCTTCTCTAGTGATGGACTAGTGTCACCGCTAGAGATTATGAGATTACCTAGTATTGTTGTCTTCTTATTTTCTTAGTGTAGGACTATCCTAACATGTTTAGGATGATGTTACTTCTGTTATTAGGTACATTTTATGATCATGACTTTCTTGTTTAGAATTAAGCATCATAGTAACCTTGTTTGCTTCTCTAGTGATGAACTAGTGTCACCACTAGAAAATGGTGATTTTTGCTATAGTATTTTCATCTTTTATTTCATAAGTGTATGAGTTTATTATAGCATATTTATGAAGTTATTACTTATGTTATGATGCCATGAATCATTTAGTTTCTTGTGCTATAGTTGTAGAATATAAGTTTTTCTTATAACATGCTTGTGTTGATTTTCCACACTAGTGTGTTATCAGTGCAGTCCTGTTTCTATGTTTTTATAGGGATATTACCTTGAGTGATGATTGTGTTTTAGATTATTTTGATGACTTGATTCATTGGTTATTAGCTACTGGTTGTTTGCTAAATTTTCATGATTGATGGATTCCATAACTTCAAGTAAACATTAATGTAGTAAATAAACAGTCTATTCATCTGTGGTGTGTTTACCTGCTGTGTGGAAATTGTCTGAGTGTGTACCTTAGCTTGAGTGTCATATTTGTGTTTATTGTTGTGCTAGTGTTGTTTTGTGCTTAAGAGTATCTTATGAAACTAAAACATCCAACTAAAATCATGAACACATTAAGTGATAGTTGCTTGTGGTGAGTAATACCCACTGCCATGGGTATTGTTCTGTCTGTTTGTTTTACCCTAGCAACCTAACCTTTTGCACCCACAAGCTATATTTTTAGCTTCTTATATATCTTGTTATGAGAGTGGTACACCACTCCATATATGGTATGTATGATGTGGGATATGGTTTTCTAAACCATACATAGTGCCTGACGGCAGTTTTGGACCGTGAGAGTTATGTGAGATAGTTTTCGCGTTATCTTTTCGAGAGAACTCGAGAATGAACATTTGTTTCTGTATGTGTTTCTTAGCTTAGTTGTTTGTCCTTTATACCTAAGTGTGTGTCTTTTATTTCCTTTACGACGCTAGAACGCGAAGAAGAAGAAGAAGCAGTTGTGGAGTTGTGCGTCAAGTTCAAGTTGCTTCAAGGCCAGGGACATTAAGAGACTTGAGGCAAGCCATCCTGATGCTTGCTGACACAATACTTATCATTATCTATCATGCATGTTTTACCTCTGAAGTTTTACCAAAACTTGATTATCAAAACTATTTTTGATGTGGCTATTACTGCTATTCTATTATATAGGTTACTATCATGCCAGTAGTTAAACTTGGTAATACCAAGCCCATAAGCCACCATATGGTATTTATTAACATCAAATATACTAGTCCCTAAGTGGACACCCTAAAATGGTGATTTTTACAAAACAAAGGCTTTCTGGAAAATCCGGAGGAAAGGCAGATCCTTATTCTCCGGGGGAATGTGGAAGTGGTCATTTTTGAGAAATTGGTGTTTTCAAAAATGACACATAACCTAGTCTTCGCCGGACAACCTTTACTGTACTGCCACTCTACCCCTATATGGGTATGGGGCCTATCTAGATGCTTGAACTTGTTAGTGTATGCCTTATTCCAAAGTGCTATAGAGAAGCGGATTCTCTGAACCGAAGTGTCGCCAGGAGAGGGAAACGGGACATACACAGTGTGGGATTAATTTTCCCTCCAGATGCGACAGCTGGGCCTCCCGACTAGGCAGGGCGGGTCCTGATGCCAGGGAGACAACCCATCTGAAGGAATGAGCATATACTAGCTTGTGTCAGAGTGGACAGTTAGGATCAAATTCTCTGGTGCTTGCATATTGCTGTGACGATCCATGGGTGGTCCATGGCAGAGTTCTGAATCTGGTGGATGTGTACACCTCTGCAGAGTACAACTTTTTCGAAGAATCCGCGTCCTCGGATATGGACAGTTGAATGGCCATGTAGCTAGCATTGTGTCAATGTTTTCAAAAAGGAGTTTTTGAAAGGAAGTTTTGAACTCGGAAAGTTCGGAAAGGAAGGAAAGCTTGTACCGTGGAGGTACTGATGATGGAAAGCCATAAGTTGTTTTACAAACTAAAAAGTTTTGCAAATAAAACTTTTCTACTCTAAGCAAGAATTCTGGAAACTGATTCCAAGAAGTTTTGCAAAGAGAAAATTCCCTTTTAAACAAAAGTTTAACAAAAAAAACTCTTGTACATGTGATATCTACAAGAGAAATAAAACTATATTATTTTTCTTCTGAAGTATCTTCTTCAACGAAGGTACAGATTAATTTGACTGCAACCGTGGTGTTATCCTATATGAACACCATTGATAGTGAACCCTATTTATAGCCTACCTATTCCACCATATAAGCATACTTGCATATTTGGTAAGTCACATGATGGATGTCTTGCTGAGTACATTCAAATGTACTCATTATGGTTTCGCCCCTGGTATCTACTTGCCAGACTTTGAGAAGGAGTCTTCGAAGAAGATCAACGAGGAGGAGTACGAAGCTGATGGCTTTGCGAACTAGGATCGTCTCCGGGTCAGCAGCCTGTAGGTTAAGGCGTGACTTGGGCTCTAATGCGTTATGAGTATTTAGTCTTCCGCTGTGTGTGTTGTGTGTTGCCCTGCGTGGCATCCGTTTAGGCTTGGTCAAGTGACCATGCCCCTTTTGTAAGGATTTATGCAACCGTGTAATGGATATTGTATCTGTGTACCAACTTGATATGTTGTTCACGATTGAATTCCTGGGATCGTGAATGTATGCATATCGAAGGTGTCCTTGAACAGTGTTTCGAAGGGCGGACCTTGCAGAGTTGGTATCAGAGCTATCCTGACCTTAGGAGACCTTAGTTAGCATGGACGTCAGATAGGAAAGAAAAATATTTTTTGAGTAAAAACCTATTTACTATCTAAATTATTTTTATCTAAGGGGATTTTAGTATATTTTCCCTCCTTATTATCTTATCAAAAGATTCCAAAGGCATATCTCTATCGGTTAAGAGTTCATTTCTTGCTTGTTTGCAACTGCCCCGCTCTTGTTTTTGAAATATCTCTCGACCTTAAATTTTCCTGTCGGAAATAAAAAAAATTAGTGTTTCAAAAACAAACTCTTTGCACAATCTCACCCATTCTTGTATACTTGGCGATGTCCCGAGAAAGACCCAAGTGTTGGTCTATCCGAAGAAAAATAAGCATCTTAAAATTTTGCACACTGCTACCTAACTTAATCCCCTTTAAAATCTTGTGTAGATGGCAGTTGTCTTCACCGAGTCCTTCCGGTTGGGATCGCATGCACCTTGCTACTGCCGTTTTGATGAGGATTTGATCAAGATGACTCGCCTGATCGGTCGTCCCCTACCTGAGTTAAAGGGAGCCCAGTTCCACATGGATGGACGAGAAATGTCCTGGTTGGTCGTCTGCACCATCCGTGCACCATTGAGAGCACCATCAACCCCAGAGATCACTTGGGAAGTCGTGGAGAATAGTTGGGAACATGGTATCCTTAGAGTGATGCAGCTGACCATCGCCAAGCTCGCGAACTTCTTCCATCGCAAGTTTGCAGGAACCCCATACAGCTACTTTGGAAGACGCGACGAGGACGACAAGCCAATAGAAGTCACGGGAGACGCTGTGTTTGCACGTCACTTCCAGCATCTGGAAGGACAGCTGTACAACACCCAGCTCTCCCTTGATAGAGTTAGAGCAGATTATGACCTCCGAGGCAGAGAGATAGACCAGCTAGAAGCCAGTCTTGGTGTATCTTCGGCTACCGAGCGTCGTCTCAAGGTACTGAAGAAGACCATGAAGTACACTGACTCCCAGCACCGCACTCAAGTGATAGCACTTCAGCTTCAGCTTGCAGCCAGCAAGGCCAGAGTTGAAGAGTTGGAGGAACAGCTACGCGCTTCCTTTAGCACTTAGGATTGCCGCAGGATATTAGGATGTTGTGTTATTTCCACCCCAGACGCTTGTTTGTGTTTGTGTTGTGTGAACTCTGTTAGACCTATGTGTGTGCTAGTTGTGTTGTAAACCTTCTGATATAGCCTTGTGAACCCTTAATTTAAGTTATGCTTGTTAAGACTTTGTTCCATGCGCATGTTAATCTTGGTTTGAGTTGGCATTAGTTTCTTCGATGTTTGCTTGTTGTCGTGTTATCTACCGTTCTCATATCCACTATGAGCCGGTATATGTCACGAGCCTTTAAAACCAAAACCACCTTTAGTTGCTCTCGTCTTACACCATTCTTTGTCTTCAGCATGGCCAGCGATCTACCTCCATCACCTGAGCCGACAGTTGCTCAACTGTTTGCTCTGTTGAGGGAAGAAAGTGAAGCCGCTCGTGCTGAACACATCGCCACCCATGCTATCCTGGAACATTTGACTCAGCTTGTCTTCACCAATGCTGAGGATATTGGGTTCCTTATGAGAGGATACCAGCAATTGCTTGCTGGAGAGAGCCGCAAACGGAAGATGGTGACGCCAGGAGAAACTAGTATATGGGTGACTCGCAGCGTTTTGCCTGCAATGCCACAATAGGAGACGGGTGAAAGTCAAGCCTAAAACCATGGGTTGCTTTACCTGTGGACAGGAAGGACACTTTGCTCGTGATTGTCCCAAGAAGAACCGTATTCTAGCTCATCCTGAAGAACCCCAAGAAACCCAAGGTCCAGCCCAGAAGAAATGCAAGAATCGGATGAGTGGACCTCGAGACCGAGATGATGTTGCAGGAGCATCTGCAACTCATGCCATAACCAATGGTGCGTTTCAAACCACACATGTGAACCCCCTTGTTTTGTTTATCGTCGTACCCTGAAAAACCCGACGTAAATGGAACACTAGAAGTGTCACGTCGGACCAAATAAAATCTTAAATAGTTAACGATACTAATGAAAATCTCATCTAATTTTAGTATAACACCCTACAGAGTAAATTAAATTTTGCCACATAAAATTGTTGCCACCCTACAGATTTAGTAAAATGGTTTCATCTAATTCTAGTTGGAGACCTTACTAAATTGGTAATATAACCTTATCTCTTAAGCTTAAAACCCTACAAAGCTGGCTCATCATTTTTCTTTTTAATACCCTACAGGGTGCTGTCTAAAACCAAATACCTTACAAAGTAACTTATAGAGTTGATATGTTACAGAGTTTGTTATCACCTGTTTAAAAAGAAAACGTGTAATCAACTTTTTCCAAAAACAAAGATAAATGCGCCTTGGAATGATTCTATAGCTGTTTTGAAGAAAGTGAAAGGTTGGGAAAAATATTGGGTAGATAAACTATGATCATTGCTAGGCGACAATATCTCTCGTATATATGTATTGGAGGAACCAGAATTTAGATTATGAGATGGTGGAAAACTCATTAAGGTTTAGCTTACGTAGGAAAGATTGAGGATCTTATGATTTTTTTAGTGGAGTGAAGTTATGAGATAATCTCCGGGGATAACGAGTTGAGGACCCCAAATATTTGGAAGTTATCAGTAACTAAGATTTTGTAGTTTTCGAAGAATGGTTGAGGCTTAGAAAGATTGGTGGATGTATATTGATGATGATAGATTTTAGGAGAAATCAATATGAGCTTGGAGTTTTTGATAGGAACCTTATAAAGCTGATAGTACTCAGAGTTGGTAGAGCTTTATGATCTTGATAAACTACCTTTGAGGAAAACAAATGTTTTGAGTTTTAACTATATTAGGTTAAGAGGAAGGTAGTGGATTTTCCTGGATTTTGGACAGTGAGTAATGGAAAGCTCATACTTATAAATGCTGATGGATATCCATTTAATTGACCATATGAGTTGTAAACAAATAGATCTTATGACTAAAGAATAACCCTTGGTTGGATATCATGGTTTTAAGGAGCAATAAGTTCGAGGTTTAGAACATGGCACCCAAACCTTTGAAAAGAAAACAAATTTACCGGTAAATTCTGGTAAGGTAAATCAAAGGGGGGAAGCCCCTGTAAATAATGTTGCAAATCACCAACAATGTTTTGTAAGAAAATCATCTAACATTGTTGTGTTGACCATACCCTCTTTTTCGCTTGCCTGCGAATCTCGGGACGAGATTCTTTTAAGGGGGGAAGGTCTGTCACATCCCAGTTTTTTGACTCTTGGACTGTGCTCAAGAAGACAACTATTAGGGCCCACAAATTATTTTTATAACAACATGATTGTTTTAACTAACTTGTGTTATGATCTCAATCATATTTGCAACATAAGTTTTGTTTCATTCTAAAACCAACACCATATGTTTCTGAAAAATATTCCTGATATTTTTCACTAATGTTTTCTTATTATTACTTGAGTGGATTTTTATTCCAAGACTTGGATCATTCTTGTTTGAATCTTAAAACAAACTTTTTACCTTGTTGTATCCAAGAAAACAAGTTTCCAAAATGACCTATGAAAGTTTCCTTTTAACTTTCCTATAGAAAACAATTCCTGAAAATAAAGCCAAGTACCTGTTTTCTACCATTGTTTTCACCAAGCTATATATGGTTATATTATGTTTTCTTGACTTTTAATTCATCCTTGATATATGTAATACAAACCCATAAGCTCACTTTTATTTTTTGAGGAATAACAACTATCTTTTTCTTGTTGTTTTTGTGGTATAAAATTAAGGCAGAATAAGGCAGTTTTGAGAAACAGATAAAAACAGAAAGTAGGTCTTTTTCCACATTGTTTTCATAGCCTTAAACTATTTCAAAATTGTTTTCAAAAGTTGTTTCTGAAAGTATATAACATGGTTAACAAGTCCATACTTTTAAAACCAATTTTGGAAAGCAATTGAACCCTGAAAACAAACTCAACTTTTTGAACTTTTGATCTGTTTTCCAACACTTCCAAGATTTTTCTGAATTTTTGCAAATGAACAGTACGGAATACACTTTTGCACACTTATTTTCTTGATGTTTCTTTGCACATTTTGAGTTTTGGCCTGAGCTAACTTGTTGACCAACTCATGTACTCGAACTAGCATGCATTGGATACCTTCTAAGAAGCCTTAGGCATGAAGATAAGAGAGGAGAGAGAGTGGTGACTAGGATAGGTATGGGCACACATACCTCTTAGATATTTTTGACTTTTCCTCTTGCCACTTGCACACTAGGGCCACCACTTGTTTGCATCACCATTGTTCTTGAATAGGACACCTATTGCACTCAAAAGGAAATGACCATTAGTCCCTAGACATCCCAATGCCATGGCATGACACCTACCCGAGGTGACCATCTTGCCCCTCCCCTCATTCCCTCCTCTATAAAGATCCCAAGGCCATCTCCTTGCACCTTGCCCCTCCTCCACAAACCCCCCACTACCACACTTCATCCCCAAGCTGAGAGGATCCTTGAGCCATCCATGTGAGCTCCATGAGCTCCAAAATCGCCGCCGGCCATTTTTCTTAAACCGATGTGAGGAACCTCAAATCCCTGCAGAAGTTTGCCTGTCGTTTTGAGCTTGTGAAAAATAGTTTTCGTGCAGATTATTTTCTACGAAAATTCACAGAACTAGGCTTATGTTTTCCTAACCATTTCCAGTTGGAAGATCCAAGTTTGCACTTTTATTTTTGTCACTATACCTGTTTTGCCACAGACTGTCTGTTTAGCCATTTTTGGCATAACTTTTTGGATCTGTATCTGTTTTGGTCAAATCAAATTGTTTTGAGTAGCCTATGAGTAGATATATCCATAGGACTTGGCCTTACATCAACGCCATTTACCAAATGGAAATTACATCCATTTTGGTAAAAGACCAGTAGGCTTTTCTAGCCTTTGTAGAAGGAGTTTAAAAATGATTTTTGGAGAAAATCCAATTGGATGAGTTTGGTATTGAGTAGATCTATCTTATCCTAGCTTATATTAATTTTTTGATCTCTAGATTATTTTTGGTGGACAGATCTAGAAACAGAAGCTTTTCTGTTTGTTTTCTTTGTTTGTTTTTGTTTGCAATGAAATGTTTGGTTGGTTTAATCTTTGTTCCTAGAATGTAGGGATGTGTTGGATCTTGTTATTAGGTTGTTTTATTGCATTACATCTACCATACAAAGTGTGTGCATGTTTGCAATATCATTTGGCTATAGAAGTAGCATGTGTTATTTCCCTAGTTGATTTATTTGATGTTTTGTGTGAACCAACTCCTTGTGTGCTTGTTACCTAAATTTGTGCTATGCTTGAGTGGAGTCAAGTAACATTTTGTTACTGTTATTTCTATGCTATTATCTCTGTTAAATTGCATGTTATCTTGTAGCAAAGCATGAGTACCATTTGTTATTTTCCTAGTTTTGTTATTTGGATTGTTGTGTGGGCAAATCCTTGTAGATTTGTTGTACCTAGATTTTTGTTATGGTTATGATAGATAAAGTACCACTTTGGTACTGTTATTTCTCTGTTATTATCTCTATTAGCTTACACCTTATTTTATAGCAAAGCATGTGTAACATTTGTTGTTTGTTTTCTAGTACTTATTTGACTAGTTGTGTGAGCAAATCTTTGTGTGGTTGTGCACCTAAGTTTTGTTGTCTTTAAGTTTATTACAGTACCATTTTGGTACTGATATTAGGATGGTAGTATCTCTGTTAGGTTGCACTTTATTTTATGGAGATGCATGTGTAGCATTTGTTTGCTTGTTTGCACCTTATTGTTTTCACTAGTATTGTTTTCACTAGAATAAATAGCTTTGTATTATTTATCTTGTATACTAGTTTTTGTCATGAGTAACCAGAGGCTTAGTACCTCATTTTCCTTGGTATTACTGGGACCATACCCCACTGGTCCCATTTCATCTTGGTTAGGGATGCAAATCCCCAACCATACATGTGTGTGAAAATAACATGTTTTATTATGTGATTGATTATTATTTTCCACCATGGAAAACATATTTGTTTGTTTTCACTTATGCAAGTGAGAAGTTTATTTCTTATAAGAAGATACTAGTATTTTAGATGTTATCCATTTGTTAGCATAATGTTCCTTAGGAGTATCATGTTAAGAAATGATTCACTATTGAGTGCTAAATTAAATTGTTTGCAAATAAACTAAATTCCTTGTGAGTGATAGATTGTTTGTGAATGATTTATAATTGAGTGTTTGGATTTTTGGAAAGGTTTAGTTAACCTTTAATTGAGTGTATAGCTACTGGTTGGGTAGTTTATACCTTGGTTGCTTGCTAGTTAATCTATTTGAAAAGCATGCATTACTAGAATTGGTTATGCTTCCTTAATAGATGTGTACATAAAATTATTCTATTGTAGTACTTACTAGCATGTGTAAGGTTTTTGTGCTGTTAGTAGGCATTTTTATATCCATGTATTGCTTGTTTAAGATTATGCTTCCTTGTTGTGGTGTTTGCTTCTCTAGTGATGGACTAGTGTCACCGCTAGAGATTATGAGATTACCTAGTATTGTTGTCTTCTTATTTTCTTAGTGTAGGACTATCCTAACATGTTTAGGATGATGTTACTTATGTTATTAGGTACATTTTATGATCATGACTTTCTTGTTTAGAATTAAGCATCATAGTAACCTTGTTTGCTTCTCTAGTGATGAACTAGTGTCACCACTAGAAAATGGTGATTTTTGCTATAGTATTTTCATCTTTTATTTCATAAGTGTATGAGTTTATTATAGCATATTTATGAAGTTATTACTTATGTTATGATGCCATGAATCATTTAGTTTCTTGTGCTATAGTTGTAGAATATAAGTTTTTCTTATAACATGCTTGTGTAGATTTTCCACACTAGTGTGTTATCAGTGCAGTCCTGTTTATATGTTTTTATAGGGATATTACCTTGAGTGATGATTGTGTTTTAGATTATTTTTATTACTTGATTCATTGGTTATTATCTACTGGTTGTTTGCTAAATTTTCATGATTGATGGATTCCATAACTTCAAGTAAACATTAATGTAGTAAATAAATAGTCTATTCATCTGTGGTGTGTTTACCTGCTGTGTGGAAATTGTCTGAGTGTGTACCTTAGCTTGAGTGTCATATATGTGTTTATTGTTGTGCTAGTGTTGTTTTGTGCTTAAGAGTATATTATGAAACTAAAACATCCAACTAAAATCATGAACAGATTGAGTGATAGTTCCTTGTGGTGAGTAATACCCACTGCCATGGGTATTGTTCTGTCTGTTTGTTTTACCCTAGCAACCTAACCTTTTGCACCCACAAGCTATATTTTTAGCTTCTTATATATCTTGTTATGAGAGTGGTACACCACTCCATATATGGTATGTATGATGTGGGATATGGTTTTCTAAACCATACATAGTGCCTGACGACAGTTTTGGACCGTGAGAGTTATGTGAGATAGTTTTCGCGTTATCGTTTCGAGAGAACTCGAGAATGAAAATTTGTTGCTGTATGTGTTTCTTAGCTTAGTTGTTTGTCCTTTAGACCTGAGTGTGTGTCTTTTATTTCCTTTACGACGCTAGAACGCGAAGAAGAAGAAGAAGAAGCAGTTGTGGAGTTGTGCGTCAAGTTCAAGTTGCTTCAAGGCCAGGGACATTAAGAGACTTGAGGCAAGCCATCCTGATGCTTGATGATACAATACTTATCATTATCTATCATGCATGTTTTACCTCTGAAGTTTTACCAAAACTTGATTATCAAAACTATTTTTGATGTGGCTATTACTGCTATTCTATTATATAGGTTACTATCATGCCAGTAGTTAAACTTGGTAATACCAAGCCCATAAGCCACCATATGGTATTTATTACCATCAAATATACTAGTCCCTAAGTGGACACCCTAAAATGGTGATTTTTACAAAACAAAGGCTTTCTGGAAAATCCGGAGGAAAGGCGGATCCTTATTCTCCGGGGGAATGTGGAAGTCGTCATTTTTGAGAAATTGGTGTTTTCAAAAATGACACATAACCTAGTCTTCGCCGGACAACCTTTAATGTACTGCCACTCTACCCCTATATGGGTATGGGGCCTATCTAGATGCTTGAACTTGTTAGTGTATGCCTTATTCCAAAGTGCTATAGAGAAGCGGATTCTCTGAACCGAAGTGTCGCCAGGAGAGGGAAACGGGACATACACAGTGTGGGATTAATTTTTCCCTCCGGATGCGACAGCTGGGCCTCCCGACTAGGCAGGGCGGGTCCTGATGCCGGGGAGACAACCCATCTGAAGGAATGAGCATATACTAGCTTGTGTCAGAGTGGACAGTTAGGATCAAATTCTCTGGTGCTTGCATATCGCTGTGACGATCCATGGGTGGTCCATGGCAGAGTTCTGAATCTGGTGGATGTGTACACCTCTGCAGAGTACAACTTTTTCGAAGAAGCCGCGTCCTCGGATATGGACAGTTGAATGGCCATGTAGCTAGCATTGTGTCAATGTTTTCAAAAAGGAGTTTTTGAAAGGAAGTTTTGAACTCGGAAAGTTCGGAAAGGAAGGAAAGCTTGTACCGTGGAGGTACTGATGATGGAAAGCCAGAAGTTGTTTTACAAACTAAAAAGTTTTGCAAATAAAACTTTTCTACTCTAAGCAAGAATTCTGGAAACTGATTCCAAGAAGTTTTGCAAAGAGAAAATTCCCTTTTAAACAAAAGTTTAACAAAAACCTCTTGTACATGTGATATCTACAAGAGAAATAAAACTATATTATTTTTCTTCTGAAGTATCTTCTTCAACGAAGGTATAGATTAATTTGACTGCAACCGTGGTGTCATCCTATATGAACACCATTGATAGTGAACCCTATTTATAGCCTACCTATTCCACCATATAAGCATACTTGCATATTTGGTAAGTCACATGATGGATGTCTTGCTGAGTACATTCAAATGTACTCATTATGGTTTCGCCCCTGGTATCTACTTGCCAGACTTTGAGAAGGAGTCTTCGAAGAAGATCAACGAGGAGGAGTACGAAGCTTATGGCTTTGCGAACTAGGATCATCTCCGGGTCAGCAGCCTGTAGGTTAAGGCGTGACTTGGGCTCTACTGCGTTATGAGTATTTAGTCTTCCGTTGTGTGTGTTGTGTGTTGCCCTGCGTGGCATCCGTTTAGGCTTGGTCAAGTGACCATGCCCCTTTTGTAAGGATTTATGCAACCGTGTAATGGATATTGTATCTGTGTACCAACTTGATATGTTGTTCACGACTGAATTCCTGGGATCGTGAATGTATGCATATCGAAGGTGTCCTTGAACAGTGTTTCGAAGGGCGGACCTTACAATCATATTGATCATTTGGGTCCCCGTCTTGACCAACTTGGCCTTATCATCATCATCAATATCTTCAATACTTGCTTCAACTTGAGGAGAGGATCAAGAGGATGGATGATCTTGGCATTGACCTTTACTAGCATGAATGATAGGAGTGGTTGCATCTTGCATAGTAACTTGGCTCCTTGGCTTGTTCTTCTATTTTAGAGGAGGGCTCCACTTGAGTAGAGCATAGTCCTTCCCAAGTCGCCATAAGGTGTCCCTCGATGGGGCGGAAAAATCCCACACCCATCCTTCCTATGGATTCTTAAGGCATTTCAACATCTACATTAGAAACATGAAATTGCGCCACTTGGGAGCCATCATTTTCTTCAAAAACCACACTACATGATTCTATGGCAATCCGTGAGGCTTTGTCAAAGACTCTATAAGTGTGGGATTCGGCACCGTAACCAACAAATATACCCTCAATAGTTTTGGATTGAAATTTAGACAACCTAACACCCTTGATCAAATAAAAGCACTTACAACCGAATACACGGAAGTAGGAGACGTTTGGCTTGTTGCCGGTGAGTATCTCATATGGAGTCTTGTCCAAGCCCTTGCGGATGTAGAGGCGGTTGGAGGAGTGGAATGCGGTGGATATGGCCTCGGCCCATAAATATTGGGGAGAAGAATACTCCACCAACATGGTCCTTGCCATATCCAAGAGAGTGTGATTCTTCCTTCCGGAAACACCTTTTTGTTGAGGAGTGTAAGTGGCGGAGTATTGATGAAGAATGCCTTCTTCACTAAGGAATTCATTCAAAGTGTAGTTCTTGAACTCCGAACCAATATCACTCCTAATAGCCATGATTTTCACATTGTGTTGACGTTGCACTTCGTTGGAGAAGTCGATGATGATTTGGTGAGTTTCACTCTTGCACTTGAAGAAATAAACCCAAGTGTATCTTGAATAATCATCAACAATCACCAAGCAATACTTCTTGCCGCCAAGACTTGCCTCGGGAACGGAACCAAAGAGATCAACATGGAGAAGCTCCAAGATCCTCTTTGATGAAATAATAGTCTTGGCCTTGCGCGAGATATCATGCATCTTTCCTTCAACACACGATCTACAAACACGATCTTTGGAAAAGGAAACATTTTCTTTTAATCCGACAATAAGGACACCTTTGCGAAGACTTTGCAAAGTTCTCATGTTGAGATGGGATAAGCAGAAATTCCACAACCATCCCACGTCCGCCTTTCCAAAAAGACACATTGATTGAGAGTTGGTAGACTTCGAAAAGTCCACCACGAACAACTCATTTTAAACATGTCCCACGTATGCGACGTCAAGAGTCTTGCTCCTCAAAAGGACCACAATATCTTCATCAAAACAGACAGAGAAACCCATCTTTCCAAGAGAGCGGACGGAAATTAAATTGAAACCAAGGGATTCGACAAGCATGACATTCAGGATAGTGATATCGGGAGAAAGCACAACCTTGCCGAACCCCGATACCTTAGATGAGGACGAGTCTCCATAATTGACGGTTGCTTGTATGTCATTAGGGCGCAACTCCGTCACAAGTTCTTTGCTTCCGGTCATATGACTATTGCATCCACTATAAATTATCCACTTAGACCCACCGGAAGCACAGTCCTGCAAGAGACCATTGACTAGAGTTAGGACCCGAGCAGGGTCCCTTCATGGTAGCAACAAGGGTCTTTGGAACCCAAATGGTATAGTCAATGTAACCCTCTATAGGACCGACATATTTAGCTTGCACAACACCATAATAATCAACATATAAGCAATGGTGTGTATTGTTAGTTCCCGCAGAGATGCTACGAGTAGTGTTGTCCCTAATGACACTACTACTCGAAGCAACATTGCTTGCTTGTGTGGGTGTGCTACGAGTAGTGTTGTCCCTAATGAATACTACTGGAGGCACCATTGTTGGCCTTCCTCTTGTTCTTCTTCTTCTTGTTCTTATTCTTGGCAACATAGCCAAGACCTTGCTTGCCCACTTGTGGCCTTGGAGCACTCAATTGTGGTATAGCAACAACCACATGAGGACTAGGGGCCACCACTTGTGTGGTAGAGACCACAATCTTCTCAACTTGGGGGCCTTTGCCCTTGAGCCTTGCAAGCTCATCTTTCAACCTAGCATTTTCCTCAATAATATTTTCATGATCACAAGAAGAAGTAGTAGAGGTGCTAGGGTTGTTAAGTTGATTAAGTTGAGTTTGAAGTTGTTCATGCAACTCTTTGAGGGAAGAATGTTGACTCTCCAAAGCTTTGTGAGCCTCGGTTAGTTTTTCAAACTCCTCGGTTAGTTTACCATGACCAACACCAAACTCAACCTTATCCTTTTTAGCCTTTTTATATTTAGAAATTGCAAGATCACGTTCCGTGCTGATTTTAGAAACAAGTTCATTATGAGTTTCTTCAATAGATTCAAGTTCCTCGTCAAGAGAAACTCTACCATCGTGCTCTTCCTCAAGAGTCATAGTGAGGGATGCAATTTCATCCGCATCTCTTCTATCAACCTCACCTTTCTTCTCAAGAGCTTCTTGGGAATCTCCCAATTGTCTCATGAGATGTTCGAAGTACTTCTTGGTCTCCCCTTGCATGTTAGACATAAAACATTCCAAGGAGAGCATTTCATCTTCTACTCTAAGACTAGCTAGACTTTCTAGTTCACTTGGGGTCTTAGAGTTGGGAGAAGTTAATACCTCTGAGGCCTTAGCCATGAAGCACTTGGCATTTGGGTGAGGATGATTTTCATTGGGGGATTCAAAGAGAGATGAAGACGATGGAGTAGAGGAAATAGCTAGAGTGGCCACTTCACTAGTGGTTTCTTCTTCTTCATCACTCCCGGAATCATATTCCTCTTGAGTCACTAGCACAAACTTGGTGGGAGATTTCTTGTTGAAAGATTTCTTCTTAAAATGAGGTTTCTTGTACTCAACCTTGGACTTGTCCGTGCGAATGAGCTTGCCAAAATGGTGTTCTCTATTTTCATAGGGACACTCCTTAATGAAGTGGTACTTATCTTGGCAATTGAAGCAAGACCTCACTTTTTGAGCCCCATCATTGCCATAGCGAGACTTGGTCTTGTCCTCAACAAATTTCTTGGCCTTGGGAGTATTCCTCCAAAACTTTTGCACGGTGAGAGCAATGATATCCTTGAGCACGGGATCATACTCTTGATCCTTCAATGGAGCCAACACCTCATTGCCCTCTTCTTCATACTCAACCTCTTGTGACACAACCTTGGCCTTCAAAGCAACGGATGCCCCTTTGTGCATTCCTATGGCCCTAGCCCGGTTGTCAAGAGCATTCTTGGTTTGCACTTGATAGGAGCACATTTCTTGCATAACTTGAGTTGAGGTCATAGTAGGGAAGTCATGTCTTTCTTGAATGCTCTTCAAGTCCGCGCCCTCAAATGGCATGAGGGCAATCATGTACTTCCTTTTGATCCAAGCATCATCAATGTACTTGGCACCAACATTAGTGAATGCGGTGGCAAGTGTCTTGAGCCTTCGGTACATGTCTTCGTGGTTCTCTCCATCATGCATATAGAACCCTTCGTCCTCATTGGTTAAGGCATCATATCTATTCCTTTGCATGCTCTCATTTCCCACAAACATGACGACAAGAGCGTCCCATGTTTCCTTGGCGGTGGAATATTGTTGAAGATGTTGCATGTGGTTAGGACCCACGGCTTGTTGAAGAATTGACAAGGCGGTGTAGTTGAGTTGACAATTTATGGCTTCTTTTGTTGTTAGGTTCTTGGGGTCATGAGGCTTGTATCCATCACGAGTGACCCCCCCCAAAGCTCTATACAAGAAGAGTTCAAGTGAGTCTCCATGTAGTATTGCCATTCACGAAAAGAAAAATCATCAATTTTAGGTGGATCTCCCCTAGGGATTATATGAGGATGTGGGACGGGGGGATCGGGCGAATAACTTACGGGAACGGACTGAAATTCTCCATCTCTTTACGTACCCTTTTTCGTGGAGTTTTCGGCGGAAGCAGTTTTAGATGGATCACCATCTACCCCTTTCTTGGCGCCCTCCGGAGGTACTTCCGGAGGAGATGAGCTGGTGACCTCTGGTCCTTTGGCTTTCAAGAGTTCCATCAAAAGTTGACGCAACTCATCGATTTTGGTGTCTATGGATGAGGTCAATGATTTTTTTAACTCGTTGAGATCATTCATAGATACCGGAGCCATGGAACCTTCGGTATCCGAATCATCACCCATACTTAAACTCTTAGGCGGTTAAGCCCGATAGAAGAGCCGAGGCTCTGATAC
Organism: Alopecurus myosuroides; assembly: GCA_028641055.1. NCBI lineage: Eukaryota > Viridiplantae > Streptophyta > Magnoliopsida > Poales > Poaceae > Alopecurus > Alopecurus myosuroides. The sequence continues at coordinate 312,948,763 of CM054062.1, read as the reverse complement.
CAATTGAAAGTATAGTATGGGAACCTAGAGGGCGGGGGGTGAATAGGTGCTACGACCAATTTTAATTTTTCTCGTAGTTTAGAATTGACACAAAGGTAAATTCTCTAGATAGTGCAACTAAGGTGACTTTACCTATATGACAAAGATAGCAAATAATGCAACTAGTACAAAAATAATTGTAACAAGTACAAGTGAGTAAAAGATAAGGGAACGAGATAAATGATAGGAAGCACACGAAGACACGATGTATTCACGAGTTCTTCCTTGTTAAGAGAGGACGTCTCGTTGGAGGGGTGTGAGCTCGTCATGAAGGCCTACTCAACGCCACAAAGGCCTCACCCTATTCTCCGATGAACTCCGCCACAAATGCCTAGTTCACCTTCCACTATTGATCCCATTTGAGGCGGGAATCGAATCCTTTACAAACAACTTGGAGCACACACCCACAACCAAATTGGGGGCTCCCAACACTTCTTGAATCACCAAAGAGTAGCTAGATGCCGAGGTTTTCCACAAGAGGAAACCCTAGGCTAGATCCCTCAAGCAAATGAGAGGGGAAATGAAATCCGGTTGGTGAAGACGTAGATCGGAGCCTTCTCCTTCAATCCTCCAAAGATCAAGGCTTTTGGGGGGAGGGATTGGGAGATCTAGCAAGGTGGGTGAGCTCCAACAATGGTGACTTTAATTCTGGACGAGCTGGCTGGAGGTAGGTGAAGAGGCGGGGGTATTTATAACGCTCATAAAGTCTGGAGCCGTTGGAGACCTTTTCTGCAAAACTCACACCAGAGACTCCGGTGTAAAGGCCGGAGACTCCGGTCTGAAGTTTTTCGCAGACCGCTGGACTGGAGACTCCGGACAGTCTTTGGTAAGTCTCCGGTATCGATAGCGCAGGATACACCAAGTTCATCACCTTCATAATCTTCAGGAAAAACTCCAGTGCGGAGACTCCGGCCTGGAGGACCGGAGACTCCGGTCTTGACTTGTCGTTTGAGCTCACATAGTGTCTGGGGTCGGGCGGGAGCAAAAAACATAGGCACACCAGAGACTCCGAACAGTCTCCGGTAAGACTCCGGACTGAGTACCGCAGGCGACACCAGTTTGGACTTAGCCAAATTCTTCAGAGGAAACACCCACACCGGAGACTCCGGTGTATCTTTGGTAAGTCTCCGGTCTGGGTACCACAGATGACACCAGAAATCCAGAGAAATCGCCCTGGTGAATTTCTTCACGCCGGAGACTCCGGTCTGGGAAACCGGAGACTCCGGCCTAGAGTAAACTTCAGCAGAAGAAATTCCAGAGGCTTTGCACCTTTTTGTAACACAATACCACCATGTCAAATATGTTGTTTAGGCCCTGAAATACATCAACACACTTAAGGATACATGTGTTGTTAACAAACACCAAAACAAGACGATTTAAGCGCGTTTGCACTTTCAGATGGTTGTCTTCTCCACATTGTACCTCATGTTTAGATCTCGTGAGCTGCCGTACATGATTGAGATCATCTTTATGTAATTTTACATGTTGTGTGTGCTGGGATCTGATAAATGTTGAATGCTATGTCTTTTGGTTATCAATCTATCATGTTATCTTCATGCATATGTTATTTATGATCTTGCATGCTCTCCATTATTAGTAGACGCTATGGCCAAGTAGATGCTAGTAACTCCAAGAGGGAGTATTTATGCTCGATAGTGGGTTCATGCCTCATTTGCATCTATGCTCGAGTGACAGAAACGTGACATATAGAGGATGTGTTGTTGTCATTAGGGAGAAAACAACGGTGTTTACTTAGTTTACATTACACACTTTGCTTACTGCGATAATCTGTTGCTTGCAACTTAATACCCAACGTTTGCTCGGATGATATTCGGAGGGTGGATTATTAGTCATAGATAAAGTTGGATGACGGTCTATTTATTTTGTTCTAATGTCTGCATGAATCAGATAGTAATGTTTATGTCTTGCATATGCACTACGGTGCAGCCTTCATTTGTGCAATTGCCCAGCTGTAATTTGTTCACCACACATGTTATTTATCTTTCACGGAGAGACACCACTAGTGAACTGTGGACCCCGGTCCATTTTCTCATTCTGATAATACACACACTACTTCCACCGCCTTCACACTCCCACTGTTTTCATACTGGTGCTACTACTTTCATATTGTTCTCATACTGTTTTCCACACCATACGTTCAAGCTCTTTGTGTTCAGCAAAACCGATGAGATTGACAACCTCACTGCTTCGTTGGGGCAAAGTGAATTGATTATGTTGTGTAGGTTCCACGTTCTGCTGAACCGGTAGTGCGCTGTGCCATCTCAGCTGCATCAACCTTTTGAAGTTACTCCTTCCTCCTGCTGGTCGATTAGACCTTGGTTTCTTACTGAAGGAAAACTGCTGCTATGCTCATCATACCTTCCTCTGGGTTTCCCAACGGGTGCAAGATCTGCACCATCACTCTTCCACCTCCACAAGGCGGCCAACCGCCTGAGAGATCTCATCCACGATGGGGATGATCTTCACCTCCATAGGAATCCCGTAAATCCGAATCCAGACAGGGACCAGAGCAGGCAGCGTGGGGTAGTCAATGGAGGCTTGCTCGATGGAGACCTTGACGTTGCAGCCACGCAAAGTAGTGGAGTCCCCCTACGTCAGCGCCTTAAGTAGGCCCAATGATGGGAACTCGACGGCATAAATCACTGTCACCACCCACGGGTCCTAAGGGTCCAGCATCAGGAACGCCTCACAGATGGACTCCACAGAAATCACCACAGAAGGAGACCGGGCTGGGTCCGGGAGCACTGTCACCACCTCCATGAAGTCCGGCACGGAAAACTTGATGTCACCCATGTCGATGTAGTAGAAGACACCATCGATGCCGTGACCCAACAGGGTGAGCATCCTCCGAGGAGGCCACTCGGCCACCACCTCCCGACGGGAACGACTAGAGGACTCACCCTGCTACCGTCCCAACGGAACCATCGCATTTGTCGTGGGCATTACGACATCATCCAAGACGGGCACACTCTTTTTTTCTTTTTTTTTTCTTTTTTTCTTCTTCTTGGGCACCGCGGGCGAGTCAACGAGAGGATGGGAGCAATCGATATGGCGCGGAGAACGGCCACGACCGTCACGTAAATCCCCATCCCGGGCATTTCCACGCCCACCACCTTGGGGCACCCGAGCGTGCCACTGCTCGGTATCTCCCCGTAGGACTCATCTCCACCACCCTGCGTTCGACATGGTCCGAAGTAGCCCCCACATGAGTCTCGGCCTGCTGCTGGACAAGAGAGTCCCGCGGGACCACCTCCCACCCACGGCCGTTGGGCGAGCCACCCCATGGCAGAGCCTCCGGCAGCCGCCGGCCCGTCCGCCCACCCTCCCCGCGGCCTGGCGACCTGCGAGGCGAAGGCCCATGACCCACGCGGTCATCTCCTTCGACGCGCATCTAGTGTACGTCGCCACCACCGTCATCCGCGAGTACCCCGAGGTGTTGCTCGTTACTGAGGACCCTCCTGCCGTCATTGTCATTCACGGGAAGCCATCCGGCCGCTCTGCGGGCAGCGTGGAGGTGATGATGACTGGCCCGGCTATCGATGCCGGGAAAGGCGCGCCCTCTACACCTGAAGTCATCGACGAGCTGGCTGCTCGCCCGAGCCACAAGCCTTACGACAGGCCTCAGAACCAGCCGGGCTACAAGAACCCCTCTACATCGGCTGCGATACCAGCGGCTCGTGTCGGTGTCGTCGAGCATCTGGGCATGCCTCTCGCCCCGGATGCGGATCCGGCAGTGGTGAGGGCACAGCTCGAGCAGCAGTGCCATGCCTTGCTCCAGGAGGCCCATGAGCTGGAAAAGGTTAGGCTTGAGCTGAACCTGGATCAGAATGAGTACAATAGAGCCCATGGTTTTACTCTTGTATCTAGAAATCCTAGCAAGATAGGAATCATTCATCGCAACCTAGGTGCTGAGCCAGCTAGAGATGGTAAAGCCGCTAGCAAATCTGGTAGTATGACTTCTGCTGGTAGGCCAAAATATAGCTCTCCTGCCAAAACACTTAGAGCTGCAGAGGCAGTTGCTGCCGAGCTTCCAAACTTGACCAACGAAGCTTGGGCTAGGCAGCATGAACGGCTCAATGAGCTGGTTCTAGAAGCTGGCAGGCAAAATGAGGCTTTCCGGAAAGCTAATCTAGGAGTTGGTGCGTCCCATGTTGTTCAGTCGCATAGGGCAAGATCCGTAAAGCAGTCCTCTTCACCGCTTCCCGGTGGTGAGAGGGCTCCAAGTGTGAACTCTGGGAAGAGCAAGCAGATGCAGGTGTACGATCCGGCTGTCGCCGGAAAACAGCATGCTGTAGAGCGGCGGCCCAGTCTAAAACACAATGCTGCAGGTACTGGCCACTAGGCCGCAAGGGTTCACCAAGAGGGATAAGGAGGAAACCGAGATGGCCCATCTCGGCACCAGGTTGTCAACCCGGTCCAGCATGTTGCGTGGCCACAAGAAATTCCTGTGGTGGTCCACCCAGTTGTTCAACCCGGTCCGGTGAACCAAGACCGCTACAATGACGGGTACTCGGCAATGAAGCAAGCCGGGTACGCCGACCCAAGAGATCTCGCAGCTCGGTTGGGAGCAAGGATGTTGGAGCCAAGTGATGCAAGGTACAAGCTGGACATGATCTACCTATCCGAGGAGATAAAGCAAGGGGCCCACCCGGACCAAGCTGCTTTGGTCCCAGAATCAAGGGTGAGCCAGCCGTACCCAAGTTCCAGTTAGCCACGGGGACCAAGACCTATGATGGGAGCACCAAGCCAGAGGACTGCCTGAATGATTATGTGACTATTGTGTACGTTGCCGGCAGCAAACGGAGATGGGCTGTGAGGTATGTGCCCCAGATGTTGGAGGGCCAAGCCCGGATCTGGCTCAACAACCTGCCGAAAGATAGTGTCAATTGTTGGCTTGACTTCTCAGAAGCCTTCATCAACAACTTCACCAGCACTTACAAGAGGCCAAACCGGCCACAACAGCTCTCGGCGTGCAAGCAGAGAGAAGAGGAGACGGACTGCGAGTATCTTACTCGGTGGAGCACTCTGAGGAGCACATGCGAGGGTGTAAATGAGTCACAGGCCATTGCCTTATTTTCTCAAGGCTGTCGACATGGCAGCATGCTGTGGCAGAAGTTGCAGAAGGAGATGCCGAGTACGCTCGCCGAGACAATCAAGATTGCAGATATGTATGCTCTCGGCGACCCTACTCAGCCTCTGCTCGATTCTTCCGAGCCAAAGAGAAGACACCATGATGGAGCCTGGCGCAATGACCGCCGAGACTTCCGCGACAAAAGAAGAGATGATCGTCTGGATATCCGCTATGGGTTGGACCATGTGGCTGCGGTTACTCAGGATCAAGCTGCTGCCGGGAGTAGCTGTAACACCTGGGGTGTTACCCTTAATAGGAAGTTGCTTGTTTTCTTTTTTGCTTGCATCACATGCATCACATGAGCATTGCATTCTGTTTTTCAAAACAACTCAAAATTCAAACACAATTAAAACTTTCCCACATGTTCAAACTTCCCAATTTCAAAATTGCAAACTAAACCACTCAATTGTTTTTCAATGGTTGAATTTGTTTTAATCAAATTGCCTGTTAATAAATTTTTCCCCTTTTGTTAGAAACCCTAATGGCAAATTCAAAAATTCAAAGCAACTCAATCCTACTTATCATTTTTCAATATGGGTTTAAAAATTAAAATTTTGCAAACAAATTAAATTAAATGATGCTTGCAAAATTTCTTGAGCTTATTAAATAAAACTTTGCTTATTTCCAAAATTTCCAAAATCAAACCTTATTTGGAATTCAAATAACAAATTAGAAATCAAATTAATACTCTAAATTTTGAAGTTAATGTTAACATTACTTTTAATTGATGTTTTGCAAATTAACAAAATTTATTTATAAAATAAAAAGAAAACCCTAACCCTTTTCTATCTCTCTCTCCCTTTTATGCTTTACAAAAAAAATCAAAAGGAGAAAATAACAAAGGAGAGGGAAGCAGCCCACCCCATCCTCTTTCCCCCCCAAAGCCCATTTCCTTTTATTTCTTCTGGCCCATACCCCCCCTCCTTTCTGTCGTCTTCCTCCCCCCCTGTACGACTCCATCTCATCCCTCTGATCAACCTCCTCCTCCACCCGATGGTCGCCGTACCATGGCTCCTCTCTCCATAAGTATCTACCCCTCCCCCCTCTGCCTAGCCTAGCCTAACCCTAGCACCATCCTCCTGCGCCGCCGTCTCTTCCTCCTACCCTCACCTCTGAACCTTCCCCTCCTCTGAAGATCGTTGTGCCCACCGAACCGCCGTCAGAATGGCTCGCCGCCCCGTCGCCACGGCCACCTCGAGGAGCATCTGGGGCGGGGAATGGAACCGATGTGCTTCCATCCATCTCCCCGTCCCCTCGCCAGCTGCTGGGAGTCCTCGTGGACGCCATGCCGTCGCCGGAGAGGAGCCTAGCTGCTACTGCCCGTCGGCAGTCTTCTTCGACAAACAGACCGCGGTGAGCCCCTGTCCTTCCCCTTCCCTCCTTCCATCTCCCATCGCACCGCACCCACACATCCACGCACCCATCGTCAGCACCCACCCCGTCGTGCACCACCGGAGACCCGCCGTCGATCGATCCCCCTCTCTGTATCGCAGTCTGTGCGTGCGTGCCTGAACCTGCATCTTGTTCTGCTGTCGAAAATTCAGTTAACCCTGTCGATGTACACCTTTTCCTTCGTCAGTCTCACGTACCAACCACAACGAGCGAGTAGCGCAACGGTACCGCCCCTCTCGCACGCGGTGCAGAACGCGGGTTCGAACCCCAGCGCGCCCAAGCGCCACTCTTTTTCTCATTTTTCCGCCGCGCACCCGGCCCCACCTGCCATACGCTGCGGTGGCCGCGTGGCTTCCACCCGCGCCTGTCAGCGCCGCGTGGCCCTCGGGCCCGCGCGTCAACCGCAGGGGCTGGCTGCAGCCCCTGTGAGAAAAGGACCATATCCATATCTGGATCTGGAAATTGCACCGAGGCCCCTGTCCTTCCTCTGTTTACCACAGAGCCCTCCGTTTCTGTTTTTCCTTCACATTCCAGCCCTGTTCTGTTTACAGAAATAACCCTAAAATTCAAATGGATATAATTTCTAATTTATAAATCCAAATACTACAAAATTTATATGTATCCCACTCCAAATTTCCTGTACTTTTCAAATATGCAATTTTTTTCTGTTTTGCACAATTCAAATTGTTTCAAAATTTTAAATTTAAACAATTCATCTCAAAATTGGTTAATTCCATAATTAATTCAATTAACTCAAATAAAATATGTTTTTCAGTCCAAATTCAATGTACTTTCTGTTTATCAACTTTGTTTTGCAATTTGGGCAATTAAAATTAATGTTATTTAATAATCCTTAAATTGGTTAATTAAATGGCCTAATTAATAACTTTCAAATGGTTGCTCCAAATTAAATACTCCAAACATGAAATCCATCCATAATTACATGCCACACTTGAATATCCACTTTGTTTTCTGGTTTACAACAATTAATTTGAATAATTGTTTCACCTCTTATTTAATGCAATTTAAATTGCCAAAATTCATAGCTAATTCATTTTAATTCCAAATCAAACAAATAAAATATGTTTTCCAATCAGAAGATTGCAAGGAATATGTTCATGCCATTCATATCTCTGTTTGCATCTTATCTTGTGCATTTTAGATCTTGTTATGCATGTTCATCTATATGACAACATATGGAACGTGTGGGCTAAATAATTCCAACTGTTGCCCCCTTCCATTTAAATTGCCTAACTCATCTATTCCATTGTTGCCATGCTAAATAACAATTAAATTGATGGTTAGCTAAACATCTTGAACCAATTCCTATTTCCCCGGACTCCGGTTCCGATTAAATTGCTTAAGTTGTTTCCCCTGTTGCATCTTGCCATGTCATGCATACAAAATAGGATCATGCTGGATTTTTGCCGTAGAAGTAATTGTTGCATCCGGTGTTTCTGTTAGTTCGTTGCTTCTTCCCGGATAGGACGTTGAGATGATGTGAGCAACGACAAGTTCTGCTACCTTGCGGGATCTCAGGCAAGTATACTCACTAGCTGCCAAATGGCTGCCTTTCATCACTTGTTACCGATTCTTTCCGTTGTTCTTATTCTAGCCTGTTGATACGATGCTTGTGTCTCGATCCTATCGTATGTTTACCTTGCTGCCATGATATAGCCTTTTTCCTTCCACTTCCTATTAACTGTTGTTTGTTTACCTCGTTGGCCTTCGTGTCGTAGATGCATGCTTAGGGTTGCTTTTGCTCGAGTCTGTTGTCGGTTACTTCTCTTACTATTATTATCGTTCTGGGGGACTCGATGTTAATCAATCAATCCTGTTAATGCTAATGGTAATAATAATTTGATGATAAGGCACCGGCAGGAGGCCCTTGTGGTTTTGAGGCCTGCTACTGTCGACCCTAATAGGAAAAGGGTCTTGTCTACTGATCCATGATGAGCGCACTACCCGCATGTGGGAAGCGAGTATGGGCGCCCCCCTCAATTTGACTCGATTTGCATCTCGTCCAAATCGCCTCATTTAGTTCGGGTTTTCCATTTGCTGCATGCATGATCTTGCGAGCCCTTGGTACCCGGGTGGAACTTTCGTAGTCGGCATATAGGGGGACACGTTCTTAGAGTGCTATGAGGGTCCAGTTTCTTCTGGGCTCGATTAGCCGTGCGCCCAAGGTGCTTTGGGCCTGATGCGAAGAAGGGTTGGATTGTGTAGAGTACCTCGCTTGGTGGGGTGATCTCCCATATGGCGGGTTATTCTTGCGTGTACGGCTAAATTGGTGCAACCCTGCAGGGATAATCTTCTCGAGAAGCCGTGTTTTCCGCGGTTATGGATTACTTGGTGAAAGTACTGGCTAACAAGTACTCAGGACAACTTAAACCTAATGATTAACAATCTTACACCCAATGATTAACAACTTGACTAGTAATAGGCTTATTTACACAATAATCTGAACCATCATTAATCCAACTGTGTGAGTTATCCGCGGATTGCTTCTTCGGATAAGGGGCGAGATCCAGGATGGGTTTGTTTGAAGTTATCTTTCTGTTGGTTACAATACTCGATCTTATCTTCTTTCTATTAGCCGGAAGTTGTAGTATCTCTCTGTAGTTGGTTAGTGCAGCCCGCTGCCGCTTCTTTGCAATAATCCCTTCCTTCCCGTTGTACCCAAAGTATTTGTATCTTGTGATGACTGGCTACGCCGGTATCTTGTGAGTATGGTTTATCCACTTGCCAGTACTTAACCGTACTGACCCACGAATTCTTCTTCGTGGCTGCATATTCAATATTGCAGTCAACATGTTTGAAGTCTGACGACGTTAGCTTGGGAATCCCTCCGGCTTGGCCTGGGCAGGGATTGGACGCTCTCGGTTATCTTCAGGACTCTTAGTCCAATTTGTATCTTGTCCATAGCCGGACGCTATGTTGTTTCTTCCGATGTTATTTGGATCTTTGTAATGTATCAGTTGTATCCTTGACTCGTCTGAGTCATCTTGTATCTATCTGTTTCTGTTGTAATTGTGGAATATTCGTGAACTGTTGTAATGTATCATAAGTGGCAACCTGGAATCGGTTATTATGCGGAATTGGCGGGAATGATGGAATCTGCATAGTGCCCGATCTCGGGGCGTCACAAATGGTATAAGAGCCTTGGTTCCGATTCCCGAGATTGTTTCGATACGAATGGTTATCGAAGCAACGGGTCCGCAAAGCCTGTAGATTAACCTCGCTAACGGTTGTTGTTCCTAGAATGTCAAAAACTATTTCTGTTAAACTATTTTGGAGAAACATCTCAATAGGATTCTTGTTTTCTCCTTATCCCTATTCTATTTCCCCTCCCATCATATTTGTTTTGGAGTCTCCCCCTTGTCTATCTTTCAAAGTGTTAGGATCCTACGTGGGTGGACGTTTTCTGAGCCCTTAACCTAATAGGTTCGATCATCGGAAGATTCCTGGTGGAAGAACATCGTCATCAGCCCGAGCAAGAATCCCTTGTTAGTGGTGTCGAGGAGATCAACTGGAAGCACGAAGAATCGATAGTCGAACTTCTTCCCCCTCCCGGGTTAGCAGGAGGATTGCGAGGGCGCAATCCCTTGTTAGTGGTGTCGTCTGTAACACCTGGGGTGTTACCCTTAATAGGAAGTTGCTTGTTTTCTTTTTTGGTTGCATCACATGAGCATTGTATTCTGTTTTTCAAAACAACTCAAAATTCAAACACAATTAAAACTTTCCCACATGTTCAAACTTCCCAATTTCAAAATTGCAAACTAAACCACTCAATTTTTTTTCAATGGTTGAATTTGTTTTAATCAAATTGCCTGTTAATAAATTTGTCCCCTTTTGTTAGAAACCCTAATGGCAAATTCAAAAATTCAAAGCAACTCAATCCTACTTATCATTTTTCAATATGGGTTTAAAAATTAAAATTTTGCAAACAAATTAAATTAAATGATGCTTGCAAAATTTCTTGAGCTTATTAAATAAAACTTTGCTTATTTCCAAAATTTCCAAAATCAAACCTTATTTGGAATTCAAATAACAAATTAGAAATCAAATTAATACTCTAAATTTTGAAGTTAATGTTAACATTACTTTTAATTGATGTTTTGCAAATTAACAAAATTTATTTATAAAATAAAAAGAAAACCCTAACCCTTTTCTATCTCTCTCTCCCTTTTATCCTTTACAAAAAAAAAATCAAAAGGAGAAAATAACAAAGGAGAGGGAAGCAGCCCACCCCATCCTCTTTCCCCCCCAAAGCCCATTTCCTTTTCTTTCTTCTGGACCATACCCCCCTCCTTTCTGTCGTCTTCCTCCCCCCCTGTACGACTCCATCTCATCCCTCTGATCAACCTCCTCCTCCACCCGATGGTCGCCGTACCATGGCTCCTCTCTCCATAAGTATCTACCCCTCCCCCCTCTGCCTAGCCTAGCCTAACCCTAGCACCATCCTCCTGCGCCGCCGTCTCTTCCTCCTACCCTCACCTCTGAACCTTCCCCTCCTCTGAAGATCGTTGTGCCCACCGAACCACCGTCAGAATGGCTCGCCGCCCCGTCGCCACGGCCACCTCGAGGAGCATCTGGGGAGGGGAATGGAACCGATGCGCTTCCATCCATCTCCCCGTCCCCTCGCCAGCTGCTGGGAGTCCTCGTGGACGACACGCCGTCGCCGGAGAGGAGCCTAGCTGCTACTGCCCGTCGGCAGTCTTCTTCGACAAACAGACCGCGGTGAGCCCCTGTCCTTCCCCTTCCCTCCTTCCATCTCCCATCGCACCGCACCCACACATCCACGCACCCATCGCCAGCACCCACCCCGTCGTGCACCACCGGAGACCCGCCGTCGATCGATCCCCCTCTCTGTATCGCAGTCTGTGCGTGCGTGCCTGAACCTGCATCTTGTTCTGCTGTCGAAAATTCAGTTAACCCTGTCGATGTACACCTTTTCCTTCGTCAGTCTCACGTACCAACCACAACGAGCGAGTAGCGCAGCGGTACCGCCCCTCTCGCACGCGGTGCAGAACGCGGGTTCGAACCCCAGCGCGCCCAAGCGCCACTCTTTTTCTCATTTTTCCGCCGCGCACCCGGCCCCACCTGCCATACGCTGCGGTGGCCGCGTGGCTTCCACCCGCGCCATACAGCGCCGCGTGGCCCTCGGGCCCGCGCGTCAACCGCAGGGGCTGGCTGCAGCCCCGGTGAGAAAAGGACCAGATCCATATTTGGATCTGGAAATTGCACCGAGGCCCCTGTCCTTCCTCTGTTTACCACAGAGCCCTCCGTTTCTGTTTTTCCTTCACATTCCAGCCCTGTTCTATTTATAGAAATAACCCTAAAATTCAAATGGATATAATTTCTAATTTATAAATCCAAATACTACAAAATTTCTATGTATCCCACTCCAAATTTCCTGTACTTTTCAAATATGCAATTTTTTTCTGTTTTGCACAATTCAAATTGTTTCAAAATTTCAAATTTAAACAATTCATCTCAAAATTGGTTAATTCCATAATTAATTCAATTAACTCAAATAAAATATGTTTTTCAGTCCAAATTCAATGTACTTTCTGTTTATCAACTTTGTTTTGCAATTTGGGCAATTAAAATTAATGTTATTTAATAATCCTTAAATTGGTTAATTAAATGGCCTAATTAATAACTTTCAAATGGTTGCTCCAAATTAAATACTCCAAACATGAAATCCATCCATAATTACATGCCACACTTGAATATCCACTTTGTTTTCTGGTTTACAACAATTAATTTGAATAATTGTTTCACCTCTTATTTAATGCAATTTAAATTGCCAAAATTCATAGCTAATTCATTTTAATTCCAAATCAAACAAATAAAATATGTTTTCCAATCAGAAGATTGCAAGGAATATGTTCATGCCATTCATATCTCTGTTTGCATCTTATCTTGTGCATTTTAGATCTTGTTATGCATGTTCATCTATATGACAACATATGGAACGTGTGGGCTAAATAATTCCAACTGTTGCCCCCTTCCATTTAAATTGCCTAACTCATCTATTCCATTGTTGCCATGCTAAATAACAATTAAATTGATGGTTAGCTAAACATCTTGAACCAATTCCTATTTCCCCGGACTCCGGTTCCGATTAAATTGCTTAAGTTGTTTCCCCTGTTGCATCTTGCCATGTCATGCATACAAAATAGGATCATGCTGGATTTTTGCCGTAGAAGTAATTGTTGCATCCGGTGTTTCTGTTAGTTCGTTGCTTCTTCCCGGATAGGACGTTGAGATGATGTGAGCAACGACAAGTTCTGCTACCTTGCGGGATCTCAGGCAAGTATACTCACTAGCTGCCAAATGGCTGCCTTTCATCACTTGTTACCGATTCTTTCCGTTGTTCTTATTCTAGCCTGTTGATACGATGCTTGTGTCTCGATCCTATCGTATGTTTACCTTGCTGCCATGATATAGCCTTTTTCCTTCCACTTCCTATTAACTGTTGTTTGTTTACCTCGTTGGCCTTCGTGTCGTAGATGCATGCTTAGGGTTGCTTTTGCTCGAGTCTGTTGTCGGTTACTTCTCTTACTATTATTATCGTTCTGGGGGACTCGATGTTAATCAATCAATCCTGTTAATGCTAATGGTAATAATAATTTGATGATAAGGCACCGGCAGGAGGCCCTTGTGGTTTTGAGGCCTGCTACTGTCGACCCTAATAGGAAAAGGGTCTTGTCTACTGATCCATGATGAGCGCACTACCCGCATGTGGGAAGCGAGTATGGGTGCCCCCCTCAATTTGACTCGATTCGCATCTCGTCCAAATCGCCTCATTTAGTTCGGGTTTTCCATTTGCTGCATGCATGATCTTGCGAGCCCTTGGTACCCGGGTGGAACTTTCGTAGTCGGCATATAGGGGGACACGTTCTTAGAGTGCTATGAGGGTCCATTTTCTTCTGGGCTCGATTAGCCGTGCGCCCAAGGTGCTTTGGGCCTGATGCGAAGAAGGGTTGGATTGTGTAGAGTACCTCGCTTGGTGGGGTGATCTCCCATATGGCGGGTTATTCTTGCGTGTACGGCTAAATTGGTGCAACCCTGCAGGGATAATCTTCTCGAGAAGCCGTGTTTTCCGCGGTTATGGATTACTTGGTGAAAGTACTGGCTAACAAGTACTCAGGACAACTTAAACCTAATGATTAACAATCTTACACCCAATGATTAACAACTTGACTAGTAATAGGCTTATTGACACAATAATCTGAACCATCATTAATCCAACTGTGTGAGTTATCCGCGGATTGCTTCTTCGGATAAGGGGCGAGATCCAGGATGGGTTTGTTTGAAGTTATCTTTCTGTTGGTTACAATACTCGATCTTATCTTCTTTCTATTAGCCGGAAGTTGTAGTATCTCTCTGTAGTTGGTTAGTGCAGCCCGCTGCCGCTTCTTTGCAATAATCCCTTCCTTCCCGTTGTACCCAAAGTATTTGTATCTTGTGATGACTGGCTACGCCGGTATCTTGTGAGTATGGTTTATCCACTTGCCAGTACTTAACCGTACTGACCCACGAATTCTTCTTCGTGGCTGCATATTCAATATTGCAGTCAACATGTTTGAAGTCTGACGACATTAGCTTGGGAATCCCTCCGGCTTGGCCTGGGCAGGGATTGGACGCTCTCGGTTATCTTCAGGACTCTTAGTCCAATTTGTATCTTGTCCATAGCCGGACGCTATGTTGTTTCTTCCGATGTTATTTGGATCTTTGTAATGTATCAGTTGTATCCTTGACTCGTCTGAGTCATCTTGTATCTATCTGTTTCTGTTGTAATTGTGGAATATTCGTGAACTGTTGTAATGTATCATAAGTGGCAACCTGGAATCGGTTATTATGCGGAATTGGCGGGAATGATGGAATCTGCATAGTGCCCGATCTCGGGGCGTCACAAATGGTATCAGAGCCTTGGTTCCGATTCCCGAGATTGTTTCGATACGAATGGTTATCGAAGCAACGGGTCCGCAAAGCCTGTAGATTAACCTCGCTAACGGTTGTTGTTCCTAGAATGTCAAAAACTATTTCTGTTAAACTATTTTGGAAAAACATCTCAATAGGATTCTTGTTTTCTCCTTATCCCTATTCTATTTCCCCTCCCATCATATTTGTTTTGGAGTCTCCCCCTTGTCTATCTTTCAAAGTGTTAGGATCCTACGTGGGTGGACGTTTTCTGAGCCCTTAACCTAATAGGTTCGATCATCGGAAGATTCCTGGTGGAAGAACATCGTCATCAGCCCGAGCAAGAATCCCTTGTTAGTGGTGTCGAGGAGATCAACTGGAAGCACGAAGAATCGATAGTCGAACTTCTTCCCCCTCCCGGGTTAGCAGGAGGATTGCGAGGGCGCAATCCCTTGTTAGTGGTGTCGTCTGTAACACCTGGGGTGTTACCCTTAATAGGAAGTTGCTTGTTTTCTTTTTTGGTTGCATCACATGAGCATTGTATTCTGTTTTTCAAAACAACTCAAAATTCAAACACAATTAAAACTTTCCCACATGTTCAAACTTCCCAATTTCAAAATTGCAAACTAAACCACTCAATTTTTTTTCAATGGTTGAATTTGTTTTAATCAAATTGCCTGTTAATAAATTTGTCCCCTTTTGTTAGAAACCCTAATGGCAAATTCAAAAATTCAAAGCAACTCAATCCTACTTATCATTTTTCAATATGGGTTTAAAAATTAAAATTTTGCAAACAAATTAAATTAAATGATGCTTGCAAAATTTCTTGAGCTTATTAAATAAAACTTTGCTTATTTCCAAAATTTCCAAAATCAAACCTTATTTGGAATTCAAATAACAAATTAGAAATCAAATTAATACTCTAAATTTTGAAGTTAATGTTAACATTACTTTTAATTGATGTTTTGCAAATTAACAAAATTTATTTATAAAATAAAAAGAAAACCCTAACCCTTTTCTATCTCTCTCTCCCTTTTATCCTTTACAAAAAAAAAATCAAAAGGAGAAAATAACAAAGGAGAGGGAAGCAGCCCACCCCATCCTCTTTCCCCCCCAAAGCCCATTTCCTTTTCTTTCTTCTGGACCATACCCCCTCCTTTCTGTCGTCTTCCTCCCCCCCTGTACGACTCCATCTCATCCCTCTGATCAACCTCCTCCTCCACCCGATGGTCGCCGTACCATGGCTCCTCTCTCCATAAGTATCTACCCCTCCCCCCTCTGCCTAGCCTAGCCTAACCCTAGCACCATCCTCCTGCGCCGCCGTCTCTTCCTCCTACCCTCACCTCTGAACCTTCCCCTCCTCTGAAGATCGTTGTGCCCACCGAACCACCGTCAGAATGGCTCGCCGCCCCGTCGCCACGGCCACCTCGAGGAGCATCTGGGGCGGGGAATGGAACCGATGCGCTTCCATCCATCTCCCCGTCCCCTCGCCAGCTGCTGGGAGTCCTCATGGACGACACGCCGTCGCCGGAGAGGAGCCTAGCTGCTACTGCCCGTCGGCAGTCTTCTTCGACAAACAGACCGCGGTGAGCCCCTGTCCTTCCCCTTCCCTCCTTCCATCTCCCATCGCACCGCACCCACACATCCACGCACCCATCGCCAGCACCCACCCCGTCGTGCACCACCGGAGACCCGCCGTCGATCGATCCCCCTCTCTGTATCGCAGTCTGTGCGTGCGTGCCTGAACCTGCATCTTGTTCTGCTGTCGAAAATTCAGTTAACCCTGTCGATGTACACCTTTTCCTTCGTCAGTCTCACGTACCAACCACAACGAGCGAGTAGCGCAGCGGTACCGCCCCTCTCGCACGCGGTGCAGAACGCGGGTTCGAACCCCAGCGCGCCCAAGCGCCACTCTTTTTCTCATTTTTCCGCCGCGCACCCGGCCCCACCTGCCATACGCTGCGGTGGCCGCGTGGCTTCCACCCGCGCCAGTCAGCGCCGCGTGGCCCTCGGGCCCGCGCGTCAACCGCAGGGGCTGGCTGCAGCCCCGGTGAGAAAAGGACCAGATCCATATTTGGATCTGGAAATTGCACCGAGGCCCCTGTCCTTCCTCTGTTTACCACAGAGCCCTCCGTTTCTGTTTTTCCTTCACATTCCAGCCCTGTTCTATTTATAGAAATAACCCTAAAATTCAAATGGATATAATTTCTAATTTATAAATCCAAATACTACAAAATTTCTATGTATCCCACTCCAAATTTCCTGTACTTTTCAAATATGCAATTTTTTTCTGTTTTGCACAATTCAAATTGTTTCAAAATTTCAAATTTAAACAATTCATCTCAAAATTGGTTAATTCCATAATTAATTCAATTAACTCAAATAAAATATGTTTTTCAGTCCAAATTCAATGTACTTTCTGTTTATCAACTTTGTTTTGCAATTTGGGCAATTAAAATTAATGTTATTTAATAATCCTTAAATTGGTTAATTAAATGGCCTAATTAATAACTTTCAAATGGTTGCTCCAAATTAAATACTCCAAACATGAAATCCATCCATAATTACATGCCACACTTGAATATCCACTTTGTTTTCTGGTTTACAACAATTAATTTGAATAATTGTTTCACCTCTTATTTAATGCAATTTAAATTGCCAAAATTCATAGCTAATTCATTTTAATTCCAAATCAAACAAATAAAATATGTTTTCCAATCAGAAGATTGCAAGGAATATGTTCATGCCATTCATATCTCTGTTTGCATCTTATCTTGTGCATTTTAGATCTTGTTATGCATGTTCATCTATATGACAACATATGGAATGTGTGGGCTAAATAATTCCAACTGTTGCCCCCTTCCATTTAAATTGCCTAACTCATCTATTCAATTGTTGCCATGCTAAATAACAATTAAATTGATGGTTAGCTAAACAACTTGAACCAATTCCTATTTCCCCGGACTCCGGTTCCGATTAAATTGCTTAAGTTGTTTCCCCTGTTGCATCTTGCCATGTCATGCATACAAAATAGGATCATGCTGGATTTTTGCCGTAGAAGTAATTGTTGCATCCGGTGTTTCTGTTAGTTCGTTGCTTCTTCCCGGATAGGACGTTGAGATGATGTGAGCAACGACAAGTTCTGCTACCTTGCGGGATCTCAGGCAAGTATACTCACTTGCTGCCAAATGGCTGCCTTTCATCACTTGTTACCGATTCTTTCCGTTGTTCTTATTCTAGCCTGTTGATACGATGCTTGTGTCTCGATCCTATCGTATGTTTACCTTGCTGCCATGATATAGCCTTTTTCCTTCCACTTCCTATTAACTGTTGTTTGTTTACCTCGTTGGCCTTCGTGTCGTAGCTGCATGCTTAGGGTTGCTTTTGCTCGAGTCTGTTGTCGGTTACTTCTCTTACTATTATTATCGTTCTGGGGGGGCTCGATGTTAATCAATCAATCCTGTTAATGCTAATGGTAATAATAATTTGATGATAAGGCACCGGCAGGAGGCCCTTGTGGTTTTGAGGCCTGCTAGTGTCGACCCTAATAGGAAAAGGGTCTTGTCTACTGATCCATGATGAGCGCACTACCCGCATGTGGGAAGCGAGTATGGGCGCCCCCCTCAATTTGACTCGATTCGCATCTCGTCCAAATCGCCTCATTTAGTTCGGGTTTTCCATTTGCTGCATGCATGATCTTGCGGGCCCTTGGTACCCGGGTGGAACTTTCGTAGTCGGCATATAGGGGGACACGTTCTTAGAGTGCTATGAGGGTCTATTTTCTTCTGGGCTCGATTAGCCGTGTGCCCAAGGTGCTTTGGGCTTGATGCGAAGAAGGGTTGGATTGTGTAGAGTACCTCGCTTGGTGGGGTGATCTCCCATCTGGCGGGTTATTCTTGCGTGTACGGCTAAATTGGTGCAACCCTGCAGGGATAATCTTCTCGAGAAGCCGTGTTTTCCGCGGTTATGGATTACTTGGTGAAAGTACTGGCTAACAAGTACTCAGGACAACTTAAACCTAATGATTAACAATCTTACACCCAATGATTAACAACTTGACTAGTAATAGGCTTATTGACACAATAATCTGAACCATCATTAATCCAACTGTGTGAGTTATCCTCGGATTGCTTCTTCGGATAAGGGGCGAGATCCAGGATGGGTTTGTTTGAAGTTATCTTTCAGTTGGTTACAATACTCGATCTTATCTTCTTTCTGTTAGCCGGAAGTTGTAGTATCTCTCTGTAGTTGGTTAGTGCAGCCCGCTGCCGCTTCTTTGCAATAATCCCTTCCTTCCCGTTGTACCCAAAGTATTTGTATCTTGTGATGACTGGCTACGCCGGTATCTTGTGAGTATGGTTTATCCACTTGCCCGTACTTAACCGTACTGACCCACGAATTCTTCTTCGTGGCTGCATATTCAATATTGCAGTCAACAGGTTTGAAGTCTGACGACGTTAGCTTGGGAATCCCTCCGGCTTGGCCTGGGCAGGGATTGGACGCTCTCGGTTATCTTCAGGACTCTTAGTCCAATTTGTATCTTGTCCGTAGCCGGACGCTATGCTGTTTCTTCCGCTGTTATTTGGATCTTTGTAATGTATCAGTTGTATCCTTGACTCGTCTGAGTCATCTTGTATCTATCTGTTTCTGTTGTAATTGTGGAATATTCGTGAACTGTTGTAATGTATCATAAGTGGCAACCTGGAATCGGTTATTATGCGGAATTGGCGGGAATGCTGGAATCTGCATAGTGCCCGATCTCGGGGCGTCACAGTAGCCAGAGCCAAAAAACTGCTGGAGCCCAGTATGGGAAAAACCAGACTGAGGGCCAGAACTTCAAGAAGCAGTACAATGCCCCTCACCAGAATAATACCCCCCAGGAGTCTGGAGATCTCCTCCGAGGTTTGTCTTTGAGAACATGAAGGATGGGTCGTGCGGCTTTCACACTCGGCATCCGAGTAGGCCAGCCAACCATACTACCCGGTAGTGCAGCTGGTGGGACCGGATCAAGAGCGAGGGCTTTGGTCAGCTGCCTCCTCCACCTCCTCTTCCGCTCTCGGGCTCCAATGTACAGCCTATCCGGGCAGCTGCTCCCAGGCCTGCCGAGAACCAGAGGAGGGAACATGTGAATCAAGTGGCGCAGGGAGCCAACAACAACTACAACCGCAACTACAACAACAACAACCGCAACAACAACTACTACACCCGCAACAACAACAATGCCAACCAGAACAACAACAACAACAACAACAACAACAACAACAACAATTGTGGTGGAGAGGACTGGAATCAGTACCAGGAGCATCATGAGAGCTACATGGTGTTCACCGCTGAACCAGATGACAAGTAGAGCCAGCGCAGGCGCGCGATGGAAGTGAATTCTGTGATGACGGCGGTGCCGGATTACATGCATTGGTGTGAGCAGGACATAGTATGGTCTAGGGAGGATCATCCCAAGATAATGCCCAACCCGGGTACATATGCTCTGGTGGTGGACCCTACTTTCTTGGGGACCAAGAAGAATGTGAAGTTCAGCAAGGTGCTGATCAACAATGGGAGCAACATCAACATCATGTATCGAGATACTATGGAGAAGCTCGGCATTGCCGAGAACATGCTGCTACCTAGTCGGACTACTTTCCATGGCATTGTGCCGGGAGTGTCTTGTGCTCCCACTGGCCGGATCTGGATTGATGTGCTTTTCGCAACGAGGGAGAACTGCCGGACCGAGTGCCTGCAGTTTGAAGTGGTTGATCTGCAGAGCCCCTATCATGCTCTCCTCGGCAGGCCTGCTCTGACCAAGTTCATGGCTTCAGCTCATGCGGCTTATCTGAAGATGAAGCTTCCCGGTCCCAATGGCATCATCACCATCTCGGGCGACAACAAGCGCTCCTTGGACTGTGCATCTGCATGATCTCGGCTTGCCGAGTCCATGGTTATTGCTGCCGAGAAGAAGAAGATATATGAGATGGTGGCACTAGCACAGTCAGCTCAACTCGGTATGCCTGGCATGCCGAGCTCTCAGCATGGAGCCACTTTCCAGGCCTCCCAAGAGACAAAGAAGGTGCAGATCGACCAGGAGTTCCCGGAGCGTGTGGTCATCATTGGCGCTGGGCTAGAGGATAAATAGGAAAGCGAGCTCATCCACTTCCTCCGTGAGAATTGGGATGTCTTTGCATGGTCCAATCAGGACCTGCCGGGTGTCCCGAGGGAGTTGGTTGAGCACTCTATACATGTGCAGCCGGATGCCAAACCGGTGAAGCAAGCTATGCGCCGCTTTGCGGCAGAAAGGAGGAAAGCCATTGGTGATGAGATCACAAGGCTACTAGAAAGTGGATTCATCATGGAGGTCCTGCATCCGGATTGGCTGGCCAATCCGGTCATGGTGGAGAAGAAGAAGGATGACCCCATGGTCGATGTGGTGGTGCATGTGCGTGGACTACACCGACCTAAACAAGGCCTGCCCCAAGGACCCGTTCCCGCTACCCCAGATAGATCAGGTGATTGATTCCTCTACCGGGTGTGAGCTTTTGTCTTTCATTGATGCCTGCTCTAGTTTTCACCAGATCCCTTTGAATCCGGCTGATCAAATAAAGACTTCTTTCATTACCCCGTACGGGGCTTATTGCTATCGTGTTATGTGTTTTGGCTTAAGAAACGTGGGGGGCACTTATCAGAGATGCATGCAGAAATGCGTGCATGAGAATATTAGCAAAAATGTGCAGGTGTATGTAGATGACATTGTCATCAAAACAAAAGAAAAACACACTCTCCTGAGCGATATCGAGGAAGCATTTGCCAGCTTGCACAAATACCGGATGAAATTGAACCCAACCAAGTGCACATTTGGCGTCCCGGCTGGCAAGCTACTCGGCTTCTTGGTATCCAGTCGGGGCATTGAGGCCAATCCTTCAAAGATAAAAGCTATAGAGAGCATGGCTTTGCCGAGGTCGTTGAAGGATGTGCAGAAGTTCACCGGGTGCCTGGCCTCTCTTAGCCGGTTCCTGGGCAGAATGGGTGAGAAGGTCTTACGTCTCTATCAGCTCATGAAGAAAAGTGACAAGTTTATCTGGACCCAGCAAGATGATGTGGCGTTCAAAGAGCTCAAGACCATGCTGGGAAATGCTCCTATTCTAGCATCCCCACTGCCCAAGTAGCCAATGCTGCTCTATATTGCAGCCACCAACCGGGTTGTGAGCGTGGTGATGGTTGTGGAGCAAGAAGAAGAAGGCAAATCGGTGCAGAGGCCGGTATACTATCTCAGTGAAGTGTTGTCCAGCTCCAAGCAAAACTATCCACACTACCAGAAGATGACTTATGGGGTTTACCTGGGTGCCAAGAAGCTCAAGCACTATTTCCAGGAGCATCCAATTACAGTGGTGAGCACTGCTCCCATCTCGGAGATCATGGGCAACAAGGATGCAAGCGGTGAGGTGGCCAAGTGGGCAATTGAGCTAGCTTCCTACACCCGGTTGTATGCGAGAAGAGAAACCATCAAATCCCAGGCCCTGGCAGATTTCTTTCTTGACTGGGCCGAAATGCAGTATGAGCCTCCCTTGCCGGAAACAAATTTCTGGAGGATGCATTTTGATGGCTCCAAGGTAAAGGAGGGACTCGGTGTGTTGGGATCCAGACGCTTCGGAGCCCCCCCCCCTCCGGTGAAACCCTAGACCCGCTGGAGAAATACCAGACTTACACGGATACACGCGGTACATCGTCGAAAGGGGGTATCAATGTGGAACTAGGTGCTTGGTTGTGTTAGGGTAGCCCAAGGGAACACAAAACACAAAGGTAGAACACACCTCTTCGGAATATTCACGATGTTTTGTCCGATACGGGAGTTTTAGCCTATAAGCGAATGTAAACTCACGGGAGAGAAGTGGATGCCGGTGAAGCGGGTCACACCCCAGAGTGAAATCTTTGCCATAAAAACACACACAACACACCTATACAGACATGGTATGGCACCCCCTAGCATGTGTTGGGATCCAGACGCTCCGTAGCCCCCTCCAGTGAAACCCTAGACCAGCTGGAGAAATACCGGACTTACACGGATACACGCGGTAACATCGTCGAAAGGGGGTATCAATGTGGAACTAGGTACTTGGTTGTGTTAGGGTATCCCAAGGGCACACAAAACAGAAATGTAGAACACATCTCTTCGGAAGATTCGCGATGTTTCGTCTGATACGGGAGTTTCAGCCTATAAGCGCATGTAAACTCACATGAGAGAAGTGGATGCCGGTGAAGCGGGTCACACCCCAGAGTGAAATATTTGCCATCCAAAACACAAAAACACACCTATACCAACATGGTATGACAGCCCCTATCTTGTGTTCGGATCCATACGCTCCGGAGCCCCCCTCCGGTGAAGCCCTAGACCCGCTGGAGAAATACCGGACTTATACGGATACACGTGGTAACAGCGTCGAAAGAGGGTAGCGACGTGGAACTAGGTTCTTGGTTGTGTTAGGATTTCCCAAGGGAACACAAAACACAAAGGTATAACCGACCTCTTCGGAAGATTCACGACGTTTCGTCTGATACAGGAGTTTTAGCATATAAGCGCATGTAAACTCACAGGAGAGAAGTGGATGCCAGTGAAGCGGGTCACACCCTGGAGTGAAATATTTTCCATCTAAAACACACAACACACCTATACCAACATGGTATGTCACCCCCTAGATTGTGTTGGGATCCAGACGCTCTGGAGCCCCCCCTCTGGTGAAACCCTAGACCCGTTGTAGAAATACCGGAATTACACGGGTACATGCGGTACATCGTCGAAAGGGGGTATCAATGTGGAACTAGGTGCTTGGTTGTGTTAGGGTAGCCCAAGGGAACACAAAACACAAAGGTAGAACACATCTCTTCGGAAGATTCACTATGTTTCGTCCGATACAGGAGTTTCAGCCTATAAGCGCATGTAAACTCACAGGAGAGAAGTCGATGCCGGTGAAGCGGGTCACACCCTGGAGCGAAATATTTGCCATAAAAAACACACAATACACCTATACCAACATGGTATGGCACCCCCTAGCTTGTGTTGGGATCCAGACGCTCCGTAGCCCCCCTCTGGTGAAACCCCTAGACCCGTTGGAGAAATACCGGATTTACCCGGATACACGCGGTAACGGCGTCGAAAGGGGGTATCAATGTGGGACTAGGTGCTTGGTTGTGTTAGGGTATCCCTAGGGAACACAAAACACACAGTTAGAACACACATCTTTGGAAGATTCACGATGTTTCGTCCGATACGGGAGTTTCAGCCTATAAGCGCAGTAAACTCACATGAGAGAAGTGGATGCCGGTGAAGCGGGTAACACCCCGGAGTGAAATATTTGCCATCCAAAACACACAACACACCTATACCAACATGGTATGGCATCCCCTAGGTTATGTTTGGATCCAGACGCTCTGGAGCCCCCCTCCGGTGAAACCCTAGACCCGCTGGAGAAATACTGGACTTATACGGATACACGCGCTAACAGCGTTGAAAGGGGGTAGCAACGTGGCACTAGGTTCTTGGTTGTGTTAGGATAGCCCAAGGGAACACAAAACACAAAGGTAGAACCGACCTCTTCAGAAGATTCATGATGTTTCGTCCGATATGGGAGTTTCAGCATAGAAGCGCATGTAAACTCACAGGAGAGAAGTGGATGCCGGTGAAGCGGGTCACACCTCAGAGTGAAATATTTGCCATCAAAAACACACAACACACCTATACCAACATGGTATGTCACCCCCTAGCTTGTGTTGGGATCCAAATGCTCCGGAGCCCCCCCTCCGGTGAAACCCTAGACCCGCTGGAGAAATACCGAATTTACACGGATAGACGCGGTACAACGTCGAAAGGTGGTATCAATATGGAACTAGGTGCTTGGTTGTGTTAGGGTAGCCCAAGGGAACACAAAACACAAAGGTAGAACACACCTCTTCGGAAGATTCACGATGTTTCGTCCGATACGGGAGTTTCATCCTATAAGCGCAGGTAAACTCACAGGAGAGAAGTGGATGCCGGTGAAGCGGGTCACACCCTGGAGTGAAATATTTGCCATAAAAAACACACAACACACCTATATCAAAATGGTATGGCACCCCCTAGCTTGTGTTGGGATGCAGACGCTCCGTAGCCCCCCTCCGGTGAAACCCTAGACCCGTTGGAGAAATACCGGACTTACACGGATACACGCGGTAACGGCGGTGAAAGGGGGTATCAATGTGGAACTAGGTGCTTGGTTGTGTTAGGGTAGCCCAAGGGAACACAGAACAAAAAGGTAGAACCCACCTCTTCGAAAGATTCACGATGTTCGTCCGATACAGGAGTTTTAGCCTATAAGTGCATGTAAACTCACGAGAGAGAAGTGGATGCCAGTGAAGCGGGTAACACCCCGGAGTGAAATCTTTGCCATCCAAAACACACAACACACCTATACCAACATGCTATGGCACCCCCTAACTTGTGTTGGGATCCAGACGCTCAGGAGCCCCCTCCCCTCCCCCCCCCCCCGGTGAAACTCTAGACCCGCTCGAGAAATATTGGACTTATACGGATACACGCGGTAACGGTTGTGAGTTCATGTATGTTTAACATAAAATATAACCAAGTGGGAGTAATAAATAAATATTATTAAAAGAAGAAGTAAAAATTTTGTGCCAACACTAGCCATAACACGAAGGAAAAAATATGTCCACATGTGCCGACGGCAAAGCCGTCGGCATAGATTGTGGGCAAACCGTAACCCCACAGGTTAGCTCCCTGTGCCGACGGTTATATTGGTGCCGAGTTCCTCCGTCGGGCGTATTAGACCTGTGCCGACGGTTTGTGTTGTGCCGAGGGCCGCTGTCGGGCCATGCTCACCTACGCCGACGGCCTTCTCTGTGCCGACGGCCACGTTGGTGGGCTGGCCTCCCAGCCACGTACGCCGATGGCCACGACATTTTGCCGTCGGCGTACGATTTGGCTGTCGGCTGCTTAGGCCATTCCTGTAGTGGATATTAAAAGAGGTTAGCTTACAGGTTTTGTTATTTTACATACCATAATTTTGTGGTAACTATCAGAGTATTTTGTTTGAAGGAATAATATGAGTGTATAAATCGTAGTTGCATCATAAAACAATATCGGCTGTGTGCATCAATTTGATGCAGAGGCCGGGGCAGAGGCTCTCATTTCTAAAAAAAATCATAAAACACTATGGATCATAAAATCTGTGCGCATCACTCGATGCAGAGGCTAGGATTTTAGCCTTTTCAAAAAAAAAAATTATAGATAGTTGTCAGATGTTTCCCTCGCATTTGCGAGGGACACCATGCTAGTTATTTGCAAAATGAAACCAGCCTATAAACTGATATATAGTTTTTGCGTGTACAACACACACACAAAAAAGATCAAAATATAGATAGCTCCCGGTGATCCCACGTCCTGCGCTACCTACCTGGGCCTAACTCCACTTTGAGCTGCTCCCCAAATCGTAGGTTGCACATAAAAAGGCCGGCCCAAATAATTTGAACTAGTGGTTAAATTCTTGAAAAAAATATGGATCAATACTTAGTTTCTGATTTTGCTGTTGTGTCCTTTGTCCTTGCATTGTAACCAAATAACATTATGCACTATGAATAGTTTATTTTTTTTATTGATTTGTTACTGAAAACATATTTTGGTAACTTCGCATACCCATTAGGAAAATCCTAGCTCCGCCACTGATACGGGATGTTCAACTATTTTTTTACCTTGGTACGTAGTAAGTCCAGAGGAGAGGTCGTGATACAAGATCAGTAAGGCACAAATTAGAGGATCTGGCTAGCTTAATTCGAGTCCCTCTCTCCTATATCGGAAATTGTCCTTTTCTATTTGTGATGATCAGCAACTTACGCTTTTCTGTGTGGAAGGTGGGGTGGGGGGGGGGGGGGGGGGCGCTACCCATGCAAAAGCATAAAGTAATGAATTTTCCGACAGTTGTGGAAATGACGCAGTAGGAAACAGATAACGTGGGTAAGGAATAAAGAAAAAAAAGATAAAGGAACATCTTTGAAAAAAGAGAAAGGTTCATGTTTGGAAAAAGAAAGGAGAGACCAAAGAGAGGAAACGTCTCATGCAAATGTACTAGCAAGCTAGTTCGTTATATATATACCCGTGCTCTCCTCACAAACCAACACAAATAAGCATAGGAAGGAGCTTATATTCAAATCCGCTCTTTGAGTATTGGCTTTAATTTACATCTCGGCTCCCAAGGTAAATTATTTCAATTGTGTGCCTGAGTTCGTACACGATTTGGTGTTGCTACTATGACATCTGATTTACCTTTCTCTGCTTCCTTAGCTCTTTCCATTTCGCTTTGGGCACATGGATCGTATTGATTTTGTGATAGTTTTTTTTCTTCTGTATATACGCATATTTGGATGCAGATTTCAAAAAAATCTTTTCTTTTGGAGATTTGTCTTCCATATTGATCTTGGAAAGCTAACGAACATACAACCTTTATTATTTAGCATATTTTCTTTTCGAGATGATACTTCCGCATGCATATTTTGATAGTACACATAGTATAATTAACATCCTGTAATTAACTAGTACTCTTTTCATCTCAAATTAATCATCATGGATTTGTTAAAATATAAATGTATCAATACACTAAAATATGTCTAGGTACATCCATATTTTGACAAATTCATGACGATTAATTTGGGACAGAAGGAGTATTATTTAAATTTGACACGAACACAAGTTCATGTGAGTAAGAAATATGCTTTGACATGCATGGTGGTGAATTATTTTCAGCAGATCTCACCATGGTCCATCGATCACTACCTAGACTAGCTAAAAGCTCGTAGGCTGCTACGGGATTTCTAATAATTTTTAACTCAGCTTATGAACTGTTAGGCCCCGATTGGTTCGATGTGTTCTAACAGAATACGGGGGGTATTTTTCACGGACCTGGTTTGGTCCTCCTAAAATTACGGAGCTCATAGGCAAAACTGACGGGGAAATATTACGGGGGGAAATTAAATCACAATCCATATCCGATCTCTGTACGATAACTCCACAGCCTGCTATTCCATCCTGGTGCTAATTAATCCACTGTCCTTTGCATAAGCCCGGCCCAAATCATAACGTGCCACCTAAGATCGGACGGGAATCATACGTAATTTGGTCGTACGTATAGGAGGGTTCTTTTTTTTTTTTTTTTTTTTGAGAATAGGAGGGTTCTTTTTTGACAGCGTTAGGTGGTGTTGTTGTGCTGCATGATATCCCCTGGGTATTAATTCAGCACTCGTCTAAACTCCTCGTCGGGTACAGTTGTGGACCTTATGCCATAAATAGGTCCACTACCTTATATAGACTTGAGTTTTTCGATAAGAACAATCGTTAGTAGAGTCTCTATGATATATATGGTTGAAATTCAAATTTGGGCGGAATGCAACCTCACGTCGTGGCCGATGCATGCATAGTCCGGCTAGCAAACTAACCGAGTGCTAGCATGCAAACGAGCTAGGCAAGTCGCAGCGGAGAAAAAAAAAATCGCAGCGGAGCAGAGCAATGTCCAAGACACGATCGCAATGGTGGCGTAACTCTAGTATCAGTTATTTTGTTCTCACTCCTCGTGCAATTCCTTACTCCCTCCGTCCGGGTTTTAAAATCCTCTGGTGGAAAAATATTTGTCCCAATATTATCTCCAAATAAGACCCGTAATCATTTATTATCCTAATTAACTGTGCCATAATAATTGTGAAATCCCACCTAGTCTCATCTTGATTGGTTTGCATGGCCAAATTAATTGCGCAATTAATTAGATAATAGAAAACTGGGACGTTGATTGGTGGAAAGGACACCAATAGAATTGTGCTTTGGTCGCGATGCTCTTCATTAGAGGATTAGTAATCATGGACGGAGGAAGTATTAAATAAGGTAGAGTCCCGGTTCTATTTTTAGTGATCGGACGTATGCCTAGCCAATAGGTTCCGGTTCTGTTTATCCATGTAGGCTTTTGACGTACCAACCATCACCACCCGTAGCAAAACTATATAGTAGAGAAGAGATAGAGAAGAGATAGAGATTTACCCTTTGTATGTACCTAGAATCTTAATTTTTTATTTTTCTTTTATTCGAACTAAAAGATCTAGCTGTGCTCGAAGCAACCAATAGCTAGCTTTAGGTACCTAAATCCTTAGTTATTTCTTTCTTTATTCCAACTTAAAAGATGAACACGGTAAAGATTTACTATGGGTAAAGACTTTACCGTGTGAAAGCACACGGGAAAGATTTACTGTGGGTTCCACCGCGCCGTCGCCGTCCATCACCGCCGTCAGAGGCAAGTGGGTCTCACGTCAGCTCTTTGCCGTGTGTCCTGAAAAAACGGCACACGGCAAAGAATTCTCTACCGTGCGCTTTACCGTGTGTTTCCGGCACAGGAGAAAGAGGCGCCCTCCCGTAGTGACATATGCTTAGCTTACTGGTTACATGCCATAAAGTATGCTTAATTCATTGCACCAACCGATCTAGCTGTGTTGGCTGCTTCTTACTTATTCGAGCGCATGAAATGTGGCGCCTTTCTAACAGAGCATGTGTGTTGTATCTGTGTCAATAACTTTCAGTATTGTTTCAGGTCGATCAATCATGGACGACGGAGATGCTGGAAGTTGCTCCCGTAGAGCATTGCATGAGTTCTCTAAGACCGTGAAAGGGCAGATGCTTCGAGTGAATGTTCTCCTGGTAGTGAACGCCATCTTGGCAGCAGTCATGGTAGGGATAGGAGGCTATGGCCATCGCTATCGCCACCGACGATTAACAGGCTTCCTGTTCCAAAGTGCCACCGGTCTCTTTCTACCCATTGTCTCCTACATTGTCTCCTCTATTGATAATCATTATGCCATTACCGTTTTCACCGGTCATAATGAAATCATACCAGCGCAGTGCGACACAGACATCCACTTCTTTATTGTGATGATATGGACTGCTCTTGTTCAGATTGCTGGTATCAATACATTTGCAACAGTTGCCCGTGATGCTAGAGAAGGTCCAAGTGTCTCCCCTCCTTTGGTCTCGCCGCTTGTTCAGGCAATATGGACTCTCTGCCTTGCCTCGGTTGCCATTATAAGGATAAACTTCAGAGCCTACAATGAAGATCCAGCTGGATATCTCTCAAGGTACCTAGAGATTGAAATCATGTTTGACGGAGCATCATTGGTTCTTTTTGCACCCTTTGGTATAATCTTTGCCAAGTTGTGTTATAAGAATATTGGTTGGTACATAGCCCGAAAATCAATAGGGCTTGGCCGCAATCCTCCTCTTATTGTTGGATACATGGAGCAGCTTCAAGTTGCAGGCGACCATACCGAGCTGACTACAGGTGAGCATATCCATATGCCTCCACCCCTTATAGTTATGGGAGAGGATACCGTACCCAAAGAGATGCAGCCTCATGGTTACAACTACAAATGGACTATGCCACCTAACAGAGTTGATTGGTTCAGAAGGAAAAATATTGATGGCTTAGTTACAATTGACAGAATTTGGCAGTTAAATGACATGTTTATTCAGAGGTCAACACCACAAATCAAAGACATATGCATGTCATATGCTTTATTCAAGCTGCTTCGGTGTCGCTTTGCAAGGTACACAACTGTTGAGGCTGGCTTTAGGAAGGCAAGTAACTTTCTATGGCAGATATTACTTGAGGATTGTGATGATGAAAGGATACTTGGGATGATATCTTATGAGCTTTCATTTCTTCATGATTATTACTATTCATCTTTCCCAGCCTTATATTCTACGGGCTTTCCCTTTCTGAGCATCTTTATTTCAGTCTTAAGCATCGGCAACTGCTTATTACTGATCATAGTTGCAACTGCAATGTTACTGAGTTCAGAGCTTCGAAACTTGACACATTTACTTAACCAGCAGATGGTATGTGAAGTGCAGTGCATTTCAAAATACCAAAATATTCATCAGATAACAGGAACTGATGAACTGCATTTTGGAAGTATGTACTTTGATTTTGTGATGTTACTTTCACTTGTTGCACTAGTCTTGCTTGTGGAAGTAAGGGAGATTGCTTCTTACATCTACTCCAACTGGAGAAAAGTAGCACTAGTCTGCCTCTATGTAAATAATGCACAAGGTTGCATTAGCCGAAAACTGAAAAAGCAATGCGAGATGTTGAATCATTGGAAAGGAAAAATGAACCAGTGCACAATCCTGGTGCTGCACCCAAGGAAAAGATCGATAGCTAATTTTCGGCGCCTCCTTGCTATGCCGGACCAGAATATAGAGGTACCCAGAGTGGTGAAGGCTGGTATCCTCCATGCACTGAGAAGCTACGATGAACCAAGCAGAAGCAATGGCGTGGTGCCTTTACCTAGCAGCCTACAAGTCAACAACAACCTTCTCTGGGATTTCAGTGGAGCCAAAGGTATGGTCCACACCATGCTAGTATGTCACATTGCCACAAGCATCCTCGAGGTGAGAGTGAGATCAGAGCCAAGCCAACCTCTCATCGACCATAAGATTGCTGCTACTTGCCTGTCACGGTATTGTGCCTACTTAGTGGCCTACTGTCCCGAGTTACTCCCCGATGACGATGACTGGTGTAAGAGCTTGTACAAGGCCGTCAAAAAGGATGTTGCTCATGTCCAGGTCAGCAACATTGCAGCGTCGACACCGGAAGAGGAGTATCAACAATTGGTTGACCTTCTGGGCACAAGATCCAAGCATGAGGTGCTCAAGAATGGCGTGGAACTCGGGAAGCGGTTGGCGGAGCTGACTGAAGGAGAAGAGGCGGCGTGGAGGGTCATGGCTGGATTTTGGTCAGAGGTGATCCTATATGTGGCCCCATCGGATAACCTCGATGGGCACTCCGTGGCCATCGCCCGGGGCGGCGAGCTGATAACACACCTCTGGGCGTTGCTAGCCCACCTCGGGATTGACTATCAGGCCGACAACACCGGTGTTGTTTAAGTGGGCCGTATATTTGATTCATGTGTGGTTCCCTATGTTTTTTTTTTTTTTTTTTTTTTTGCTTCTAATTCTTTGATTGCGTGTGTTGTGTGAGATTTTGAGGTCTGTAGGCCATTTATGATCGACGTCTTACTATTCTCCTTTAACTTTCAGAAACCATTTCATGGTGCCTATGATTTCTATTCAGAAATACCGATTGTTATTCAAAGGCTAGTTTAAGAAGCCTTGGACTTGAGATTGGCAACCAAATCGCTATCACATTCGTGCGTGCTCTTGCGTGTTGAGTCCCTTGTTGATTTGCTATTTTATCTCCCTAAATTTACCTTTGTGATCTCATTGGTAGAGTTCGCCATACACTGCCTTTGCCTGCATTACACAACTTACATGGCATGTTATGTTTCATGATACAACGTCCAACCTCTAACACAAGGCCCAACCACACGTAGTCTCTTATAACACTGAGAGAAGTTCAGTTTTGAGATATGGTTTCCGAGACACTAAAACAAGTAGTGGAAAAATTGAATTCAACCCCTCTCAAGCTGCTCGCGCGGGCGGCTCTGGAGGGCCCAAAACCATAGCAGAAGCTCCCCCAAGGCGGCTCCTCCTTGGCCGCTGCCACCGCTAGCTCCAGCATTGGCGGCTGCGCTCGGCCGCCAAAGGCGCCGGGTGAGGTGGGCATGCCCTGAGACTGTCACTTCGCGTGGAGGAAGAGCTTCAATTGTGTGGCGTCAGCGGTGAACAAGGCAATGATACGCATGGAGGGGCGAGGCAGAGAAGGGGTCATCGTCGTACCCTGCGGCAACTCTAGCTGCTTCCAGAGTCTGCCGGCTAGGGGCGATTACAGCAGAGGATCGGGCCTGATCTAGACGGCGCGGGCCACCATGGCGTTTCTTCCCCTCCGGGCTACTAGGTCCTGGGCCTAGGCGGCTGGCGCGGCGGCGCTGCTACGATATGATCGGCTCCTTCAAGAGCTCCAGCGTGGCTTATAGGGTGGAGCGGCCACGATGTGGGTGTTCCAATCGGGGAAGGGGCAGGGGCCCTGACCCTTCTTCTTGAGCTCCTCTGCCTCACGCCAAATCTGGTGTCGCCGATATGCACGTGAGCTGTCGACAGTTGATTCGGTGGTGGAACCCTCCCTCATTGTCATCTCCGCCTTTGTAGAGCGCGGAGTTGGGACACTGCTGCGGCGGCTCTGGACGGTGGGAGTCCTTTGGTGGGCGGGCATGCCAAGGACTCAGGTGCTGGCTAGCGACCTTGGCCACGAGGGTGGCACTGTGGCTGGCGAGCAATTTGCGGTGGCGGTGGCTCAGGCGTCGGTTTTCCACATTCGGCTTACGATGTCTAAGAAATGGTGAAGAAATCGAAGATCAACGAACTTTTCCAGGCCAGAAAAAGGGTTTTCAGAGTGCAATCCGGATTATTCCGGAGGATTTCGGGATCCGGATTCAGTCCGGACGTTTCCGACTGCAACGGGATTTTCTCTGTTGCAATCCGGATTCAGTCCGGATGAATCCGACTGCAACGTGAATTTCTCTGTTGCAATCCGGATTATTCCGGGTGATTCCGAGATCCGGATTCAGTCCGGATTATTCCGACTGCAACGGGATTTTCTCTGTTGCAATCCGGACTCAGTCCGGATGAATCCGATCGACTACAACGTGAATTTCTCTGTTGCAATCCGGATTCAGTCCGGATGATTCCGGGATCCGGAAAATTCCGGAGCAATCCGGGCTGGTCGCAGTTTGGGCAGAAAAACGGCTAGTTTGAGTGGGGGCTATAAATAGCCCCCCTATTTCTTCCCCAAGGGTTAGCTCCACCAGCATTGAAGACTCCATTGATTGAGCTCAGCCACCAAGCTAGATCTCCCTCCTCCTCCACCCAAACTCGTTGATTCTTTGAGGATTAAAGGAGGACCACCGGATCTACATCTTCACCAACCGGATTTCATTTCCGCTCTCATTCTCTTGAGAGATCTTGGCCTAGGGTTTCTCATGTGGAGAACCTAGGGTTCTTGTTACTAGTGGTGATTCAAGGAGAGTTGGGAGCCCCCAATTAAGTTGTGGGTGTGTGCCCCAAGTGTTTGTAAAGGATTCGATCCCCGCCTCAAAGGGGTTCAATAGTGAGAGGTGAACTAGGCCTTCGTGACGCAAGTTCATCGGAGAATAGGGTGAGGCCTTTGTGGCGTTGAGTAGGCCTTCGTGGCGAGCTCACACCCCTCCAACGAGACGTACTCCCTTAACAAGGAGGAACTCGGGAATACATCATGTCTCCGTGTGCTTCCATCGGTTACCTCCTTCCTCCCTCTTTACTTACGCATACTTGTAGCTTTTATTGTAGTACTTGTTGTATTAAGTGTTGTCATAGTTGCATTAATTGCTTGCCTTGCCATATAGGTAAATTCACCATTAGTTGCACTATCTAGAGAATTTACCTTTGTGTTAAGCCTAAACCTTGTTAAAAATTAAAATTGGTCGTAGAAATTATTCACCCCCCCTCTAGGTGCTCACTTTACCTTCAACCGAGTCGCATGTTAATATAGGCAGGAAAAGGCCCCTGCCGTGACTTACACGAATAGAGATTGGAGTCGGTATACTATACCATTTCCACGTGTTACATATTTGACAGCCCCCCTTAATCTAAACTTGATACAAGATTTAGATTTAGATTACGCCTAAACTCATGTAAATTTCTAACTGGTAGAGCCTTTGTAAAACCATCTGCAACCTGATCTTTGCTTGAGATAAACTCTTGTTTGCCACTCGTTCACGTACAAAATGAAAGTCAATTTCAATATTCTTTGTGCGTACATGAAACACGGGATTTGTTGAAAGATAAGTTGCACCTAAGTTATCACACCACAAACATGGCTTCTCTTGTAGCTTTACACCAAGCTCACCAAGAAGTGTTTCAACTCATATCAATTCTGTTGTGGCATTGGCCAATGCTTTATATTCTGCTTCAGTACTAGACCGAGAGATTGTTGCTTGTTTTCTGGTACTACAAGATACTAGATTTGGTCCTACAAAGATTGCAAAACCTACAGTAGAACGTCTATAATCGAGACACCTTTCCCAATCTGCATCGGAAAATGCACTCAAATGTACAGAAGATGAAGCCTGGAAAGTAATCCCAAGATGTATGGTATCCTTGACATATCTTAATATCCTTTTCACCGCTGCCCAGTGAACTGTAGTGGGAGCATGAAGGTAGACAGGTCTGGACGCGTGAGAATAAGATATTGTAAATCTCCATAAATACCGCGATATTGTGTATTATCCTCTGGTCCTAGCAATTCCCCTTCACTAAGAGAAAGAGTCTTTGTCGAAGACAATGGAGTAGGTGCTGCCTTACAATGTTCCATACCAACTTTGTCAAGTAACTTTGAAGCATATTTTTTCTAAGTTAAGATCAATCCATCTTGTACCTTCTTTACCTCAATTCCTAGAAAGAAGTGTAAATCTCCAAGATCCTTGATGGAAAAATCCTCATTAATATTTTTCAGCAGGACAGAAATAGCATGATCTGAAGAGCTAGTAACAATGATGTCATCAACATAGATTAACATGAACATAGTAACATCTGGCCTTTGAAGAAGAAATAAAGATGTATCTGCCTTGGAAGGAATGAAACCAAGATTAACCAATTTTAAGCTGAGCCGTGAGTACCATGCCCTTGGAGCTTGTTTAAGACCATATAAAGCTTTATCAAGCTTGCATACATGATTAGGAGCATTGGGATCTTCAAAACCTGGAGGTTGTTTCATATACACTTCTTCCTCAAGAACACCATGCAAAAAGGCATTTTTAACATCCAATTGTCTTAGCTTCCATCCTCTTGACACTGAGATAGACAAAACAGTTCTAATAGTAGTTGCTTTCACAGCAGGACTGAATGTATCCTCATAGTCAATACCATATCGTTGCTTAAATCCGTTGGCAACAAGACAAGCCTTATACCTATCAATAGTACCATCTGCATTTTTTTTAATACGAAAAACCCACTTGCAGTAAATTAAATTTCTGTTGGAGCAAGATGGAACTAGGTGCCATGTTTTATTTTTGAGCAAAGCATCATATTCTTCCCGCATTGCTTTGCGCCAGTGATCATTCTCAAGAGCCTCTGAAAAAGACTGTGGTGTATCTATAATTGCAACCATGGCATGACGCTTATAGATGTTTGGTTGTCTGCCATAGAGTATTGTACCATCTTTATAGGTTTGGTTTTTTTATACCTTTTTGTAGCCTAGTGCATGTACTAGGCACACCAGGGGCAGAAGAAGCACCGGGAGCAGACGATCCTGGAGCTCCTGCCGAATCAGCATTATTTTTTATGAAGACGTTCTACAGGGGTTTCAAAATTGATAACCTTGCTAGGAAGAAGATTGATAAGGAATGTAGAAGTGAGAAAAGGTTCATCCCAAAATTTTAGTGGCATAGATGCATGGGCTAATAAGGCAAGGCCGACCTCAACTATATGACGATATTTACGTTCAGCAGAACCATTTTTTTGGTGAGCATGGGGACATGAAACATGATGTGTGATGCCAATTTTTTTAAAGAACCCATGAAGTTTTTCATACTCACCACCCTAGTCTGTTTGCATAGTAATGATTTTCCTATCAAACTTGCGCTCAACAAGCGACGGAAAGTTGAGAAAAACTTCATACACATCAGCACGACTCTTAAGAAGATATATCCATGCTCAATAAAGGTTACATAATATAAGTGTTTTCCTACAGAAGCAGGAGCTGGACCTCATACATCAGAGAACACTTGTTCCAAAGGAACGGTAGAAACACTAGATGAGACAGGATATGGCAACTAATGGCTTTTGGCCATTTGACAAGAATCACAAATGTAGGAGTTTATTTCTAGAGTATATAAAAGCTGATGTTTTCTAAGGATCTGCTGAACTACAAAAGATGAAGGATGTCCTAAGCGGCGATGCCAAGTAGATGAAGATGACTTTATTGTGATGTATACTTGCTTGGAGGACCCGGTGGACGAAGGTACTAGAGGATAAAGTCCACCATGGCAAGGCCCTCAAACAGAGTTCTTCGCGTGTCATGATCCTTGATAAGAAAGAAATCATGATGAAACTCAATGAAACCATTGTTATAAAGTGTAAGATTGTGTATGG
This sequence comes from Alopecurus myosuroides, assembly GCA_028641055.1. Lineage (NCBI taxonomy): Eukaryota > Viridiplantae > Streptophyta > Magnoliopsida > Poales > Poaceae > Alopecurus > Alopecurus myosuroides. The sequence goes on along the minus strand of CM054062.1, from coordinate 312,912,155 downwards.
AAACTAGATTCTTTGAGGCACTCGGAACATGAAGAACGTCATTTAAATGCAATGAACTATGGGAAGTTTGCAACATTGAATAACCAATATGTTTTATAGCCATTGACGACAGACACCACCGAGTTGAAACTTGCATCCAATCCGTTAGTAATGTAACCGATCATCTCATCTTCCTCCACGGGCTTGCCAACAACATCTAGTTCTGATGAATAAGATTTCATCTTTCCAAAGTATTGAGCCGCAGATAGCTCGTTCTTCTTCGTGCTATTGAGAGCTCCACGTAGATGATTAATCCTGGTGCGTGAAGAGACATTAAACATCCGAGCAATGGTGGCCCACACCTCAGATGAAGTTTCAATCCCTACAACATGGGAAACAACCTAAGGAGACAGCGAGTTCACAAAACATCCGAGAACAGTTTGATCTCGCGAGAGCCACGCAGTGTAAGCCGGATTGATCATCTTCTTGACAAGATCTTCAGCATGCATAAATTTCACGGGCGCGGGCTCATTGCCCTCGAGCAGATCAAAAACTTGCGCACCCCTTAGCGGAGGATACATCAATGTTTTCCAGAACAAATAATTGGTTTCGGTGAGCTTATGTCTCAGAGAAGGTCCCATGGAGGTAACCAGCGAAGGAGCAGCACTGGATGTCATGACGGCAGCGATTTCTTCCGATCAACGATCGTGAATTGTTGTCTTCTTCCGATCAATGGATCGTGGTTGTCTTGAGGCTTTCCAATCTATGAGATCGTAAGAGGGTTTTGAGGATTTCCGATTGCAAGAATCATAGGGGGGCTTGATGCTTCCGATCACGAAGATCGTAGGGCTTCTGATCACAAGGATCGTGGGGTTTTTCAGTGTTTCCGATCGAGTCGATCGTGGTGGTTAGGGTTTTCGATCAGGAAGCGAACTAGCGCTCTGATACCATGTCAAAGTACGTAGACGGAACCGTACCTCGTTGGAGGCCGGGTTGCATGTTAATATAGGCAAGAAAAGGCCCCTGCCGTGGCTTACACGAATAGAGATTGGAGTTGGTATACTATACCGTATTCGACACGTTACATATTTGACAGTAAGGACCGAGATGAAATTACAATAGAGTTCAAATAAGAGGATCTAAGTATTCTGTGGTCAGATGCAGAGATGGCACAGCACATCTCGCCTCCTTCAATTTCGACCCGGCGTTGCGCCTTAGCCCGTCAGAGCTGATCCCGAGCGGTACCCTTTCCATCTCATGTTAGCAATTTCAATCGTCATGTCGATGTGGAGAGAAGACATCATATTTATCTATCAATGAGAAGATTGGAAATGGTGTGACATAGCAGGTAGGATTAGTCAGGCAGACCTGATTCCGAGCGCCACCCTTTCCATCTCATGGCACCAATTTCAATCGGCATGGAGATGTGGAGAGAAGACATAATATTCATTTGTGAATGAGAAGATTAAAAATGGTGCAACACAGCAGGTAGGAAAGAGAGAACTAACTCATGAATTTGTAGAAGATTGTGGGAGAGTGAAAGGGACCGTGCCATTGATAAATTTATGGTGGAGAGGAAACGTCAACGGCCTGCATTCATTCAGGGCGTGTTTGGTAGCCCGGCTGCCCTCATAAATTCTCCTCTCACCCCGTTTTTTCTGTTTGGTAGCCCTGCCCACGTCACCTCAAAATGCCTCTCGGCCCTGCCGAGCGGAGAAGCTCAGATCGAGCTTCTCAACTCAGCCGGTTTGAACTGATACGAAAAATCCCACGCCTGCCCCACACGAGTCGCGCATCGCCCACCCTTGACGAAAAGCTCCTCCATTTTCCCCCGCGTCTCCCTCTCACACCCGTCGCCCATCCCAGCGCCGCCCGCCCCGCCGCCCCTGAGCCCTGCGCCGGTGACCAGCGCTGCCACCTTGCATACACGGAGGAGGCCAGCTCTAGAGATAAGCACCAACGCTGCCTCCTCGACGCGTCCGTACGCTCGGCGCCCGACCAAGCGTTGTCCGCGCGGTTTGCGTCGCGCGCCCTAATCCATGCCGCTCGCCGCTGTACAACATGTGCCGACGCCGCCTGTACAGCTTGTGCCGACGCCGGAGAGCGCCTCTTGCTGTCCGACACCCCTTCTCTCTGCCCTCTAGCGACCTCTCAAGAGGCCATGAAGCCCGCCCTCAACCGCACAAGGAGCAGGAGGTGCTCGCCCTCAACCGCGCATGGAACAGGAGCTTCTCGCCCTCGACCGTGCAGCGCACGGAGAAGGCGCGTGGCGGGGGCGCACAACGGCGGCGGTGAGCGCTCGCCGATGCCGGATCCCGAGCCCAAACTCCTTGACACCTGATTGCTTTTTTGTTTTGTAGTTGGGGACCCGATTGCTTTTAATTTTTGTATAGCATGGCTGAAATCATACACCGTACCAAACAAGATGACAACTCAGCTCAGCCCGGCTTATACAATCTACCACACACAACCTATAAAATACAATTATGAGGTGGGCATAGCTAGACTCAGCTTGTATGTGCTCAGATAGCCCAACCGGGCTACCAAACAGGCCCTTAGTGGCTGGCTTTGGCTAGGCAGGATGTTAATGTGTAGAAAAATAGTGGTTCGTTCTTCTCTCTTGATGATGTGGCATACGGATGAGGTAGAGAGCGTTCTTCTCTCTCATGATGATGTGGCATACTGATGATGTGGAGAGATGCATGTTTAGAGAAAAGAGTTAGTGGATTGCCTCTATTTAGTTATATAGGATTTGGTTTGAACCGTTAAACAACATAGGTCCCGAGAACACGTAGTTGATGATCTCTCTTTGATTAATCGATGATATCTACGGATCTCTCTCGCTTGCAAGTGATTATTTTATATGGAACATCTTTTCTCTCTCCTTTTTTTTGTACAAGAGATGGCACCGAATTGCCAATTACAGCTCAGAGACATTGAACAACAGAAATAGCATTGCCATGCAACCTAAGGGATTGGATCGCCAAGATGACAGGACACAAGCTGTAGTCGTGAGCTAAGTTCCTGCAAGAACTAATAAGCCCTGATCGCTCTGATCGGAGGGCTTGCTGAGCGCAGACGTGAGCCAGGGTATTGAATTCCCTGTAAGCATGATGAGCTGCAAAAGATACATTCTTCATGAGTGCTTTGAGCTCCACAATTTGCTTCCTGATGCTCCATGGGATCGAGTGAAGATCCGAAGAATTAACTTGAACTGCCGTAGCAAGGTTGAGGTTATCAGTGAAGATCTGCACAGGGGAGATTTGGAGAGTTGCAATTATCTTTGCAGCCATGAGCAAACTGTCAGCTTCTGCACGGAGAGGGGAATCCACGTCCGAAGAGCAGGCCTGCAGAAAAATGTCAACCGTCCCCTCTTCTCTCTTCCAGCAGATGTAAACACCAATGCCCGCCGGCGAGAAGGCCGAATCCTGCATTGCTTTCCACGCAGCATCGATGAACACAAATGAGCCATCACTAATTTGAGGAGGATGCAGGCCCCTGATAAGTTTCTTGTCCTGTCTGTCCAGAAAGCCTTGGGAATTGAAGTCCGACAGTAGAGCCTGGGAAGCCATAGCAATCCGAAAAGGGGAACCTGATTTTTTAGCAAATAAAGCCTCATTCCTAGATTTCCAAATACACCACAGAAAGGTTTTGTAACAGCCCAAGTATGAAAACTACCCCATAGAATGTTTGATTTCCTGTTTAATTAAAGTATTGCATCATGTCATCATGTTGTTTGCTTTTGTTTCTAAATTGTTGCATTTGTTTTCCACTGTTTTCACAACTCAAATTCAAACCTTGCTCAAACACTGTTTTCATACTTGTTCTGTCACAACTTTTGGAATAAAAAAATCACAAATAATAACAACCAATTGGTTCCATGTTTTTCCATAGTGATCACTTGGGAAAATAATGGGTTTAAATCAATTATTCATTTTCCAAACACAATTAAAAATTCAAATCAAAGCACCCAAAACAGAACCATTTTGAAATCATGTTGTTACCAAATCAAACCAACTCAATTTGCCTATTTTACCTAGGGGTTACCCTATGTTCAATATTGGTTTTAATAATGATTATTAATATTAACCATTTCACCCAAAATTGGTTCAAATTTCAAAAAGCATTCAAACCCTTAACTTTTTGAAAATAAAAAGTACCAACTGGTTGTATTTGAACTAAGGAGCTTCTCCAATTTTTTTCCCAAATTTTTCCATTAAGTTAAACCTATTCTTTTCCTCCTTTTGGTTATATGCAAAAAAAAATAATAAGAACAAATAACTAAAACTAAGGGAGAGAGGCCCATCCCACCAATTCTTCCCCTCAGCCCAACTCCCTCTCCCTCAGCCCACTCCCTGTCGTCCCCCACCTCCGTACGATGACGAACGCAATGGAGACAGCGACGTGCTGCTGTCCCACTGCTCCACCCCATCCCCCCCTCCTATTTATCTTCTCCTCCCCTCCACCAGCAAACCCTAACCCTAGGTGGTCTCCTTTCCCTCCTGTCTCTCCCTCAGCCGCCACCATCGAGGAGATCCTCCTCTGTGCTGTGCCACGGCCACCGCCGCCGGAGCACATCACCGCCGCACCCGTCCGCCTCCGGCCATCCCGAGGGCTCCCACGCGAAGCTGGTACCATCTCCATCCCATTCCCCTACTCACCCCCCTCCTCTACTTGCTGTTTTCCCCTCGATGTGGCCGGCCATGGAGGCATTCGCTGGCTGTTTGTGTTCGTCAGAGAAGGGCAGCAGCAGGTTGTTCGTGTGCAGTTTTTGTTACCGCGATGGTTGGTTCAAAACCAAGTCGACCCCTTTCCCATCAAACCGGCCGCAGCAGCCCTTCTGGCAGCGTTCCCTGCGCGCGCCCAACAGGTCCCAGGATCGAATCCTAGCACCCCACCCCCTTTTCTGCTCCTTTTTCGCTTTGTTTCAGTGAACAGCTTCTGAACCTCAAGCCCCCTGCTAGCGATTCCCTGTCACAAACCAAGCAGCAGCACAACTGGTTGGTTCCCCTGCGCCCCAACCACAGGTCCAGGGATCAAATCCCACCTCCCACAAATAAAACAATCTTTTATTTTTGCAAGGTTTTGGTACTGGTATTTCTGCAAATCACACATAGATCCCTGCTAAGTAATTCTAGTCCCTGTAAAAATAATTTCCAAGTCCCTAGATTCATCAAAATGGCAGATTTGCCCTATATTTTGTAAATTGCATAAATAAATCATCCTAACTCCAAATTCAACATTTTTTATATGTTTTCAATACCAAATTAAATGATCTATCCAAATATAAAATTTGTTTACTGTTTTGAATATTTTAAATTGGTGCAATATTTGAAAACTTGTCAAATTCACTTAAATTTGCAAAATTCATAACTTGGGCATAAAAATTCCAAATTCCACAAACTAAATATGTTTTCCAATCAACTTTTCATGTACTTTCCAAATATAAATTTTGTTTTCTGTTTTGAATAATTTAAATTGCTGAAAACAACTGTTTCCTATTTATTGCATTTAAAATTGCCAAAATAATAACTTGCTCATTTTAAATCCAATTTCCACAAATGAAATATGTTTTCCATGCAAAATTAAACCACCTTTCCAAATATAAAATTTGTTTCATGTTTTGAATAATTAAAATTGGTTAAATAATTTAAACCTTGTTTAATTCATTTAATATTGTTAAATTTATAACTTGATCAAAACAAATTCTTTTGGGGCATATAAAATATGTTTTCAAACCATAAAAGTATAAACTTTTCAAATATGAATCTCACTTAATGTTTTGAACAAATAAAAATTCAAATAAGTTCATGTTTGAATTAAATTCATTCAATTCTTGTTTAACTTGTTTAATTCATAAATAATTTATTTGAAATCCTTTTTCAACAAGTGAAACATGTAATCCACCCAAAATCTTGTGTTCTTTTCAAATATAAACTTTGTTATCTATTTTGAACAATTAAAATTGGTGAAAACAACAAATGCTTGTGTGACACCTTTAAGTAACCAAAAATTTCCTAACTTAATGAATGAATTTCCAAACTTGCTAAACCTTATTTCCAATTGCTTCTATTGTTGTTATTTTGCTGTTTTCTTCATCCATGCATCATGTTAATCCACTTTCATATGATGATTAGTTGTAAAACAATTAATTCAACCATAATTCATGGGCTTTTCATATGCAATCCAATTGCATGTGGGTCCATTTAATCATGTTGTTATCTTGTCAACTAGTTTATTTTGATGCACCCATTAACATGACATGCATCATCCCATGTTTGTGCACCTATGCCATGATAATGATTGTTTATCTTTCTGCCTTGTTTGTTTGCTTCTTCTCGGATATACGACGACGTTGAGACCGACGATACTTACGACATCCCTTCTAAGGATTTAGCTCAGTACCAGGCTACTGGGTTTTGCAGGCAAGTTATCACTCACATGAACCACTGTGTTCCTTTCAACATTGGTTACCGATACTTTCCGTTGTTCTTTTCTGCTAGCCTTAGTAGTAGTTGTTTCTGTTACGAACCCATCACATGAATCCCTTAACCTTGATATTGCCTCACCTCCCCTCCTATCACCCATTGTTTGAGCCAGTGTCTTACTAGCATGCTTAGGTTGCTTTTGCTCGAGTCTGTTACCCGTTACTTACTGTTACTACTTCTATTACGTTGTGGGGGCTCGATGTTTAATCAATCAATCATGCTAATGTTACTATTAATAATAAATTTGATGATAAGGCACCGGCAGGAGGCCCATGAGAGGTTTTGAAGCCTGCTAGTGTCGACCCTAATAGGAAAAGGGTCTTGTCTACTGATCCATGATGAGCGCACTACCCGCATTTGGGAAGCGAGTATGGGCGCCCCCCTCAACTTGACCTGATTCGCATCTCGTCCAAATCGCCTCATTTAGTTCGTGTTTTCCATTTGCCGCATGCATGTTTTTGCGAGCCCAGGCCAGGGTGGAACTTTCGTAGTCGGCATATAGGGGGACACGTTCTTAGAGTGCTATGAGGGTCCATTTTCTTCTGGGCTCGATTAGCCGTGCGCCCAAGGTTCTTTGGGCTTGATGCGAAGAATGGTTGGTTGTGTAGAGTACCCCGCTTGGTGGAAGTGCATTTCCATCTGGCGGGTTATTCTTGAGTGTACGGCCAAATTGGTGCAACCCTGCAGGGATAATCTTCTCGAGAAGCCGTGTTTTCCGCGGTTATGGATTACTTGGTGAAAGTACTGGCTAACAAGTACTCAGGACAACTTAAACATAATGATCAAACATGTTACACCCAATGATTAATAACTTGACTAGTAATAGGTTGATGACACAATAACTTGATTCACCTTTAATACAATTGTGTGAGTTACCCTCGGATTGCTTCTTTGGATAAGGGGCGAGATCCAGGATGGGTTTTGTTTGAAGTTATCTTTCAGTTGGTTACAATCCTCGATCTTATCTCCTTTTCTGTTAGCCGGAAGTGGTAGAATCTCTGTAGTTGGTTAGCGCAGCCAGTTGCAGCATCTTTTATATCCCCTCTCTTCCGTTGAACCCAAGGCATCTGTGCTTGGTGTTGACGGGTTACACTTTGGTGAATTGTGAGTCTTGCTTGCCAGTACGTTTATGTACTGACCCCTTTGGGGCTGTGGTTTCCGCAGACCTACGTTTCCGAGGATCTACATGGTGGCTACTACGTGGAGTATGACGAGACTGCTGACGAGTAGATAGCGGACCCGGGCAGGATCCGAGACTTCGTGGATGGGCTCCGTCTGTTTGTTTCCGGCCTCTTAGGCCTATTTGGTTCTTGTCTGTACTCAGACATGTTGAATGCTTCCGCTGTATTGTAACGATGTATTGTTGGGGCATGTGCCCTCTGAGTGATTGTATTTGCTATCTCTGCTCTAATGAGAGCCAGTTGCAACTTATTTCAATCTTTTGTGTCGTAGAGATCTGTTGTGATATCAGTTGTTCAACGCCGTTGACGTACCATGAGTGTATGGTTTGAAGTACGTCGACGGAAGTGCCTTTGATCTCTAGTGGATAGTTTACATCGACGATGGAATAGCAGGGCTTGTGTTGTCGCGCATAAGCGCAGGCCTACCAGGAAGCTGGGACGTGGGAGCAGTTACGCCCCATAATCCAAGCATCTGCTATCCAGTTCGTACGGTGAGTATCCCCTAGAAATCAGGGTGCGACAAATGGTATCAGAGCCTGTCTGCCTGTAGGATCCCTTTTTACTGGTCGCAGTTGAGTCTAGAAACTATTTTGTAGCTATATAGGAAAAATGAAACGTGAGAGTAGGAATTCTGTTCTTTTTCTTCTTTCCCCACCCACCCTCCCTTTTTCTGGTAAGGAAGTGCAACGTTGTTTTTTCCCTTCTCATCTAAACTTTCAAGTTAGGATTTCACGAATCCTGGTTTCTCTAGGATGGTTATATCTACTAGACCATAGGAATGGAGGTGGTTGTGACATGATTTATCATGTTGCCTACTCATGATTGAGAACGGAGGCGTGTAAGCCCCGGAAGCAGATCCTCTATTCCTTAAGCAGTAGATATTGATCCTTTAGAAGCCCGGATGGGTTTTCCATAGTACCTCAGGAGTTTTGTTCTCGTTTTCCCCGGTGTTGCTTCGTTATCCTGTTCTTTTAAAGAACCTTTCGTCCGTTGAAATCTTGTTGTTCTTTTCCACTTCAAATCTTCTACCGGCGTCTAATCAAAACTTCCTCGTAAACTCTTATCCAGTTAAAGTGTTATTTGATACCGGAGCATCACATTCTTTTGTGTCAAAAATCTTTTCCACAACATACAACCCAATTCTGGTTCCACTAAACAATCAAATCTCTATTCACTCCTCGGGATCTCAAATGTTGACTTCCAAGATAAGTAAGAACAATCCAATTCTAATGGGAGGCCACATATTCCTCGTTACTCTCATGTTGATGATTCTGACATTGATATTATTCTTGGTGTTCCATTGATGTCAATAACTCTGTTCCACCCTTATTACAGATAGTCTATTCTCCAAATGAACCAAATTCTTTTCAGCTATACAGCCTCCATACAAAACCTATACCTCTACTAATATTGTTCCGGTGGTTTCCAAATTCCCTGATATCTTTCCAGAAGAGTTGCCAGGAATTCCTATTGTTTTGAACTCCCAGTTAAACTATCCAATGTGCACGATGTGTTTCACGTGTCACAGCTCAAGTGGATCTTTCCAAGAAGTTTCCGGACCTTTTCTTTTCTCAGTAGGAATCTCGGGGCGCGATTCCTTCAAGGGGGGGGCGTTTTGTAACAGCCCAAGTATGAAAACTACCCCATAGAATGTTTGATTTCCTGTTTAATTAAAGTATTGCATCATGTCATCATGTTGTTTGCTTTTGTTTCTAAATTGTTGCATTTGTTTTCCACTGTTTTCACAACTCAAATTCAAACCTTGCTCAAACACTGTTTTCATACTTGTTCTGTCACAACTTTTGGAATAAAAAAATCACAAATAATAACAACCAATTGGTTCCATGTTTTTCCATAGTGATCACTTGGGAAAATAATGGGTTTAAATCAATTATTCATTTTCCAAACACAATTAAAAATTCAAATCAAAGCACCCAAAACAGAACCATTTTGAAATCATGTTGTTACCAAATCAAACCAACTCAATTTGCCTATTTTACCTAGGGGTTACCCTATGTTCAATATTGGTTTTAATAATGATTATTAATATTAACCATTTCACCCAAAATTGGTTCAAATTTCAAAAAGCATTCAAACCCTTAACTTTTTGAAAATAAAAAGTACCAACTGGTTGTATTTGAACTAAGGAGCTTCTCCAATTTTTTTCCCAAATTTTTCCATTAAGTTAAACCTATTCTTTTCCTCCTTTTGGTTATATGCAAAAAAAAATAATAAGAACAAATAACTAAAACTAAGGGAGAGAGGCCCATCCCACCAATTCTTCCCCTCAGCCCAACTCCCTCTCCCTCAGCCCACTCCCTGTCGTCCCCCACCTCCGTACGATGACGAACGCAATGGAGACAGCGACGTGCTGCTGTCCCACTGCTCCACCCCATCCCCCCCTCCTATTTATCTTCTCCTCCCCTCCACCAGCAAACCCTAACCCTAGGTGGTCTCCTTTCCCTCCTGTCTCTCCCTCAGCCGCCACCATCGAGGAGATCCTCCTCTGTGCTGTGCCACGGCCACCGCCGCCGGAGCACATCACCGCCGCACCCGTCCGCCTCCGGCCATCCCGAGGGCTCCCACGCGAAGCTGGTACCATCTCCATCCCATTCCCCTACTCACCCCCCTCCTCTACTTGCTGTTTTCCCCTCGATGTGGCCGGCCATGGAGGCATTCGCTGGCTGTTTGTGTTCGTCAGAGAAGGGCAGCAGCAGGTTGTTCGTGTGCAGTTTTTGTTACCGCGATGGTTGGTTCAAAACCAAGTCGACCCCTTTCCCATCAAACCGGCCGCAGCAGCCCTTCTGGCAGCGTTCCCTGCGCGCGCCCAACAGGTCCCAGGATCGAATCCTAGCACCCCACCCCCTTTTCTGCTCCTTTTTCGCTTTGTTTCAGTGAACAGCTTCTGAACCTCAAGCCCCCTGCTAGCGATTCCCTGTCACAAACCAAGCAGCAGCACAACTGGTTGGTTCCCCTGCGCCCCAACCACAGGTCCAGGGATCAAATCCCACCTCCCACAAATAAAACAATCTTTTATTTTTGCAAGGTTTTGGTACTGGTATTTCTGCAAATCACACATAGATCCCTGCTAAGTAATTCTAGTCCCTGTAAAAATAATTTCCAAGTCCCTAGATTCATCAAAATGGCAGATTTGCCCTATATTTTGTAAATTGCATAAATAAATCATCCTAACTCCAAATTCAACATTTTTTATATGTTTTCAATACCAAATTAAATGATCTATCCAAATATAAAATTTGTTTACTGTTTTGAATATTTTAAATTGGTGCAATATTTGAAAACTTGTCAAATTCACTTAAATTTGCAAAATTCATAACTTGGGCATAAAAATTCCAAATTCCACAAACTAAATATGTTTTCCAATCAACTTTTCATGTACTTTCCAAATATAAATTTTGTTTTCTGTTTTGAATAATTTAAATTGCTGAAAACAACTGTTTCCTATTTATTGCATTTAAAATTGCCAAAATAATAACTTGCTCATTTTAAATCCAATTTCCACAAATGAAATATGTTTTCCATGCAAAATTAAACCACCTTTCCAAATATAAAATTTGTTTCATGTTTTGAATAATTAAAATTGGTTAAATAATTTAAACCTTGTTTAATTCATTTAATATTGTTAAATTTATAACTTGATCAAAACAAATTCTTTTGGGGCATATAAAATATGTTTTCAAACCATAAAAGTATAAACTTTTCAAATATGAATCTCACTTAATGTTTTGAACAAATAAAAATTCAAATAAGTTCATGTTTGAATTAAATTCATTCAATTCTTGTTTAACTTGTTTAATTCATAAATAATTTATTTGAAATCCTTTTTCAACAAGTGAAACATGTAATCCACCCAAAATCTTGTGTTCTTTTCAAATATAAACTTTGTTATCTATTTTGAACAATTAAAATTGGTGAAAACAACAAATGCTTGTGTGACACCTTTAAGTAACCAAAAATTTCCTAACTTAATGAATGAATTTCCAAACTTGCTAAACCTTATTTCCAATTGCTTCTATTGTTGTTATTTTGCTGTTTTCTTCATCCATGCATCATGTTAATCCACTTTCATATGATGATTAGTTGTAAAACAATTAATTCAACCATAATTCATGGGCTTTTCATATGCAATCCAATTGCATGTGGGTCCATTTAATCATGTTGTTATCTTGTCAACTAGTTTATTTTGATGCACCCATTAACATGACATGCATCATCCCATGTTTGTGCACCTATGCCATGATAATGATTGTTTATCTTTCTGCCTTGTTTGTTTGCTTCTTCTCGGATATACGACGACGTTGAGACCGACGATACTTACGACATCCCTTCTAAGGATTTAGCTCAGTACCAGGCTACTGGGTTTTGCAGGCAAGTTATCACTCACATGAACCACTGTGTTCCTTTCAACATTGGTTACCGATACTTTCCGTTGTTCTTTTCTGCTAGCCTTAGTAGTAGTTGTTTCTGTTACGAACCCATCACATGAATCCCTTAACCTTGATATTGCCTCACCTCCCCTCCTATCACCCATTGTTTGAGCCAGTGTCTTACTAGCATGCTTAGGTTGCTTTTGCTCGAGTCTGTTACCCGTTACTTACTGTTACTACTTCTATTACGTTGTGGGGGCTCGATGTTTAATCAATCAATCATGCTAATGTTACTATTAATAATAAATTTGATGATAAGGCACCGGCAGGAGGCCCATGAGAGGTTTTGAAGCCTGCTAGTGTCGACCCTAATAGGAAAAGGGTCTTGTCTACTGATCCATGATGAGCGCACTACCCGCATTTGGGAAGCGAGTATGGGCGCCCCCCTCAACTTGACCTGATTCGCATCTCGTCCAAATCGCCTCATTTAGTTCGTGTTTTCCATTTGCCGCATGCATGTTTTTGCGAGCCCAGGCCAGGGTGGAACTTTCGTAGTCGGCATATAGGGGGACACGTTCTTAGAGTGCTATGAGGGTCCATTTTCTTCTGGGCTCGATTAGCCGTGCGCCCAAGGTTCTTTGGGCTTGATGCGAAGAATGGTTGGTTGTGTAGAGTACCCCGCTTGGTGGAAGTGCATTTCCATCTGGCGGGTTATTCTTGAGTGTACGGCCAAATTGGTGCAACCCTGCAGGGATAATCTTCTCGAGAAGCCGTGTTTTCCGCGGTTATGGATTACTTGGTGAAAGTACTGGCTAACAAGTACTCAGGACAACTTAAACATAATGATCAAACATGTTACACCCAATGATTAATAACTTGACTAGTAATAGGTTGATGACACAATAACTTGATTCACCTTTAATACAATTGTGTGAGTTACCCTCGGATTGCTTCTTTGGATAAGGGGCGAGATCCAGGATGGGTTTTGTTTGAAGTTATCTTTCAGTTGGTTACAATCCTCGATCTTATCTCCTTTTCTGTTAGCCGGAAGTGGTAGAATCTCTGTAGTTGGTTAGCGCAGCCAGTTGCAGCATCTTTTATATCCCCTCTCTTCCGTTGAACCCAAGGCATCTGTGCTTGGTGTTGACGGGTTACACTTTGGTGAATTGTGAGTCTTGCTTGCCAGTACGTTTATGTACTGACCCCTTTGGGGCTGTGGTTTCCGCAGACCTACGTTTCCGAGGATCTACATGGTGGCTACTACGTGGAGTATGACGAGACTGCTGACGAGTAGATAGCGGACCCGGGCAGGATCCGAGACTTCGTGGATGGGCTCCGTCTGTTTGTTTCCGGCCTCTTAGGCCTATTTGGTTCTTGTCTGTACTCAGACATGTTGAATGCTTCCGCTGTATTGTAACGATGTATTGTTGGGGCATGTGCCCTCTGAGTGATTGTATTTGCTATCTCTGCTCTAATGAGAGCCAGTTGCAACTTATTTCAATCTTTTGTGTCGTAGAGATCTGTTGTGATATCAGTTGTTCAACGCCGTTGACGTACCATGAGTGTATGGTTTGAAGTACGTCGACGGAAGTGCCTTTGATCTCTAGTGGATAGTTTACATCGACGATGGAATAGCAGGGCTTGTGTTGTCGCGCATAAGCGCAGGCCTACCAGGAAGCTGGGACGTGGGAGCAGTTACGCCCCATAATCCAAGCATCTGCTATCCAGTTCGTACGGTGAGTATCCCCTAGAAATCAGGGTGCGACAGGTTAGCAAATTGGGTAAAGTGGCATACGGGTGGTTAAAAGATAAGATTGTTTTAATGATACTCCCCATCGAAGGCAAGTTATCAGCTAAAGAATCTGATTTAATGAACCAAGGTTTTAGAAACCAAGCAGCTCTGGCAAAGGAGCAAGTAAAAAATAAATGCTTTTCATCTTCCTTGTGACCACACCTGCAACACTCACCATCAATGTGCCTAGACCTCCAACATAAATTTGCTCCAGTTGGAAGAGAATTTCTAAGGAGCCTCCAGGCAAATGTTTTAACTCTAGGAATCATGTCCTTGCATTTCCAGACTTGGTTGAGTAACTGAAGCGTATTGATATCCATACCTGTGGTTGCCGTGGAAGAGCCGGACTGCAAGAATGTAAGAGCAGTGAGATACGCAGATTTAGAAGAACAGATACCTGAAGTGGCCAGCTTCCAGCAGAGGACATCTTCTTCGTCAGTGTGCAGAATTGGGGTGTCCAGAATAACCTGCGCAGTTGGGTTAGAAAACAAAGAGCAAACGAGCTGAACATCCCAGGATTTCGAGTCTGGCCTCCAGAGCTGATTAACAAGAGCAGGATAAACAAATGGGGTTTGTTGGATGATGAGATCATCATAAACACGTTCCCAAGCTTGGCACCAAGGGGAACTCCATATCGAAACATTACCTGAAGAAAGCTGATAGAAAGAGTTGGCTCGAATCAAAGGTAAAAAATTTAAGACAGAGGACCAGAAAGCAGATTTGGGCACATTTTGATTAGGTCTCCATATGGATGTGTCAAGAAAGTATTTAGATTTAAGAACCTTGGTGGATATGACTCAGAGGCTGATCTGCAATTCTCCAAGCTGCAGCAATGATGAGACTATGATTCACCGCCCTGAGGTTCCTGATACCCAGGCCTCCTTCCTTTTTTGGAGTGGCTACATCGTTCCAGGCAAGAAGACAAATGGGTTTTTTTGACTGGTCAGAGGAGATACCTTGCCACCAAAAACGCCTTATGATACATGTTATCTTGGCAATGAACTTCTTGGAGAATATGATATTAGACATATAATAAACAGGTATAGAAGAAAATACTGAGTTAATCAGTTCCAGCCTGGCATCATGAGAGAGAGAGTTTGCCTTATAAGTGTTAAGCTTGTTTTTAAATTTTTGGAGAATGAAGTTGTAAGCCTCTGATCGTTTTTTTGCTGGGAGAATGAGTGGGTGACCGAGATGCACGAAGGAGGAGTCCATGGAAGTGACAGGAAAAATTAACTTAATCTGATCAGAGATTTGGGGAGGAACTAACTTACTGAAAATGATTCCTGATTTGCTCCAATTGGGAATTTGGCCTGAAGCTTGACAGAAATTATGGAGAATATGCTTGATCCTAACAGCTTCAGTCACATCGGCACACCCACATATAATAAGATCATCTGCAAATAGTAAAGAGTGAATGGGGGGCAGTTGGGCCCCAACTTGACACCAGAAAGGTGTTGTTCCTGCAAAGCATCCTGAAGAGCAATGGACAGTTCATTAATTGCAAGGACAAAAAGTGTCGGAGAGAGAGGACACCCCTGTCTTATACCTCTGGAAGCGACAAAAGAGCCCGTGGGCTGACCATTAAGGACCACAGCAAAGGAGGGGTTAGAAATGCAGGCCTGGACTAATTTTATGAAATGACCATGAAGCCCTTTACGTGCAAGAGAGGCAAGAATAAAACCCCATTCTAACCTATCAAAAGCCTTGGCAAGATCGATTTTAAGCAGAAAGGCTTGCTGATTCCAAGAAGAGAGCTGGAAGTTATGAGTAATCTCCTGCGCAATGACAATGTTATCACTAATCCTACGCCCTTTGATAAACGCCTGTTGAGAGGGAAGGATGTATCCAGGTAAAAGAGGTTGGAGTCTGTTAGCAATGCTTTTGGATATGAGTTTGTAAATGACATTGCACAGACTGATAGGTCGATAATCCGCAGGAACCAGATGAACAAGTTTTTTAGGAATAAGAGCAATGTGAGTATCATTCAAGTGGTGAGGAAGAGTGGCCGAAGTGAAGAAATTTCTTACCAGAGAAACAACATCATTTGCAATCCAATCCCAAGTAGCAAGATAAAATTCTACATTAAAACCATCAGGCCCAGGGGAAGCATTCCTTTTCATATCTTTAAGAGTTGCAAAGAGCTCCTCCTTATCAGGGATGGAGTAGATTGGATTGTTAGAAGGAAAAGATCTGTCATCATCAAAAGAGGAGGAGGAGCCTATACCAGAAGAATTAAATATATTTCTAAAATAGGAAATAAAGGTTTCTGCAATCTTATCTGGCGTGTGTTGGAGAATGTCTTGCTCATCTTTGATGGACATGATGGTGTTCCTCTTCCTTCTTTTCGCCACAGCTCTATGAAAGAAACTAGTGTTTTTGTCTCCATCTTTTATCCAATGTTTCTTCGCTCTCTGCCTGTAGAAATCATTCAGGTTAGATGTAAGAACCTCATACCTGGAAATCAGTTTAGCTTCCATGTTGTGATCTTGCTGGCTCAGAGGGAGCCTTTGAATTTCCTCAATCTTCTGCTGCACTTCCTGGATTTCTTGATTAATTGGTTTCTTCTTCCTGCACAAAATCTGAAGCTTGGATGCAAGTTGGGAAGTTCTGTTATGAAACATTTTATTTTTAGAGTTTTCCCACACAGATTTTGCATAGGGCGAAAAATATTCTTCCTTGAGCCACCAGTTTTCGAATTTGAAGCTCCTTTTAGTCTTCTGGATTTTTCCTTCCGTGGAGCAAAGAACAGGGGCATGATCGCTATAACAGTACATGAGAGGAAGGTTGTAAACATTTGTAATAGGAAAAGCAACACACCACTCATGGTTAGCAAGGCCCCGATCAAGCCTTTGAAACAAGGGTTTCGAGGTAAAACGTCTATTGGTCCAGGTGTAAGCTGGACCACTGAATCCCAGATCAAACAAGCCACATGATTTAATACGATCACGGAAAGCATACATACGCGAACGATTAATAACGGGGGAGCTCTTATCAGAGTCATATAATGCATCATTAAGATCACCAAGACATAAAATGGGAAGGTTGCCTAAGGGAACGACAAAATTGGCTACCTGCTCCCAGATAGCTGCAGACTGCTGGTGATAGGGATCTCCATACATACAAACCAAACCGAACTTAACGTTCGAGGACCTAATAGTAACTAGAGCTAGGATGAGGTGAAAGGAAGAACTATGCACAGAAATATCTACATCGTCATTCCACAGAAGCCAAAGACCACCAGCAAGCTTCCGAGGAGGAACTACAAAAACTTGGGACATGTCAAAGCGAGAAGCAATTTGTACATCAGAGAATTTTGAGGACTTGGTTTCAGAAATGAAAGTTACCTGAGCGCGAGACGAGTTAATCATTCTGGCAAGATGGAGAGATTTTGGGCTGTCAAGGGTCCTACCAATCCCCTGACAGTTCCACCCCAATATCCTCATGGTTCCCTTGACGCCTTTCCGGGCGGCGCCCAAGCCCTGTTAGAAGTGTCCACACCTTGCTCAGAGTCCATCCTATCGCCATCAATGGGAGTTGCAGATTGACTTTCGGCTCTAACATGCTGCTCGCCGAAGGTGCCAGCAGGAACATTAATCCCATGGCTAGGCACATAGGGCTGACCAACCATCTGAGGAGGTGAAAAAGCCCCGTAGCGAGAATCGACAGAAATTGGCGAGGCAGGGCTCCCCACCCACAGTGGCGCGAAGTCCATGGCGGCGTTAGAGCTGCTAGTGGTATCTTGTCGCCGAGGAGAGGGAGAGTATGGTCGAGCAGCCGCTCCCACAGAAGGGCTACGGCGATTGCGAATAGGCCCACCAATACGCAGCGCAGAGGATCCATCATGACGACGCCAAGTGGCAGAACCAGGGTGGCGGAGAGTATACCCAGTAACGGATCCGTCGATGCTTCGAGTTGGATCTTCCTCAGCGATATCCCATCTAGACCTCCTGCGGCGAGGCCCCATCTGCGGAGGGAAGGGTTGAGAAGGAGGCTGGCACCTGATTTGTGTTCCTTGTTCTTCTCCCGCGGCAACTGTGCCTCCAGATCGATCCAATCCTCTTCCTTCGCTTGTCTGCTAGATCCCCTGGTTGGCTCCGAGAACCTCCTGCTCCATTCGCTCCATCCCCACCACCTGCGAGGAGGCCGGACCGGGAGAGAGTGGGCGCGGCGGGCTCGCAGCAATGGCTCCATGGGCGGCGGCAGCAGAGGTGGGCGGAGGACCCGATCTTTTTTTGGGCGGCTGGAGGTTGAGGTCAATGGCCGGTCTCCTATCTTGAGGAATATCTTGCAGCAGATGAGAGGGGGTAGCAGACAGATGATAAGTGAGCTGCGCTTGTGTAGGAGGGACAACATGTTGTTCTGCGGTCTCTTGGTATTCTGGCTGAGTAGTATGCCTTTGGTGTATTGCTGCTGCCTCGTGAAGATCCCCTATAGTACTGGCAGCAGGTTCTGTTAGAACAGGGGTAGAAGAGGGAGGAATTTGCGCGGGTGACGACGCCTCTCTATATGTTTCATAAAAGCAGGCTGCCTTATAGCCCTTGGGGGCCTTTGCACAACCTGACTCACTGTATGGGCATTCTGGGCCAAGATGGCTCTTTCCTCAGATGGAGAATATGGCAGGGAGTCCAGGTCCTGTGAATAGTGCTGACGAATATGCTGCAAAGCAGAGTTGTCATTTATTGGATGCTGGGGTGGTTGGCTAGCAATGGTAACACATTGCTTTCCTTTATCGAGCGCACGTACAGTGGCTTCCTGTGGTGAATGCACTGGATTGATGATACTGACAGTAGAAGCAGCCACGTGTGGGATTTTTCCAGCTGAGGTAGCTTGAGCGGTCACTGGCTCTTTTTGCATGCTGGGCAGGTGTCCCCCTTGAACAGTAGTCGGTGGCTCCTGTGGGCCAGCTAGCAGACGCTGACCCGGTCGTAGCTGAACAGTGCCTCTGTTTGCTGTATGAACAATCTGCTCTGCTAATGAATCTTCTTGCTGAAATTGCAGCGCTGAAATCTGCAGCTTATTCCTACTAGCTTCCATTTCCCTCATAATCCTTGCTGAATTTTCTTCTGTTAATCTGCGTTGGGGCTGCATTGCAAGAAGATGAGACTGAGACTGCTGTCTGAAGCGATGGTGAGCAAAAGCTGAACCGGCCACTTCGTCTTC
This sequence comes from Alopecurus myosuroides, assembly GCA_028641055.1. NCBI lineage: Eukaryota > Viridiplantae > Streptophyta > Magnoliopsida > Poales > Poaceae > Alopecurus > Alopecurus myosuroides. Next base: position 312,893,164 of record CM054062.1, on the reverse strand, counting down.
ATCTGGTTCCAGTTCAGGGACTTTGTCTGTATCTACGATCCATGATCCATATCGATGAAAAGGAACTTCCTCAGAACTTTGGTGCCTTCTTAGTCTGTCTGTGATGATGCTCTGCCTTAAGTGACAGTTCCCCAGAGAATGGAACATGATACCACAGAATAAACAAATTCTTCCAATCTTCTCATAGTGAAAGTAGACAAGAACTTCCTTTGACCGAGAAATGGGCAGATACACTTTATCGAAAACTGGAGTGTTTACCTTGATCTTTGCTCTGCCCCATATATACTCTGGATGCGCAAAAAGCATGCTATTGGTTGGTTCTTGAAAGTTTGAAGGGGTACCCACGAGCTTGAGAAGATCTTCAAGCATTCTGAAGGATCTCTGCTTCCATGGAACACCGTAGGCTCTGATTGTAACATAGATATCTTGGAAGGCATACCTCAGACTTCCTGTCATCTGAACATGGTTGTCTTGATCTTGCTGAAATCCTCTTCCTTCATGATCTGCTAGCTCCAGAAGCAGAGTGTCTTGGCCCATGGACCATGGCTGCCTTTTGAAGACCCACATCATTACGTCAAAGCTGAGGAAGGTTGCTTTGAAAATGAACTGCTGAACCTGTTCAATCTTGAAGAAATTCTCTCTCCACGCTTTCTTTATTCCATCTTGGATAGCCGCCTTGGTAATGATTCTGGGAAGACCTGCAGAAGAGGCAATCTTGGTGTAAATGGCAAACTGCTCAACCATCTCTTCTTGCTGATCTTGTTGCTGTTGATTCTCATGGATGTTCATGGCCTGCAATCCAATCTCAAGAGAAGGAATTTCTGGAGGATGAAGAAGGGCATCTTAGGAAGAGGGGGGGAGATCACTGCCTTGAGTGGAAGGGTGTGTAGGGTTTTCTTCCATGGGGGAAGGGGGGAGGTCGAGATGAAGATTGGGATTCAGATTAGGGAAGAACAGGGCTGGATTGGATGGAAACTCTAGCAGTGGTGAAGGAGGCGGTTAGCGGAGGGAGGAGGGAGAGGGGGAACGGCATGACGCCAGTCGCCACGAAGGACTAGTTTGCACTCAGATCTTCTCTCTCCTTTAGAAGCTCCCTAATCTCATGTACTCTAGAGGCATACCGCAGGATATTTTGGTTGGCCTTCTTTTATTAATGCAATTGCTTCGGCGTATCTCTCTCTAGTTCCCTCTATGATATGCTCAACAAGCTTGTTAAACATGGGGACAATTTTTTTTATTTGGTCCCAACTCCTGAACCCGCTACCTTGGAGAAAAGATTGCAACGTTCCCGTTCCAACCTCACCGCAGAAAATAGGTAGTAACACAATGTCCAAAATTTCAAACATACCCGAGGCCTCTCGTCCCTCAGATCATCCCCTCAAGGAGACCGAGGGGGAACCGTAACCAGTCGCCACCACCACTCCTCCTTACCACTCTCTCCTCGCCCCTCCTAGAGGAGGCTAACGATGCGTGCAGGGGCCGAAGGCAGGAAAATTAAATGAGGGGAATCAATAAAAGATTTATCCCTCATACCAATTGTTGGGGAGAGCCTAATTACTAAAATGCAAAATTTAGAGAGGAGTTTAGGAAAGAAACTAGGGGGCTAAAAAAAGTTTCTTCATGTTGGCCCCATCTCTTTCTCACCGGCTACACGGTGCTAGTGATGGGGTTGGAGGGATCTAGTTTCCCACGGGTCTCATGGACGACGTAGTAGGCGATAGGGGGATATTCTCCATTACGGGCCTGTTTGGATGGCCGTTTTCTCGCCGGAAACGGCCGGAGAAAATTACAGACCACCTTAGGTCTGTGTGATGGCCACGGCCGGTTTAAAAAATACGGAGGGGAAAATTGAATTGCCTTTCCAAACGGGCCCTACTGCTTTTGCATTCACAGTGCACGACAAGTCATGGAAGCATGAACGTTGTGGCAAGTGTGACTGAGATGGTGCCTCCCGCTGCCTAAGAACATTTCCAACCGGAGCTTCCAAACCGGCCCCAAACGTCCAGACGGACAGCCCGAGTAGTGTTTGGGGTAAAAACATCCACCCAACCGCTTCTCCCAAACCTAGCCCAAACGTCCGAGCTGACCGGCGAACCCTCAGGCCAGCCCATATGTGGGTGGGTTTGGGGCGGCCCGGACGCGCCCGGGCGTTGTCTGCACTTAGTGGCTGACATCGCAAACCCACTGAGGCAGCTGGAGCGGCGACGGCCACGCGTCGCTTGGCGAGTAGCCGGAGAGGCGTCTATCGTCGGAAATAAAAAAAACCATGCATCCTCTTCCACAAACCCTAGATCCACTCCACTTCCCCTCCTCCGTTCCAACCCGACGGTCTCCACCATGGCGTCCTCCTCCTGCGAGTTTGACTGGTCCGCGGAAGACGAGCCCGCGATGGAGAGCGCTTTCTCTCGCGCCTCCCTCCCCCACCCGTCAAGCTAGACGGCGACCAGGATGAGACAGAGGACCTCGAGGATGCGCTGGCATTCCTTCTCGGCGTCCTCTGGTCATTGGACACCGCTCCGACGAAGGTGGGGTCCAGCTCCGGGACCGCGGCTATTGGGGGTCGCGCCCAAGGCGGCCGCTGGTCAGCTCCGACAAGGGGTGGGTCCAGCTTCAACGCGGTCAGGAGGTCGCTGTCTACCGTGAGAAGGCGGTGCGCCTAGCGGCGGCTCCCCCGTGGTGCGGGTGGACTCAGGCAACCCCACATGTACAGGATCCCCCCGGATGGATATTTGTACCGGATGGGGCGAAATGGCGTCTCATACGGATGTCTGTGCCGCCTCCTCCTCCAACACGGGCGCTGGCAGCGGAGACGGTTGGGCGACTATATCGGGAGGCACGCAAGACGGTCTACACCATCGAGGAGGTGGCGGCCACTTCAGGGGCTGACCCTAGCCTCTCCCCAAGGTGGTAGAGAACACCATGTAGTCCACGAAGACGGACTGCCACCGCCATCGCTGGAACCAACAGGACCTCGACACCGGTCTCGGGTTATCGACGGCGGACGAGGAGAAGAAGAGGAAGCACCGCCGCAACGCGGAGGAGCAAGCCTGCGTCGTGCGTCTTATTTCCGGCAAGGAGGTCGTCCACGTCAACTCCGACGATCACGACCCCTGCGCCATCTTCTCCAGGCCGCACAAGCCCGATTGTGGCGGCGGCGACCACAAAGGAAAGGGGCCGGCGATGTGAGGCGCCCAACCTATGTTTGTTTTTACATTTTCGTTCGTTTATGTTGTCCGTATGAATTAATTAGGGTGGTGTGTGTTGTATAAGTGTCGAATATTATGTACGAGTAGGGTTACGGTAGGACTTAAAGTTATAATAGGTGGGAACAAGTTACGGTAGTGTTGTAGTCGAACACGTGTATCCTAGGGCCTCTCATATAATGAGGAGGCACCACATGTTGTAACCCATGACGACTTGATAGCAGCAGGCGCACAAGGGGAGCCGGAGGCTTGTGTCGGCGACCAAGGCGACCGGTGCAGCGGTATCAATGGGGAGGTGCGCTTGTAGTCATGCCCTGCAGATGTAGGCGAGTTCGCCAAATTGCGTTAACATATCTCGGTGTCGTCATCATTGCTGTGATTGCTTATCCTCGGTAGATCGATTGTGCGCCTACAAATTGTAACAAGTGGTATCCGAGCGAGGTTCGAAGGTTGCGGTTTATTGATCTAGAGGGGTCTGAGAAAATTGATCAGTCGATGTGGAGGCCTGTTGCAATTATGGCGAGCGGTTCCATCAGATCGGCAAGGATTGTAATTTTCTTGGACGTGTTCGATTCGGTGAATAGCAAGAGTGCTCAGCGAGTCCGATCTCGTGTAGTGCCCGTGTTAGGGAAAGCCACGGCTGGTCCATAGTGTGTAGCATTGCAGGGAATCAACGCATGCATGTGGCAATGGAATAAATGCATGCATGTGGCAGTTGGTCACGGATGTGATGGGGCTTGACATGCATGCTGCCCAAGGCCCTAGGAGCCAAGGAGTTGTGACATGCATGCGTGCTCGTGCAGGAGACCGGTGCATGCAGGGCACAACGATTCGGTGATTTCCTTGGCCACAACATATGAAAGCCGGGATTTATTTTGGAAACAAAAGGGACCGAGTCCCGGGAGGAAGCGTTTCCTCGTGGTCGCGTCGGAGACGGACCCTGCGCCATAAAAGGCTGCAGCAGGGCAGGGTCACAGACGAGCCAAGCAAATCGATTTCAGCGGAAAGTTGTGTGTTCCATCAGAAGTAGCAGGCAAAATCAAGACAAGCTAGCATCGAGAGTTGAGCCAAGTTTAGAGCAGCGGCACGTGGAAGCACAGGCAAAACTATTGCAACGTGCGTGTGGGGTACAACAGCTCAGTTATTTTCTTCGCAAGTCAGTCGTACAAGAAAATCATGGTGCCAACGGGTATCAGATTTGAAGTGCAAAAGTTCAACGGGACTGAAAACTTCGCGTTATGGAAGAAAAGGGTGAAGGATTTGTTGGCACAACAGGGATACTTGAAGGCGTTGCGGGATGTCAAGCCAGCTAAGATGGACAATCATGACTGGAAGGAGTTGCAGATTCAAGCAGCCGGAACCATACGGTTGTGTTTGTCTGACCAGGTCATGTATCATGTGATGGATGAGAATTCGCCGAAAAAGGTTTGGGAGAAACAGGAGAGTCAGTTTATGTCAAATACTGCGACGACCAAGGTGTATTTGAAGCAAAAGTTATACAAGATGAAGATGCAGGAGAGGTCGGATTTTTTGGAGCACATGAATACCTTTAATCAGATTGTCACGGATCTAGCACGTCTGAGTGTGAAGATCGACGACAAGGATAGGACGATTCTGCTTCTTTGTTCATTGCCACCGTCCTATGAGCATTTGGTCACTACGTTGACGTACGGCAAGGAGACTGCTCAACTTGAGGATGTCACTGCGGCGTTATTGTCCTATGATATGAGGAAGAAGAACAACGTAGATGAAGACGCTCATGGTGAAAGTTTGCTAGTCAATGGTGGGTAAAGCAGGCAAGGATACGAGGCAGGGAAGAACAAGAAAAAGAAGAAGGTGCAGTGTCACAAGTGCAAGCAGTGGGGACATATCAATAAGGACTGTCCAGATCTCATTGATGGGTCAAGTGCCAATGTAGTAACTAAAAGTGATGACTCGGACAACGATATTCTCTTAGTGTCAGATAGACGGTCAAATAAAGGTGAATCGTTGATGTTGGATTCGGCTAGCTATTTTCATGCGACGCCCAATAGGGAGTGGTTCTCTTCGTACAAGTCTGGTGAACTTGATACAGCCTACATGGGTGATGACACGGGCCACCGTGTTGCTGGAGTAGGTGACATCAAAATCAAGATGTTTGACGGAGTAGAGCGGGTGCTTCGGGGAGTTAGGCATGTGTCAGCGCTAAAGAGGAATCTAATTTTGCTTGGAATTCTTCAGGATTGTGGTATGATATTCAGTTGTGATCGAAATAAGAAGACCATGAGAATCATAGAAAATAAGGTGACGTGATGATGGGAGAGAGGACATCTTCGCATCTTTATAAGTTGCGAGGGAGTATTATTGCAGGTGGAGTCATTGAGACTGGAGTTGCGGGAGTAGCAACTGTGTTCCACGGAGGCGGCGGGTCTGCGGCAGACTCGTCGAGTAGCTCTCGGTAAGCTACAAAGTAGACAATCCAAGTCCGTAGTACATGGAAGTTTGATGCTTGGACGAACTCAAGATGGTGGAGAATATTCGCCAAGGTGAAGTTTGTTGTATTTGTGTCGAATATTATGTACGAGTAGGGTTACGATAGGACTTGGAGTTGTAATAGGTGTGGACAGGGTACGATAGTGTTGTAGACGAACACGTGTATACTAGGACCTCTCATATAATGAGGAGGCACCACATGTTGTAACTCATGATGACTTGATAGCAGCAGGCGCGCAAGGGGCCAATAGCTCCTGTGCGACATGTTTCTGTTGAATTGGAAGGAATGCTACGTTTTTCGACGAAATAGCCTACGTGCGACGGATTGGAGGGAGAAAATAGCTCACGGCCGAACAGGCATTAAAACCTTAGTCAATTAGTTCCATTTGCGTTAAGACATGTCATAACTAATTTGCCCCCAAATTAATTAGCACCGCATCCCCTCAAACTGCCCACGCTCGAACTGAACTGTCATGTCCGCGCTCATTTCTTCAGCTCTGGCGGCGGCGGCGGCGGCGGCGGAGCCCTCTTCTCGGCGGCAGCGGATCCGCTCCCCTTTCGGCGGCGGCGGCCATGGTGGTGAGTGAATAGTATAGGCAAGCATCTAGTCCCAATTTCCTGTGCCTGTATGTAGATCTGAGCTCTGTTTTGCTTGTTCAAACCGATAGAAGGTGAGAGGTGGCGGCGCGGTGAGAGGAGCCCGTGGTCAGGTCGAGAAGGAGCTGCCAGATTCAGCTTCGAACAGGTAATGCGGCCCCTCCCGCCCTTTTGTTCATGCGATCCTTGCTCTGTCTGACACTGCCGCCTATAATAGAGGGGATGCTGCTGAAACCTTCGAATTTGTAATCAATTTCTTTCCATCGACGGCAAAATTAGTTGATGGTAGCATTCAGAGTATCGAGAGAGACACAACTGTGAAATGGGAGGTTGATTGTGCAGAGATTGATCCCAATGAGCTACGGTCGATGGAAGAGAAGGCAGTTAGGAAATTAGTGGAAAAAATTGGGGAAACAGTGCTTTGGGGTCCAGATCAAGAGGTTTCAGTATTGCGGTACGATGCTTTCAAAGAAGAGTATGCCAGAATTGAAGATGGTGAAGATATTGTTGATGAAATCGATAGGCAAGAGGGCTGGGCAAACCTCAGGGCTGAATTTTTTGCTGAGCTCGTTGATCTGAATGTTGACTCGAAGGTGGGTTATGTGCCGTCACAGTTGGCTATGCAGGATGCAGATTCTGATTGGGCTTCACAGAGGCATATCGTTCCCATTTTTACTGATCTGACAGTAATAAACGATGGGGCTAATGTAGATGCAGAAGAGGGAAATGTTGCTGTTGTTGATTGGAATGCAGTTGAGTTGGAGGAGCCTACTGATTTGGTCATTGCACCAATTGCTGACACTGAGATGGCCAAACTATTTGGCATTCCAGTCGATGACAGAGATGAGGAGGAGAGGGATGAAGCTAATATAAGTGATAATGATGACAGAGAGTTGAGTGATGTAGATGAACAGTTGATGGAAGATGCTGCAGATGATGTAGATGATGCAAATGATGAAGAGCTGGTGCATGTGTATGACAAGGAGAACCCTGTCATTCAAGTGGGGAAGTTGTGGCCAAACATGGAAGAGTTCAGGTTGTCTTTCAAGACTTATGCAGTCAGACATCAGTTTGATGCCAAGACATTTTGGACTGATCGAAAGAAGTTTTATGCTAAGTGTAGAGGTTTTGATGGTAGTGGTAAGAAGGCTTGCAAGTGGTACATATCTGCTAGACTGCAGCCTGATGGAAGTACTGTTAGAGTTAACCAAATCCCTTATAAGCATACTTGTCTGACAAGTTCACAGAAAAAATCAAGCATGACATCACAGATTTGGGTTGCAGAAAAGATAACTCCAATTTTGGCCAGAACACCCAACACTACTGCCAAAAGACTCCAAGTAGACTTGGAAAAGTTATACCCCATTAAACTGGCTTATACCACAGTGTGGAAGGCTAAACAAAGAGCAATGAAGCATTTGTATGGTGATTGGGCAAACACATTTAGGCTGCTTTACAATTTCAAAGCAGAGGTGGAGAAAAGGTCACCTGGCAGTGTTGTCGAGATAGATACCGAGGTATCAGAGGATGGCAAGGTTTATTTCTCCAAATTCTTTATGGCTTTAAAGCCTTGTATCGATGGCTTCAAAGCAGGAGGTCGTCCATATTTGAGCATAGACTCATCATTTTTGACAGGCAAGTGGAATGGTCAGTTAGCAGCATGTAATGCTCTAGATGGACATAACTGGATGTTTCCAGTTGCTGTTGGCTTGTTTCAGTCAGAGACAGAAGCTTCATGGACATGGTTCATGATGCAGTTGAAAAGATGCTTAGGGCCAGTGTCACCTTTGGCAGTACACACAGATGCATGCAAAGGTTTGGAAAATGCAGTTAAAAATGTGTTCCCACATGCTGAGCAAAGGGAGTGCTTCGGCCATTTGTGGATGAATTTGATTAAAAAATTTAGAGGAGATGAATTTGGGAGGATGTGGCCAGCAGCAAGATCTTACACTAAACAGACACATTCATATCATCTTAATAAGGTAATGGCAACATGTGAGGAGTTTGGTACATGGTTGAACACCTACCATTCTTTATTATGGTACAGGTCTGGATTCAACACTGCCATCAAGTGTGATCATATCAACAACAATTTGGCAGAAAGTTTCAACAACAAGGTGAAGCAACTAAAAGATTTGCCTGTGCATGACATGGTTGATCAAATCAGGATCATGCTCATGCGGCTGTGGGAATTGAGAAAAAAGATTGGTGATTGTTTGCAAGGTGATAAACTTCCAGCAGTGGTGCAACAGGTGGTCAACAGAAGCAGAGGTCTTACACATTTGTCTGTTGAAAAATCATCGCTGTGGGGTGCTGAAGTTAGAGATAACAAGACTGGAAGAAGGCATGTTGTTAACACAGAATTGCATGATTGCAGTTGCCTAGAGTGGCAGGCCACTGGTAAACCATGTGATCATGCAATTCTTTTCTTAGCTGGCCAACAGAAGATAAATATGCATCCATATCTGCATGACTATTATTCAGTAGCAAAATTCAAAGCTGCATATGCAACTCCAATTCCACCTCTTACAGATCAGAAGTAGTGGCCAGAAGTGCTTCTTGAATTTTCCATGTGTCCTCCTCTAGTAAAAAGAAAGGTAGGCAGACCTAAACAGAGTAGATTCAAAGCATGGTTCGAAAAAGGTGGGAGTAGTAAGAAGGGCAAAAAGGACAAGAAAGATGAAAAGCCAAAAAGGGCTCAAAAGGGTAACAAAAACAGATGCAAGAGGTGCCAAACACTGGGGCACAGAGAGGGATCTAGGCTATGCATTTTCTCTCCTCCTAAACCCAGAAAGTATGTGCTTGTTTATTTGTGTTTGTTCATATTTTAGTTATTTTTTCAATTATAAAAATGTGGCATTCTTTCTTGTTTTCAGGAGGAAGTTTCCAAGTCAGCCTATTGTTGTTGAACAGTGTTGGCCAACAAAAAGAGCAAGAGTCAGTGGCAGCAGAAGGAAATCAAGTCAGTGGCTAGAACAGTTTGGTGCTCAAACTGAATTTGAAACTGCTGGTGTCACTGGAACTGAAGAAATTGCAGTCGAGACTGTCGAAACTGCTGTTTCTGAAACTGTTGTCACTGTCGAAACTGAACCTGAAGCTGCTGTCGAAACTGAACCACAAACGGAAGCTGAAGCTGCTGTTGTCACTGTCGAAACTGAAGTTGTGCACAGTGTCGAAACTGAATCTGCTATCCCCGAGTTTCATGAGGTGGTATCATCGTGGTCCCCGAGTCCAGTGAAAAAGACCAAGATGATGAGTGAACTTGTGTGCGTAGTAGAACCAAAAAATCGAAATGGTAAGGCGAAGAAGGGTACGCGTCGTGGTCGGAAGAGATAGAACTGTTGATCATTTGAAATTTATGGCATGTAATAACATTTGTTGGGCACATGTTTCCATCAAAACTTATTTGGTTATTGTTTGGCATGTACCGGGAACTTATTTGGCATGTAATAATATTTGATGACAAATTCAAATTTAGGTTCAAATTCAAATTTCGACTCAAGTTGAACTTATTTGGCATGTAATAATATTTTGATGTTTCAATGCTAACTCAACTCAAATGTGATTTTTATCTGATCATTCTGAGCTCTTTTGTTAAGTTAGACTCATAGTCATGAAAAATGTGTTTCAAACGGCCTCATAAGGTAGGGTAAACGCCCCCCTTTCTAAGAGGGTTGTTTTTTTGCATCTTCTCTAAATCATCCAAATAAAATTCCCACACCTCTCTCGTACCTATATAGTGTAAATATGAAGTCTCATTATTTTTTGAATTAATTTTGTATTTTATTCTTTTATTTTTTCTGAAATCATTATTTAATTAAAAACACATATTTTGAATCTTATTTATATTTATTTTTGGTTCCTACACGACATAATAATACTATGTGCTCAAGTTTTCTTAAAATCCATAATAAAACATATACATATTTACTTATGATCTAAAACACACAACATTTGCTCTTTGAAATCCATAGTACATGTACAAGAATCTCATATTCTAAAAGGCATTTTCATGTAATTGTACATAAACCATGTTTATAATTTTTTTTGGTTTCTATACAACATCATACGACTATGGGCGAAAGCATTTCTTTTTTTGATTTTTTTTGAATTAGTTATGATCTAGAACACACCAACTTCGATCTTCGAAATCCATACTACTCTGTACAAGTTTCCCATATTCTTGAAGACATTTTCATGCAATTCTATATAAAACATGGTTATATTTTTTTTTGGTTTGTATGCAACATAATAAGACTATGGGCCAAAAGCATTTCTTTTTTTGTTTTTTTTAAATTATTTGTGCTCATTTTAAAAAAAGTCAACGTTTTCACAAAAACGTTGACCGACTCAAAATCAAAGTTTTTAATTTTTTTTGATTTGTATGCAACATAATAAGACTAAGGGCCAAAAGCATTTCTTTTTTTGAATTTTTTGAATTACTTATGTTCAACCCTAGCTCATTTTGTCAATATCGTCAACGTGTGATTTTTGGTTTTAACATTTGGATGTAACAATTTCACCATTTTTTATAGCAACTTAGTTGCATAAGTAGACCATGTGCGCTGGCTGTACATAGTTTTGATTTTTTTTTAATTAGTTATGCTCAACCCTAGCTCATTCCATCAATAGCATGAATTGTATGAATATTTTTCATTGCATCGTGGATCTAACAAGAATACAATTTTTTATTGCAACATAGTTACATAAATAGACAGTGAGCGAAAGCCGTTTATTTTTTTGATTTTTTTTTAATTAGTTATGTCAAACCCTAGCTCACTGAAACCCTAAACCCCGGAAACCCCATAACCCCGGAAACCCCAAAACCCCGGAAACCCCAGCTAAACCCTAGCTCACTGACGCCACCGTGTGCACGTGACGCACGCCCCCGATCCGCGTGTGCGCTCGTTCTAGATGCTGATTGGCTCGTTGTGCATGGATGGATTCGTGCGCGCTGAGTGGCTGGGGAGCTGGGGTTTGGATCGGCTCGTCTATTCGATCTAGACCGTTCAACAATATCCGGCGCCTGACGTTGGTTCGGTGCATGGAACTGGCGTACGAACGTGTTCCCTAGTGTGTTTCTACGTTCCGTGTGTGATCGGGGCCGCCCGCCCGTTGCATGCATGCATACGCGTCGCATCTAAGCCATTAACAGACTGAACGCTGTGATCCACGCAGTCTGACTAGCGTGCTCCAGTGATCGACGAGACATGTAACACCTGGGGTGTTACCTGTTTGTTTTGTTTGCATCATATGCATCACATTGCATTGCACCATGTTTGCATCACCACTGAAAATTTCAAAACAATTTAAACTTTCACCCTTGCTCAAAATTCCCAATTTCAAAATTGCAAACTAAATCACTCAATTGTTTTTCAATAATTTGAAATTGTTTAATCCAATTGCTTGTTAATAATTTTTACCCTCTTGTTAAAACCCTAATGGCTAACTCAAAAGTTTAAACCAAATCATTCATTAACTTGTTGGGTTTAATCAAACAACTATTTTCAAGCAATTAATTAAATCACCTTCACTTTCAAACCAAAATGCCTCAAACATAACCCCTTTTGAAGTTAAAAACTTGAACAAGCCAATCAACTGATTTTTATAAACTTAACCTTAGGGTCCACCCTATGGAAAATAATTGTTTTCATAATGTTTAATGAGTATTCAAATTCCTTCAAACTTGGTTTAAATCCTAAACAGCAATAATTTTGAAAAAAACTTTTAGAAAACAAAAATTGGTTTCTAGTTGCTATGTAAAACACTAACCTAACCATAATTTTTGTCATTTTTTTTTACTAACCAAAAAGCTTTCTTTTCTTCCATTTGGTTTCAGCAAAAAAAAAACAGAAGAATAAATAAAAGAAAAAGCTAGCAGCAACTAACCTATCTAACCCTAAGCCCAGCCCAACCCCATCTCATCTTTCTCCCCAGCCCATCTACTCTATTTCTGGCCCACCCCCTTTTTCTCTGTCGTCCTTCTCCCTCCTGTCACTGTCTCGCTGTACGATCGCAGCAGAACCGCATGATCCTCCCCACCCCAGCTCGATGGCTCGCCGTACAGCCGTGGCCACCCTATAAACTACCCCTCACGAGCCCCTGCAACCCTAGGCCCTAACTAACCTCCCTCCTCGCCGCCAAAGCCCTCCTGTTTCTGTTCTTCCTTCCCCCCCCCCCCCCCCCCCCCGATCTCCCTCTGTCTGAATTCTGCAGACCCGCAACCACAGAGCACCACCACCTTCCTCCCCTAGCGCCGGTAGCCCTGGCCACCTCGAGGAGCCTCCGAGGAGGAAAATGGAGCCGCGGCACTCCCCTGGAGCTCCTCGTGCCCTCTCCGTTTCCTGGGAGAGATCGTGGAGGCCGCACGTCGCCGGCAAGATCACGCCGCGGCTGCCTCGACAGAGGCTCCCTCCTCTGCATCCACCCAGGTGAGCGCCCAAACTGCCCGTGCTCTCTCCCTCCCGGTCCCTCCTGCACACCGCACGCGCACCTGCACCACGCCACCCCCAGAGCGCGCCCCAGCATGCGCCGCCGCCGCGTGGCCGGCCGTCGAGCCGAGGTGCAGCCGTCGGTTCGTCGATTCTGTGCATACGTGCAGAGAACACCTTCAGTTTCGTCAGTTCGGGTAGCTGGCGATTTTCTCTCCTCAAAAGAACCGGAACGTCGTATCTATCACAAGCAGAGCAACAACCCGGTGGTTCGGTTCCTTTCCGTGCGCGAGGCAGGTCCCGGGTTCGATCCCCAGGACGCGCACCCTTTTCCTTTATTTTCCCTTCGCGCGCTCGCGGCCCCACCTGTCATGGGCTCCTGTGGACACGCAAGCAGCAGCGCCACGCTGGCCCCCCCAGGCCCACACTGCAGTGGCTGGGGCTGGCTAGCAGTGCTGTGAGAAAAACCCCTGCGAATTTCTGTTTTCCAAAATGAATTACAAATAGCAGATTTGAATCAAAATTTCAAACTTTAATAACTTCCAATCTATAATTCCAATAAATGCAAGTTTTATATGTTTTCTGATCCAAATTTCCTAATCTTTCCAAATAACCTATTTGTGTACTGTTTTGACAATTACCAATGCATTTAAAAATTCAAACTTGAATAATTCAAATGCTACTTTTTAAAATCAATAACTAAATCATTCTTGATCCAATAAATGCAAATAAAATATGTTTTTCATACCATTTCAACTCACCTTTTCAAATATAATTTTTGTTTTCTGTTTTGAATAATTAAAATTTCCTAAACCATTTAAAACTTGTTTAATGCAATTAAAAATTGTTTAATATTGTTTAATTCATAATTAAATAATCCTAACACCAATTTCAAAATGTGAAACATGTAATTCAACTAAAATTTGATGTTCTTTTCAAATATCAACTTTGTTATTTGTTTTGAGCATTTTAAATGGTTGAAAACAACAAATACTTGTGTGTTCCCTTTAAGGCACCCAAAATTCCCTAAGTTAATAATAAAATTCTAAATTGCTACACCCTATTTTAATTTGATTCTAATGTTGTTATTTTGCTGTTTTCCTCATCCATGCATCATACTAAACCACTTTCACCTAATGGTTATTAGGAAAACAATTGTTTCAACCATAATTCATGGGCTGTTCATATGCAACTCAAATTGCATATGGATCCATTTAAATTTGTTTATCTTGTCAACTAGTTTACTTTGATGCAACTTTAAACTTGTCATGCATCCATACCTTGATCATGCTGGATCTTTTGCCGTAGTAGTAATTGTTGCATCCGGTGTTTGTTCGAGGTTCGTTGCTTCTTCCCGGATAGGACGTTGAGATGATGTGAGCAACGACAAGTTCTGCTACCTTGCGGGATCTCAGGCAAGTATACTCACTTGCTGCCATATGGCTGCCTTTCATCACTTGTTACCGATTCTTTCCGTTGATTCTTTTCTGCTATCCTTAGTAGTAGTTATTTCTGTTACGAACCCATCACATGAATCCCTTAACCTTGATATTGCCTCACCTCCACTCCTATCACCCCTTTGTTTGAGCCCGTGTCTTACTAGCATGCTTAGGTTGTTTTGCTCGAGTCTGTACCCGTTACTTTCTGTTACTATTTCATTATGTTCTGGGGGCTCGATGTTTAATCAATCAATCAATCATGCTACTGTTATTGTTTAATAATAAATTTGATGATAAGGCACCGGCAGGATGCCCTTTGTGGTTTTGAGGCCTGCTAGTGTCGACCCTAATAGGAAAAGGGTCTTGTCTACTGATCCATGATGAGCGCACTACCCGCATGTGGGAAGCGAGTATGGGCGCCCCCCTCAACTGACTCGATTCGCATCTCGTCCAAATCGCCGTACTAGTTCGGGTGTTCCATTTGCTGCATCATATGCAGGTACGAACCCTTGGCGCCAGGGTGGAACTTTTGTAGTCGGCATTTAGGGCGGCGTGGTCTTCCAGTGCTATGAGGGTCCTCCTTTTCGTCGGGGGGCTCGATTAGCCGCGCACGCACAGCACGCGGTGCTTTGGGCTTGATGCGAAGAAGGGTTGGTTGTGTAGAGTACCCCGCTTGGTGGGAGGCATCCCATCTGGCGGGTTATTCTTGCGTGTACGGCCAAATTGGTGCAACCCTGCAGGGATAATCTTCTCGAGAAGCCGTGTTTTCCGCGGTTATGGATTACTTGGTGAAAGTACTGGCTAACAAGTACTCAGGACAACTTAAACATAATGATCCAACATGTTACACCCAATGATTAATAACTTGACTAGTAATAGGTTGATGACACAATAACTTGATTCACCTTTATTACAACGGTGTGAGTTATCCTCGGATTGCTTCTTTGGATAAGGGGCGAGATCCAGGATGGGTTTGTTTGAAGTTATCTTTCAGTTGGTTACTATCCTCGATCTTATCTTCTTTCTGTTAGCTGGAAGTGGTAGAATCTCTGTAGTTGGTTAGTGCAGCCTGCTGTCGCTTATTTGCAATAACCCCCTTCCTTTCCGTTGATCCTAAAGTATTTGTATCTTGTGATGACTGGCTACGCCGGTAACTTGTGAGTATGGGTTCTATCCCCCTTGCCAGTACTTAACCGTACTGACCCACGAATCTCTTTCGTGGCTGCAAATTCCAACTTGCAGTCAACAGGTTTGAAGTCTGACGACGTTAGCTTGGGAGTCCCTCCGGCTTGGCCTGGGCAGGGATTGGACGCTCTCGGTTATCTTCAGGACTCTTAGTCCAATTTGGATCTTGTCCGTAGACGGACGATGTGTTGTTTCTTCCGCTGTTATTTTGGATCTTTGTAATGTATCAGTTGTATCCCTGGCTCGTCTGAGTCATCTTGTATCTATCTGTTTTTGTTGTAATTGTGGAATATTCGTGAACTGTTGTAATGTTATCATAAGTGGCAACCTGGTATCGGTTATTATGTGGATTTTGGCGGGAATGCTGAAATCTGCATAGTGCCCGATCTCGGGGCGTCACAAGACACCTCTTGAACCAGTAGGGAAACGCGGGCACGCGAACGAAGTGACGCAGCCATTAATGTCTTACCTTCTATTTAATCCCTCCTCTAACCTTCATCTTCCTCACGCCATTCTCCACTCGCATCACATCCAAGCAAGCCACCGAGCAAAGCACGCACCACATTCAAGCAAAAGCAAGCATGCAGTTCACCGGCCAGACCTTTCTCGCGCCAAGGACCGTGCCGGAGAGGCAGTACCCCGTAGGGGTCGTCGTCGAGGACCAGCTCCGCGTCTGGGCCATGTCTCGCTGGCGCGGTGCATCGGAGCTGGTGGAGGTCTTCCTTCGCGCCCTCTATCGCCACATGCCTCCGGGCACTCCGCGCATGTTCACCATCGACCAAGCCCGCCCGGGAGGAACGGGCATCCTTGTCCGCTTCCGCAACCCCTACGATGTGTACCACCTCCTTGGTCGGGTCTGGTACGGGGGGTGCGAGTTCATCTGCTTCACGGCGTACAACTTCTTCACCGACCTCGACAGCATCTGGCCCAGCCGCACCGCGATGCACACCCTCCCCTACAACTTAGGGCCGGCCGCCGACGACGAGGAGTGAAGACGGTGCTCTCCCCTCCATCTCGATGGTGCTCTCATGGCGGTGATCTAGGCGTGATCGTGTCGTTCGAGTTTCTACCGGTGTTTTTTTCTTTTTTTTCTTTTAATCTATGTTTAGTTGGGCCCGTGCCCGTGTCGTTCCAGTTTAATCTATGTAACCGTGCTACTACTAGTATATGTCGTTTGCTACCAATTGTCTCCCTCGTTTTACTTGTGTGATCAGAGTGTGTTACTTCGAGCGTCCGTTAATTCATAAAACGAATGCATGCAACTCGTAACAAAAATATTCGGTGAACAATGCATGCA
Organism: Alopecurus myosuroides; assembly: GCA_028641055.1. Taxonomy (NCBI): domain Eukaryota; kingdom Viridiplantae; phylum Streptophyta; class Magnoliopsida; order Poales; family Poaceae; genus Alopecurus; species Alopecurus myosuroides. Next base: position 312,876,540 of record CM054062.1, on the reverse strand, counting down.
ACTCGTAACAAAATATTTATGAAGTAAATAATACAAAAATGAAAACGAATCCAATTTTTTGGGCCTACAAAAATGAAAACGAACCCAAGACACATGCAAAACAAGTAAAACAATTGTTTTTACAAAATATTTCGGTGAACAATGCATGCAACTCGTAACAAAATATTTATGAAATAAATAATACAAAAATAAAAACGAATCCAATTATTTGGGCCTACAAAAATGAAAACGAACCCAAGACATGCAAAACAAGTAAAACAATTGTTTTTACAAAATATTTCGGTGAACAATGCATGCAACTCTTAACAAAATATTTATGAAGTAAATAATACAAAAATGAAAACGAATCCAATTATTTGGGCCTACAAAAATGAAAACGAACCCAAGACATGCAAAACAAGTAAAACAATTGTTTTTACAAATTAAAATAAGTCAAATCTAGGCAGGTGGGTTTGTTTTCTCTTTGGGCCTAATTGTTGGGCCAACTACACTCTTTCGGCCTTTCTTCAACTACTCTTACGGCATGAGAACGAATAAGTTTTTTTCTACTGAAACTGAACTTTGGTGACTGCACTGAAACAGAACTTCAACTGAACATCGAAGGGCATATTCAAATTTAACATCAGACACTTCACTGAAACTAGCACGGCGCACAGATTGCTACCTCTGCATAGCAAACTCTAAAATCTAGATTAATCTAGTCCATTCTAACGACGGATGAACAAGAGGTAAACAAAAAACAGAGCAATGATACAAGAATAGAATGCTCCTGACATGAGATTCGCTTGCTTCTGCAAATCCACCATTTGCTTTAAAAACTTCTTGATCTTCTTCAATTCCTCGTTTACTTCGGCCTCCACGGGCAGTCCAGCAATAGGGCGCGTGATCCTCGCCACCGGCCCTCCTCTGCCCGAGCTGACATCGGGAGCAAACCCACCTAGATTTGGATCTTCAATGTGGCCCTCAAATTCAAGCCTAGCAACGTACTGATCGATCCACTCAAAGTGCGAACATTTCTTCAGCATCTGTAACAGTAGACATGAATCTAGATCCCAAAACTGAGGAGAAAAAAACGCGAATTGGAATGCCAAATACTCCTATCATCTCTCTCCTCCTCATCTCAGTTTTAAGATCTTACCTTGTCATCCCGTCCCATCATGGGAATGCTCAAACAGGACACAAAATGGCGCCCGAGATTTCCATTCTCGTCAGTTTTACTGACCCTCCGCTTCAGAGCCTCTGGCCGTGGGCAGTCCGGGCACCTTGTCATCGGAACTGCACCGTACTCTGGCCATCTTGACTGTGTGGCGGAGGAGCTCACTACTAGAGATTTGCTTATAGCAGCATATCCTACCACAGGCGAACAAGAAAACCTGTGCGCCTGGGTTAATTAGCGCAGGCGAAGCGCCAGCAAGTGCGCCTGGGGTAGGCCTGTTACTCCAGGCGAACAGAAACCGAAAGCGCCTGGGGTAAAGTGTGGCAGGGCCAACCACGGCCGACCCTGGCACGCTTCCTTTACCGCAGGCGAATAGATTCCCAGTTCGCCTGCGGTATAACAGATACCACAGGCGAGTAAATAACGAAGCGCCTAGGGTAAAAAGTGGACTGGGGTAGCTCCCTTTAGCGCAGGCGCACAGGTTCGTTGTTCGCCTGGGACAAAGAATAGCTTGGGGTAGCACCACTTAGCGCAGGCGCTTCCCATAGCATATTCGCCTGGGGTAATATTTGTCCCCAATATAAGTGCGGCCAGCCACCCACCACCACCCCTATCCACCCCACTCACTCACTAGTCCAAACTCGAGCCATTAGTGCTCCTAGCTCAATCCCCCATACCCCTCCACCATTTTTAGCTAATTTAACCAATCATGTTTGTTATATTTTAGCTAGTATGCTACCCCACTTTCCCTCTTCCAAATCTCTCCACTAGATCTACTAACCGGACACTAGATCTCACCACAAATGCACCACTAGCTACTTCTAGATCTATCAATCTCTTATCGGTCGTCTCTTCGGTGATCTTCGACGTCGTCATCGCGTCTATATATTTTGCATTGTGTGTCATCTTAATAGGTGCGTGGGATTGGTCGGTGGATGAGAATTCGTTCTCTTTTTCATTTTATTGTGTTGCCATGAGGATGAGTTCCCAATGTTTTGCCGAAATGTTGATTCATTTCCTTTTCGGCAAATTTCTGGCGCTCCGCGTTACACCTTTTGTAGGAAGGTCATGCCGAATTTTTCCGTGAAAACCGGATCTAGTTAATGAAACCTCTCTCTCTTGCATTTTGTAGCAATGGTCATTGCGATGAGGACAAGCGTGGTGCATAGGTACGTGCGACGCGCGACGGCCGAGATGCATCGAAACAACCGCACCGAGATAGAGTGTCCGTGTCGGAAATGCAAGCTGGGGTCTTTGTTCAAACCAGATTCTGGTAATGTGAAGAAGCACCTGCTCAGGTATAGTTTCATGGAGGGCCACACTAAGTGGATGGATGACGATGAAGACGATGATAACGTCGAGACCAATTGGGCGGCGACATGTGAAGATGATCAGGAGGAGTCTGAACATGGCAATGGAGAGGACGAAGAGGCGGCTGTCCACGGAGACAACTATAATGAAGAAGAAGGGAGTCATGGTGATCAGCAACATGCAGACGAGGACATGAACACTCCGCTAACTTCAGTCGTGCGGGACCCTCATGTTCAAGATCTTCTTCTCAAGAACACGTCGACCGACGCCAGACGTAAATCTAAGATCACGCAACTAGAGATAGACTCTGCAACTCCGTTGTATGACGCAAGTCGCGGGGCGGAGGAGTCACGCTTGAGAGTAGCTCTGGATCTTCTTGAGATGAAGGCAAAACACGGATGGACCGACACAAGCATGGACGATCTTCTGCGATACCTGAAGACGCACTTACCTGAAGGGAACACATGTGCTAGTAGTCTACAGGAGGCCAAGAAAATCGTGTGCCCCCTCGATTTACCGCACACAAAATACCACGCTTGCGTCCGTGACTGCATAATTTACCGTAACGAGCACGCGGACCAGATCAAATGTCCGGTGTGCGGTGTTGATCGTTACAAGAGGGGGACGAAGAAAGCTCCTAGGAAAGTTGTGTGGTACTTTCCACTCATTCCCCGTCTGCAGCGGTACTTCGTGGACCCCAAGGAAGCAAAGCTCATGCGCTGGCACGAGGACAGAAAGAAGGCGGTGCTGAGCGATCCAGAACGTGTTGAAAAACCAGTGCTAACACACCCTTCGGATGCACGTCAGTGGAAAGCGTTAGACGCATTCGATGAGGAATTCGGGAACGACCCAAGGAACATCAGGCTTGGTGCGAGCACCGACGGTCTCAATCCGTTTGGCAATCAGAGCAGCAAACATAGCACCTGGCCCGTGTTTGTATGGATGTACAACCTCCCCCCGTGGTTGTGTCTGAAGAGGAAGTACATACACATGAGTATGCTGATTCAAGGGCCGACCCAGCCAGGGAGCGATATCAATCTGTATCTCGAGTTATTGAAGGAGGAGCTAGACACGTTGTGGGAGGAAGGGGTGGAAACATGGGACGCCTTCAAAGAAGAAACTTTTCGTATGAGAGCCGCACTGATCACGACGGTGCAGGGCTATCTCGGATACGGATATATTGCGTGTCAGGTGTGCCATGGACACAAGGCTTGTGTCAGGTGCATGGAATTTACCCCGTTTCTACAGCTACAGAAGGATCCCGGATCTTCTAAAACCGTATACATGAGGCATCGAATGTGGCTACCACTGAACGACCCGTGGAGAAAGCGCGGAGACCTGTTCAACGGTAAAGATGAGCTCGATCTACCTCCACGCAAGAGAAGAGGAGAAGAGATCGATACTCTATTGAAGAATTGGAAAACGTGTCCTCCGTCGGGAAAGGTACAAAAGCGGAAGCGAGGAGAGAAAAAGTGTCCTCCGCCAGAAGGACCGCTCTTGGGGGTATGGAAAAGGAGGTCCGTGTTTTGGGACTTGCGGTACTGGCCAATCCTCGGAGTGCCTCACTGCCTTGATGTCATGCATATCACGAAGAATGTGTGTGAGAGCTTGCTTGGCACCCTGTTCAACATGCCAGATAGGACCAAAGACGGGCCAAAATCAAGATACGACCTGATGGCCCTGAATATCAGGAGCGAGCTTCACTTACCGCCTTCTACGCGTGAACAGACGGAGGAGGACGAGGATGGGGTGGAGGAGATGGACGACCGCAAGCGGAAAACGGCTAAGAAACACCAAACTCACCGCCTGAAACCCTCTTGCTTCACTCTAAGCCCCGACGAGCTCGCGCAAATATTCACATGCCTCCTCGGAGTGAAATTTCCCTTAGGTTACACGGGGCTGATAAGCAGATACCTAGACGCGGAGAAAAAAATCTTCAGCGGGATGAAGTATCATGACTGTCTCGTGATGATGACGCAGATACTTCCGGTTGCAATCAGAGGGATAATGGAACCGCACGTCCGTCAAACGCTCACTGGCCTTTGTAACTTTTTCGATGTCATCACTCGGAAGTCGATAAGCGTGAAGAAACTCGGAAGGCTGCAGGAAGAGATCGTCACCATCCTATGCGAGCTTGAGATGTATTTCCCACCTGCCTTCTTTGATATTATGGTACATCTCTTGGTCCATATCGTGGACGATATCACCAATCTTGGGCCGGCATTCTTGCACAACATGATGGCGTTAGAAAGAATGAACGGGATCATCAAATCATTCGTTCGTAATAGGGCACACCCGGATGGAAGCATTGTCCAGGGATTTCTCACCGAAGAATGCATCTCTTTCTGCAAGAATTTCCTAGACGATGAGAAGCCAGCTGTTGGTTTGCCCGCGAACAAGCACCTTGACAGGTTCATGGGGGTAGGCCACAACACTGGCAAAAGGGTAATGGACGCGGACTCCTGTGGTCGGAGAGCCGACTTTGAAAGGGCCCACCTAGTAGTGTTACAACACATCGACGATGTCGACCCTTGGATAGAAGAGCACAAAACCGCGATAAAAAACAGTGCTCGCAGGCCGATGACGGAAGATGAGATATTTAGAGCACACAACTCCTCTTTCGCGACATGGTTCAAGAAGCAGATTGATGCCGATCCCCCGCCAATGACATGTGAGAAAGATAAAATTGTATTGGCCTTGTCATATGGCCCCGCGCCCAATCTGATGACTTATCAAGCATACGACATCAATGGGTACACATTCTACACGGAGGAAAGAGACAAAAGTAGCGACTATCAAAACTCGTCTATAACAATGGAATCTTGCACGGGCGAAGAGGTTAGAAGATACTACGGAAAGATCGAGGAAATCTGGGAGCTTGACTACGTTGGGGTAAAGCTGCCGATGTTCCATGTCAGATGGGCTACAAACGTCACGAAAGAAGACGAATATTTCACCACTATGTCGATGTCTGAAGCCAACAAACCCAAGTCCAAGAACCCCACCGCGCAAAATGAGCCCTGGGTATTGGCTAAGCACGTGGAGCAATGCTTCTTCATAACCGACCCGGCAAAGCCTAGTCGTGTTGTCGTAAGGAGAGGAAAAAGGGCCCTCGTCGGAATGGATGGAGTCGCCGATGAGAAGGACTTCGACGGCTTAGTCGGAGACCCGATGATGGAAGAACCCGGTGAAGACGATGCACCATACACCACAAGAAGAAGCAGGACCACACTACCTAGGGCAGGTCTTCCATTCACAAGAAGAAGTCACAATATGGCGGTCACGTATTCAACATCGACCAAGAAAGGCAAGACTAATATTGTGACGAAAGGTTGAGAGAGGGAAATACTCGCGATATAACATGCTAATAGCTATATGTACAATGTGTTTTTAGAGAGAAACACTTGCGGTATCTCGCTAAACCAATCTATTTACGCTCGATGCGACATTAATTTTTTTTTGCACATGTTAACTTTCATATGTATGTATTTTTTAAGTGAAAACCAACGTGGGGGAGCCACATATTATAGCATTCGTATTGCTCGATGTGTCCCAGCCCACTCCGGCCCTCCCGTCGTCGTTGTGGAGGATGTGCGCCTGCTTCTGGTGGCCGCGGTGCTCCCGTCGTCGTGGATCGATCCAGAGGAATGTGCATTATATCTCCAGGATTCAGTGCTCTTAGCGGATCTTTGTAGTGCATTTTTTTTAGACTAAAAGGGGCTGCCCCCCGATTTCATTGAAATCACGAACAACAAAGTTTTAGCAGGTTCCTTACAAACGGCAAAAGCCGTAGAACAAAACACAGCACCACACACAGGTGGGCAAGCCGAAAGGCTAAGAATTGTGAATGTGAATTGACAGGTTTCACTAGTAAAAAGGAATGTGAATTGTGAGATTAAATAGGAGTAAAAACACGCACAATAACAACATTTCGTGTGTACTGCTGTCAATTGCCTTATTACACTACTAGAGTATTGTGAATTGTGAATTGTGAGATTAAATAAGAAAGTGTACTGTTGGAAGTATCACCTAAACTCTCCGACAGGTTCCATTTCGTTTGTACTGCTGTCAATTGCCTTATTATACTACTAGAGGTAGGTGCTGCCATTTGTCTTTGTTTTGTGATATCTATGCTCCTCTAACCTCTATGTGTACTTTCTTAATTTAATAGAACATGGCTTGCGGCGTATGTGGGTCCCGATGTGCCGAAGGACGATTCAGTGGGACTTCTTTTATGCTTCAGCTCCACGACGATGACGTTGATTCGTTGGTAATTAACAATTCTTTTTATGTTAACTTGTTCTTTCGTTTTACTATCTAGCTTGAGACTTGTGTTTATTCTTTATATTTCTTTTTTAGATTCTTCCATGCAATATTCGCCAAGAGTTCAACCAGTTAGTTGGCAATAATGTGGACTTCAATGTTCACGGGACCACCTACAATCTTCGAGTGAAAAAAGAAAGAACGAAGACATACTTCTACGGGGAACAGTTGCAGGCTATCATCGCCACGTACAATTTAAGCGGAAGTGATTACATTCACTTCTCAATGGAAGGACCACAACCTCGTATCAAAATTGTGTATATGGGCGGGATTGCGAGCGAGAATGCCGGGAGTGAGGAGGATATTGGGAACACTGAGGATGATATGGACACTGAGGATGATATGGACGAGGAGGACCCATGGAAACATGTGGTGGTTGCTCAAAGAGCGAATCTTAGCGAGATTGAGAAGGACCGTGTCCTTCAGAAACTTGCCGAGATAGATAGCTACATCGGTTTTCCTTTCGTGCATCGCATCACCAATACTAACATCTCCAATGGACATGTCATGGTATGTTTCTTAACACTTTCTTATTCCTGTAGTTGCTTATGTTATAATGTGGCCGGTATGTGACTTTGTGCTTTTATTCTATCTTGGAATTGTGTTCTAGAAAATACCCATGGCGGTAGCGGACAGTGCTGGCATGGAGCCCGGTACCATTGGAGTACGCCGTGGAGAATCCGGACATGTCACCGCAGTTCCGATCACCAGGGATAATGCTGATGGTCGGGTCATCCTCAACTCTCAAGCATGGAGGCAGTTCCATTCCGCAAGAGTTGGTATGGCGGTTGGACGAGCTATTCTGATCACCATGAGGAATAGTGACGTCCCCAACTTGGACATGATGATGGTCATCCACTACATCAGCCCGCTAGAGCTGTAGATGACGAGTTTAATTAAATTAGAACAAATCATTATTTTCATCTCACTAGCTAACTCATGGATTTATTAGTAGCATGGTTCTTTTCGAGACTATGTAATTTTGTTAAACTATGTGTTGATGATCGAGACTATGTGTTGATGATCGAAAATATTTATGTTATAAAACTTAATTGTGTCATTTTGCTGTTATTCTGTCATTTTCCTGTAATTCTGTTATTTTGGTTTTTCTTTTATTTTTTGATACAGCAAAACCATACCCCAGGCGAACAGTACATAGTACCCCAGACGCATCTGTACCCCAGGCGCACAGCGCTTGTTCGCCACAGGTAAGAGTTTTACCCCAGGCGCACAAGGTTTATTCGCCTGGGGTATGCGAACTTACCACAGGCGCATTGTGTTATTCGCCTGGGGTAAGCCATTACCGCTGGCGACGTGGTCCCAGGCGAACTGCAATTCGCCTGCGGTAGCCTAATTTGGTGCGCCTGTGGTAGCCTTTTCCCTTGTAGTGGCTGGACATCCCGTGCGCCGTCGCCGGAGACGAGGAAGAATGGGGAAAGGGGAAGAAATGACACAGACACCAGCTCGGGCACGGGCGCAGCCTTGTTTTAGATTCACTGTGGTGGGTCCCGCGCTGCTGAGGTGGATAAGTTGTGGGGCACAGGCGCATCTCTGTTTTTGAATCCGTGAGGTGGGTCCCACGCTGCTGAGGTGGATAAGTTGTGGGTCCAAGCGTCGCATAACCCTAACAGCTAATCGATCAGCTCCGCTTAAGAACCATGTTGGCCGTGAGCTATTTTCTTCCTCCAATCCGTCGCACGTAGCCTATTTTATCGAAAAACATCGCATTCCTTCCAATTCAACTGAAACATGTCGCACAGGAGCTATTGGCCCGCGCGCAAGGGGAGCCGGCGGCTTGTGCCGGCGACCAAGGCGGCCGGTGCAGCGGTATCAATGAGGAGATACGCCTGTAGTCATACCCCGCAGATGTAGGCGAGTTCGCCGAACTGCGTTATAAATCTCGGTGTCGTCATCATTGTTGTGATTGTTTATCCTCGGTAGATCGATTGTGCGTCTACGAATTGTAACAGTGTGGCCGGCCTCCGTTGTCTGTGGCTTTGTTTAGAGGGAATCAACGGAGGATTGCATGGATCTCAAGCTGCTGGCTTAATTAATTTACCGCATGGATTCGTTCCGTGTGTCAAGAGAACTAACGAGCACGATAAACTATCATCAACTCGTGTCATGAGTGGCCTTCGATTCGGTGCTTTTCCTCGTGTTTACTTTTGCTTTTCATTTGTTTACCACTTACAGTATTTGCTTTGTTTTTGTTTAATGCAGGCATCTCATCGTTACGTGTAGATACATACCAGAGTCTTCGCATCACATTGGTTCAAGTAAAGCAACGGTTTTTTGTTTTCATCTGGGAATAATAACATGCTTTTTGTTCTTCTCGGTTGTTGACCTTATCTGTACTCATACTTGATCGGTACCCTTACCCCCATTGTGTATTCAACGGGTAGACCAACCAGTACGCAAATTATTCGCAATTTTACATTCATCAATAGCATATTTGACAAAAAAAACATATATTTAAACTTAGTAGCAGATATATGAGGATATATGAGTATGTGCAAATTATTTCAAATCAATTTGACAATTGGTGAAACACGTTTCAGACAAAGGGTCAACTGAGTTATCAGGTTAATGGCCACATTACACTAGGATGTGGGTACTACCTATGGATATAAAATTATGACTATACCCTGTCCATACGGATACCCATGCCCATGGGCAAAATTGCCATCCTTAGGGCATCTCCAGTCGTTCGCACCCCCAGGTTTCAGATCGGCGCTTTTTAGCGAAACCGCCGCCCCGCACCAAAACCTGGGGGGGGGGGGGGCGATTTCACCAGCCGTTCGGCGGCCCATAAAAGAGAACGACGATATCATTTGAAACTTCATCTTCCCGCCCCAAAATATAGAGCCCTAGTTCGGCGATCACGGCAGCCATGGTTTTGGGCAATCATATTACAAAAAACGCCACAGGTGGGCGATCAAATAGAGTCTAGATCGAATCACACAGACGGGCGCGCGCGGCGTGGGCAAACGTAGGCGATCAGGCAGACGCGTCAGCAGGCGTCGGAGCAGGCGGCGAGCTCCGCGCAGCATCCTCCAGGTCGATGACGGCGTCGGAGCAGGCGACGGGCTCGGCATCCTTGTCGACGACGGGCGCGTCATTCTCCAGGTCGACGACGGGCTCGGCATCCTTGTCGACGACGGTCGCGGCACCCTCCAGGTCGACGTGCGTGCTCATCGGCGCGGTGGTGTAGCTGGTGCCACCAGACGACGTAGTCGGGGCCGGGGGCGTGCTGATGTCGGTCAGGATGAGGTTGCACTGCGCCAGGAACCAAGCTCTCACCTCGGGGGTCATCGCGGCCGGGTCGCCGCCGGTGAGGAAGGCGAGGTCGTTGTTCCTCTTCTTCGCCGCTGTGCCAGTCCTGAGGAGGTCGAGCTTGACCTGCGAGTTGGCCATGAGCGCCGCCCATCGCTGTTTGGCGACCTCCTCCCTCTTGCCGGCCTGGGCCAGGGCGTCGGCGATGAAGGTCTCGATCGACGCCTGGAGCTTTGCCGCTGCCGGCGCGCCGTCCCTTGCCAACTTGGCTTTCTTGTGGCCCATCGGCGGACGCCCTTCGGACGCGCCTACAACCACCGCGTCGGGGACGTACTCCTTTCCCTTGCTGATCGACCGCCGCACATCCGCCCACTTCTCGCACTTCTCGATGACGACGAAGACGTGGAGGAACTTGAAGTTGGAGCCCTCGTCGTTCTTGTACGCCTCGAGCATCCGGACGATCTCCATCTCGCGGTTGGCGCCGCTCTGCGGCCTCATCGAGATCTCCTCCTGGATGTCGTGCCACTTGTTGCAGGACGCCTGTATGTTCGCCCAATGGTTCTGGCCGCGGTCGGTGATGCAACAGGCGTAGTAGGGGCCGATCATCCGGCGCTCGTCGTAGGCAGTCTTCACCCGCTTCCAGTAGTTGTCGACGTGCTGGTTCGCGCCGACGATCGGGTCCATGCTGATCGTTTTCCAAGCCTCGGCGAGGAGGACGTCCTCCCTCTGGCTGGACACGAGCCGGCTCGGTCCAACTCGGGCCGAGCCTGGCGAAAGCTCGAGCCATAATAGGCGAGCCGTGAGCCTGCTCGAGGTAGGCCACGAGCCGCTGCAGGGGGCTCGGACCGAGCCAAGGGTAGGCTCGGTTCAAAACGAGCCGGCTCGCGAGCCTGAAAAAATAAGAAGAAATAAACGGGGTAGGACCGTAGGAGGGATCGAACATGGGTACGTCTGAAGGAGGAGCATAGAGGAAGCCAACAGGCTGTTGCTGCGCTCGTGTTGTAACTAGCATCTGGCTTAATATTATCTAAAATCTTTCCCGTGGTTCTGAAAATTGCAAATCGCACGGGATGGTCTGAAGCAGAGCAGGCAACACAGGCACAGAGGCCTGGTTTGACTCATTGTACATTGCAATTGAGCGGGACGTCAGTGCTTCATAGCGGCGTAGCAGTTACTAGGTGGACGTCTGTGCCGAGCAGATGCGGAGCAGGGGCCGCCGGAGATGGGCTGCCGGAGACAGCCGGCGTGGACAGGGGGCGCGGATAATGGCCGCGGCGGCAGCATATCGAGCAGGGGGCAGACTGTCTCTGCTCTTCCATTGATTCAGAACGACAGCGGACAGTCTTTGCTCGATTCAGAACGACGGTGGATGTCTCTCCTCGTAGATGGATTCAGAACGACGATGTCTTCTGCTGGGCTGAAAAAAAAGTTTCATAAAAACTCGGGCCAGACCGAGCCGAGCCAGGCTCGGCCCGAGGCCGCCGCGGTCCAGTAAAAGAGGCCCGGCTCGGTCCATCAGGCAGCGGGCCGAGTCACGGACCGAGCGAGCCGGCCGAAACTCGGTGCGAGCTGAAAAGCTCGGTTCGAGCGTCCAGCCAGAGTCCTCCCTGTTCAACCACTTGATGCGAGACTTGACGGGGGGGCGGGGGAACCTTGGGTTCCTTGCAGGGACCGCCAGGACCACACCGCTTTCGGCCTTCGCCGGCTGGATCTGGCCCCTCTGGCGGCACCAGCGTCTCGTCCACCTCGTCGTCGTCGCCCCGCACCTCCGTCGCCTGCGTGCCCGCAGAGCACCCTTCGCCACATCCCTGCGTGAAGAACTCCCCGCTCTGCTCGAGGAAGCCAGGGCTTGCCGCCGCCGCCATCGTATCGGCCACGATGATCTCCTCCATGTAGTTGTTGTCCTGGGGGTGAAGTCTGGCCATGATCGCACGACGGTGGGACGGGGAAGCTGCGTAGCCCGGCGACGCGCCATACATCATCGGTGGGTGGTAGGGGAAGGTGAGGTTGGGGTTGAAACCTCCCAGGGGGTCGCCTTCGACGAACCACGCAGGCGTCGGGTGCGGTGACAGCCGTGGCGACTGCTTCCATCCGGCGAAGACGGGGCCGAATGGGCTCTTCCGCTTGGCGAGCGGCGCTGTGGCTGCGACCGGAGTAGGCGGCTCGTCCGGCGCGACCTCGTCCTCCTCGTCCTCCAACTCCTCTTCCTCGGCGGCGCCCTGCTCCTCCGCCTGCAGCTGCGCCATCAGCTGCCTCTGCCGCTGCGCCGCCTCCCTCCCCCGGCGTTTGATGTTGGCCGTTTCCAGGCGCGCTCTCTCAGCGATCCACTCCTTGTTGGTCATGTCGGGCGGCTTCTCCTTCGACGCTCTCGGCTTGCGTGGCTTCTTGCCAAGATCGGCGGTGGCGGGAATGGATACGGCGGTAGCGGCGGCGCGGGGTCCTGTAAATCGGGCGGGAGCCATGGCGTCTAGATCTCGGGGACGGGGGAAAATGGCGGGAATGGAGTGGGGGGGACATACATGAGGGGGGAAAGTGGAGGAAAACGCCAAAAAAAGGGAGGGAAATCGCCCTAAAAACGGCGGAAAGCGGCGCTAAACCGTATCCTGGGGGGGGGGGGCGACTGGTGCGAAACGGCGCGAAACGACGCGAAAAGCGCCGCTTAGGGGGCTCTGGAGGGACGGCTGGAGATGCCCTTAGGAACATGAAAAATATGCACAACTGCAACCGTCGTTACTTCTCTTCCATCCACACCGCCCTGTTATTGTCTGTCTTTGGCTTAACTTATCAGAAACTGTTTAATTCAGCTGAATTGAAGCTTACAACATGAACTTTATACTAACTACTACTCGGGTTGTCAGAAGGGACAATACTTGTGACAGCTTGATGTCGGGTATGATGATATGGAATGGTAACTTGATCTGCTTAACATTCACATGGAGAGACGAGGTTTGTAAGATCACACCAGCACCATCAACCTAATTTTTCCACATCCTGTTTGGGCACTTGCATTATCCAACGTTTCCACACCCTGTTTGGGTACCTGCGGTATCCAATGTTTCCACACCCTGTTTGGGTACCTGACTTATCCAACAGTGTCCATTGTCCCAAGGTTTGTGTTGTTATGAAACATACGGTCCCGCCCTTTCTTGGGTGGGGGTTTTCCTCTAGGTTTTTCTCTTCTTCACCTACCCACGGCCCTCTTTATATACCCAGCCATTATATGGAGAGAGATAACCCAATTGATAATAAAGATCATTTATCCCTATATTCCGAAATAGCCATTGGGTTGTTTTCTTCGGATGAGATAGAAGGGGCATTCTCCATTTCAAATAACTGGGAGCGGGAATTTTAAGTGGGATGGGCGAGATGTTTCGACGCGCAACGGAAATTGTTAGTTGGTGCATTGCAGTAATGTTGAGTCGGTGTGCACCAACAATTTTGAGTAGGTGCGCATCATAAATTTAAGTAAAAAAAGTGTTTTCCATTTTATGAGTGCCTAAGAATGGTCTATTTGTGAAGAAACAACCAAGAATATTGTTCAAAATGGGGCAACTACAACTTTTACACAAATTAGACCTTTTAGTAAGGTCAACTAACAAGTATGAAGATTTTCTCACTTTGCAGATATGAACATTTTTTTATAGTATTAGCTGATAATTCGAAAGAACGTCAAAATTTTCCGCGTGATATTTCGGTTCTAATTTTTTGCAAAAATCATCCGAAGGTACCCTATTATGATTCTAGGTAGTGTATGTGTTTTTTTTTTCAAATATTCAACATATAAATATGAATGCTCAAGCGTGCAAGTTTGACCCCATTTTTAAAAAATTAAATAAATTTTTTCAAAAATAAAAACCTTGCACACGTAGTCATACTATTCGACATGGTTGCAGGTAATAACACAAAACCTGTAACTTGGAACTTTTGGAAAAAAAGAGTTCACCGAAATGGCTGTCATGTGTGAACGTTCATGGGTTTCGAGCCGAACGACCAATACGATGACAAAATGCATAGCATAGTTTGTTATAATTTTCCCAAATTCAGTAAAATTGTGAGCTTGTCATTGCAGACACAAGACACATCCGAAATTTCAAATTTTTATGTAAAAAATGATTTTCCATTTTACGTGCAAAAAATGATTTTTTTGTAAAGAAAGTACCAAGAATACTAGTCAAAATGGGGAAACTACAATTTTCACACAAATTAGACTTATTAGGACGATCAAACAACGTATATGAATATTTTTCTTGCTATGTAGAAATGTACATAGCAGCAGACCTGCTCACGGAAACACTCGTTCCCCCTCGAGCGAGTGATTCCGGAGGCGCCGCCAAGATCCTACCGCCGCTGTCGTCGCCAGGCCCGGCGGCGGTGGCGGCACCTTGCCCGTCTCGGACGGAGGGGATGGTGGGCGCCTTGATGTGTTTCCCCGCGAGCGGGGCAGGTGATATTGGATCTCGGCGCTGGGCAGGAAGTGGCTGGTGGCGGTGGATCCATCTGCTAGTCTCTGGCGGCGGCCGGACTCGCTACGGCGATGGGGCTCGGCGTACGGGGACGGCGGTGGTGTGGCTCCCGGCGGCGGGGCAGTTGGAGGTGGTGGCCATGAGAAGTTGGTGGGTTCTGGCCCACGGTTCTGATCGAGGCGGACTTAGGTCCAGCCAGGGACAAGTCGGTGGCCTGGCCTCACACCGGCAACCAATTTGTGTGCTGGTTTACCCCTCCTTTGCCGTTGTTCATGCTGGGAGTAGTCTCACAGCGTTGGGGTTTGAGAGGCGGGAGAATAATGGCGGTGGTCCTAGGGTTTCTCTTCAGGCAAGACGAAGAACTACCTTTTGCGTGTCCTCTTTGATCTGGCCAGAGTGTTGGGTTCCGGAAGGCTCCACCGACGATCTCCCATGGGCGTTAGTGCATGGAGATCGCTAGATGGGTGGGATTCGGTCGCAATGCAAGGAGTGGTGCGAAGCTCTGTTGTGGTGACCCAAAACACCACTGCATGTGTAGTGCGCAAGTCGGTGACATAATACTCACGGAAGGACTTATCCGTGAATATTACATCTCTCAGAGTGGTACAACAGAAACACAGCAGGTCCAGGCAAAATTATAGGATACAAACTTCATTACAAAATCTTGAGAATCTCATTGATGAATCAAGAAGATCTCCTGCAAATGAAACATCAGAAGAAACAAATGCGTAGCTCCAAGCTGGAGAAGAACTCTAGCTCAGAACTAACCTAGTACGGCTGATGCCAGCCCTAATCTATGGCTTATAACACCTAACTCCAAGAATGGACTCCACTTATACTTTGATAGCTTCTCCTCCATCAGCGTTGTTGATGACGATGGTTCACGATGACGACTTCCATCAGGCTTCAACTCTAAGCATGGGTCAAACGGGAACGAATGAGTAACGAGCGTTACTCAGCAAGTTCATGATATACAGTGGGTAGTTTGATGCACTAACTACAGCTTTAGACTCGAAAGAGTGATAAGCTAAAGCAAGGTTTTGTAAAACTTTCTTCAAGGGGTTGCTTTTACTTCTGAAAACTATGCCCGCCAGACCATCACAGGGGTAGAACTTCATGGAGTTGCCTTTCCTGTAGCGTTCGCAGTTCTTTCCCGGAACAGGGGGTAACATGCCACATCCTTTTACACTCTGCAGAGGTACGTTACTTTACCCATGGACGACCAAGACCATGTTGCACAACCAGGCTCGAGATCCTGTCCACTCCCACTCAGGTGTGGGGCCTGGTTGTTGGTCCAAGCCAAACTGTGCTTCTCTGCACAACGCATGCCCACCCATTTCTGCCAGCAGGTTGAACGCCTGATTCCACCCCTCACGATGGATATCTAAGCGCCCCTGGCAGACCATCATAGACCCGCAGAGTCCCTGGGAATTAAGGGATCCCACCCATGTGCATGTAGTCTCGCAAGACCTACAGCGTACGTCTCTGACAGCCCGTTGACATGCGAACGAGAAAAGATCACAGCTGACTTACTCCCCCCCATAGAAGACCCATGGTTAACGCGGTATTTACGACGCACCGAGTTCCGACGGCATTTGTGATTAATTCCTAGGTATTACGTTCCCGTGCAGATGGAACCTTCCTTTGCCCTATTCATCTTACCATGGTCCCATCCGCCCACCAAAAAGAACACTACCACTCGGGTAGTCATTCAATTAGCCATATTATTATAAAAATAGGATCATGCATTCTTTTAAGAGTAGGTGATAATACGATGGGGTTTTTGCAAATAGTTCGTTATGAAATACTGCAAAGGATATGAGCAAGCGATGAGCTTGCCTGAGGTTGAAATAACAATAATAATCCATGTCTTCGGGTTCGAGGGTCTCGTAGAAAATCCCGACATCTGAAAGATAGCAAAGTAGTCCCGGTAAGGACTACAGAAAACATTGGCAAGATTATACATGCATAGGAATGAGATGCATCACGAATTACCCAGGAAAACACCCCAGCTTACAAGTGTAAGCCACGTTTGATACGATATCTTAATCACACAGGTTTTAGGTGAAATGTTTCATTACTTGTGGTGATGTGGTTATTAGTTCTTTTAGACTTACATGTGTTTCACTTTTACTTAGAAACAATTGTTATCCTGTTTAGGTAGAAGTGTTTATTACTTGATTAAATAACAAAACAACAATACATGAAATATAACTATTGAAAAGATGACAGACACATTTTATTTTATGTTCAAAAGTGTAGAGCTAATGACATCAAGTTTTATTTGAAAATGAGGAACTAATACAACTAACTCTATCATCACAATACTTGCTAATGACTTGTGATAATAGGTTTTAGTAGGTGTGAAAACATGAGGTTTATTAGTAAGGAAAAATTATGAGGTGGTAGTTATTTCTGGTTATAATGAAATATTATAGAATTCCATTATACTTTTAGAAACAAGTTCATAAGTTAAACAAAATGTTTGGTGTTTGACATATTTGAGTTTAAAATATGTTTCTCTTTAATTTGGTGTCTCATTTGAAGTATTCTGAAAATATTTAAATAAGATATTAATTTATTAATTTTAAATTAATTAAATGGTTAGGCAAAATATTGTACACATGAAAACTTGGTCAAATGACTTTTAAAACATCATAGATGAGTTTCATTTTTCATTTTGAGCAAATTGGTATATAACTTGTATTTTTCTGAATTTTTGAATTATTTATTATTTCTCTCAATTATTATATGATTTAATTTAAATTCAAAAAATTTCAAATTTAAACTTCATCAAACATTTTTGAAAACTTGATAAACTTTTAGAGTATATTTTTCTTAACAATTTGATATATTTTTCATATTTTTCTGATAAACAGAATGAAAGATATTGATTTATCAAATTTTAATTATTTTCTGTTTTTAAAATGACACGTGGGGTCCACCTGTTATATTCGGTTTAATTAAAAGAAAAGAAAAAACTTTATGATGTTAGGATGACATCACAGTCGCGTCAGCACTGGAGGGAATCCTCCCTGTTGAACAGCAATCGCACGACACGGCCAAAATTAGTTCGATTGGTGCCCTCCACAAGCTCTAGGAGGACAAGGCGATGCGGAGGAGCGGCGCTAGTGACCAATTGGTCACCGGAGTCACCGTCGGTGAGCAATGGCGCGGCGGCGAAGCTCGGCCAACGGCAGCGAGTTACATATGTCCCTCAAAAGCGAAATTAATTGTACCCAAAGGTTCCCCTGCTCACCCTCAAGCTCGTGGTGGTGTTGGTGTCGAGCGGAGAGGCCTGAGTCACCGACGACGAGAAGTTTTCCGGCGCCAGCCGTGGTGACGTATCCGGCCCGATTCGGCAAGCTCCAGACCTCCCTTCTTGCGTGACTACTGGAGGAGGAAGAGGAGGTCATGGGGCATCTCTGGATGGGTTCAATTTGTTCCGACGACAGGTGTACGGCTAGGGTTAGGGTCTGGTTCGGTCCAGGGTCACAGAGAGAGAATGAGCAAGATAGGACCGATGCGGATGTCTCCCAACGTCTTATCCTTGTTAGGCATCAAGCAAGAGGTGGCAGGGAGGCACCACGACGCCGACACGGCGACAGCACGAGGACCTTCTCCCTGGCCTTCTGTCATGAGGTTGAAGAAGAAAGGAAATGAAATGCTAGTTTTCGATAACCCCCTGGAGTTTCAGGAATTTACAACAAGGTCCTTCTGTTGATAAAAACTGAGAAGAAACATTGTTTTTAGGGCTTATTTGTAATCCTAAAAATTAATAAAAATCAGATTTGTAATCTTTATTAAATTCTCATCCTCACCATGTTTTACTTTAGTGAATTTGAACAAGGTTTGATTTTTCTCTTGAGGGATTCAATTTAAGTGATTTTGTTGTTTTCACTCCATTTAATTTATTAAATGGCTTTAAAGTTATTTTAGGCATGATTATCCTGAGCAAACACAACCAACATATGAACTAAAGTGATGATATTAAAATTGGACAATTTTGGTACAAACCTTTTAAGAAAACAACTTGGTAACTCTACTTAGTAGTGTTTTTATGTATTATGGAAAACTCACCAATTATGGAATATGTTTCCAAGTCCTACCAAATATTTTGGTTAGTAAATGTACTTGTTTTCTTTTTTAATACTTTGTAATCTTCATAATTGAAACTCTTCACAATTTTTATTGATATTCACTTAGGAAAGAGTATACCATGGTTGCTATTTTAAGTACTTGATCTAATGGAAAACATGAATGGCTCTGAGATCATAATTATTTGTTTTCCACTCAGGTTCCAAGTATGAATATTATCCCCTGCTTGTTTTAGAACCAAGTGATCATTTGTATGTTCATGTGTAGATGAATTTTTGTTATCATATGTTAGTCTTATCTATGAAAAGGATTTGGGAAACATGGGATTAAGCCTGTTACCATTAGCCTCCACATATTCATGTGGATGCAATGGCTGGTTATTATTTTCTACCTGATGATTATTGAAGGGAATATGCCCGAGAGGCAATAATAAAATGGTTATTACCTTATTCCTTGTTTATGATGAATGTTTATTTCTCATGCTAGAATTGTATTAACCGGAAACGTTGATACATGTGTGCTTAATAAACAAACAATGGTTCCTAGTAAAGCCTCTCTTTTTAACTAGCTCGTTGATTAATAGACGATCAAGGTTTCCTGATCATGAACATTGGATGTTATTAATAACGGGGTCATGTCATTAGAAGAATGATGTGATGAACATATACCCAAAGAGAATATAGCAATGCGATCAAGTCATTTAGTTTACATTGTTATATCAAACATACGAAGTAACTTATTCCTTAGACCATGAGATCATGTCAATCGCTGATACCGGAAGAGTGCTTTGATGGCATCAAACGTCACACCGTAACAGGGTGACTATAAAGGTGTCGTTAAGTATTCGGAAAGTATTAGTTGAGGATCATGGATCAAGAGTGGGATTTGTCCATCCAAATGACGGAGAGATATACTCTGGGCCCTCTCGGTGATATCACATCGAAACCGCTTGCAAGCACGTGATATGATCACAAGGATGTTATATCACGGGAACGAGAAAAGAGTACTTGTCGGTAACGAGATTGAACAAGGTATGGTTGATACCAATGATCGAATCTCGGACAAGTAAAATATCGCGAGACAAAGGGAATAGTTCACGGCGTTGTTGGTTCACACGATCACGAGAGTCATCGTTGAATATATAGGTGTCATCACGGATCTCCAGATCCCTCTGTTGATTATTGATCGGAGAGGAGTCTCGATCATGTCTATCTTATTCGCGAACCGTAGGTTGACACACTTAAGGTTCGATGACGCGTTTGAGAGGATACGGAATATCGAAGAATATTTTGGGCAGCACCGAAATTGTTTCGGGGAAAATTGAAATAGTTCAAGGGGTTTTTTGTCGAATGGTTGTTAATAGAATTAACAAATGATTCGAGGTGCTATATGCAAAAGTTTGTTAATAGAATTAACAAATGCTGAAATAAAGAAATAAAAAGGTTTTATTTATTTAGTAAAAGAATACCTTTGGATTTTCCAAGTGGGAAGTTATGGGAGCATGAGTGGGTGTGAGTGGAGCTTCCACTCACATGAAGAGGGAAGAGGTGGGGGCACCACCATGGCTGGCCGCACCCCACCTTTGGGCTGCCTCCCTCTCCCTATAAAAGGAGGGTGAGGGCTCCTCCTCATTCACACACTTGGCCACTTCCCTTTCCCTCCACCCGCTGCTCCATTTCATGGTCTCCGGCTTGGCGAAGCCCTGACCGTGGGATTCTTCACCACCACCACGTTGTCGTGCTGCTGGAGTTCCGAGGGATCCTCTACTTCCGCGCCCCGCTGGAACGAGGGAACGGAGGTCGTCATCAACCGTACGTGTGACCGATCACGGATGCACCGCCGGATTGCGGTGCCCATCTTCTCGCTATCAGGATCGGTGTGAGTACGACTACGCCAACAACGAGATTTGATCTCGTACCACTTTGAGTCTTCGAGGGTATGTGTTCTCCTTAACCCTCTTGTTGCCCGTTGCACTTCGTCTTCTAGATTAGATCTTGGCCTTTCGGGTGTCTCTCGCGTAGGAATTTTTTTGTTTTCTATGCAACATCCCCTTCAGTGGTATCAGAGCCAGGTTTATGCGTAGATGTTTTGTACGGGTAGAACACATAGGTGTATGTGGGCGTTGATGATCATGTTATTACCTCCTTGATTATTTTATGATCTTAGTGGCATAGTAGGATGAAGCTGCCCCAGACTAAGTTTACGTGTACTATGTACGCGAGAGTTGTCTCACTTGTGGCTAAGGGGGTGTCCGTTTCTCCTACTATAGTTAAGATCTAATCTACGAAGGGTTGCTAAAAATATATTTATCAACGTTGTGGTTTATGTTTGTAGGTATGAACGGTTCTATCCTCGAAAGCCCTAAGCCACGTAAAATATGCAAAAATAAATTAGAGGCGTCTAACTAGTTTTTGCTGGGCATGTGAATTAATATGGTCAATATTACAAATTTGATTATGAGATGATCTATTTTGTAAATTATTGATATACCGGAAGGTATCCATATGATTGTCTTCTTATTGATGGACAATCAAGATTGGGGTGCCATGGTACTTGGTACCATGCCGGTGGAATGATGGAGATCATACCATGATGCACATGATGGAGATCAAGTGCAAGGAGGACCATATCATATCACGTTATCCTTACATGTGCTGTTTGTGATGTTAATCCTTTTATGCATCTTGTTTTGCTTAGATAGCGATGGTAGCATTATAAGATGATCCCTCTCACTTAATATCAAGATAATAATGTGTTCTTCCTTAAGTATGCACCGTTAAGAAAGTTCGTCGTTTCGAGACACCACGTGATGATCGGGTGTGACAGACTCAACGTTCGCATACAACGGGTGTTTTCAAGCCTAGCATGTACAGACATGGCCTTGAAACACACGCAATACTACGGTTCTACTTGGCGAGCCTAGCATGTACAGACATGGCCTCGGAACACGTAACCGAAAGGTAAAGCATGAGTCATATGGATGATATGATGAACATGTCGATGTTCGCCTTTGAAACTACATCATCTCACGTGATGATCGGTTTTGGTGTAGTGAATTTGGTTCGTGTAATTATTAAAGACGACTAAGAGGGATGTTGTTTTTGAGTGGTAGTTCATGGTTTAATTTTTGAATTAACTTGAACTTATTTATCATGAACAACAAATCAAAGTGAATTTGCACAAATTGTAGTATTCATTGGCATCCACATAACTACCTTACACTTAGATTGTTAATTGAGATATAACTGTTATGATCTGGTAAATACCATTTAAGATTGGTACCGTATTAGTGAAATTTAAAATTGAGTCCTATTGTAGATTTTTGGTATTTCCTACCTAGCTCCATATGGTTAATGATTGATTAATCTAGAGAGCAAATAATTCCTACTTAGAATCCAGATTCATGGTTGCTTTCGTATTACTTTATCTTCAAAAGAATGTTTTGTTGATCAAGGTGATTTTGGAACTGGAAAGAGTTGTTTTCAGAAACAATCAAGTGAAAGATATATTGATATCTAGAAACTTATTTGTAGCAACATGACTGAGTATAATTTAGCGTGACAATGTTTGCTTATATTATCTGAATATATGCAAATTTAGCGTGACAATGTTTGCTTATATTATCTGAATATATGCAATGATTGAAGACGCTAGGCGTTTGAATATTCCAAGAAATTGGATGCTAAAAAATATCCTCTAAATTCCTTCCTTCGAGCTATAGTAGCTTAATCATAAAATTGTTATGATGGGATGGATTAAAAGTATGTGTAAAGTCGTTTACCTTACTTGGAGATTGCTAAGAGTGGAATCTAGAAGAATTCTATTAATATGGTGATATTAGTAGAACAATAAAACTCAAAGTATGACTCAATGGGTGATAGTATATGACTAACACGCCAAAGAAAATGAGCTAGTACGGCTAGCATTGTTTGATGTTGAATGATTCTTCTGTAAAGGAAAGGGAATATTGAAAATAGAATTGCAAATAGATATATGGCAGAAAAGAAGATAACTGGAAAAGTCCAGCTCAGGAGTATATGCTTGATATACAAGTTATAGATGTATTACTAGTTAACAAAGTATTTTTGGATATTATGATACCACATTGGTTGGTATGAGTTGTCATACAAAGCAACGCAATGCAAGAAATACAAGGGCCTAAAAGGAACTAGTAATAGATGTGGAATCGATTATGACAAGAACATAAATAAAGTGTTATTGTGTTCATTGTAGTATCGAATCAAACATTCAAGATTTATTTTAAGAACTTAATAAGTTGTTATTTTGTTCTAGTCTTTTGTGAGAACAAATGAGATTGTTCAAACGATGACCATATTCCATAATTGATGGATATGTTAATATAAATCATGTTGGTAAAGTAAACATCTATAAGACTGAATGCTAAACGTTGCAAGACGTAAAAGATTTTCACTTAAATTGTGACACCACCATTTTAGTTCATATCGGAAAGGAAAACATGAAGGAACTCCATATTGATGGACTTCCAGAGTCATTTTGTTTTGAATAAATTGACGCTTGTGAGACCTCTTCCAAAAGATGACTAGAATTCCGTTCATAGGCCAAAGTAGAATGGCCGACTAATGTAGTGGAGATTATACATGTTGATGTATATAGTCCATTATGTGTAGTCATGTATGGTGGATTAATTTTTCCTTCATAAAATTCCGTCGATGATTTGAGTAGATATGTGAGTATATCTATTTAAAGGGAACAGAGTTTGACATTTTGAATTGGTTCAAAAGGTTGTTAATATGAAGTTAAAATCAATGTAACAAGATAATCAAGTATTTATGATTGGATCATAAAGGATAAAGTTTGAGTTACAAGTTTAGCAAAACATCTGAGAAGTTGCAGAATTGGTCTACAACTTATACTTCTCGAATACCCCACATTAGATTGGAGTATTCAAAACACAAAATCAAACCCTGTTTGACATGGTAAGATTAATAAAATTTCCATTATAATTTTGTAGTTTATACATTAAGGACAACCGCTTTTACACTGAAAAGAGCACCATCATGATCCGTTGAAATTGACAACATATAAGATATGGTTTGGGTAATGACCCGAATTGTCATTTTTCTTAAGTTTTGGTATGCATAGCATGTGTAAAATGTTTACAACCAAAATAGGATAAATATATGTTTATAAGGTTATCCCAAATAAAACATTGGGTATTTCTCCTATCACCGAACCAAAAGACAAATGTTGTTTGTCAGAAAGGGTTGATTTCTCGAGAAAGTAGTTCTTGCGAAACAAGTGAGTGGGAGCACAGTACAAACTCAACGAGATTAGAGAATCTTCGTTATCATGTCAAGAGTAGCGCAGCACTGGAAGTTGTTCCGGGGTTTACTATTTTGACTAAGTAGAAGACACTACAAATGTTGTAGATACTTCAAATGAGTTTGTGAACTGTACCAGAAAAGTCCAAAAACTTTGTACTTAGAACAACTTGTGGTTTAAGTGTAAAGTGTTGTTTTGACAACAAAAGGACATGGACCTTATAAAGGAAGCAAATGATGGGCCCTGACTTCGTAAAATTGACTATGAGTCATTATATCCGCCATAGTATCCTTGTATGAATATCAAGTATGTGACTTGGTAGTCCTTTCAATAGGCATGATGCCTAACGATAGCAAAAGGGTCTATATAGCGACAAAGACATGGATACTTATCGAAAAGTTGTTTTCGACGAAGTTCAAAGAGTTGACTACTACAAGATTTCAATCTTCCGTAGTGTTGCTTTAGTCTTTGCGGATAGTTCTAGCAAAAAGTTACATATTATGATATGGCAGTTGAATAACAAAACCAACTCTCCTCTCGAGGAAGTTTGATCAAGGATGTGTACTTGACACAGTCTGAGAGTTTTGTAAAATTCAAAAGGTTGCTATAAAGGCATGCACACTTCAATGGTTGAATTGAGCATAGCGAAGTTGAAATCTTTAGCTTAATGAAGTTATCAAAAGAGTTTGATTCCATCATGAATGATAAAGATGCTTGTAGAGTTACAAGAAATTAAGTGGGAGCGCTATGACATATTTCCAATACTTTATGTAGATGACATATGGTTGATTGGAAAATATGTATTTTAAATTAACACGATTAATATTTTCGATTTCATATTGATGAAAGGCTTAGAAGATATTGGGCATCGATATCTATAAAAGATGGATTGACGCACCTGATATGATTGAAGCCAAATTACATAGGTGAAATATTGAAGTAAGTCAATATGAAAATGACAAGAAGGAGTTCTTGTCACATGGAAAATAATTGAGCAAGATTCATGTGTTTTGACACATGATGAGCATCATTGAAATTAAGATTTCTAAGTCATGTTTCCATGCTATGTACACAACCAAATGAGTCCTATGCTATAAAATGTTATAGTAGGATAATTCATATGATGATTAGACAACAGTGGGAGAGAACCTTGTGTCATTTTAGAAATGCTAAGGATATGTTTTCCTATATAGTAATGACAAAATATTAGTTGTAATATGTTACACTAATAGTCTTGTCATTTATTCAAGTAATTTTATCTCAATTAAAATATGTGATGAAGGGTAGCACAATAGGATGGAAGAAAGTTCCATGCTGGATTTGAAAGAGTTTCAAAATTAAAATATTGTGACAGATACTACAACAAAGGCTAAAGTATATCGTTGTGTTAACAACTGATTATAAGCGTATTTTGTGTCAAGGGGTTCTTTATTGAACTTGGTGAATTTCCAAGAATGCTGAAACTATGAAGCTACATTTTCACAATGTTAGTAACATCAGTTTAAGCTGAGGAATTAAGGTATCACCGGAACTTGGTGAGTTTCCAAGAATGCTAACACTATGAAGCTACATTTTCACAGTGTTAGTGACATCAGTTTAAGCTGAGGAATTGAGTTTTCACCAATTGACCATATATATACAAAGCCATCTCATTAGAGAATGAGTGATGCGTGTAGACGCAAAGAACATGCAAATACAATAAGACCTGAACAGTTCAGATCTTTTTGATGATGTTTACCGCATGCGAAGCATGGTAATAACACTGGTACGCCATATGTGTTAAAGTGCTTACAGACTAGATTATTGACTCTAGTGCAAGTGGGAGACTGAAGGGAATATGCCCGAGAGGCAATAATAAAATGGTTATTATCTTATTCCTTGTTTATGATGAATGTTTATTTCTCATGCTAGAATTGTATTAACCGGAAACGTTGATACATGTGTGCTTAATAAACAAACAACGGTTCCTAGTAAAGCCTCTCTTTTTAACTAGCTCGTTGATTAATAGATGATCAAGGTTTCCTGATCATGAACATTGGATGTTATTAATAACGGGGTCATGTCATTAGAAGAATGATGTGATGAACATATACCCAAAGAGAATATAGCAATGCGATCAAGTCATTTAGTTTACATTGTTATATCAAACATACGAAGTAACTTATTCCTTAGACCATGAGATCATGTCAATCACTGATACCGGAAGAGTGCTTTGATGGCATCAAACGTCACACCATAACGGGGTGACTATAAAGGTGTCGTTAAGTATTCGGAAAGTATTAGTTGAGGATCATGGATCAAGAGTGGGATTTGTCCATCCAAATGACGGAGAGATATACTCTGGGCCCTCTCGGTGATATCACATCGAAACCGCTTGCAAGCACGTGATATGATCACAAGGATGTTATATCACGGGAATGAGAAAAGAGTACTTGTCGGTAACGAGATTGAACAAGGTATGGTTGATACCAATGATCGAATCTCGGACAAGTAAAATATCGCGAGACAAAGGGAATAGTTCACGGTGTTGTTGGTTCACACGATCACGAGAGTCATCGTTGAATATATAGGAGTCATCACGGATCTCCAGATCCCTCTGTTGATTATTGATCGGAGAGGAGTCTCGATCATGTCTATCTTATTCGCGAACCGTAGGGTGACACACTTAAGGTTCGATGACGCGTTTGAGAGGATACGGAATATCGAAGAATATTTTGGGCAGCACCGAAATTGTTTCGGGGAAAATTGAAATAGTTCAAGGGGTTTTTCGTCGAATGGTTGTTAATAGAATTAACAAATGATTCGAGGTGCTATATGCAAAAGTTTGTTAATAGAATTAACAAATGCTGAAATAAAGAAATAAAAAGGTTTTATTTATTTATTATAAGAAAACCTTTGGATTTTCCAAGTGGGAAGTTATGGGAGCATGAGTGGGTGTGAGTGGAGCTTCCACTCACATGAAGAGGGAAGAGGTGGGGGCACCACCATGGCTGGCCGCACCCCACCGTTGGGCTGCCTCCCTCTCCCTATAAAAGGAGGGTGAAGGCTCCTCCTCCTTCACACACTTGGCCACTTCCCTTTCCCTCCACCCGCTGCTCCATTTCATGGTCTCCGGCTTGGCGAAGCCCTGACCGTGGGATTCTTCACCACCACCACGTCGTCGTGCTGCTGGAGTTCCGAGGGATCCTCTACTTCCGCGCCCCGCTGGAACGAGGGAACGGAGGTCGTCATCAACCGTACGTGTGACCGATCACGGATGCACCGCCGGATTGCGGTGCCCATCTTCTCGCTATCGGGATCGGTGTGAGTACGACTACGCCAACAACGAGATTTGATCTCGTACCACTTTGAGTCTTCGAGGGTATGTGTTCTCCTTAACCCTCTTGTTGCCCGTTGCACTTCGTCTTCTAGATTAGCTTGGCCTTTCGGGTGTCTCTCGCGTAGAATTTTTTTTGTTTTCTATGCAAAATCCCCTTCAATTATTTCCAGTAAAGATATTATTATGAGCTCCTCATCTCTGTTGAGTCTGACAGAGGTTATTGGTTCTCTAATATATCCTAATGATTCACTGGATAATTTCTTACGATCCCTGACTGAGGCAGTGTTGCTTCTTGTGGTCTTCTGTTGTTTGATGGTCTTCTCTTCAGTTGCCACTAGTCTTCTGTTATCACCTTTGTCCATTGCAGGTAGGTTCCTCTCTTGGTTTCCAACCTCAACTGTCTCACCATTGTGGTGAAAACATCCGGTTGCTCCAAGAAAAGATTTTACTTAGAAAATTATAATAGTATGTAGGTTTGTTTTATGACATCAATTAGCCTTAAGCATATAAGAAGAATCTGTTGACAAGTTTGCAAGGCTTGTCCCCAAATTACTTTTCATATACAAGAGACTGAGATGTACTGGGTTACTGAACCTTCTGTTTGTTTGTGTTAGACACTCAATTGTTTGAGTATACAAAAGTGATCTGTTAACAAGGTAATTAGTCTTGTTACCAAACTACTTCTATATAACACTAACATTGGAATATCACACTATTTCAAGAGAGTTAATAAGATTATACCAAGATATAAGAGTTTCCAAGTACTCTTATAGTAGATTAGAGTAGAACTTCTAGAACACTCTAAATAATCTTCTTGAAGATCTTCCTGTGATAGTTCCTCCTTTCTTGTGGGTTGCTTCTCTTGTTGAATGAGTTAGAGAATATTAGAGGATAACAAGATAAAATGATCTAGACAAAATGATAAGATCTAGATTAGGAGTTAGTTGATGCTTTTATTATCCTTCCATATACTCTCACTTATATCATATAGGATCTGTTTTACTTAGTCATCAATTCAATTCCTCTAATAGAGGTTATACTTGTTGTTATAAATTAGTTGTATACATAGATAATTTAGTTGTTGAATTTGAATAGGAGTGTGGAATGCTAATGGAATGATAACTTAAGATAGTAAGTTGATCAAATGGTTCCTTGATGTGTTAAAATCTCATATGCTCACTTGTATGAGATGATTGGAACAATGAGCATGTGGATTTATTGAGGTTTAATGCTTTAAGTCAGAGTTGGTAGTTGTTTTCTCATGGTGTCATATTGCTATTTTATATTCTCCCCTTATAATCTTTGTCAGGCATAATGTAGACATAGAGATTTGGAAATATCATATGTGGTGATCAAGGTTTAACAGTAGTTTAAGAAGATTTATTTCTTCTTGAAGATACTTCTTTTATGGTTGATGAGATATGTACATATTCGATAAATATGTTAATATAATTATTATATCATTTTCCCCTGGTGGGTTTTGAGTTAAGACTTGTGGTTATCATTTGTTTTCTATTGAACCTTTGTAATTACTTGTAATGGATTACTTAATAGTTACTAAATCATTTGGAAAGATGTTGTGTGAATGGATGATAACTTAAGGGTTCATGATTAGAGAATACAATATCTCTACGGATGTGTTGATTCAATTGTGTACTACTACCTTGTGGAAGTGTGATCATCAGCTATGTGATTTGGATACTCACCCCTCTTTGAGTTCTAGATACCTAGTGATTTATCCAAATCACTTATAGACTTGTGGTTAAGGTTGTTGAGAATTTGTGTTTGATCATAACCAATTATGGTTGGTCTTATCAAATGATTTAGTTTGTAGAGGTACAATGTTATAAAGATCACTCCAAATGTACTCCTGACCAGATGAACTAGACATATTTCATCATGTCAAGTGAAACTTTGGTCACTTTGATTTGTTTAAACTTTCGCGCCATAATTTCCCGTACTTTTAGAGGCATGCTTTGCAAATGCACATATTAAATTTAGATCCTTATAACATCCCAAACACTGGGATGTTACATCTGCTTCTCTTAGCATCATGGGAAAATCCATGATGAAGTCAGAGGCGGAGAATGACATGAAAACTGAGATTGGAGGACTAGCAATGGTGATTGGATCCTTTGCGTCGATGAGAAATTGGCTTGGAGTTTCAGGAATCGTGACAACAATATGTAAACGGAGGCGATAACACAGGTGAAGTTCAAAGTTCTACCTTTCAGGATGAAAACCCAATGTATGGCCTTAATTGGTTGTGCCTGACAGTGTTCTTGGTGGAGGCATTGTTTTGAGAGCGAGGATTATCTTCAGGGTGAAAATCCAAGGTCTGCTCTTAATTGGTTGTGTCTGGCACTGTTCTTCTTGAAGACGTTGCTTTTGAAGAATTGGACATGAGGTGTTGTTTTGGTGATGGTTGTGCGGCTGCTGCAAGGACCATGACTCTGTAGCGGGACTTTTCTTTTTTACTTCTTTTTCTTATTGTCTTTCAACTGTGTGCATCCGTAATGGCTCCGGTTATTGCGTTGTTACTGGGTGTAATTTGTATCTCTCGATATTAATATACATTTTTTTTAAAAGTTTCATCCGATAATTCAAAACTATCTCAAATTTGAACTATAAGTGCGTGATATTTTGGTCATGTTTTTTTTCGAAAAAAGCATCCAAAGGCACCCTATTATGATACTAGGCAATGTACATGAAGATATTTCAAACATTCGACCTCTACAACCGAGATCAGAATGGCAGCGAGTGTTCACAATCTGCTACACCAGCAAAAAAAAATGGCACCATTAACATATAATCAGAAATCAAGCTCTCAATGGCCAGCATTGTCATACCACCATGTAACTATGAATGATTGAGAAAACTATGTAAGTTTTTCGGTGAAATACTATATGTGATAGGTTCAGACGCATTAAGCATGCCTGACATGAGACCGTGTATACAGCTTGGTATCCCCTCATGGAAAACATTCGTGTTGCTAGGTGCAGTTCTTTTTGGGAAGCAAACAAAGCCCACATGATTCTACTCATGTCCGAGGACCACTCCTTCACCAGACCTTAGACAGACAAAGAAATTCACAGAAGTATGCGCCAGAGAAATATTGTAGATAGTCGTGGCGCAGAATCCAATCTCCCTTTGGCTAACATTATATGCCAACTTGATGTTCATTCTTTTAATTATTGGTGCCCATCCAAATATCAATCTCACAAATTCGACCTCATGATCCCTTCCTGTGAAGTTATTGATTTCCACCTCTTCAAGGCGAGGCAAGGAGATAGTTTGGCTCCTCCAAGTCCTTGGCTCATCACAAGGACAGTTTCCAAGACATTCCGAGTCACATGGCATCTATACATGAAAAATATTACTATTTTGAACGAGTATTTTGTGTATAGGACATATAAGCAACATTAGTAATTACCTGAAACCACCCTGGTAGGAAAATCTTAAGCTTCTGCGTATTAGTTCGAATATGTTGCATCCTAAGGAGAGATAAGACAAATGCACCATATACATGCCCCCTTGTGTTAAGATGTACCTCAAACACAGAAAAGTTGGTTACTGGAAGTTTCTCCAGCTCATGTGCAAAGTCCAGCGAAACATCCTGTCGATTCTACACAAAATAATTATTAGGCTTGATATATATATGATGGTGTTTTAAAAGTTAATTTTATCTGGTAGACTGAAAAATAGCACATACATAAGATCTTGAATGGAAAGCTATCTCCATGGATAGGACATGAACACGAGGAAGATGAAAACATACGCCTTCCTCATCGTTGATGAGCAGCCCATCTACATGTTTGTAGCTCTCTACCGTGTTTGACCTGAGGTAAATAAGAGGAAACGATGCATACGTACGATACCATGAGACCTTCTCCACCATCGGTGCCGAGATGGAAATGCCGATGTTCGTATTGCCATGGACCTTGAGCATGAGTTGCTTAAGTAACGGAGTCA
This sequence comes from Alopecurus myosuroides, assembly GCA_028641055.1. Taxonomy (NCBI): domain Eukaryota; kingdom Viridiplantae; phylum Streptophyta; class Magnoliopsida; order Poales; family Poaceae; genus Alopecurus; species Alopecurus myosuroides. Next base: position 312,845,321 of record CM054062.1, on the reverse strand, counting down.
CGATGTCTATGCTCTGACATTCCATGTCTGTGTCGTGTACATGAAGCTCAAGCTCCTCGAGCGATAACGAGTGAACCTTGACGTCATGTGCTGACTTATCTGCAGTCACCTTGAGCACACGCAGGCGGGGGCAATGGATGATCATTGTTGGAAGATCGGTGATCGTGCAGCCATTGAGGGCGAGCCTCTCGAGCGCCGAGAACTCTTTGACAGGAAGTTGTGTGAAGCGGATGGTGTACAAGCCCATCTCGATTGACGTGGTGCGGTGGAAGCAGAGCAGCTCGGCATCAAAACATCCGGAGAAGCGGCTATTGAAGAGGACCTCCTGAGGAGAGAGCCTAGCCATGGCACGGAGAAGAGAGACAAAGTGAGCGCTGTCGACGCGGAGCCTCCTAACAATGTCGTCAAATTCAATGCCAAGGCGGGACACCACCAGGCCGAGCGCCGCGCTCGCCTCGAGTGTGACAAGTTCTGCCTCAAGAGAGTCGGGCTCGACGCCTCGAAAGGTTATCCCGAGCATGCGCAGCCGTGGGCAGCGGTTCAGAAAGGCACCGACGTTGACAATGTTGCCGGAGATGGACAACGTCTCCAGCAGAGGGAGCTCGCCCACCGGCGGCGGCACAATGCGGAGGAAACGCGTGTCCAGCTCAATCGAGGTGGCGCGGTGGAAGCAAGGCACTACGATCGTGACGGAAAATCCTGGCTTTTTCACAAAACACTGAGGCAGGACGAAGACGACCTCCTCCGGCGAGAGCCGCTCCACGGCGCGCAGCAACGTCTTTGCACGGGCGTCGTCACGCTCCGCAAACGACGTACTCCTCGAGAGATGAATTTCGAGGAAGGACACAGCGGTGCGGCGAGCGACGCGGGAGAGCGCCGTTTTGACCTCGTGGGCCGGGATGTTGCGGAAGATGAGACCGGGGAGACGAGTCCAGAGGCCGCGCCACCGGCGGGAAAGCAGCCCGGTGCGCGCGGCTGCGCGGGCGCAGCGCAGGCGCACGAGGACCTGGAGGAGCATGTCGTCAGGGAGAGCGCTGATTCCATCATCAGCGTCAGGATCACCAGCTCCATGCTGCGGCGGCGGCGAGTGCCTGGGGCGCTGTCTGGATCGCGGTTCCATCCACGAGGAAGATGAGAAGGAGAACCCTGTGCAGGACTGCAGGGCAAACTCTGTCTCCGTGTCAGAAAAATACTAGCAGCTCTTCCGTCACGCGGCCCAGCCTAGTAACCCAAAGTCCCAAGTCCAAACTGTTACTCCGCCCAGTCCATAGTTGGGGTTCCCTATGCCCCGCTGACTGTTTGGCTCGTGCGGGCTACTGGGCCGGGTTTGAGGCTCAGTACAGATATGATTTTTTTCACTCTATTTTTAGATAAAATATATGAATAACTAGCAGAATGCCCGTGCGTTGCCACGAATTCTTTAATTTTATTTTATCGGCACATATACCGCACATATGAATATAAAATTCCATGGAGATATTTGCGTTATAAAAATGATAGGCACATTTATTTACGCTGCACATAAAATATCCATGAAACATTTGGAATCTCGGATTCGGTAGGTAGGTAACAACAACCATTATGCATCCATCTTCTTGTTTGTTATCCTCACCCATCCACTTCGTTGTGTCTTCAATGAGGTTTCTCTTAAATATATTTTCCAGCTTCTTTTTGTGTCGATACGAATTTCAATGCAAAATTGAAGGATCAGAAATTGAGGAAACTATAAGTGTCACTTGCATTTAGCGACTGATATAAAATATGTTAGATATTATGCATGTATGGGTCATATATATTATGCAGTAAGATTAGTGGGATTTCTTTTAATATCTATCTCCTTGCTTTATCACTAAAAAATCCAGTTGTTGCCTCGTAATTATATTAAGCATGACAGAAGAAACATATATTAATACATTGACCTTACTGGGAACATCAGCAAGAAATAACTTCGGTGTAAGATGATGTATAAACTATAAACATAAAACAATGTTATACCCTTAGTAATACTTTGTCGATAAATGCAGATCTTTCTCTGCATATGCTTCGCCTCGTATAACAATAGAAATCAATTTTCTCAATGCCCATTGATCATTACTGTCTGCAGTTAATATAACCAGTTTTAGTAATATTAACATGAATCTTGTTGCAGGTACTCTTGCACGCCGTTGTAGCTAGGAAAGCGGAAGATGCCGCTGTTGTTGCAGGACATGGAATGGTAGAAAGCTTCCGTCCCGACTATGGCAGAAGGTATGGAAGTATGAGAGCGAGCGATGGGCTACCGTCACCGACGACGAGGAGATGGACATGCTCAAGGACCTTCCCTAAGGCTCCAGTGAGACATCAAGCGTTACCTATGCCGCGAGCTCGTCAAACAAGTGCCCCTGCTCCACGGCATAGATGAGCTTATCCTGGAACATCTGGGATAGGCTGCGTTCGCTGGTGTAGTGTGGCAGCGAGAAAGTGATCCGGGAGGATGACCTGGTGCAGCCCATGATGTCATCATGCAGGGAAGCTCCGAAGCTTTTCAGCCGCAGCGTCGTGGTGCCGTGTCGTGGGGAATCTCTTGACTTAAAATATGTAAAGCCTTTTTTTTACTTAAATACTACTCCCTTAACAAATTTGAGAATGCGTAACAGAGATTGCCGCTCCGTTGTCGTGAGGACTCTTTTCCAATAAATTTTTCCTGGTGCGTAATAGAGACTGCCGTTTCTTTAACCTGCCGATCCGATCCGATCCGGATTCTGAAGAATATTTTCCAATTGCTCCGTTTGATCGCTAGGAATAATAATCGCCAACCAACTTGATGATTGGGCCAGCCCAGATTAAGGAATCAGCAAGGCCTCTTTTGATCCATAGGTGCGTTAGAACAACCATCGCTACGTATGACGTACCCGTACGCCTACGTTACTGTCGCCACCACAAATTATATAGTAGAGAAGAGATTGTTTACTTTTCCTACGTTCCTAAATATAAAATGTTTTAGCCCTTTCCCATATTCACACATGTTTACATGTACGTAGACAACTTTTAGTGTATATGTTCACTCATATTAGTATGTATTTAGACAATATGAGCAATAGTTACAACATATTATATTTAGGAACGGAGGGAGTACATGATTTAATTTAAAAATCTGAAACTATTAAATAAATTCAAACATAATTAGAATAGTTTTTGAAAATGAACAAAAAAATTAAATGAACGAATATTGAAAACAACAAGTTTTGTTATTGAATGTTTTTTTGAGATTGAACAATATTTTTTTAATAATATGTATTGAAAATGATAATTTTTTTTGAAAATGAACAATTTTTGAAATTAAGATTTTGTTTTTAGAATGGTGAACATATTTCAAATGTGAACAACATTTAAATTTCAACGCTTTTTTATTTTGAACAATTCTCATTTTTTAACCGATTTTAAGTGTGAACAAATTTCAAATATGAACTTTTTTAAAATCTGAATGATTTTTTATTTTGAACGGCTTTAAGTGTGAAAATTTCAAATATGAACTTTTAAAATTTTGAAAGATTTTTTATTTTGAACAATTTTGAATATGAACAGATTTAAGTGTGAACATGTTTAAAATCTGACCGTATTTTTAAATTAGAATAGATTTCAAAACGAATATTTTCGAATAAAAGAAAAATAAAACTAAAAACAAATAATAAAACAGAAAAAAGAAAATCAGAAAAGAAAAGAAATAAAACAGAAATAAAAAATATAAAATAGAAAAGAAAATATGAAAAATGAGACAATAAAACGATAAAAAACGAATGATTTACGTAAGAGGCGTGGTAGCTCAGTGGTTACACCCCTGTTTCCCCGATGCCCACATTGTGTGTTTAAATCCTGCTTCCCCCCTTATTGTACGTACCATTTTCTTCGAATTTAGAACACCTAATGGGCCGTCCCACTTGAAACTCCCACACGGGAGAGCCCTTGCATTAAGCAATACATAGGGTTCGCGCATAGTAGCTCAAACCCCACAAGAGGACTCACGATGTAGCCAATACTCCCTCCGTTTCTGAATGTAAGGACTATAGTTTTTTTTTAGAAAAGTTCCAAAATATGTGGTTTATTACGATTTAGAGACAATATTAGCCATCCACAAATGAGTTTCGTAGGGATGTGACATGTTGTGTTCAATTTGTGACTAGTAGGGACTCCATCTCGCAATTTTTTGTATGAGAAAATGAGTCAATCGTATGGCAAATACCACGTCTTAATTTTCGTGGAGAAAAATATATGCCTTACATTCAGGAACGGAGGGAGTAATTATAAGTTACCGCGTGTTCTTTGAATCTACCGGTAGCTACTCCAGTTGCCAACACTGAACATAGTCGGTAGCTAACATAACTTTGACGTGAAGTCAACAACAGGATGTTGCTTCAAAAAAGAAAAAAGAAAAATATGTTTCTTAAAATAAAATCTCCTACTCAACTGAGTTAACGACTGCATTTACCATAGGAAAACGCTAACAATCAGGCGGGGGATCGCGTCCCTGATACGTCCAAAACGTATCTCCTTTTCCGAACACTTTTCTTATTGTTTTCCTCTAAACTTGTAAGTTTTGGATACCACTAACACGGACTAACTCTGTTTTTTGTGCAGAAATATCAACTTTCGGGAAATTGCCCAGAAAAGACCCCATTGAGCTTATATGACCAGAGGACCCCGGACGCCAGAAGGAAACCTGGAGGGGGGCCACGAGGGGCCCAGACCACCCCTGGGCACGCCCCCTAGGCCACGCCGCCAGGTGGTGTGGGGGCCACCTCCACCCCCTCAGGCTCCCCTTTCGACTACATATGCCTCGTAAACTAAAACGCGAGGGGGTTCTTCATATTCCACAGAAACACAACAGAGCGCCGCTGCCACCTCGAAACTCAATTCGGGGACCAGAAGTTCCTATTCTGGCGCCCTGCGGGGACGGGGATTCGAAGGAGATCATCGCCATCGACACCGCCACCTCTTCTCCATCAACCATCCATGATTCCCCCGTCCATGTGTGAGTAAACACCGCTGTAGGCTGAGAGGGATGGAAGGTATTGGATGAGATTGATAATGTAATAATGCCATATTGTTAGGGCATAGTGCCTAGTATCTACTGTTAGTGTTTTCTACCGTTGTTGCAATTTTTTATGCTTAATGCTTGTCACTAGGGCCCGAGTGCCATGATCTCAGATCTGAACATGTTATTGTTGCATGAGGATAATTATGTTTCTTGATCATATCTGCAAGTTGTTTACACCTGTGATTGTCCGAAACCCAAGGCCCCAAAGTGACAGAAATTGGGAAAACCGGAGGGGATGGTTGTGATGTGAGGATCACGTGTGTTCAGAGAGTGTTAATGCTTTGCTATAGTGCTTTATTAAAAGGAGCACCTTAATCACCAGTAGTTTCCCTTGAGGCCCCGCTGCAACAGGCTGGTAGGACAAAAGATGTTGTGCAGGTTTCTCATTGCGGGCACGTATGACTATATTGGAACACATGCCTATGATTTGCCTAGAACTGGGATGCTTTATTATTATTATCTGCAATGCCCATGTTTAGATTATTACATGACTTATGTTATCCATGCAACGCCCGTTCATCCATTCCCTCTATGCCTACGGTACTCTCATCCTGCTGTTTTCTGCGATTGCTACTGCTTTTACTATTTTATTCCTGCTGTTATTTTACTACTATTGCTGCTATAAAACTGTTACCACTGATAAATTGTTGCGAGCAAGTCTACTTTGAGGTGCAGCTGAATTGACAACTCAGTTGTTAAGGCATATAAATATTCTTTGGCCCCCTTATGTCAAATCAATAAATTTGGGTTTTACTTCCCTCGAAGACTGTTGCGATCCCCTATACTTGTGGGTCATCAAATATATTTTCTGGCGCCGTTGCCGGGGAGCATAGCTTTATTTATTTTCTCACTTGATCGTGATATTGTTTGCTGCAAGCCTTTCATCACGGGCAAGACTCGTGATGGAAAAGTTCCTATATTACCATCCACTACAAGGAGAGGTACAACTCTGAACACCTCCGTTGCTCTTGATTCACCGTCTGTTATGAGTAAACTTATTACTCCACCACATGCTACACGTACTGTTACTTCTGCTGAGTCTGAAAATGCCTCTGATACTTTTGATGATGCTTCTGCTGCGCTTGATGATACCGGTTCACTAGGTCCTTTCCTAGATGCTACAATTGCTAAATCCAAACAAATTGAAAGTGCTGAAATTCTTGTTGAAAATATTAGTACACATGTTAGTTCGCCTGAGTTTATTGATGATCTTGATGAAAACTATATTGAACTTAATGATGACTTTATTGAAGAAGCTCGGGCTACTACTGGTGCAAGTGCTCTTAAGAGTCTTCTTGCAAGACATGCTGTGAAATATAAATCTTCTCTTGATGCTAAGTTTACCACATCACCCATACACACTAGAGACAAGGATTATGATTTTTCTCTAGATTTATCTTACATATCTAAAGTTGAGAAGGAACCTTTTTGTGGAACTGAAAGTAAAAGTGCTATGGAACACAAGAATGAGATTTAATCTTTGAGTAGTTTATTTTCTGATGATACTAAGCTGCGTACTTATTTTGTTACTAAGATTTTGCCTTTCTCATTGAAAGATGAAGCTAAAACTTGGTTTAACAATATGTCGCTGATGACTCCCAAGTGCAGGAGATCAATTGTAGTACCTTTCGATAAGTATTTGAGTGTAGAACCCACGAGGAGCTGAAGGTAAGCTATCTATTCTCTAAAGCCCTATAACCCTCTTATATGGTTGTTTATGCAAAGCAATAAGTTTGACTAAAAGGAACTAACTAATTAAAAGCAAGTGACGTGGAGTGTGGTTTGTCTAGTAACTAGTGAAGCAAGTTTAAAATGCAAGTAATCCTAGAGCAAGTTTCTAAACCAAGTTTCACAAGTAGAAAGCAGCAAATAACTCAAGTATCTCAAGGGAGCAAGTGTTCTAGCAATAGGTGTTTCGTTCGTGTGGTTGTCACAATTAGTGAAGCACATGTTTTAGTCTTAGTTGTTTCTTCTAGGAAGGAGCCATGAATAGGTATAGTCAAGTAAATGATCTACCACCCCTTATGATGGATCATATGGCCAAGTAGATGACTGCGCAAGATTGATTAAGACATAAAGTCCCACCATAGCCTTACGTTCTAAGGTCCCCTATATATATCCCCCAATAACTTAACTTTGTGGCTCGGTCTCAGGTTACTGTCACTCCCAAGTCACCACCACTCCATTATGCTACCGGTGATCACCTTACATGCATTCCCCAACATATGCGTGCAATCATATATTGTACATAAATACAATCATAGAAGATAACAAACTTGTATGCAACCAATCAACGAACTATTTCACCATTGCCAAGAACAGTTCACTACTCAAACATAGACGGGGAGACACAATACATCAAGGGAATATAGTATTGCATCATACATCGTCGTTGCCAAGAGATTACAGTGTAGAGATGGAGCTGATCTTGCTGTAGATGTTGATGATGAACACGCCGGAGGGGGATGGAGCCCTCCGGGGGTGATCCCGGCGGCGTTTCCCTCCTCCGATCTTCTCCGGCGGCAGCCTTCTGTCTCTCTGTTTCGTGGTTTCGTCTCTCGGCGCCGCCTCCTCCTCGAAAAGGCCAGGGGACCCTTTATATAGGTCACGAGACACTCGGGAGAAGAAAGATCGACGGCATCGGAGCCACGGGGGCAAAAAGGGGGCCCCACACGCGACCAAGGAATCTGACCGCGTGGAGGGTCCTCTTTTCCACCTGGTTGGCCTTTTGTCCCTCTACTTTGGCCCATGGTCTTCGTCTCAAAAATTCTGAACCGTGCTCTTTGGCCTTGCCCTTTTTGGAGTCCAGAAGCTCCCGGAAAGTCTGAAACACTAAAACGTACGTTTTCTGGAAAAACAGGGTTAGAACCAAAAGAAGGGGGATTGTTCAGAAAATACCCCAAATCATTATAAAACATGAATTTAAGTTGCTAATATGTAGGAAAAACAAGTAATAACATGCAAAGTTCATGTATGCATTTTACATGCATCAACATCCCCAAGCTTAACCCATACTCGTCCTCGAGTATGAAGGTGATAAAACTAACATGGACTTTGCATTTTAAAACAATCATGGAATATCAAAGAAGATTATTCATGCTACATATAATCAAATGATTCATAATGTAGATGATTAGCAACATACAATTCATGTTATAAGAAATATCAAATATGCAAGCAAAGATGCTTCATGAAAGTTCACAAAGTGTATAATGAAATAAAAGCACTATGGACCAAATGCATACACAAAATGAAAAATAAAATCCTATATTTGTCAAAGAATATCATAATGGAAAATAGAAAATATGGTGGACACTTTGGAGAAAATTGAGTAGAGGTAAAACATGATCAAGTCTTATTTAGCCTCTAAATTATTCAACTAAAATTACTAATTGAAATGTGGCATCCATTGGTCTAAGACTCTCATTGCCCCTTTATCACTAGCGTCTTAAATTGTGAATGTTGAAGTAATGTGATTGACAAGGTGTTGGTTGAATGCATCATGCCCCGTGAGTGTGAAAACCTACTCCATGATTACTCAACTTAAGATTCCTAATAAGCTTTGTACAATCATAATAAGTATTAATGACATCATAGAGAACCGCAAAGAGGTACCTCTTGCCCCATGACATGGAAACCAGCCCATGTCACAATGACAAGATGAACAAACGGAGTAGACTCATCATCCTTTTTTAATTTCATTCACTATATGCATAGCTTCTTATTTTACTGTAGGATGTGTTTGTAGAGTCCACTCTAGCTGTAAGTAAATTTCCACCATGATCAAGCATGGCTTGGGTTAGCGTCCCAATGCGTTCTCTAGTCATAAATATACTTACTCATCAAAACTTACTATTCCTCTATTTCATTTCGGCATGGCAGGAGTCCAAAAACAAAAGTACATGATATCAACCAAATGTAAATTTTTGTGCAATGTTGAAAGATTTCCAGTGATACACGTTTATAGCTAGCTCCCAACCAAACACTTGTCAAACGCAAACTTTTAGCTCCCGTTATTGGGTCATGTTTATTAAGTGCAATGAAAAGTAAATGTGTGCATTCAAAAGTTCGTGAGAGTCCTATCCCAAATTCAGCTCATGACAATTAATAAAGTGAATATCTTAATTTAGAACATAAATAACACTATAACATGGTGAAAATACTCGGAATAGCTCTGAAGCTAATAGGTAGATATAATGGACTCACTGGAAATACTTGGCTAAAGGGTGTTGGAAACAAGTTTATACTTGTTGGAATTTTTACTTTTTTGGCTAGCAAGAGGGAGATAGTTGACCAGCTACTATGCATGCATTAGTGTCCATAGAACTACTCATTTCATGAAAAACTAAGTAAACTAACAATTAACATCAAAAAACATGAATAGGAGATAGCTCATGACAACACTATTGCAAATTTCTACACCTAAAACAACATATAAATCATGCAACTATAAGTAGCTTTTATAATCAACTAAAGCATCCCTTTCCCAAGTCATAATACTAGCATCCAATACATTCCAACCCCAAACTCCAGTAGCTCAATCTCATATAAAATGATGGGTGTGGTCTTATCAAAACAAAAATAAAAACAAAAACTAGACGCTTCAAGTCTCTATGATAAATGCTTTGCTTAGAAAAACAGAAAGTAGACGTGTGCTAACCAAAAGAGTGTAGATCCAGTGGGGTGTTCATCACATCCACAAGCTTATGTCTTTCACCATTCTTGGATGTCTTGAGGCGCAGATCCTCTATTCCCCGTGAAAAAAACTTCACAAAACATGTTTCTCCCATTCTTTTTCTGTGGGGTGAGATTAGCAAGGACAAACAAATCACATGCTTGCTGTGCAAAATTCCAAATCAAATGCTCCAGTAGATATACAATAAGGTTCATTATGTTATATGTTCACTCTCTTGCTTGAAAGAATCATGAAAATTCGATTCCCAAGCCCAAAGAGTGCATAAAACAAAAGAAGGCAGAATCTGTCCAGAAAAGCAACAGCGGAAAAACGAACGTTTTTCCCTAAGCTAGACTCGTCAAAACATTAAGACAATTTTTGTGCTTACAGAGGACAAAAATTTCCAGAACATACTATAATATTAGCTCAATCCGACATACCAATAAAAAACGTAAAATCATACGGTGACCAGACTCGTGCTGAAACAGAAATTTCATGCGCTAGGATAGCAACTTATAAGTCCAAATGGGTTTGACTTGACTATTTATTGAAAACTCCAGAATTAAAACAAAAAAAAACTAATATCTTGAGACAGAAATAGGACACTAGGAAAATCCAAACAAAAACAACCGGGTTGCCTCCCGTAAAGCGCTTTCTTTATAGCCATATAGCTAGGCTTTACTTACTTAACATCATGATGGTTGGAGTGAGGTGGCTCGGCATCCCCAAGCTTGGATTCTTGTACTTATTTGATACATGTAGGGTGAGCCCAGGGGTACATCCCCAAGCTTGATTGGTTGTCCCTCTTGATCTTTGTTCATCTCACTCAACTCTTCCTCCTGAAAAATTCTTCTTACATAAATCTCAACATAAAAACTTGATTAGAGGGGTTAGTACCTCCATAAATAAAATCCACATAGGTACAGAAAAGACACATCATGAGTTGATTCTAAATATTAACTACTGTTACTACAGTTTTGCATTGCTCCTTGATCAAAAGAACCACACAAAACACAAGTAATGAGAGCAATTCAAAATAAAGACATAATCTGCCAAAAACTGAACAGCCCGTAAAGAGTGAATTTTTAGAGACACTTAAGTTGCTCAAATCAGAAAACTTAAAACTAATGAAATATGCAGTGATAACTAAATATTGCTTTTGTAAATTACCAGGTCAAAATTCCACTTCTGTGATTTTAAACATTTTTCGCAGTGAAGTTCAGGAATCTGTTTTCTGGACAGCTAATTACTATTGTTTAATCCTATCTCTCATATAAGATTATTCTTGCCATTTAAGATGAGAAATAAGACAGAAATGTGATGTTACAGTAGTGAACTAATATTTTTATTGTTTTTAGCTTTGGAAAAAGTTTTAATGATAGAGACTTTGCAATGGTTTCATTGGCATGAACAACACATGTTCAAGGTCGACCCCAACTTCTCCATTACTCATCCTTCTCATTTACTTTCCCAATTTTTTTATAAGATGAAAATCTTAAACTAAATGATACATAACAGTAGGTAAAGGCATTTTACATGTTTTAAAGACATAAATGTGTGCTCAAACCGAATAGGAAATTAAAGCATAAGGAACATACCAAAAAATATTAAACAATTTATTTTTAAGTCTAACCCATTTCCTATGCATTGGCATTTTGTAATGAAACAAATAAAAGAAGCACATAATAGCAAGCATAGAAAGGTAGATCAAGTGCAACTTCAATACTTTCAGCATAAAGAGGGGAAACTTAATATTGTTGAAATATGTGTAACCATGTTTCCCTCTCTCATAATAATTTTCAGTAGCATCATGAATAGGTTCAACAATATGAATATCACATAAAACATTCTTATCATGAACCACATGCATAAAAGAATCACTACTCTCCACATAAGTAAAATCCTCATTAGTGATAGTGGGAGTTAAACATTCATAATTTTCATTGCAATCATCATATATAGGAGGCATAGTATCATCAAAGTGAATTTTCTCCTCCAAGCTTGGGGAACTAGAAATATCATGCTCATCAAAACCAACTTCCCCAAGCTTAAAACTTTCCATAGAATCAGCAAGTATATCATTTTTATCCTCAATAGTAGGGGGACTAAAAATATCATATTCATCAAGACAAACTTCCCCAAGCTCAAGGTTTTCCTTAGCAATAAAGGTGTTCAAAGAATTAGTACTACCACAAATATGATTGTTGTGCAAATAATTTTTCAATTTCTCCTCAAACACTTCATGTCCTAATTCAAGGTAGATATTATACAGTTCTAAAATTGTTTGGTTGTTTTCCATTTTATAATTTTTTTTGTGTTTTAGGTTTATATGTTAGTATGCAATACAAACAAGAATAAAAGCTTAGCACAACGCTCCCGGCAACGGCGCCAGAAAAGTGCTTGATGACTCCCAAGTGCAGGAGATCAAATGTAGTACCTTTCGATAAGTATTTGAGTGTCGAACCCACGAGGAGCTGACGGTAAGCTATCTATTCTCTAAAGCCCTATATCCCTCTTATATGGCTGTTTATGCAAAGCAATAAGTTTGACTAAAAGGAACTAACTAATTAAAAGCAAGTGACGTGGAGTGTGGTTTGTCTAGTAACTAGTGAAGCAAGTTTAAAATGCAAGAAATCCTAGAGCAAGTTTCTAAAGAAAGTTTCACAAGTAGCAAGCAGCAAATATCTCAAGTATCTCAAGGGAGCAAGTGTTCTAACAATAAATGTTTCGTTCGTGTGGTTGTCACAATTAGTGAAGCACATGTTTTAGTCTTAGTTGTTTCATCTAGGAAGGAGCCATGAATAGGTATAGTCAAGTAAATGATCTAGAACCCCTTATGATGGATCATGTGGCCAAGTAAATGACTGCACAAGATTGATTAAGACATAAAGTCCCACCATAGCCTTACGTTCTAAGGTCCCCTATATATATCCCCCAATAACTTAACTTTGTGGCTTGGTCTCAGGTTACTGTCACTCCCAAGTCACCACCACTCCATTATGCTACCGGTGATCACCTTACATGCATACCCCAACATATGCATGCACTCATATATTGTTCATAAAGACAATCATAGAAGATAACAAACTTGTATGCAACCAATCAACGAACTATTTCACCATTGCCAAGAACAATTCACTACTCAAACATAGACGGGGAGACATAATACATCAAGGGAATATAGTATTGCATCATACATCGTGTTTTCCAAGAGATTACAGTGGAGAGATGGAGCGGATCTTGCTGTAGATGTTGATGATGAACACGCCGGAGGGAGGTGGAGCCCTCCAGGGGTGATCCCGGCGGTGTTTCCCCCCTCCGATCTTCTCCGGTAGCAGTCTTCTGTCTCTCTGTTTTGTGGTTTCGTCTCTCGGCGCCGCCTCCTCCTCGAAAAGGCCAGGGGACCCTTTATATAGTCGTTTTTAGGTCATGAGACACTCGGGAGAATAAAGATCGACGGCATCGGAGCCAAGGGGGCAAAAAGGGGGCCCCACACGCGGCCAAGGAATCTGGCCGCGTGGAGGGTCCTCTTTTCCACGTGGTTGGCCTTTTGTCCCTCTACTTTAGCCCATGGTCTTCGTCTCGAAAATTCTGAACCGTGCTCTTTGGCCTTGCCCTTTTTGGAGTCCCGAAGCTCCCGGAAAGTCTGAAACACTAAAAAGTACGTT